>WFKH01011925.1:58775701-58795524 GCA_016163765.1 Magallana hongkongensis
ATAAATTCAAAACAAAAAAGTTAAAAAATGCCTTTTTTTGGTTCCTTCCGGTGACGACCGGAAATGACGGCGGACGTTCGAATATGCGTAGTACACTGCGGCAGGACACTTTCTACCATTCCTGAAAATTTGAAAGTTCTATCTTAAATATTTTTGGAGAAAACTCGTGAACAAGCAAAAGCATAAAATCTTTAATATCTCGGGACCGGAAATGACGACAAAAAAAATCCCACGTACTTTTCTTACAAATTTTGTCATAAACAAGATCTGAAAGTTTCACCGAAATCGGCGGAAGCGATTTTGAGAAAACGTGGGAGAAAAAAAAAAAGAATAATAATAATAGAGGAAAAGAAACAAAGCAATAACAATAAGGTCTTCCGTTGGAAACGGAAGACCTTAATTATTTAAAACAAATCAGAAAATTCACCCGCACTGTTACTTTGATGAGCGATGTAGTCAATGTTCCTCTTGGTTTTATATTAAAATTAAAAAAAAATTCAAACAAATAACAAACTTCTTCGGTTTTTTTTTATTAAAGATAAATGGTAATGCTGTTCATTATTCATGCTATATTGTAAATGTGCTTAACAAGCAATTAGCGCAGCATTTTGGTTACCCGACGTATACAATTTAACAAGTCAAGGCTTATCATTATTTAAGCTAACAATAATTAAATATATAGCTTTTGTTCACGTTACGTGGGGTTTTTTCAGTCAATATATCTGGTCTCAATAGCTCAGTGGTTAGAGCGCTGGCACAATACACCAGTGCCCTGGGTTCCATTCACGGTTGAGACTCGACTTTTCACCACCTGTTACATTTAGCGCTCAACCTACAAATCCCACGGTCACTCCCTAGAAACATGTTTCACAACATTTCCTTAACTCGTAGAACTATACTTGTTAATTTGAGGCCGAGTTTCTACCAAGAGGGGAGTATATCACTGGGTTAAAAGGTATATGACTGTCAGATAATATATCGGGTCTCAATAGCTCAGTGGTGGCACGGTACGCCAGAGGCTCTGGGTTTGAGTCCGGGTTGACTATTCACCACCTGTTACACTACTGATGTAAAATATATCTGACGTGTATGGTATAAACCCTGTACCTACTTTGAAACAACTGTACCATACAGTGTTACTACCATTTTTTGTACATATTTAGCTACTCCCTTCTACTGTAGTAATGATCCGCACTGTTTAAAGAGCATTAAGTGTCTCAATGATAAAAATGTTATTGTACACTCGTTTATAACGATAATTAATAAACCAAAAAACCTTGATGATTTTACTTGGTCCCAGATTAAACGCACTTTGAATAAAGTAATGCTAATAAACCCGATAGTTATGATAAAAATTTAAAACCAAGATATCTTACCAGCATCATAATAGATACCCTTTGATTATCCCTAATGATACACTTTGCTTGCCTACTAGATGCCTAGTAGTACAACGAGTAGAATGGGTGTTAACATTATGAATACTATGACCCACCTAACACCAGAATCCCTATTTTTGGGGCCAATAGTTTTACAATTTTGATCGAGGCGTTCATGCGTATTCTAAATATGTACTCGATGCTCAATTAAAGAGAATTTTAATAATAATTGCACTAAATAACTTCATAATTTCATCCTTTAGTAAACTCCCATGGACATGCTTACTTAATTAACCATAGACTTAGTTTACTTACCAGCTATCCAGTAACAGAGGTGATTTTCAATGAATTGATGCATTTTCAATATATGATCAAAGGGCTTCACCCTAATTTTAGAAACTTTACACAAGGGCCATGAAGATGGAGTGGATATAATTTGTATATGGAAACAGGATCAGAATATTCATATGTATATGCATTGTCATTGAATCTGGAAGTTATAATGCTAAAATGTTCCCATCGTTTAGTTTGATGAGCTTGTGCCACAAGAAAATTAAGAAAAACTTAGAAAATTGAATTAATATCGTTCATCTGTGGCCCTTTCAGATTTTGTTCACAGGACAAATGAAAATTACACACCATATTTTGGAACCCATTATTTATTGTAAGAAGTAAGGATCTGTTTCGAAATCATAACCAAAAAAAAAAAACAAGTTCCAAAAAATGTATTAACGCAAAACGTTTATAATTGCAGTATCCTACGTTCACTTAAATCGTTTCACTACTTCTCTGATCAACTGATAAGTTAAACCAGTTCCAATCCTTCAGAAAACGATATTCAAGAATATATGTCAGTTAAATCATTGTCTGATAATGAATTGAGTCTTACATACACAAACTGTTTATTTTATACAGCTAAAGGGGCCGTGTATGATTTTGGCAACAATGATCAAAGGAAAAGTGATCTCCCATATCAACTATGATTTTGTTAACAATTGTAAATTAGGAATCAAATGCTTCACAAGTTCAGACAATTAATCATAATTTTTTTTTTATATTTTGATATTTTGTAAATATTTTACAATTACACTTGATTGTAATTAAGAAATTAAACACCAGGTCAAAAAGACACAACATGAAGTCAGTTATACATCATCGGGACTTGAGACTTTGTATATATACATTATTAAATGTACGTTGTGATGAAGAAATATTTGTTATTTGCAATTATTTTAAAACAGACAAATTATAAATTGAGAACAATTACTTTAAGTCGCGTAAACCCTCATGGAACTGTTACAAGAGACATAGTATCCAAAGTAATTTTAAATTGTGATGAACATTTCTTGTTTTAATGTAGAAATATGTGTATCACGTTTTTGGAGATCCGCTAAAGTGGCAACAAAAATGCAAACAAGAAACCTGCGAGCCATTGCTCACTAGTGATACCCCCGCTCTGATGTGAATATAAAAAATAATCAAAGTCGTCATTTAACAGGATGTTGACACCTGATAGGTACAATAATAGATCCCACCATATGGCATGGCAAAACAAAAAATATGTTAAAATTTCAAGCAGCTGCAATTAATAGTTGCTGAGAAATTTGTGACGAAAATTTGTTACGGACAGACAGACAGACGGACGGACGGACGGACAGACACACAATGGTAAAAATACCCCTATCTCCTTCAGAGCGGGGGTATTAAAATATACATATGTATTGCTCTAAATATATATCATTTTATATGACTATATGCTGACATCATACCTTTTAGTTATGATGCAGAAATACAAATGATATAAAAAAACATAGAATTCTTGAAAAATAATTTTCCATAGAATATAGACACATTGGAATGATATGAGTGGAAAAAAAAATTAAAAGACATGAATATAAGGATAAAAATACACATATGAATGAACATGTATAATGATAAACTCATCTGTTTTGACAACAATAACGAGTAATTGAAAAATTTGTGGGAATGCTTATGGATATTTTGTTACGTGGGGAAAGAAAAAAATTCAGCAATATACATGATTTAACTCTGCTTAAAAATCATTTCTGAGTCAAACATATACATGTACATCTAAGACGGTATGAACTGAAGATTTTTTAGATGAATAAAGTATGTCACTAATGATGATGTGTAATTCCTCCTTAAATTTTCTAAGTTTACTTGTTTTATTTCATTTTTCGTTGATATTGGTGTGACAATAAATTTAGATTTCATACT
Organism: Magallana hongkongensis; assembly: GCA_016163765.1. Classification (NCBI taxonomy): domain Eukaryota; kingdom Metazoa; phylum Mollusca; class Bivalvia; order Ostreida; family Ostreidae; genus Magallana; species Magallana hongkongensis. The sequence goes on from WFKH01011925.1 coordinate 58,779,316, forward strand.
CTCATTGAAAAAATGTTCAGGAATTTTTTCCATATATATATTTATCTTGTCTCCATGAAAAAGATGATCAATTTTTTCCTCAAAAAATTCCATCACTCTCCATAAATGACCAAACATTCTTGGTGTCAATAACTGATGGAAACAATTCAACTGTCAATTAATAACTGAAACACAACAAGGTCTATACATAGATAGTGGACATGTTAATATATGTGTATCAGATATAGTGGACATGTTAATATAGCCATACAAATACCTGACAATGAATAACAGTAGAAAATAATATTTGGCAAAAAGTTTAAGATTTCTTCTTTCACACGTTCTTTCTTTATACAAGCTTTGAAAATCTGTTTCATAATTTTTACAGACAAATTTGATGAGACACATTAGTTAGATGAGACACAGGGAGAACACTGTCAGACAGATCATTCGCACAATGGACTGAAGGAAATTCGTAAGATAATCTTATTACCGCTCATCTTATGACAGAAACACACACACACACACACACACACACACACACACACACACACACGCACAGAGAGAGAGAGAGAGAGAGAGAGAGAGAGAGAGAGAGAGTTACATTGTCAGAAGTGTTCTTAGTCTGTTTTTGATCAACACTCAACACACTTATCAATTACTTCAGTGTAAACATAATGCTTATTCTTTTATAAGTAAAATATTTCTGGTTAACAATTCGAAGAAAGATTAGCTTTCGATGCATTGGCAAACATGTTTCTCAACCAATGATAAATTAACAACAATGTTAAATTCTCGATTTGTAAAGACACTTTTATTGTAATAAGTATTTGTGACTAAAACATGTGAATCAAGATTTCAGAAGTACCATGAGAGACAACCGACCCCCCCCCCCAATAAAAAAACAAACAAACAAACCCTACCCACTGCCAATGTTAATTTATAATTATCGCACTGGGACTCCCAATTCCTGTTGTAATCTCTTTCAGTGTCTCCGATATTTTTTACGAGCATTTCAGTCCCTTTTCATTATTTATATAGTTGTGGTCTTCTTTACAGACGTAAACCTATAAAGTTTGGGACAATTATTTTAACCTGATAATAATTAACATATTAATCACTTTACAATGTACTTACGATATGTACTACGATAGAGTGCATTGACCTTTCATCTGATCGTGATGTGAAAGTATAAGACTTTTCCGAAGTAGTAAACAAACCTGATAATCAGATTAAGGACAGTGTTAACAACCAGTCTATTCATCTATTTAGGGAAACCGATACAGGAACAGTAACTGAACATTGCTAAACATTTTATGTTAACTTTTGAAAAAGACTAGGACGTTGGACTAAAGACCATAAAAAATGATATTATATTACAAATTATTTTGTGTATTTCCAGGATTTTATCACAATTTATTATAGAAATTATTAGCATAATTTATTATGGAATTTGTTTACTTGAATATTTATTTGTTTGTTATGTGTGTAAATTAGTGTTATGCATGCTATAATATAAAAGAAACTTGACGGCACTCTATAGTGAGCCACTATACGATCCTCCGTACGATCTGGATCTTTACTAAATAATCCTTTTAAAGACGTTTTTTGATCAGATAATAGACTTAAATGATACACAGGAAGATCGCATCCATCTTTTTCTAACTATTCATACGATGTTAAGAATACTTGGATAATGCAAAGTATAATAAATCGTATCGAATGCCATTTGAGATTCAAATAATGAACGTTTAAACCACGAGGTTTAAAAGTTCTATTAGCCAAATGCATTATTTTGATCTCGTTTTAGACTTATTTTTGAAATAAACAGTAACAAGCAAAATTTCATCGGGATATGAACTTGATTGGTCACTTGATCAAATTATGTGAAGCCCAAAAGGCTTCTCAGAAGATTTGATCATGTAGCAACCAAGTTAAAAGGACTTGGACACGATTTGAACTCAAATTTTCGAAATTTAATTTTTTTTTCACATTTTTAATGTCTAGAATGGTTAATATGGAAATTGTTAATGCTTCGTCAAAATTTAAAAGTGGCATATCGAGTTACAAGCAAGATACAGAGTTTGAAATTCTTTGTTTTGTAAACAAAGCTCGAGTCTTGTTATTGTTTAAATATGTGTTCTATTGGTATAGGTTTCAATGAAAAAGTCCTTTCTGTTGTTGATAATATTATTTATGAACACATTGAATCAGTTTATCTTGTTTGCGACGAGTCATGTTGTCAAATAAAATATTAATGGTAATTTCTTTGCTCTACATTATATGGAAACAAACATAAGACCCGAGCTTTGTTTACATAACAATGAATTCTTATGTCTGTATCTCGCTTGACACTTGACATCAAACATTCAAATTTTGGTCAATCATCCAAAATGCACAAGTAAACCATTTTATGCATAAAAATAAAAAATAAAAATTTGATCTCAAATCGTGTCCAAGTCCCTTTAAAGAGTAAAATCGTTCAGAAGAAAATTCATAACCGTTTATTTATGTTTAATAAGGCAACCTTAACATCATAAGCGCGTGCGATGATCAATGTGACGTCAAAAAATGACATCTTGACCCGTGAAAAAGTTTACATAGAAATGAACGTATTTGATATTACGTAGTTTTACATGTATGTAAGGAATTGTATTTGCAAATGTAAATATAAAAGTGTGAAGTAATAGTATATAATATTTGCTTGTAGAAATGCATCACATGGCATTACATCCTCTAAGGAGACGGGGTTCAATTGGAATAGGAGAATATTCAGCTTATGGTAAGTTATATTGGAGTTGGTGAATCTTCAGCTTGTTACATGTATATTGTAGTTGGTGAATCTTCAACATATAGTGATATCACATCCAATTCCTTTTGAATTGGACGTTTTTATCGAAGACTTTGTGCAGCGTTATCCCCAATTTATTGCATATCGATATTTAGATCCGCCTTCGCAGTTAACCTAACAATAGTAGTTAGTCTCCTTGAATTGGTCCTTCAGCCTCATTTTATTTTATAAAATATCACAGATAAAAATTCTATTTCAGCTGTTGTTCTGGGTATCACATTGGCGGGCAGTACGGCTGTTATGCTCTCCACGCTGATTTTGCATACTGGCATAAAAGCGGCAAATTACCAAGCTGTGACCTCTGCACCTCCAAGGCTTTCTACATGTTGAACTGGAATTTGTTGTGTGCTAAACGTGAACTTTAAACTTGTATGTTGTTTGAACTTTAACCTTTCAATTTGAACTACATTTTTTGTATGTGTAGCTGTAATATTGTATATGCATGTTTTTGGGACATGCTCTTTGTTTGAATACCCATCGCCCATGTTGATATTTGATTTTACTAAATATTTGTTTTGTACTTGCTTGTACTTCTTATGAACAGCTGTGTCCACAATATCGCCACGTTATCAACATAAAATATCGTATCAAACCTTTGTCTTCGTTACTCTTTTGTAAGATAAATAATATTGTAATACTCAACTTAGTTTTCCGAGTTAAATTTTTTCCTTTGAAATTAATACGGACCTGTATATTTTATCGTTAGTAAAACTAGGTTTCTTTCTTCAAAGCTTTATTTTAAAAAATGAGTAAAAAATAGAGAGAAAGAGAGATTAAGAAAGATAATGTGAAAGCGTGTGCTAGTGATCATGACATACATGTATATGGATTGTAATTGCTTTGCTTGTATGTAAATAACTTCCAATTTCATATTTCAACATTACAAAACATAGTCATCTCTTCTGTATGAAAACATATAGCTAAAAATTTTATATTTTACAGAAACGAAGTTGATAACAACAGTTGGACACAAATGAACGAATTCAGCTGGGTTTTAGAAACACCCTTATTATGCACAGTAAAGAATATCAGGACCGAAAAAATGCATATACAAGCGTACACAATCATCTTTATATACATGTATTGTACAGATACGGTAGTATTCTTGCGCATGTTTGAGCTGTACATCGAGTTTAACCAAAGCGACAAAACTGTTACCTATAAGTTCTTCTGTGTAAGTTTTTGTGCCTGTACAGTCATAGTTTTAATGCATTTAGTTCTATATTTATAATATTATATGTATGATATGAATCCCCTGTGTCGCTAATGAGTATTTGAACCCAAGTTTTTATGTCATGTAACTATACTATTGATAATAATACATTAATTCTGTTAAAGGGAAAGGTCGGGTATAACACACCTCTAGTGAAATAGATAAACAAAAGTTTGTTTAAAACATCCACCATATACTTTATCTCATGATCTCATCTTAAGCCATAAAACTTGGTTTAATTATCTGGTCAGTGTTAAATCTCCTGCAAGCGCATGGAGGCTGCCATGATAGCATCTCTGTGACGTCAGCATACCACTTCCGATAAACTGACCCAATTATTGTATAACATAACTCTGCAAGAATGGCGCAAGAAAATATATTTGGGATAGACCTCATGCATTTAAACCTGAATATACTGAAGAAGTTGAAAATCTCTCGCCGATAATAAATCATTAAGTCCAATTATTCCATCATTAGAGGAATGGTGTTCCTGTAGACAGTTTGAGGTCATGCCCACTGCCGAGGAATGCATGTGTTGTAAACATTGCGATTATACAATAGAAAATATGGGAGAGATAGGTTGTATAACTGACCATGACCAATTTGATCTTCTAATTCTTAATCCAGATGTTCTTTCCATTACTATTATTCAATTTATGATGTTTAATAAACAACAATGATGTGTAACTTCCCTAGACACTGACCACACATGTGAACTGATAAGAACTGTGAATGGGGTATGCTGACATCACAGAACATTTGGAAGTTATCGGGATGCTGCGATAAAACCCGATGTTAAGCCACAACATATTTAACTCTAAACACTGGAGAGCATCAAAATGGCAGCTCACATGACTTTGTCAAACTTTGATATTCAATCAGTGATTGTTGCTGAATTATGATCATGTTAAGAAGAATTTAGTGGTTGACATTATTTTTATGGTAAATATAAATATTTCAACTCTTCTTTACTTTTGCCTGACCTTTCCCTTTAAACCTTTGGCCCCAGACTACTTTTGTGCCTTCATGTCCAACAAATCATATGTTCCCCTCATCACAGTCAGTAGCTTTATAGTAGTACATTGCCCTTAAATGATTAAGGGATGACGTTTGTAGATAAGCTTCTATGTATGTTTCGACATGTATGTAAGCAGTATTCTAATAGGTTATGTTTTCTAATGTAATGAATCTTGTTTTACATGATCGAAACATTAACTTAAATATTATCGATCTGTATTCATATTAGGTTTCATTTTTAATAGATGTTACACAGTTGAGTTTTGGGCTCGGTTACAATATCTGGATATTCAAATACCAAGCTGAGGAATAAGCAATCAACTTGCAGTCTAGCACACACAGATTCAGAAACGACGATTTCATAACATAATATAAGTAAAGCACAAGTGATGAATAACAGACAAGATGATTAAAAAATCATTTTTGGGTTTTTGTGGGTTTTTGGGGTGGGGTGGGGGGTGGGGGGTTGGTGGTGTAAATTTTAAAGAAAATCATAATCTTATGTCTCATATAAGATTATTTTCAGGTAGGAACTTGAAATACAAAATTTTCCACCTGTTCCTTTCTCTCTGCTTCTAAATAAAACTACATGTATATTAAATTTTTAAACATTGAGGCAAATGTAATCTCGAAGCCTAAAACCAGGTTCCATTAGTGTACATGTTAAAACTGCTTCATTACATGTTTAATGTTGAGTCAACTTTTGCCATAATATCCTTTTTGTACAAGCTTAAGTTATTGGGAAACAGTTTCAGTATTGACAAAACATTTATCAACGGGAAAATAGAATGAGTAAAGGCTCATTACATACAATCTTAACACTTAACATATCTCGAATTTTCATTAACAGGATCAGGAGCAAACGCGTCGAACAAACCAAGAGAACTGAATTTAAATGATCATCATACACAAACGCACGGGTTGAACGAGCCCCAAAACGCAACGGAAAATACATGCGAAACGAACTGTTCTACTATGATGACACTCGCTTCATTACATGAATATACAGAATGTCCAAATCTGTATTCAAATAATGTTGTGTTTTTAATAAATGTTACAGTGTTGAGTTTTGTAACTGTCCTGCATGTAGCTTTGAACATTCTTAATTTTTGTAATGATGAATGCCCCGTCGCATAGTAGTTTTGGAAGAACGAATAAAATAGACTTTGATACAATTAATAAAATACAGAAATTAAACACCTTAGACACACAGACCGTCATTTAGAAAGATTGCCATTATAGGCCTCAGAAAATGTAATGATTTATTTCATTTTTGCGAAATATTTACATTTTTCAGTGTCTTTGCCTTTGATAACACTACGTATCGATTTTGTCCTATACAGTCCAATAAATTCAAATGACGTATAATTGGGGCGCAAGTGTTTGGGTTTGCTTATTTATATTTAAATATTGTTTGAATCGTACAATTGCTGAAAATTATATAAATATAAGTAATAAGGATTCATTCTTTGAATATTATGAGGTGATAATTTCGGTCGGGGCGTGATCAAATCTATCATAAAGCCCTTCGGGCCTTATTGGATTTGATCACGCCCGACCAAAATTATCACCTCATAATATTCAAAGAATGATCCCTTATTCCTTAATTATGTTGTTTTTTTCGGATAAGAATTTGCGTAAAACAAGGTTTTGAGAGCTGTGTGCATCCCTGACAAATGTTTGTTGTTTCCAGACATCTAATTGTCAGAAATCAATACTTTTGGATAAAGGGAGATAACTCTGCAACATTTGATTCTTGGTTATATATCTTACCAAAAGAGAGTAATCTTTCTTTTATCATCATTTAACATATACATACACAGCACCTGATGTGCCATTTTCTCTAATAAATTGAAATTTGCATTTAAATGTCATAAACTACATGTTGTGAAAATCAGTAGCTTGTTAAACATGTACAATATCAACACTGTATAATTTTTATTACTGATGCTTAGTTAAAAACCGTTTTGAAATCAAATTTAAAAAAGCAGGGTGGGTTATGTGTGTGAATGGGTGGGGTGGGGACAGAGATTTCATTCTATAAAACGAAACCAAAAAATTAAAAGAAATGAAAAATAACAAACTTAGAGATATCTCAATAAAAATAATGTGCATAGGATTAAAATTGAATCAAATCAAATTTGTAGACATCTCTAAATTACATGTTCTGAAAAATGATTGTCTTAATAAATAAAAACTGTATAGACTGAATGGTTTAAACTTGTTTTCAGCTATTCTAGGTCATCATATTTTTATCTACAGTTTACAATTTAAACTCGAGACCGGAATATTTTTTCATCTCTCGTTTAATTTGTTAGAGGATTCGTTAGAATGTGGCATGCATGAGGTTACTGAACAACATATAGGTACTTAAATAAAGGTTGAATAATGATTATTATTAAGAACAAGACTTCTAACAATTAATTTGCTTCTTTCTCATTTTAATGTAACTGCTTCACTCCAACCTTGAAGCCTTACACATACATTTTTTATCAATATGTTACTTATGCCTAAACTGTGTCGATTTCCATTGCCCTAGATTATTTTGGTCACACGTTTTAAACAATCAAATATGAACATCATACTAGCTACAAATATGCACTTTTTTCAAATGAATATCCGGATGAAACTATGAAATATTGATCAAATGAAATTTAACCAAGTGAAAAATTAATTAAATAAATTAACTTTCAATCCCATCTCGCTTCCTCTTCATGATTTACAAACAAGATAAAACTTTGAAACCAATTGAAATATTCCTGTTTATTTTGCTTTTGTACTTTGTCAACGACTGTGCGAGCGGAATGAGGAAGAGGAATAACCACTTATTGAGCCAGGGTCATAATTATATCAAGGACGGAGACTTCGGATTGCAACAAGCATTATCGCTGTTAACCCTTCTGTGAAGAATTTTATACCATTCAGTACACATCGCTATCAACTAAAATGGTTATTATTTAATAGTGATCTCAATTAAGATTAAGTTGATTAAGAGCATTACTGATAGATTTTATATTTTTCCTATTGGAAAAGTGAACAATGTTGATGTACACACGCAGATAAACTGTAATTATATCAAAAAATTTTCTCCATTATTGTCAAATCGCAAAAGTTAATACCAAGCAGAATGAATAGAAAAAAAAATATCTGCTGTTTATCTGTTCTTTATCTTCTATATTTTAGAGATTGTTAAGGCTTAAATTAAGACCATGGCCTGCAATATAAAGGATTTTAAATATCAAGGAGGTGTCCCCAGAAACCTTAATTGTTATGCTATTAATATCATGCAGTTAGTATTCTTTTTTAAAGACGTTGACCTCTAGTGTTTAATATTTGAGCAAGACTTAGTGTATATCACGGGGGTAAGTGCTGTGGAAGTTAATGATACTGATGTTGATAATATGACTATCAGAAGCAATCGTGTGGCATTTAATAATAAAATTGCAGTTTAAACTTACACCGAATTAAATTAAGTTTGATTAAACTGAACTTTATTTTTTTTACAACGATTAATAAACAAGTTCTACACCTGATATTAATATCTTTCGTTGGCAAGGATGTACGCGTGAGAGGGTCATTGATGTGGGAGGAAGCCAGAGTACCCGGAGAAAACCCACGTATCCAAGCGGGCGACCACCATACCCTTTCACATACAACCACTGACGATCACGGGTCGCAGCGGTGAGAAACAAGTGCATTGTCCACTGCGCTACTTGGACACCACCACATAATTTTGATTTCTTTTTAATGATATTATACATATATTAAAATAAAAAATACTTCAAAGATCAAGACTTAGTATCAGTTGTATACTTTATAAAAAGCATGCTTATTTCTAGTTAATAGTTCTATTTTAGTTCTTGTTTTGTTTAAAAAAAATTTAACAAAGTTTCTCGATTGTGTACTTTCCGATATATTTCATTTTATCAAATAAAATATACAAAGTACTCATGTTGTATATTTTATTTGATAAAATGAAATTTATCGGAAAGGACAATTGGACTGCTGCATATGTTTAGGAGGTTAGAGGTTATGGAATCATCATGTCTGTTCTGTTTGTCTTAAGGATTATACCTTCCCACTATCGTGCCTGCTTTAAGTAGCAACATTAAAGCTCGGCCATACTTTATACAAAAGATACGTAATAGTGATCCCAATCCAAGATCATTCGGGGTTAAATCTTCAATAATGTTCATATAGAAGAGGCCCCGAATCAGTGTTTATAAACAGTTACAGTAAAGATGGTTTCATATGGAACAGAGTGTTTTCTATAAAAGTTTCAAAGTTTTCGGAAATAGGTATTGCAAATACCAATTTCCGAAAAATTTCCGAAAACGCCCTGATTTAAAAAGTTATCTCCATTTGAAATCGTTCGATTGATAAAAAATGCGTATGCATTTTTTAATATATGCTGAAATTAATATTTCAAATTTATTTCATCGCATATACTACAGAAATGAAACGAAAAATGCATCAACAAATAGAAATTATTTTATTTCATATATTTTTAAAAGTCTTAAGTCTTGTACATGGACACTGCTATATACATCAATGAATATTTCTATATAAGATTCGTTAGAGTTCTTCCTTGTACGCATTAGTGTATGTAACCCTTTTGTTTTCATTTTTAGGATCTGCATCTAATTTCGAACTTTCGGTCTTTTCTTCTGTAATTTCGATATAGACATGTTCCTGACCATCACCATGTGCTATGTTTGGTTCATTTTGTCTGCTTATAGTTTCTCGGCTGCTAACTCGCTGTTCCTGTAAATGGGTCTCGGGTATTATTTCGTTTTCATTTCTTCTATCGTTTTCACCAGTGCGACGTGATTCTCGACTCTCGTTGCGACTAAACACTGGAGTAAGGTATGTGAAATCTGTATTCACCCGCCTCTGTGGTTCTGGATTTAATTGAATCAGCTGGGGTTCCACTACATCAAAACGCAAAGATTTGTACTGAGCTTGCCACTCGGTCTCACTTACTCCACCACTAGCATTGGATGTCTTCCGGAAGCACTTGAAATATATATACGTAAAAACGAATACGGCAAAGCAAAAGACAAACACTCCTATTAAGCTGATTATAACACGAACTACTAAATTATCTGTTAAAAAATCGATGCCTGGAGACCCAAAAGACAGCGTGGTATCACTGTATTTGTTCGTATCCTGAGAAAAATCGTAAGGAACAGTTTGGTGTGTTACAGATACATTCGATAACCTGACGGTTGATGATTGGATCGAAAGTTTGACTGTAACTTCCTTTGTTGATCCTATAATAAAATAAATATAGTTGATTTACAATTTCACCCTGTAGAAAAAGAAAAGGGTTTTGTATTGAACATATCCAAATTTTAAGCATTGGAAGTATCATTTCTTTTTCATTACGTACAAATATCCTAAAAATTAGCTAGTAAAGGTATTATTTTTTTTCACATTAAAACAAATTAAGTGTCTTCTCGATTAACAACAACTTAAAAATAATATATTAATACACATTTAAAGGGTTCGAACAAAATGTGTGTATGTAAAATAGAGAGTTTTTTCTTCAACTGTATAAACGTACAAGACAATTTATTTTGTCGAAAGCAAAAACCTTATCAAAACATACTTTTTTTCAAAAAATGCATAAAATCACCGGGTACTTAAGACATTCAGATACATTCTAATAAATGTCTCTGAACTCTAATCATGTATGAAGTGTTTTGATATTTTATATTTTTTATAAATGAAATAAACCTGTTCTAACAGCTCCCAAATTTAGAATGATCATTGAATTTTAAAAACCTTATAACTCAAAAATAAATTTTGCATACGTATATTTTGATTGTCTGTAGTTGTTTCCCTTCTCTTAAAGCATCCAGTTACAAAGTTGCACTTATCCTTGGAACATTTGCATTCATACTGACAGTCCTCTCCATACGTAGGGTAGATGCATTTCTCGGAGCAATTGAAGCGATAATACCCTAATGGACACTCTAAAACAAGTTATGGTTACGCCATATAAGTAGATTTTATAATTAATTAAAATAAACACAAGTAGTGAATACCAGATTTTTATTACTGTGTAAATAAGTACAAGGATTGATCCAAAAGTAATGTCACACTACGAACCGCGTTTCACCCTGGCGCTGTATTGTATAAAATGATATACTAAAATTTTCCTTATCAAAATTTTAATTCGAAGTAAAATTTTGATTAAATTTCGTTGAACACTTAACAATATATTGATGTTTATTGCATGATTTATACGTGACAACGCCGCGTCATGAATTTACGTCGTTTTAAGGTTTGTATTTTTGAATAAATTACATGCTTCAATATTTAAAAAAGCCCCAAACAACACAATATTTTGAAACAGATATATCATAGACTTTTTCTAACTGTTTTAGAAAATTAGGGAACGTTACCGTCCATTTCGGATATCTTCGCGATGCCCGTTGTCTCTAGATCAAGGAATAAAAAGACTGGACATGCAAACAGTGATACGAGGCATTTTTTGCTTCGATGGATAGGTATCACTAGAAAATGTACTGGAATTGATATATCAACCTAAAATTGAGAACGAGTGAACAGGGTACCCTTAACGTGGTTCCAATATCTAATAAAAGCATATGTCATGTTAATAAATAAATTAGATAGACATAAGATATACGCTCTGAAGGAAAGTTAAAACTAGGTTCTTACGTCATGAGCTGTATCATAAAGCTACGCTCATGACTTCTTGAAGAGACCTTGACAAACTGATCGCACATTAAATAATATCCAATATACTACCCCATCGAATAAGAGTAATCAGTTACTTTATGAAAAAAATGAAATAGAGCATCGTGGCCAATTTTTATAGAGTACTAAATTACGAAATTCTTCCAGTACGCCAAAGATCTAGAAATGAAGTCGCTAGCGAGCAGCGACTATCCTTACCTCACGCTCTACAAAATATATTATCTTCAGAAATATTTATAATAATACATTAAAATTTTCAGATCTGAATTGGAATAGGTAGATATCTCAAAGCACAAGTTTTTGTCACTTTACACTGATTTTTCACGATTTTATCGCATCTGTGACATTGCTTTTGGATCAACCCTCGTATATGCATTTTTAGATCAATAGTTGCCAATGCCATCAAGCTACATTTTGTCACTGCCGTGGACAAGTCAAGTTTTAAAGTAAATCATATCATTCTTTTTAAACAATTATATATCTATCTAAATCGTTATAAACTATACATGTGTTCAAACGTACACTGTACATTGTCTATAAAATTTTATCACACTTACTTTGGCATAGTCCAGTTGAGGGATTTAGCGCAAATCCATCACAACACACCCTTCCGCTAACTCTGAAAAAGAAAACTAAATAAATTTTAAGCTTTTCAAAATAACAAATTATAAAAGAGTTTAATTGACAAAAAGGACTTACCCTGTGCAAAAACTATTCTCTGTCAACTTTAATACATTGAACGTTAAGAATAAAGCAAGCGTAACCATCATTGGTCTGAGGAAAACACCAGGAAATAATGCTAACTGTGAATCATATTTAATGATATAAATTCGCTATAAATCTAGAATTAGCATTTCTTCCTGTTATTAAATCTATATTGAATAAATTCTACTTTGTTAAAACCATCGCCTCTTAACTTTTTTATTTACAAACTAACAAAAAGAAATCTTGCTTAAGTGGATTGTGTTCTGTAAATTTATTCGTTATTTTACGCGAGTAATTAATTCCGCGATTCCGTTGGTTTGCATCAAATCGCGAGAATATGAAATCGCGAACAGACTGTTGATCATAGTTTCATATTTTACATATGTCAGAAAAATAAAAGCGAGATTTTAAAACCTTCGAGGAGTGGTTCTCGCGATTTTACGCAGATATTAATTTATCACCTTTAATTAGGAATCTATAGTATGCACATCTCGCATTCATCAACATACTGATGTAAAATAAAGCCACTCGCTCTTTCATTGATAGTGAAGGACGAAAAAATCTTCCATTATCCTCGCGCAGCGCATTTCCAGATGAATGCACCCGCGGTATCTGTTTAAATGGGTCAAGGAATGTCTGCACTCGATTGAGTCATTATTCAGAACGATTTTTAAAAAAAATGTCTATTTATTCAGATTTCAGTATTTTAAACAGGAAAACAAAGTACCATATTCTTTGAAATATTTAATTTATATATGAATATAAAGTTTAGATATTTTTTTAAGTTATTTACGAAAGGTCACAAGTTGCTTGCAGCTGCGCAATAAAGTAAGGATAATGCCCTTAACAGGAAATGGACGGAAGGAGATTGAAGTATTCTTATGATCATCAAACAGTAAGCGCTACCAGATACGCGAAAAATACTTGTTAATATATCCTGCATAATTGATAATAATCCTTTGGATTAAGAATAAAATATCAGTGCTTGAATATTGATTTAAAAAGTTCAATGTCAATTTTTTTTTTGGAATTTTACTTTCGATTTGATTTTTACATTTTAAATTTAATTAATGACTTGTTTTCCCCCACCAAAATATCATAGAGGAATTACTATCATCATATGCATAATCAGCATCTTAAATTAAATGACAAAGCAATCAAAGTTCTTGGTTGTGAATTTCTACTTTCGATATGATCTGATTATTAACAACTCAAACCAGCGCAAGATAAACTGTTTGACTGAAACTTTGATGTGAAAAAGAATAAATTGCAACCTGTAATCATTACAAATCTCATTCGTTATATATATGTAGCTTATGTAATAAACTTATATCCCTATTTTGTAAATGATTAATAAACATATACATGACATTGTATTAGATATGATTAGATACGGATAAATGTCGACCAGTCCTCTCCTTTTTTGTCTTGAGTTTAGTTGCAAAGTGTGCATGAACATTTACTCCTATACATTTATTTTGCAACGCAATGAAATTTTCAATTTGATGATTAAAAAAAATTGCTTACTTATAATAAAGGTTTAATTTTAGAGAGCTAAAATGAACCCTTGTTTTCCTGTGCCACTGATACTCTTTACACTAATTCTACAGGTAATTACACTACTTGTATGTATAATTGCATGCTACATAAAAATACACGTAATGTGTATGAACAAAATCGATTTTCCTTAGAACTTGTATTTTCTGTAATGAGAGGTCAAAACATATCTCCTTAATTTCCTACAATAGTTATGTAGAGATGGGAGTGGTTACTGTCCTGAAGCCGTCCAAAGTATGGTAAAAGTGAAATTCTGTCCAACTACAAAACAAGAATGGGAAACTGCTGCTAAACGTAAACACTGTGATAAAACGGCAGCTCAACAAACATGTTCGGATGCTAAGAAATTTGTTTATCATTGTGTGATAAACGGGTTCCAAGATGAGACGTTAGAAGTGTGTGCACCACAAAAATTGATTACAGGTACATGTGTACTTATTGACCTACATTGTGTTAATTGCATTGTAAGTTGAAATAATACATGTACTAATAATTGGAAATGATTAATTACAACTTTTTTTTAATTTGTGTTTTCTTTAAGGACGTTGTACGGAGTTTAACGTCGGTGGGGGAGTTATTCAGTCTCATTCTCACGCTCCGTGTAACAAGGAAAAATTTCCAAATTGTACTGAAGTATATTATTCATCGGTCGCTTACAACTGTAAGCTTGCGTTTCTTTCAAACTTCATCATGTTTATGTAAATTTGTTTCCCATAATAGTTTATATGTTTGCACTAAAATTTCTATTTATTTTATGCACAAGGTAATCGAAATATACTCGCTGAAAGTTTATGCATAAAAAAAATTAAATATAATTATATAACATATTACAAATTTCTTGAATATATATTGATTTAGGTTTTTATTCTCTTAAAAATCACATTTGGGGGTAGTTTGCATGTATTTTACATTACATTTTCAGACCAGGGCTGTTATGAGATTGTATACAGTAACAGGACGTCAACAACTGAAAAGCCAGAACAAGAGTAAGTTTCATTACTAACAGCTCATGCATAATTTTTATGTATTGACTGTCCCATATTAATAAAAATATTGATAACTATAATTTTAAATCAGAGTACACGAGTTAAAGGTTTCAAATGTTTATATTGAATTGTAACTTACATTTATTGATTAAGAAACAAGAATGAGTAGAGAAACATAGCTGCTAATCAAATGTTTTCATGCAGTGATCTTACGTAAATGTTTTGATACTGTTCATAACAAGGCTTCAAGATAATTATTATCTGTTGTAAAAATATAAATATTTCTGCAATACATAAATTAAACAAAATCATATTTTTTTCATTGAAACATAGACACAACATAACAATTCCTGCAGTATTGATCCCGCTGGCGATTGTAGTGTGTTGCATAATAGCCATTGCAGGAATTCTACGGAGAAGTAAGTTTAAAGTAAAAACAGCTTCATTAAATGTTTTAAAAAAAAAGTAAATGTAAATATTCTTTTTTAATTCTACAATCCAGGACACAAAGCGTGCGGACGTAAAGGTAGAGGTGAAGACGCGTTAAAAGATCCAGAAGAACAACTGAACTTAATTCCAAGAACTGGCGACAAAGACCATGGTACACAATTTTCAAGAATTTCAGTAAATCACCCTTAATACAGGGATTGTCAGATTATAAAAACCTTATGACAATTATTAGATGATGCATTATACAAGTATTATAACATGCAAATATTTACATACATGCACTTTCAATGTTTTTTTTTCTATTTTTTCCCTATTTTTACATCTTAAGGGCCGCCAAAAGATATCAGTACTTTGGCAGATGATAAAGGCAAGTTTAATGCAATTGAATTCATACCTATAATTACGTTTTATAAGTTATGAAAATAAAGAGGTTTTTAGGGTTTTTATTTGAAAACATATGTAATTTACCTTATATTGAGACAAACCAAGTACATTAAATGTCGCTTTTAGAAACGACTAGACATTCTATAGATTTCATTCCACATACATAAAAAAACTCTGAGAATTATAAATGACTTTCTGCCTATTTTATTGAAAATGACAGTTCAAAGAACGCCAACCTATTTATTATTATATTTTTTCTTGAACAATATTACTTTAAGGATAAAGGAGGAAATGAAAAAAAATGATATTCAATTTTAAATTGGGTTAAAAGTTGTTCAGGA
>WFKH01011925.1:58808621-58834954 GCA_016163765.1 Magallana hongkongensis
TTTTTTTTTTTCAATTATTGCATTACTTAATATGTTAATCGAAGAGGAAGAGTAGAACCATTTGTTTAAAAATTTACAATTGAAAATAAAAACTTAACATATAGGTAAACCTTCAAACTAATTACATATTTTATCGATATTCTAAGATTAAGCATAATATATATTGAGATGCATTGAGTAATTAATCAGTCTTTGTTTCAAAGTTATTCAAAACTGGTTATGAAACGTCAATGTACGTTTGTGTGATCAATCATGTACATAGTTTAGCAAGATAAGGTAGAAAATACGATAAGAAAACTAAAGATACCTATAGATAGTGACCTCTGGATAATGCATTTTATTTTAAGATTGACGGTCTTGAGAAAAAATCTTCCGTTTAAATTTCCTAATTTTGTCTTGCAATGATTAGGCAAAGAAACCAAGCATTTTATTTCCCAAAATACATATAAAAAGGTTTTGGAATGAGTCATTTAGGCGTAAAGTCTAAATTTTAGTTCTATAAAAACAATTTTTGACGTATGTTAACTTGGATAGGTGTCTTAAATTCAAAATTTATTTAATGCATATTTTAAATAACCTTATATTATTGATGATCAAACATAGTTTTGATAGAGATCAATAATATTTGCTCTATCTTATAAATTCAGGAAAGAAGTATTAATATTCCTTAATTTGGGTAAACGAGCTTAAATTATGCTCTGTCTTAAAAGTCGATGACTGCGCACTTTAGTAGTTACTGTTTTATTTTTTTAGCGTTTCAGTTCACTAAATAAATTCATATTACCGATGCCTATTCTTTTTAAGAGCTTTTGAAGTCCTACGGGGGCATTACTATTTGTTGTGGTCTTTTTTTTTCCTTTTTATGTTTCACGGGATTAAGCTCTGCATTCAGTTGACTAAATTATTAATATCCCCCCCCCCCCAATAAGTTTTCCATGAAGCTTCTAAAAACAATGACTTTCAGTTATTGTAGGGGTAATTCCACCTGTGCAATTTATTTTTCGTTGTTTTCCAATACCTGTGCCATTTTATGTTTGTTTTGTGTCCCCTGACAATCAAAATGACCTCTTCCAATACTCTGATTGTAAACTTGCGCTCGAGTCATTTAGTGCTATGTGATTCGCTGCTTTACAGTATATACATGTATATACGTAAATGTAAATATATATGCCCTAATTATGAAATAAAAACCCATATTTAATGTATGTTTCGTTATGTTTTTGGTGATTGCATAGTGATATGATATCTCCTTGACTTGTTATAATATGAAAATAAAAATTGCAAAGTGATACATGTATGAAGGGCCACAAACAACAACATTTTCCTGTAAATTTAAAGAATGATAAAACAAATTTAACAATGCTGACCCCTCCTTTAATTACATGTTAACTTCTCAAATTACCACATTTTTATATTTAATTTTTTGTTTTTAAACACTAAGTCTGATAATTATTAAAATGTTGATTAGATAACTTTGAATTCTTAGTATATTGGCATTACGATGTATATTCTGCATGCCTTATTTTAAAGTTTATGTATAAGATAATAAAATTTCAGTATAAACAAATAATTTAAAGTAATCAAAATAAAATTTTATCTTTTTAAGATTTATATATTAGATTACTAAACATAAAGAAAGAGTGATAACTCTTGTAGAGTTTTCCAAAAGTGACTTGTTAATGCCTCTTTGGCGAAAAATTTCATCGACACTTAAAATTGATGTTACATGGACAAGCTTATCTTTTAAAAAGATTGGTGAGCTATACTCTGTCCCAAGATATCCTGGATTCGCATTTTGCTTAATTACTCGATATTCATAAATACCTCAGGGTTCAAACGATGTTCATTCAAAAGTAAGAAAAATATCAAGATTTCTCAGTTGAAATGCCCCCGTTAGCTTATCAGGTTTCAATACAAGGCTAAAAAAATGTGATAACGTTGAAAAACTGCGCGAGGCATTCCGAGTATTTCCGAATGGAGAAAAGATGTAAAGATTCCCCATTATAAATCTCCGTAAGAAATCTATTTTCGATTCTGTGATTTTTTTAAGTGAAAAATGGCAATGTGTCAATGAAGACCTCTTGGAAATTTCCCCTTTCATCGATTTCAATTGCACTTCTTTCACAGGTATGTATATTTTAATAATAAATCGATCAAATGTGCTGCATAAATATCTTGGGACAGACTATATCACTGTAGTCATCATAAAACACAAAACTAGATTTCTAAACCATTGGTTTAATTTTCTGACTCGATTAATTATTAATAGGAAGGGACAGTGGTGCACTTGAATTGTGTTGGGGGTGTGGTGGGGGTCTCAATGTAAAATTGTGAATCTAGAGTGGGCTTCACATCGGAAATTGCATAGCTCAATAACAGTGCATTACTCATGCTGTATTTACTGTAACTTCAATTTCGAAGTGAAAATTTTCAAGATCAGTAAAACCATTGGTACTGTTTTGTAGCAATCGTATCTTTTCGGGCCTTTCCGATGTAAAAAAAAAAAAGAATAATGACCCCTGTAGAATAATGACCTGGGGTCATTTTTCGACGTAGAATAAAGACCTCCCCCCAGCTGTAGAATACTTGGATTATTTTGAAGAAAAAAGGCTTAGGGGTCATATTTCTTCATGTTAAACATGAAAAGAAATGACCCCCATAGAAAAATGACCCCCGCCGTAAACAAGTATAGATATTGGTACCCCATATCCAATTGTAATTGTTGTAATAATATTTATTAGCAATTTTCATTGGTGAAAAATTGTCAATCGAAGAATGGCCTATATTTTCGTGAAAAAGACAGAGGAGACAGCTAGCGTAGGATTATGAATACTTCTTTTTATATTTCTGGGGAAAAGTGAATATTTAAAAACCATTTTACGTTAATCTTGTTTTCTTCCACGCATTATATATATGCATCGATATTCTAAACATTTGTTGTATTATTGTATTTGCTGATCATGAATGGAAATATATTTTTGAAGAAGTGGAGAGTACCTGACTATAGTAGTATATCTTAAATAGAGAGTAAGCACTGATCGAATATATAAAAAAAGATTATATCTAAAAGCGTTGATAAGGTAAAAAAACAACATTCACAAGTAGTTCACATTATAGATTTTGTTTCTTAGGTATATATAAAGTTTCAATTGCAATTTTATGAAAATGTAAATCGATTAAAATCATTTTTACGCAAGTTCTATGGTCGAAACAATATCTTTGTCAGCAAGTACAATGTTTCATTAAGACACATACTGACTGACGTTTTTCATACTTGTTAGACCATTATTTATACACAGGACTGACTACGGTTTCTTCCGTTTTTCATGATTAAGACAATATTAATGAGCACACGGCGGGTGCGACCGGTCGGCAGAGGATGCTTACTCCTCCTGGGCACCTGATCCCACCCCCAATGTAATGGAGGTCCGTGTATGATCAAGGTTTGTATTTTGACCATCAAAACACACCAAATCATCAACGTTTAGTTTTGTCCCTATCATGACATTTTCCCGATTTTGACATTTACCTCGATCATGACATGCCTAATTGTGACAAGAAGCACATGGCGGGTGCGACCGGTCAACATGGTTACTACTCCTAGGCACCTAATTCCACCTCTATCTTTTTAGAGGTCCGTGTTTACTATGCTTTGAATTGTATTTCGCTACACGGATTTTTGAGACGGTTGACAGTTTTTTATTGTCATTTTTCATTAGTAAAGAAAAACTCCACCACTTTAGCTTTAAAATTTATCAGTTTCTTTTATCTTGATAAAAAGCTCTCTTTCTTAGGAGATTTAAATAGTCTAAAAATGGCCACGACCATCGAGCCCTCTTAATATTTCGATTTAACGTTCCTCGACACACCAACATTTTATTTGGTAGATCGAAAAAAGAATCTTTTTTGAAATATGATTTCACAACACATAGACCAATATCGGCTTTGAATTATTTTATGTGAATTTTTATGCATTTTTAAGTGAAACAGGAAAAATTGTTATGACTGTGAACAAGGTATTTTAGAACTTAAGATTTGATAGATTATTCGATTAATAATTCCTAACAGTGGAGTAACCTTTTCATAATTTTGGTTTGATCATTAATACTGGGTGCTGCATTAGCATGCCCATTAGTTAGTAGTAAGAAAAAATTATAAACGTCAATGCAAGTGTTACATTAAAAGTTTAAAATCAAAGATTTCTAACTTATCTATAACATTGTTATAGATAAGTTAGAAATCTTTGATTTTAAACTTTTAATGTAACACAAGTATAATTCATGACCAATATAGAGTCTACTCTTTAATCGCCAATAAACAGAATTTCATTATATAGTTTCTTGTATCTCGAAATAATTCTAATGTGTTTCCACTCGTAATAATGAGATATATGTAACTCGTTGTGATGAGAATTATACCTCGGTACAATATGTCAGTATCTTGTTATAACGAAAGGATTTCAATGACAATATTGTAGAGACTATTTTACATATAACAACAAATGATACAGAAAAACTTAAATACATAAGGGGGTCCGTATTCTACAGGGGTCACTCTTCTTCACGTCGATTGTGCTCATTTTTATGAAAATGACACTTATTCTTCAGGCAAAAGTGTCATTTTTCTACGTAGAATAATGACCAGGGGTCATTTTTCTACGTCGAAAAAATGACCCCCCCCCCTTTCGGTCATTATTCTACGGGGGTCATTATTCTGCTTTATACCGGCAAGCTCGGAAAACGTATCCGAAATTGTTTTTCGAGCTTGAAGGTAGTTAAGATAAAGCTAGCTATTTATTTTCAATTTTCAAAATAACTTGGGATTATAAGACCTAAGCTACTGTTAATTTCTGGCATTTACAATAAAACACAAAACTTCGGATCATATGTAGATGATAAAACAACATTCACATGGTACAGTTTATCTACAGTATTTACAGTATTCCCAGAATCCCCTACAATGAAGTCGAACAATCATGCGTATTCCAGTAAAAAAGACTAACGTAGGTGATAGCCCTCGAGAGCGCTCGCAAAAATGAAAGTTATCGGCATTATTTTTATCAGCAACAAATATACGTTTATCTTAGATAACACTGTCATTTGTAGCATGTAAAATTTACAAGTATAAAATGAAATGCAGTCTTAAATGAACAAGTTTCAAATGAAGGTATGCGCTGTTTAATATTTATTTTTTTAAAGCGCTAAAGCAATTGTATCTTACATTAAATAAGTCAAAATGTATAAACTTAAACTTATGCATTCTTGAAAAGTTGTCTAATAATAATTGATAACTGAAATATTGTTAATTTTATTGTAAGTATGTAATGTATTAAAGGGAGACATGCCCCTCTGCATATCTATGCGGTAGGTAAAATAGGACTGTGAATGTTGAAGCTGGTCCTGCTACTAATTGCTTAATATTTAAACGTGTATGTTCAACAAATATATGCATATTTATTAATAAAAACTATTTTTTTTTTGTAAATAAAAACATTTTTGGCAACAAATTTTGTAATAATGCACTTGTATGTGTTTTATTAATATCTCTTTGTAAGTCAAAAGAGCATTTACAATACTTGACTGTGTGCATTTAAGGGGGATACTCATTAATAACCATGGTCAAAATACTTATATTTGTCATGTTTCAGATGGTAATTTGCATTTGTGCACAGCAGGGTCACTGGGGGTTAGGTGTCAAGATTGTTAAACATAGAAGACCAATTAACATGTCCAGCATCCAATCATCTGTGAGTAATTAATGACGTATCAGAACCTGGCAGGTGTTAATATCTATCATTCTTATTTTCTCTGATTTTGCTGCAGGCCGTAATTTTTTTCCTTAAACTTTGTTTTATGTTATCTTCTATGTTCTTCAACATATTGTACCTACCTACATGATATCTTGGATTGCAGGAGGAATTTCAAAACGTAGAAGGTATAGGCCATCCAAATTATCTACCTATCTGCCATTTGTAGCAATGGTTTATCGAGTGCTAATTGTGGGTCACTCTTTCATTCATCGCTTATATAGTCATTTCAATTTCAAATCAAAGGTCGGGCTAGTACAATTTATTATAGGTTTCAATGGTACAGAAATTCAGATTCAGTTTGCAGGTTTAGGTGGAGGAACACTACGACCAAAATTGGGTCCAAAATTCATTTAGGCGAAACGATTCACGCATCATTCATATCAACCAATTTGAGTTTTTCTTCAGATTGGTGGAAATAATTTGTGTCGCGAAGAAAATTCAGAAAAATTTGCGCGTGATATCAGATCGTTGGCAGAATTCTTGTTAGTTGCGCATAATGTTTCTCATGTTATAGTTGGTCGGCTACTACCGAGGTATTCCGAAGGTTTAAATCCTCGTTACAATGTCAAGGTCATAAAAGTAAACATACAATTGACTGCTATGCTGAAGGAGCGAGACAATTTCTCCTTCTGTAAACATCGATGATCATGGAAAAACACTGAGTCTCTTTTAACGGATACAGTGCACCTTAATGATGTTGGTATGGGGATATATGCGAAAAGCATTCGGATCGTTCAAAAGAAGGTAGAACAAATTCGAATTCGATTAATATTTTGGCATCATTCATGTTTAATCAAGATGTGAAGTTACTAAAATGTTTCGTATGGTAGTTCAATCTAGTTATTATGTTGGTTATGTTTTAATATTAAAGAGCAACAATTAATTTTGGTTATAGTCGTGACACTACCTATAGATCCAGTTGTTAACTATGCATTCATAGTTTTAACTGTTAACTTTTTCATCCTCATTCAGTGTGTTTATTTATCTACATACATGGTACATCATGTACTTTTTTTGCGTCATTATGCATAATGGTTTATTAATGGTTTACAACATATAAGCCTATCATACACATTCAGTTATGTATTTACATTTTATTCATTTATGAGAGGCATATGTGTTGTCATTTATGCCTACTGGCATTCTTTAGCATTCAAATGCTTATGGTTACCTGTATGTATATATATATATGGTTGACAACATACTAGCCTGCCATACACATTCACTTGTGTATGTGCCTTTTAATGATATTCATGAGTGGCATGTGCGTTGTCATTTATGTTTGTTAGTATTCTTCATCATTCAGAGTGTCCTTGGTTATATAATCATGCTGATAGCATATTTGCCCCTCAATCAATAATTGGACGCTGCATCCAAGATATATTTGTATGGGTACTGTTAAATCATAAGTGAGGGGCATTTATGCTATCATATACATAATTAGTGCATATTGCATCATTTATTTCATCAAGGTTATCATCAATATAGCTTTTTGAATTTTAACATCTTTCATCCTTATGCATCCTTATGCATGATATTTCCATCTAGTTCTTGTTGCTCAAGTTGGTTAATGGTTCATCATGCAACTTATATATACTTGGCTTAAGGCTTAGTTTCAATTTATGGTCAATGACAATTCAAACTCTAAATATCATGACCTCTTTTTTCTTAATTGTATTAATCATTGTTCTTCTGTTTCAAGCATCATTATTGCAGATAAATACAATGGTTTCCTGTAAGGTATAGCTGAAACACTGATAGTGTAAAACTATATATTCCTGTATTCAACGTCACTCGTTTAGTCTCTTAGACTGATAATATTTTAATTTTCAGTTCTAAAGGCTGGTTGGTACAGTTTTGGCTGTTGATCCTTCTAGTATTCAATCAGGTTCAATTAAATTATAGGTGGTGGATTTTTATCCCCAGGTAAAAATTCATTCTTAAAAGTAAAGAATTATGGCAAGTCATTATTCAAAAGCGTTCAGCAGTTGGTTGGTACATAACAGGGTAGAACAAAGTCGGGTTAGATTAATTTACCCATACTTCATATATGATACTACATGCAGTTACCTAGTCGTAGGAGTTGTATTAAGATTGTAATTGCTCAGATAAATAGCAAATGTTGGTTACCTATCTAGTGTAGTTTCACTGTTAACATGGTGTAATCAACTTAATCAACTTGATTAAAAGTGGGGTCACACTCAAATATGTGTATACATCTACATCTCGGTACATCATGTACCTTTTTGCATCATAATAAATTTTGGTTTACAAGATATAAGCCTGTTTCACATACACATTCAGTTGTGTATGTATACAGCACAAGATGTACAGTTATAGGGGCATATGTGTATGCTTTTAATATATATGAGGGGTACGTATGTTGACATATTTGCCACTTGGCACTCTGCAACAGTCTGTTCTTATGATTTTTATGGTTGATAGCATATTTTCCAATCAAACAATAATCGTACGCTTCTGTTTGATAGTACTGCATGTAAGTTATCACTGAGGGGCATTTACGCTATCATATTTTAATGGTACATATTGCAGCATTATGCAGTATTACATCTGGTGGTTTACTTAATGTACGGTTGTTAGCTCACACTCACATTTGTTATTTTAGTTTCACTATCAGCTTCTTTTCTTTTATGGGTTAGCATTCATAGTATTGTGCAACTAAGCTCATTGCATTATTATGCAATTTTTTTTTTAAATTTAGATTTCATTGTGTATTGTTATTACTAAACATATTTTGCTATCACTAACTAAATCTGAAGTTTATGTATAATTACAAATTGTCGAACATGTAGAAATATATACATAATTATATATATTTGCAATTGTATGTATATGCTTCGTTTATTTTTTCTTAAATAGAAAACTTAGAATAATAAGAGATATTAAAAAGAACTATTTATGAATTATATTTAGGTATACAAATATATGATATTCTAACTGATCCAGGGGTCTCCTTGCACCCCAAGTGAAGATTTATTAAAGGGGTCTCAGCGGAGATATTACTTCAACATTAACTGTATTTGTTTCTGAATAAAATTTACCTTTTCTATGTTTTAAGATTTACTGATTGGACTTTTGCTCCTTTTTTACTATAATTTTTAATTTTCAGGATGTTAAATGATATGTTAAAAATACTGCAAACTTATTAGGTGTCATTAAAATTGGAGTGAACATTATTAGATGAATTGAAGACAAAATATTTAACATAAATTCAACCTAATTTTTCCTCTAAATTGTAAGAGACATGTAATATTAATATTAAAAGAAAAATAATCTTATATGTGAAAGACATTATAATTTTAATTGGCATTCGAAAATAAATATAAATAACACATGGAATATCCCGCCTATGATGATCTCTAAACGGTAATTGTTAAAATTCAGCGCAGGCACAAGGTTACATAATTACTTTCATTTACACACTTTTGCAAACATGCAAATACACATGCAAGTTTGCTGTACATGCAGGATAAAACATCTCGTTGCTCATATCTTGATCTGGTAATCTTTAAACTTTATAGACGAAGTATTTAAATACCACGAACGTGAATATACAGATAGGTAATTTGGTGAAGGACATATACGCAGTTTGAAGTTGGTTCCATTTCTTTGCTCCTATGGTAAGACAAGTAAAATATACAGATAAATTTGTTTAAAAAGATCTCATTTATAAAAGAAAATAATGTTAATTTACACTGCAAAAG
Organism: Magallana hongkongensis; assembly: GCA_016163765.1. Taxonomy (NCBI): domain Eukaryota; kingdom Metazoa; phylum Mollusca; class Bivalvia; order Ostreida; family Ostreidae; genus Magallana; species Magallana hongkongensis. The sequence goes on from WFKH01011925.1 coordinate 58,818,156, forward strand.
AGATTTAATTTAAAATTAATATCTTTACTTTCGTTTTCAATCATAAAGTGAACATTTTATTTATATTGTATAAAGTGGATTGATTATAAATCCAAAATGAACATGAGATTAACATAATTTAATTGTATTAAATCATTAGAAATTAACAGACAAAGAAGGATGTACATTTCAAAGAAGAACTTTCTTTTCTTTTTTTTTAAAATGGGTTTCCCTACTTTCGTTTTTAATAAAACTGAAGAAAACTGTAATGTAATTTAAAAACATGATGTACAACGTAACATAAGTGAAATATTATAAAGAAAAAACGTTTTTAAATGTCTTGACAACGAAAAAAAAGCAGTATCAGTACCATTATTTTGAAAGAAATAAAATACATGTAGCTACATGTAAAGAAGAATGGAAAGTGTAAGTAAAGGGTGAGCATTTTATTTGAAATTGCTAAAAAGCTCAGGTAATGTTTGGAGTACGAGGTATTATCTTTTATAGACTTATATTGTTATGTTTCATTTTTCGGCATATTTAAGGTAATGACAACCGTTCAATACTTTTAATTACATGTACATGTTAATAAAAACAAAACAGTGACATTTCATTTTACAGTGGCGTAAAAAAAAGTAAATTTTTTTTGTGTTGTATATTCTTAAAGGAAGTGCAACAATCTACGTTTAGAGTGCAATTGTTTTTCTAACAGTTTGAAAAATATAAAGTCGTTACAGCTTTAATCAATGGACTGCGTCTGGTAATTAAACACAAAACCTTTTATATAAATACAATACATTCAATAGTACATGTACAACTGGATGTACTTATTTTGATCTGGCTAAATACTTGTATTATAATATTTGCTTTACATCAATCTTCTAAATATTGATGAAACCATTTGAAGTGTATAATAAACTAAAACTCTCTTTGAAATATGTTTTTCTGTCAGATAAAAAAATATACGTTTTGTATGCACTGGTATTCAGTAAAATAGATACTGTGGCCGTGCGTGATGTACATAGACAAGTAAATAAAGATATACTTTTAAAGTTATACAGAAAAAGTAGCAAGCATGACAATACGTAAACGTGAATATCTTGTGCACCCAACATATCTGTAGAATATTATGCGCATGCCTTTTATTTCGTTCGAACGACATAATTTATTAAATGAAAAGTCAAAGGTTTTTAGAGATAATGTGTTGTTTTCACAATGTATACAGGTAAGTCGTTTTTAGGAGATAATATGTCGCGTTTAACGAGATAAAATGTTTTTACCAGATAAAATGTCTTGCAGATGATAAAATATTTTCCTAGCATCTATATAGAAAAAAAAAGTCTTATATGTACCACTTAATGTTTGTACATTTACTTGATGTTGGTAACTTTTAAGAATAGATATGTTACGTACATTTAAAGCATTAGTATTGTTAATATATCTAATGTTATTTTTCCAATTGAAATGCTTACTTGTCATTTTATACAGTTAATGCATTAACGTTATACTTTCTCTTGTTTAGCCATCCAAAATGACAGTAATAAGAATAAAAACCTTAAGCATTGTTATTCTGCTTGTAGAACAGCTCATGGTAAGTAGAATACAGCTAACAATGCATCTTCATTTTGAAAACAATTTGGTAAACTGTATTCATTGTCAAATAGTTTTAATCAATTCGATACAATAATTATGTTAACAAAAGCATTTATGATAGAAACAAGTACACATACATATATGTATATCCTTCAAATTCCTTACTTGAATTAACATTATTTGTTAAAAAATACACTTACTGTATATAAAATAGTGTTTAAAAAACAATATATTTTATCTCAACATAAAATTAACCTCTTACGTATAATCTATTTGATAACACCACCACCTTTACATGAAATACCAACTATAAACTACTTCCAATTCAATCTGAGTATTTTATATGAAAATGGTTTTAGGTATGTGAGAGTCGTTCTTGTTCCTGGTCGAAAAAAACTGTGGAGAATGTTGATTCTTGTCCAGAATCTAAGGATGAACTTGATAGGAGAGCAAATATTAAAAATTGTGGATCTTTGGCGGTCATTCAAAATTGCACAGAGCCCGCGAAATTCCAATACCACTGCTTGATTGACGAAGCCGAACAGATCTTTATTGAAGTTTGTGTTCCATTATATAATATACTTCTGGGTAGGTGCACGTGGTTTGCTGTTTCAGAATTAGGGCGAATTTAAATAACTAACTTTTTATTAGATCTTACTCACATGAACTGAAAGATTATTTACATTTCATAAATAAAATAAGCTTCTTTAAATTATATAAGCAAAGAATTTAATCATTTATAAGATTGTCATTTTTCAATAACATACATGTAGATAAATATCTAAAACTAACTAAACGCAATAAGCCTAACTTGTTGTGTCATTTTAGCATTTAATTACAATTTTACAATAAAAAAAATTCCTTCATAGAAATTGCAGCTCATATTTCTTTGAATACACTTTGTTTTCATCGAGGAAAAATTTTCAGTTAACATATCACGTAGTAAAATATATTATATTTTGTTAGAACACTGATTTAAAAGTAATTTTTTCATCCGTTAAAAATCCAATTTTTTTTTTTTTGTCGCTCGAAATAAAAAAAACTATAAAATGGTCACGGCATTTGGCACTGTCTGTACGACATAAAAGGCTTCTATACACATAATGCATATCAATTTTGACATGATACACTGTACAGCATTCCGTCTCATGAAAATAGGCATGAAAAAATTTAATGATTTTCGTGTATTTAACTATCAAACACGATTGAAAACACAAAAAACTTAAGATTTTAAAAATATACTGATAACCTGTACGTTGGCTCAGACGTATTTATTTGCTGCATGAAATAACTGAAAAAAATAGAATAAACATGTATCTTTAAAGTAGTAATCAATTAAAATTACTTGATGGCACGCTATGTGTTATTATTGTTAAAGATCATATAGAAATACGTTCATCTAATCTATACTTATAACTTAAGACGTTTTGCCAGTAAACTAAAACATGCCTGCACCAGAGTAACTGCTAACAACTTTAGTATAAAAACACGTGTGATATGATGTCCGTGAGCTATAATTGAATTTGATCTGATAAGTAATTATTCTAAAATTGATTAAAAACCTACTTTTATTTTCGATAAACCAGCCCGAAATAGCAAATATGAGAATAAGGTGGTGGACACGCTTTGGTGGATCCAATTCAGTGGGAGCTTGTATCAAAATATATGCTTGCAATAAAATAATATTGAATGATTACGTAAAGAGTGAATATATTTACTGGGAACTTACTTAGAGTACAAGTAGAAGTTAAGATTTGACAAACGTTAAATGATTACAATAAGGCGAATTCTTTCTTGAATGCGCGATTTTAGTATTGATGCTTGCGAAGCGGAAGCACGACCTCTAGTGAGAGAATGGAATAGAACTTTCGAGAACGGGGTAACTAAGAACGCGGGTAGACTAATTAACGTCATGACGAAAAGAGGGTGACGAGTTAATCATGCATCGCGGGCGTATACCTTGGATCGGACATCTTTGGTTACTACAAATACAAAAAAGTTAATAAATATAATGGAACAATTTGATGCGATTTTAGTTTTGATGAAAAGAACTTTTCAGAACGGGGTTCCTAGGAACGCAGTTTGACTAATTTGCGTCGGCGGAAAGTTTAGGGCGAATTAACCATCGGACAGTTCTTTGGATCTGACAACTTTGGTTTAAATTATGCAAATAAATATGCATACACTAGCGTCTTTTAATTTCATACATTTTTATACCTCGACATGCAGATTGGTAGTTAATCTTATATATTATTATGAAAACAATTAACAGATTTTGGCCTGCCTCTGTATGAATAATTAATGTATTGATGTTTGCATAAAACGGAGGGAGGAGGGTGTGACCCCCCCCTCCCCAATTTTTTTTTTTTATATTTTTCAAAACAGTCTTTTGTATGAAATTCTTATTTTGAACAGTGATAAAAATCATAGTAAAATTTGACCTAAGTACAAAATTTAGAGATACGACGCATTTAATACTCACTCACTGGTGTGAAATAAAATAAAAAAGTTTAATTGACTTTTTTTTTTATTCCAGTCAGTTGAAACAAAAAAAAATTAAGGCCATATACATGTATGTACATGCATCATCCATTTCAGTTTAGATTTGATGCTCCTCTAAATGTCCAGTCATTTATTTGGGTTTTTTTTTTTCATTTCAATTTTGGACAGAGTATATATATAAAAATATACAAAAGATATGGTTCAACATATGAAGCATTGTATCATATTAATGTGTAAAGTGTTAATTCCCGCTTGCGCGGGATATAATCTAGTGTATACATATTAATTTATAGGATACTGTGCAGAATATAATACTATTGGAGCATTGGTTCAACAACACCGTGGTTTAAAATGCAGCACCATGGACCCTGCGTGCCCACAGCTTTATAAATCAACTGATGCGTATCTTTGTAAGAACATGTTTAAAACATTTTTGGATATAAAAATACACATATTAGCATAAATATGCTTTCTATTGGAATATTAATTTTAAATATACTTTTTTAATGATTGGTTATATTGCGGCTGAGACTTGATATTTGATATAATACTATATTTTGTTTGCAATGTTTTCTATAGACAAGGGTTGCTACGAAATTGTGAAAAGAAAAAGACAAACGACATCTTCAGATATTATAATCGAGATATCAACACAAATTACCACCAACGGAATAAACAAAAATTCCAGTGTTGAAAATATTGACACAGTTAAGCATTTGAAGTAAGTAACATGTTCTAAGAAAAAAAAGAGAGAGAGAAAGAGAGAGAGAATGAGAGATGTTACAAAGACATTGAGTTTAAATATTACTTTTATACGATGTATTATGTAATATTATATCCAATGCCATATTTATTTATCCAATTTCAATCAATATATATCTTATCTTTGAATAATTTTCAAAGCACTCGAAACTATAACGATACTTGCATCGTTTCACTTGCAATTTATGAAATCCGTAAAAAGGGTATTTTGAAAACATCATTATTGAATTTTGTTTTGTATTTTAAAATAGAAGACAATCGAATTTATGTTTAATCCAAATGTCCATGTCATATAATACCCACTTTGTCACCATGGTTCTTTAGCATCAATTCATACGTACATAGTTTAACTTCTAGTTCCTAGATCCTCAGGTATTTGATGCATACAAAGTTTGACACTGTTTGAAACATATTAATAGGTACGGAAAAAAGGGGATGATTGCTAAAAAATGTCTTATCTTTCTAATGTTGACACCACGTATACCACAATATGCGGGGTGTATACTATGTTGTACACGGAGTGCGGCGGTAAGGAGGTCAAGCGACGATTTTTGTCTAAAATCTGAACTTATTGACTTATTATACGGTCAGAATGTGCTTACGGAAGAAAGCATTTATTTAGAATTACATGTATATAGACACCTTTGATTCCATCGTACACGTTTTAGTTTTCTCAAACACCTCAACACAATTCCGACGGTCAGAGCAAATTTGACTATGACGTATGTTTATGATATCAGGACAAAGCTCCGGTTTATTACAATGTTTATAATATTTACAAATATCTGTCATCTGAATATGTTTACGCATAGATTACCGGTAAATAAAATCAATCGTGTACAAAATTATTGATGAAAAACTGATGTTATGCATTGGGTGCATACAACCTGTTGTACCAGGGGTGTATACTCCCAAATAATTTAGGGACTTAACGATCTTCGATCCTCAGCAATGTTCGATAACTAAATTATCCGGAATTTTTTTTTTCGTACCATAAATCTTCCTTTTATATAGACAAATTTAATTTGTCTTGTGGTGTTAATAATACAAGTAGTTATTCAACGAAATGTTTGGTTTATTGAGTCCACGGAGATCTACCTCATATAGGTAAATGGGTTCGAGCCACCGATTCACCGCTACCACATTTTTTTTAAATTTGATCTCAACTTGTATATTTATTCCATTATATCTATCGTAGCCAAAATTGCAATAACTTCGTAAAATGCATGAATACCATCAGTAAATTTCTTTTTATTACATTTTATTTATAAAGTTTGAATGAAAAATAATATTTTTATGATGTAAAAAATAATTTGAGGCTGAGGATCGAAGAACCTTAATCGACTTTCTAGAGTTTTTTGTTTTTTTTTTGTCTTTTATAACGACCTAAAAGCATTAATATTTTGATATTCTTTTCCAGATTGAAGTAGAATAAATGAAAAGCAGAGATGATTACCGGTATTTTTGAAATTGTTTTTATTATCACTTATAGTTCATTTTTAAAGATACTGCAATTTAAATAAGAATTGTTGTTGAAAAAAATATTAAGTATATCTATGGTACAAATGCCAAGCGAACTGTGCCAGTACGATCAGTAAACAAATCTTCGTAGCGTTAGTTTAAAGCCTCTGTATAAAGCAATGATGTGGAAATAATTTGACTTTGTAGTAAGGTCGATTTCTCGAGCTATTGCATGATGTAAAGAAATGGCCTAGTATAGTGGTTATCATGCACACTAGCGTCAATCGTCCCACTAACCCAATTCAGGATGTGCTATGGTTTGAGAGAACACCAACTAGAAATGAAGTTTAACAAATTTAATATGAATATATGAATAAGCAACAAAAATGAAATGACAATGTTGTCTAAATTGTCGCAAAATATATCAAAACCACATAAACTTGTATGAGGTACAATTCCACATTCAAGGATTTCGAAAAATATGAAGATATCAAACTATGGGTATATGGAAATATAAAAAATATGATGATCTGAAAAATATGACTGTCTCAAAAATACGACCCCAAAAATATAACTACATGTATGTCATTAATATGACTCTCTTTTAAGAATATAAATACTTTAGGAATATGAACCTAGTCAAAAATAAATATTGTTCCTCTGATTTATCAATCAAATCTAAAATAATTAATTCAAAAATGATATTTTATCTACTGAAAACTGGTTTAGAAAATACTAAGAAGTTTTGAACGAATTTAGAAATAGACTTTATTTTTAGGAATAATTCTAAGTACGAATTAACCAAATTCACTAAAAAGTGAAAGTAGCTTAGCAGAGGGGATAGGTACTGTTGCAGTACCTGCTGGAGTGTTCTGCCGGATAACTCACTGAATAATGGGCAAGACTGTTCTTATATACACCTACTAAACAATAGAAGAAAATCAATATACCGTATATCAGGTTTTTACGCGTCATGTTTTTTCCGCGAATCAGAACCTAGAACGGTATATAAAATTTACGCGAATCAAATTTTCACTATTTCAGAGTCATAGTGAATATATAATTAACGATTGTTTAAACCTGCGAAGTAAGAGGGAAAAAAGTATCTAAATTTTCACTCTAAATAATGAAAAATTCGGACAATGAAACCATTTACACGATTTCCTTAATGTGAAATAATTACCGATAATTATTTTCAGAGACGCAAACAGTCATAGATCAATAGAACATGTACCGTTACATATACCAGTAGCTCAGGTATAATTAGACATCAGTTTACGCAAGGAAAGTGACCGTTTTAATTAGATTGTCAATGGATTATTAAATGAACAACGAGGCTAACATACCTGTTATCTGGCGCTTGACCTCCGATCCCGCAATTTCTACCTCTAACTAAACTAACTGAACACAGTTCACTGTACTTTTTCTTACTTGATATGGAAAGAGAGAACTAGAACTCTATTACAATAACAAAACTTTGTATCAAATTTACGCTGATTTATTTTCCGCGATTCGGAAATCGTCGCGAACAAAGCGGAAATTGGATACACGCGGAAAAAACCTGATATACGGTATATCGGTCTGTCCCATTGGACTACCTGAAACCTATCAGCCAATGAGAACGAAGTTTATTTAAAGGTGTGAAAATACGGGGGTTTTACAAACATTGTTTACAAATGGAGGCTTTAGTGAACCTTTACTAACCGGTAAAACATTGTAAGCATATTTTAATGACTTCGCGTTGTGTTTTTGATTTAAGCACCTTGAAAATAATATCATTAAACATATCATCAGTAATGACAGTAATGACAACACAGTTTAAATAAATACACATGTATCACTCAAAAATATAATGAACACAATTCCAGTTTTCCCACAGACTTTATTGGTATTTAAAATTTTGAATAGATTATTCATTTTTTATACAATAAACAGAAAATAATAGATGCATGTGCACATAGTACCATACAAAAGCTTATGAGAAAAAAATGTTGAGATTACAAGTCACAGTGATCTTTCCTGGGTATATTTTAACATGTCAAAACTTTGGGAAAGATAGCCATTAGATTACATCCAAACAACATAATTAACAAAAGATATGCCAAGTTTAAATACAACTGAAGACCAAATATAATAATCAAGAAATAAGAGTGGAGCTGTAGATTTCAGACCTAGATGGTCATGGACTTTAGACGAGCTCACTTTTAACGTGACGTTTGCAAAAGGAACAAGCATTCTGAGAGTATTGCATAAGCAATACACGTCATATTATTATTATATGAAAGTTTCGAAGCATACAACTATTTCAGAACTATTATAAACGAGATGTTATGCTTTAATTACAAGAGATAAAAGAACAGAGGAAATTCAAACTATACAGTTGATATCAAAATAAAATACAAAGTGGGTAAAATAATACTCTTTATTTTATCTCCTGTAATTTCGCCAAGTCCATGGTAGAAATTCGTGAAACGATGCACTGCTACGCACAATATCATTTCTTACCGTCTTCTGTACCCCGAATCAAACCAAACAGTTAAACACCCCAACCCGATAACGAACCCGATTGTGATAATATAAAGAAAAAACCTGCTGATTAAATTTACAACACAATACTTGACACTATTTTACAGAACTTATTTGTTTGTAAGAAACGATAAAAGTAATGGTAAAAGTAACGCACAATATTATTACTGACCACATACTGGCCCCGTTTATTCAATACACATCGAACCCTATAACGAACACGAACATTAAAAAATTGGAATATAAAAAATATAATTTTCTCGAAAATATGTCAACCAGACGCTACAAAAGTGTGAACTTGATCTGTTGTTTGACATTTTGAAGCTGTTCAGCAAGTTTCATATTATTCCTCAAACGCATAAAGAAAAAAGTGTGGAAAACTGAAGTGGGACAGACAGACGGGCACGCAGACGGACGGACGGACGGACAGACGGACTGACGGACGCAGAGGAAAGCTATAGTCCCATCCGGTGAAACCGGTAGGGGACTAATAAAAAGTAGAAATTTTTGAAAGTAAAATTGAGATCAAAAGTTAGCTCGTATAAATTTCATAAAAATAAGTCATTGGGCCAGACTCGACTTGTTCTTTTATAAAAAATAAAAAAAAATGAACACATTATAAAACAAAACATATGTTAGCGGAAATGAATTGCTTATTGCAAATATATATCAAATTCCGTTATGAACAATTTCTATTTTTATTTAACGAATAAGGAATTATTCTTTGAGTATTATGAGGTGATCAAATACGGTCGGGGTGATCAAATCAATAAAAGTCCGAGTGCCTTTATGATTGACTGCCCGACCGTTTTTGATCACCTCTTAATATTCAAAGAATGATTCTTATTACTTATATTAATATAATTTTCAGCTATTGTTCAATTCAATATTAAATGATTGGCATTTTTACGTTATTTTCATTTCGTAGGATTATGCAAACCCCGTCTTTCGCCGCCCCAACTGCGTCCTTGATGAACTTTGATGAACTGTATTTGACTATACGTATACGTTTCAAAATCGATTCGTGTAGTGTTATTACAGACAAAGACGCTAGAAAATGTAAATATTTGCACATCAATACATTATGTACTCTTCGAAAGCTGCATTTAATATAAAACACACCTTTCGTACACAATTTTATAAGGTTTAATAATCGTCTGCAGTACTTTCTTAAATGCCCGTATCCGAACAATTTACCTCTGAGTCTGCAACAACGCTTTGTAGGATTAGATATCGATGCATGGTTTTTTTTTCTCCTGAATATCATTATACTGCAATATAAACTGTACAAATATTTCAGTTCTAGTCTCATCTTTTTGTAAATTTTCAAATGTTTCTTCATTTGAAATTTTCTAGAAATTAAGACAATTTGGTGTCTTTTCTTTGTGTTAGACAAGTGTCGCTTTTAACTTAAAATTATATTTCAACTAATGTCAACTTTCGCCGAACTCATCTTCACCACCTTTTTAAGATTTGATTAAATAGGGTAAAAATAGTAATAGAGCGACAAAGGGGATTACATGGGTCTGCTGTACGGATAGTGTTTACATGCAGATTCACCGGATGTATAGTCTAAAGACGAAAGTCTCGGGGCACTGATAACAATCAAATGATATCCAGGGTCTAAACTTATATGATCTAAGTTAGGAAGACTTAATGATTTTTCAAATATACGTTGTAAATAAACACTGAAATATATTTCATACTTAGTCTAGAGTAACGCCTAACATAATACGGAATTATAGAAAAGCTACGATTTCAATTAAAATCATTTATTATAGCAATCTACGTTAACATTTCGAACTAATGTTTTTTCAAGAAAATCTGAGTGTATACAACAGGTTATATTTACATTCACTTTCTTTCCCCCTATCAAATTGCATTGATTGATTTGAATGATATTTACACATAACACAGAAGACCCAATCACCAAATGGCTGGTGCGTATGAATACAATCTTCCTTCAGTATTTTTCGAAGAACATGACTGACTCTCCTCGCGACTTCAAACCGGATCACGACCTGATATTATACTTACGCTGATAAACATTTCATTGATATAAATATTTTTTAACAGTTAAATGAAATCAATTTATTTATTTATTATTATACCAAAGGTTATATTCATTGAATAACTGATTAAAAAATAAAATTGTGAACTTAGAATTTATAGCGTTGTGTACTATTTTTGTCAGCATAATTCGGCTGTTCCAGTGGCTCTTCCGTTAATTGCGCATTACTCGTATAATAAGGCAGAGATTTTGAAAAATAAATCTTAATTGCGGAAAGGGAATAAAGTTAAAAGAACGTAAATATAAGCATTGAATCATTATTTTTTGAAAGATGTGGTCTCATAACTGCAACGGTGTGCAAACAAATTTTCATAACGCGCTAGCGCGCGTTATTCAATTTGTATGCACACACCGTTGCAGTTATGAGACCACATCTTTCAAAAAATAATGATTCAATGCTTAAGTATACACCCCATGAACAACATCAGTTTTTCATCAATAACTTTGTATACGATTGTTTTTATTAACCAGTAATCTATATGCAAACATATTCAGATTACAGATATTTTTAAATGATATAAAAATCATAATAAACCGAAGCTTTGTCCTAATGTTTGATCATAAATATACGTCATAGTCAAATTTGCTCTGATCGTCGGAATTGTTTTGAAGTGTTTAAGAAAACTAGAACGTGTACGATGGAGTAAAAGGTGTCTATATAATCCTAAATAAATGGTTTCTTCCGTAAGCACATTCTGACCGGCAAAATAACTCCATAAGTTTAGAATTTAGACAAAAATCGTCGCTTGACCACCTTACCGCCGCTTCTAAAGTATACATGTACACCCTGTGTACAACATAGTATACACCCCGTATGTTGTGGTATATGTGGTGAGATAAGTGTTGTATTCTATTCAGTTTAATCAAGTTACATGTACATGTACAGTGTAGTTATAAATGGTGTAATATATCAATATTCTCACACAGGGTGTCTGTTACGTTGCGTTTCGGCGGTTTAAACAATGTACACATACATATGTCCTTGAGCTATTGTAGATATTAATAAAGATAAAAAATCCAAGATATACTAATCGAGAAGTCATTTATTTCACCTAGAAAAACTGTAAAAAAAAAAAAGAAGAAAATATATGTCGTACGGAGTTTTGTAATTGAACAATCTGACATGTATCATCAATTTGATACTCTTCATAGCACTCTTTCATCAACATTATACATTTATTGTATGATGGTGAGTGAAATATGAAGATTTATTCCCCAAGAAAAATCATATTTCCCTCGGGCATCGCCCGAGGGAAATTTGATTTGTCTGGGGGAATAATTAAATCTTCATATTTCCCAAACATTCATGCAATAAACGTTTTATTATACCGAAAACATATGATTATACAAATTACAATGAACGTCAATTTCTAATAGTTATTCGGCTTTTCGTGATTGTTTGATTTTCTATGTTGTTGTCTCTCTTTTCTTTCATAAATTCGAATCATAGATAGTTAAATTGTTTTTTGTGATATAAAGAGTATTGAAATGATTGAATATTTTTGATTTCATCTTATTTGTCTACATCGTATACTCATATCGGCTTTTTCATATCTTTGGAATGAAAAATCACGAGATTTCCAAAGAGGTGGACTATGATCTTTATTTCCCGGTAGGCACGCGTACGGCGTCTTGTCCACCCGGTCACGTGACTGTCTAGATTAATCAGATGACGCGTTCTGTAGAATAATCATATCGAGGTATAATAAGATATTTTCATGTCGTTTGCAATTCTAAAACCATCCAATTTTAATTCTCTAGCCATGTTAAATAATGCGAAAAAAAGTTTGAAATTAAAGAGTATATTTATTTTAATCCAGGTTATAAATTTAAAATAAGTTTTAATGTATGTATAAATTTGTTGGAAATTTACCTTTCATAGAAACCGACGTAATAGCCTCTATATTAAAACACCGGAAACATTCATGAAACAAAAATATAAATTCCCTTGACACTTATCTTTTTTTCTAAACATGTATTATAATCTTGTTATAGAAAGAAGCATTATCTCTCACACAAAGAACTCATATACAAATAAGGGAAATAAAAAAAAAAATGTTTGATAGAAATTTAAATAGAAATGTGATAATGGTCTTGTTTTAAAAAAAGGTTACATATTAAAGCAAACAGATGAAATATTTCCTATCGTTGTTTCGAAAATTAAATGCTAGCTTGCTCCAACACCTTTTTACTACAGTATAAACAACAATAGAGTGCTAGAGCTGCCTTACACTTTATACTTATAATTGTTCGTATCCTTAAGGAAGAGCGGGAAAATGCCCATTTAAGTTGCGTCAAAGAAGCACAAGAAATAAAGTTTACGTTGCCCTAAAACTTCCAAATAATTGCAAGTGATGTTTATTTTCTATAATACATCAACTTTTTGGTATGTTAGAATAAATTGTAGGTTTTTTTCATGAAACTTGTATGTAGAGTGAATGTTGCCCATCTATGTATTGATTATATGCTGTTTGTCGGTTAAATAATAGTAATAAAAATTATGTATTGCAGTAATAATAAGGTAACTGCTGTAATAGTTGCCGTAGTCCTTACTCTTTTTATTGTGGCTGTGGCTATATTCATCCTCGTACGGTACAAAATACACAGAAGAATATGGAGGTTTCTTATTGGTAAGTATTTAACTTTTATGTCTCTCAAACGTTTCATATTGTTTAAATTTTTTGTACATTTCAAAACGAATAAAAGATACACAATCAACTCATGTATAATCTTTTAAACCGGATAAGTTTTGGAATAAATTCGTTTTTAGACCTAGTCGATGAAATTTTTATCATTAATTTGTGACATTTCGTTTGGCCATTATTCTACTTTGAAAAATGACCCCCGGTCTTTTTTTACGGGGGTCATTGTTCTGCTTTACACTGGTCGTGTTTGAGTACATGTAATAAAGGAATGCGTCACTTATCTTCTTCCAGGTTGCTGTAGAAAAGGCGTAAAGGAAAACAGCCAATTAGGTAAGTAGTTCCTGTACGATTGTTAAAAAGTTAAAGGAAAACTTTAACAGATGGAGTCATATATTTAATTTTAACATTAGTTTCCTGCCGGTAAAACCTGTCATTGCCAACAATTCTGTCCAAACTTGGTTAACTTTACTTTTCTATTAATTATAAAAGTTATTTAATGTTTGCTTGCTGCTCAGCTTTTTTACAATGTATAAAAAAATTACAGATTTGTTTTAAGTTTTGTCACAATTGATCAACAAGTAAATAATTTATCTATTTTAAACGACTGGTTTTTTTTTCTAATTAATTCTCCTTTCGCTAAAAAATAAGAGTTAATATTCAGATCAGATAAATAATAATGAATTTTCGTTAAACAACGCAAGAAATACTGAAAGAAATGTTTTCGAAAGCTAGGGGGCTATGCATTTTTATTATTAGTTATCCACCACACCTTTATACATGTTGTAATATAATTTTGCGATTTCTATAATTAATCAGTTACAAATTCATTGTATTTTATATAAGAGTATCATACTTTTAGTTTTCGTAAAAAATTTACATTTAATAAAAATGTCCTTATGTCTAAAATATTTTTTAGAAGAGAGAGATAGTATGTTAGAAAGAAAAGGTAAGTACATTCATTTCAGTTTCATGCTTGTAATCTATACACATGATCTGCTTTTTGGAGCTACAGGCTATCGACGCTTTCAGGTTCGGGTTTTGTTTATATTATTTTGTTTGTATTTGCAAACCATCGTGTCAAGGATTGTTATAAATAAATAACCGGTACAAACGTCAATGATTATGTACATTATGCATGCATTCTTGTTAAATTGTTTACTGTCCCAATATGTTCTCAACTTCATTATTGTTAGAGACACATGCATTATTGTTATTTAAAATAAAATGTAAATGTCAGTGTTATGTATCAATGCTGCTACAATGTTATGTTGAAACAAAATGCTTTATGTAAAAATAAGAGGCAAAATGATTTGTTTTATTGAAGTAAAACTATCATTCGCGCATTATGAGCTTTACATGAAAAAAAGATGTCCCTCGCTGACTTGTTTCACTTGCGACCTGACCTCAACATGACCAAAATCAATGATATTGTCACTAGCTTGCATACAATGCAAATATACAAAATTACAGAAAAAATTATTAAAACTTCTTGATGAATTTTCATTTTTGGTGTAAGGCATTATAAAATACCGAAACACCTGTCAACGAGCTCAACATTGTATACTCCCCTCTCTCCTCCACTCAAATAACTAGCTTCATCCTCGTTTAGGCACCCCGACTTTATTTCAACATACTTAATCTCCAACACCCCAACGCCATCTCCTTACAATGGTTAACTCATTTCGATGTTAATTATAAATAATATAGACATGTTAGATAAGGGTAACACAAACTAAGTTATGCATATTCTAGATGTGATTATACATTTAGTCATGGCCGCATGACTTCATAATTTGTTCATTTTACTGTGATAATTGTTGGCCTGTTTCTTTCAATTTCCGATACTTATGTAACCCCAGTTTGTTGCATGAAACAGGGAGTATAAATTTCTGTAATGTCATATTTTGGACATTTGTATTTTTTCCTCTTGATATTCGCTTTTCTGTGCAAACGACTACTAGAAGCCAAAGGATTCATACAGTCAAATAAGATTTAACGACAAACATATAGCTATAGCTTGTTCTTTTTCCCTTGTATTAGCTAAATGAACTTGTGTTGTGCCAAATAGCTTAGTTTAGTAGTACATGACATAACAACATAGCAGCATCAAGTGTAGTGTATTCTATCAGACATATCTATTAAAATAGAATTTCATTTCTTTAGGAGACGACAAACACTCCACTATGTGTGACACGTCGGAAAGGCCACTAGACGAGAGTATAGCTTTAACATGTTAGCTTTATCTATATATCGGAAAAAAGTTATAACCTTTCCCAAGCCACCCACACATATTTAATCGCTGTAATGATTTAGAAATAAAACAGATTTTTTTTTTCTAAAAGCAAGTGAGACACTGAGGCATTTACGTTAAGTAATGAATATAAGCTTAACAATACTTGAAATTGTCAGTCATGGATTACATATTACTTTTATCTTTAATACTGTTTATTATTAACAAAAACATTGATAAACCTGCCTTTCATGATTTTTTCTAAAGCTGAAGAAATTGAACTACCTGATAGAAAGTCGACTTTTTCGCCATCAAAAGGTTAGTTTTGTTGGTACATGTACAACATGAGATAATGTTTATTAAAATACAAGACGGCAACACCTTCAATTTTGGTAAACGAGATATGCCATCGACCTTCTACATTTTTAACAATTGTTATGTTTGAGAAGGTGATCATATACGATATCAAAGCACGAATTTTACATCACATTGCAAATTTGATGCATTAATGTACGTGTATGTATACTGGATTATGCAAGTGACAAGCACATTTTGTAATTACAATCTACTAGCCGGGTGAAAATGTATGAAGTGCAACTTGACTGTTGTCAGTGCTGACAATGTATGTTAATGTATACCAAAATAGGTTTATTTGACTAAATGTATATTGTGATATATCAAAAGAAAGAGTTTTATAAATTATATAAAATTATTATGATTAGTTGTGTTTAAAGCATACACCTACATGTACTTGTAAATTGTCAAAAGCGACCCATGTCTTACCATCAACATAATCGTCGCTAGTCATTTCCAATGCAATATGCTAATTCTTTGGGAAGAAAGGCTGGATTAAAATTGACAAGAGTTGTTTTGAAGTCATAGACTATCAATTTCTTCCCATAGCCGTAAAGACTTAAATGATGATTGTTTTTTCATCATCCTTCGGTTGATGCCAGTGATGTACTACTAATGACCTAAAAAAAACCTGCTGGCAGTTGAATCGTTCTTGATAATATCTGCCTAATGACAT
>WFKH01011925.1:58835790-58846144 GCA_016163765.1 Magallana hongkongensis
TGTTTACCATAATAATATTATATAATTTTATTATTTTAGGGTTTGATACAATCACTTTTTCTGCTGAAACGCCGGATAATTCATCAGACTCAGAAAGTAAGCCGCGAAAGTTAAATGAACAAAGCAATTCTAAATACTCTATTTCTGCAGGTCACCAATAAATATAAACTACAGTTTCAAAGATAGGTAAACTCGTTGTAAATAACCCTATCAATATTTTCAAACAAACCTTTGAAAAAGAATTAAGAATTAAAATAATTGAACTTACATGTACATATTATATTCTGTATACTTAATAAACAAAATTAGTTAGACCATGATGTTGTTTGAAATTCTATTTATTTTAGATGAAGAACTAACCTCAATGGAAAACAGTGAGTATTAAGATTCATTTGCGTAGATTTTGGTAATCATTTTAGTTGATCAACTACTAATTAAATTTATGTACTAGTATTATTTATAAAATGCCTTAAAATGATTTTCTAGAGTAAATATATATTGTAATTTATATTCATATGTTTATTATATATTTGTTTAGTTTAAGTTTTTGTACAGTTTGAAATAAAAAACGATGTGATTCGCTTGCTCGTTTAGTTTGTTAATCAGAATTGTATTATGTTGCTATAATATTTACTTCATTTGTTTTGTTTACCATATTTTTTACAGGAAAAGATAAGATATGCAATATAGAAGAATATAGAGAAGGTAATCGGTTTCATACAGGACCACTTTCCTGCATTTCAAGAGAGTTATCTTGAATAACTCCCCCTTTACCTTTTCTGGCATTATGAATTTTATTACGATTTACTAAAATTAGGAAAGTCATTGAACTTATTTAAAAATTTATCAAATTTATTAAAGAAGAAATATACGTATTTTGAAAACTTTTAAAAAATAATATGTATCAACTAAATTACGAGAACTTTCTTTGCATTTAATGTAGATACTACAGTAACACCTGTGACATCTCTATATGGAATTATGACTTATAGTAACAATTTCATTTTACAAGTATTAAAAAGGAATATAATTATGTTTTAATCTTTTATTTTTTATTAATGTAAATAGAATAATTATGAGATTATACCTGTATCTAATATTTGAACCACTTATGGTTTTGTACATCTACAGGACCAAAATTAAAACCGTTAACCCCCCCCCCCCCCTAACATACGTACTTTGAATTTATTAATGTTACTTTATTAAAAACAGATATTAGGAAATATCAGTCTTCTAAATTATTTTTATTGAAAATTGTTAACGGGGGGACAACATAAGATTGAGATGTCCTTTTTTAAATATAACTATGGTTTATGTTAACGATTTAAATAACATATTAAATGCTTGTTTCCTATTAATGGTATATATGCCGTTTTTAATGGTATTTTTGCGATGTTGAAGACCAGACCAAAATTTTGTCAATTAAACTAAAAAAAAAAAAAAAAGGAATTTAAAGAAAACTTTACATTTTTTTGATAAATATTAACAAGGTACTAGCCATAATTTGAAAATGAATATTGGCGATTTAGGTATGCTTATTCATAAACGGTTAACCTTTCATGTTGATTTGCGCAAGTGCGCGGAAATAGTTCCGAAAAGCAGCATGCAGAACGAGATAATACGACACGTTTGTTTACATTTGTTTGAATTAATATAAACAGGTTAGTGAGCTGTCAACTGGAAAAAAAAATCAGATGTGGTCATTTGCATTTTATGAGGATGGTTGTGTATCGCTGTCGATGACAATCGATGAGAACTCTTATCCAATTGACCATTATTTTCATACATTTGACAACATATATAAGTAAGAACGTCAAAAGTATCCCTTCTCGGGCCCCTCGACTCAAAACATATCACATTTATAGACTTTTAGCATTCGAGTGATAGCTATACAAGTTTTATCACATTCGGACAATGAATATCGTACTATGCTTCTTATCCTTTATGAGTAAATATTAAACAAAGAAAACACAACGCTGTGTGACCCACCTGTCTATAGTAAGAAGTCGGCAAGCTCATAGTTAAACAAAGTTTCAAAAACGTGGTCACCGCTCAAAGTGGTCTCCAATATGGATTCTCATTTTTCAACGTTCCCTGTTAAACTGTTTCTTTCTTTCTTTTCTCTCCGAACGCGTTATTCCACTGTCAACAGACCGACCACGTTTTCGCGTCGACATCTTGTGTACGTTCTAAAATTAGCTTGTCACATCACGTGCTTATAAATATTTCAAAGTTGGGCGTTTACTGACCGACCCGGTCAGTAAATAAATTAATTAGAATTTATATATAATACTTTTAAATGATTGTATTATTATATTGAATTAATCTGTATAATTTGCAGAAAGTTTATAACTTTTGTAGCTTAATGAAAAAAACCGCAAACATGTCTTTCTTTTAAAATTTTCATTTCAAACGGCATTTATACTTTTAATGTATCTTCTTTTATAATAACTGTCATGTACTCAACAAAAGTATCGGGATCAATGTTCTGCCTCCACTTAAATTATATTTGATACGGAAGTAAACTCAAACATTTTTTTTAATAGAAATTGAAAGAGCAAAATTATTAAGGGATACAGTTGCTGTAAAAGGTAAATGCAACATATTACATGTATGTTATTAGTGTAGTTTGATCTAAATTCGTGTTAATCAATATTACAAGTTTTCTTTGTCTCCATCATCAGTAAAGTTTAAACAGGTTAATATGAATATAATGACACCCGGTATTTGTTTATTTATCATACCAATAAATCCATAGCTAACTTCTCATGAACAAAGGATACTCGACTGTCCAAGATAAAGTTGCACTACTCCTATGAACAAAATGATTCCACAGTATAATTTTTTTGACAATGCTATAGTTTCAATAATATCAGATTTTAAGTGTTTAACACGCCGAATAAATATTTGATTTAAAAAATGCAAACACTAAATATATTGACTTAATACAAATTCTTTTTGTATCATTTTCATTTTTATTTTCTTTATATATAATATTTAATTTGCAGATGATAAAGAAATGGTTGCACATGTTGAGCGACAACAGGGTAATGTAAAATTTGAAACAAATTATCTTTACAATTATTAAAATATTGATTTAATTATTGTTTATTAAATATTTTGCATAGGAAGAATTCTCTTTGTAAAGGCGTCGTATATTTAGAAAAGTAAACATTCTATTGGACATTACACATCATATATACACACCATAGATCCATTTTTGATTTATGATTCTACAATAAAAATAGTCTGAAGCCAGCCATTCAAAATCTTGAACTATACGAATCATAAAAACAAGGGGTTGATAAATTTGCGTGCGAAAGTGTTTTATGTACTTTGTCGAACAAAAATAAAAAATACAAAAAAAAAACACGCTTTGAAATGATTTGCATGCATATACATTTAGCAAATAACACCAGAGCTCTGTTTTTCAAAACAACTTGCGACCGACCTAGGGCCAAGTTAATAAATCTTAATGATCACAAAGTAAACACTGTTGCAGTTTAAATGCTGAACTATAAAATTATACATTTCAAAATAGTTGTATATAATATGGTTTTGTATAATTGTATTGTTTATGATCATTCCATGAGATTGAAAGCATTTACTACTTTCTTTTAAGTTCTTTTGTGAACCACGGCCCCGTTCTTTAAGCAATGTACATCACAGTAATTGGTCTATTGAAGCCTTGCAATCGATTTGTTAATCATTTTTTTTTTCAATTTTTAAACAGACAGATTAGCTAAATAACTTTAAATAAAAAAACTTTATCATCTAGCAAAATACTTGAAGATTTGTTTTTAAATTATTAATTAGATTCATAGTTGGTCTTAAAAAACAGATGAAATTGAAGACTGGTTTTATTTCTTTCGCAAACTGTAACACAACATTTCATCTCATTTGGACACGGGACAATGAACTGATTACAAAGTCTATAGTATAACATTAGAAATAAAAAGCACATATTGGATTAATATTGCATCTTGAAGCCATATTTGAAATTCTTTAAACTCTCATATTTACGATAAGTTTGTTTAACACTTTCACTCATTATTTCAAATTGTAAAGATTTTCATGTCTGTTGTGCAATATATCTGTCATTTCAATATTTACGATATAGATTTTTCTTTTGTAATGTTTAAGGGGGTTTTTGGTTCTGTTTTCAGATGAAACACGGCATTTCCTTCATTCTTATAAAGATGTTTGTAAATATTTTGTGAAAACACGGTTGGTAGAGGAATGCCAAAACTCACTTTGCAAAAATGGTATTACGATTTTGAGTGGACAACAAGGATCTGGAAAAACGTTAGCTGCAGTATATATCATGTCCATAAGCAGAACATATAAAAAATGGACAAAAATAAAATTTACATCTTGGGTAGATCTTTTGACATTAAAGCTAGAGGCAAACACACTGGTGTATATTGATAATCTTTTTGACGGATACATGTATCCAGAAGAATTTCGAAAATGGTGGTGCTCTGTTTGTTATTTTTACTTTGAAAATATTCAAAGTAAAAATGATATCCATCTGCTTATAACAGCTAAAACTGATGTAATGAAAGAAGCCAATGAGCAAATAAAAGCGAATGTTGATAAAATTATGACTCATTTGAAAGCAGAATTATTTCCTTTATCTGACGAAGAAAAAAAACATATTTTAAAATCTCAGTTCGAACTTGCTAAACAACTGAAAGAAATACAGAATCCCGAGATTGACTCAACATATGCAAATATTAAAGAAAAAGATAACTCTTGTGCCATCGGGTTTCCTCTACGTGCTCATCTTTATGCATTTGAAACTAATCCGATAAACAAAACTAAAGATATTTTTGCCGATCCAGTTTCGTATGTTATACGCCACTTTGAAAGAGAAATAGAGAAAGATAAGGACACAGGTGTGAAGACTTTATTTCTTTTTTTGCTGTTTTATACTAGCCCAAACAGTTTAAAGCCAAGCAAGAGATTGGATCTAAGATACGGCAGAGACTTACGGGAATATATAGAAGATCCTAAAGTGGTTCCAGAAAATCTACTTAAAGAGATAGGCCCACTAAACTTTGAAAATCTACTAACAATAGCAGAAAGCTTAAAATATACAATATTGTTAAAGCAATCCACGATGTTTGAGTTTAAACATCAGATATATCTGGACGGAGCAAGTGACTATTTCTTTAGAAAGTATTCTGGAGCTGCTGTTCGTTATTTTCCATTAGACATTATTCGCCCATATGCATTTTTAGATGCCTCTCCAAAAGTTTGGTCGGATTTAATCCAACGTTTCAAGAAAGAATTACAAGAAAATAGACAAAATGATGGAACGGAAAAAGAAATCGAATTCCCTAGGATGCTTGAAGTATTGAGTTGCAAAATATTTGATACAGTACAGTTTGAAAAAAAATTTGGGGACGAATTTAAACAAAGCACCACCTTGAATTGGTTGCTTTTTACTAAAGAGTTGCGCTTTCCATTTTGGGCTAAAAGATATGGTCGAAAATTTTTATCGGACACTGCATTACATATAGTGAAGGAACATTTTGATTTTCAGTTTTATCAAGATTTATGTGGTGAATTTTGCAAAACGGACAAAAAATACGATGCTGTTTCCGGCGCTTATTTGGATCTCGATCGATTAAAAGAAAGAGTATGGAAGTTTAAAACCGCAGAAGGAAAGTCAATTTTGCACCTTGTACTCTGCTCTGATAGATCAGACTATGAGGCTTACGTAGTTCTGACGAAAATGTTAAACGATACATCGGGGCAGGATGCCTTGCTGATTAATGATCTATTGAACTGTGTATTAGAACAACTGATGTGTAGTAGAATATTATGCATGCTAGAGCTACTCCGAAAACAAGATGAATTGCTAACTAAGCAGAAACATACGGAGGTTTCTAATATAATTGCTCAGTTAAGAGTTAGTCAAGATTATAATGTGCATTTGGAACTTGAATTTCTTGTTCGCATCTGTATTGTTTTAGCAAATTGTGAAGCACCAACAGAGAAAATTAATACCGATTATAATTCCATTGATACAAGGTTTCGTCATGTAAGAAATTTACTTGGTGGAACTGTGAACACACAATCAAAAATGACGAAACTCATAAATGATTGCCTTGAAGAATGTCGGAAATCATCATTGTCTTGCCCGGAAACAAAGAACATACCCTTTACTAATAGAATGAGTGATGAGCTTAAAGGGGCCATATATGAATCTGTTCAAGTGCTTTCAAGAAGAAAAAACCTGCTGAAAAATTGACCTGTAATGTCATGAAAAATGGAAGTTAAAATATTTAGAAATCAATAGTGTAGTAGGGTAATGCGTTAATGTACATAGTATTTAATTTTTATATGACATAATCCTATTTCAAGTTTTGAGCAATATGTTCAGCCTATAGTTTGACAATGTTGCGTAAATGAGCAACATGGCTTTATACATGTACTTTGTATCGGTATTGATAATTATTGTATGTATGATAAGGGAAGGTGATTGGTTAAATAAGCAGATCTATCATTAGATAACATAAAATGTTTACATATATTTTGAATTGCTCTTGTTGTAATAAACTTGGACTTAAAGCATAATGTGAATTTTTTTCTCAACTTGTAAACGCTACTTTAAATGAATCACGTTATTCACGAGTACATTAACTATAATTTAAAGAACAATACAGTCAGAAATCATTTTAATCGTATGTGGAGCATTATAGTTTTTTTTCTTCTGAAAAGCAATTATTAACTTTATATCATCTTACAAGTATGCAAGGACAAAGGGGTCAGTCAATTATCGCAGTCTTTGAAATCATAATGTTTTATGCATACTTTTGAAACAAATCGCAGCAATTCTTCTTTGGGTTAGAGTGTAAGTATCCAGATATAATTTATGTTATCAAATACGACAGAACGTACATGCATAAAATATTTGTGACAAACTGATTTCGAACTTGCCGAGAATTGATTATCGTATACACATCCTGAAAATCCCAGACTGATGTATGTAGAAAATGACACGATGAAGCCACCTGTAATTGGGATATTTACATGTTTCTACTAAACAATAAACAATTTCACACCTGGTTACAAAATTAATTTGGTTTGCTAATAACACCTGAATTTTTACTAAATTTTAAACGACAGTAGTATTTTGTATCATAAAGATTTTAAAAACTCGTGAAACGATATTGTGTTTACTTTTTAATTAAAAATAACAATGAAACGCAAGGTTAAACCATTGCAAAAAATTGGTTAAAGTATAAAGTTTATAAAAAATTAATTTAAACTTTTCATTTTGATTCATGCATTTAAGCAATGACCTTCACTTCGAAGCAAAGCCATTCTTTGTTGTTGATAAACAGATTATTGTCTGATTACTATATTAAAATCCAAACTGATCCTAAAGAATAAAGAATACGGTTGATACATGTAACTCACACTGTTTTAAAGTAAAAGTTCCACGAAGGACAATGAATATTCAAAATACAGTAAAAAATGTTGTTGTCTACCTTTCAGTATTATGAAGTCATTATATAAAATTGGAAATTCTTGTATCTCATAAAAAATTGTAATCTTCTTTTTACCCTGTTGGGTTTAATAATGTCTCGTTTCCAACGCTTATTTTAGTGGAGGTAGTGACATTGCGGAAATGTCACAATAAAGTGTGTAATCTATATTCCACAATTTCATATGTACCTTTTTTCTATTACTGCTGTTGTTATTTTACCAATAAAGTTGTTTGTGTGTGAACATTTATATTAACAAAACGATTACCTGTTATAAATATTTATGTACTGATATATTATAAGACATTTCATTTCTATAAATTGAGTATTGTTTCTGATAGAATCTATTTGTTTGTCTGCAAATGTGGGAAATATTTTCATTTGGATACTTATGTATATCAAATTGTTGCTTTTTGCTATCAAGAGTCTGTTATCATCTGATTTTAACTGCATGCACTGTGATTCCAGCACTGATATGTAACTGTAAACTTTCGCTATTAGCGTAGAAGTATATTGTAAACTAGAGCAGAGCTCGTGGCAAAGCCACGAGTAGGTCTTCCGTTGTTGCTGCGAGTTAAAAATATATATGATTTGGTGTCAAACGATTATAATGACTAAACTTTCAGTTCTGTTTTCGTTTTAAAAAGTGTTGTGACTGAAAGCTTGTATGAAAACGTGTTTTGAAAAAGATGGGAAGAAAGTGCTTTAGGAAAACTATTTGTCGAACACAGTTTGGGTAATCGTTTAAGAAATTCTATAAACAATATGAAGTTAATTGGAAGCAAAATTTTTAAAGGTTAGCAAGCATTGTTATACAAATGTACTCATGATTCATCTCAGGAATTGTATTTTTTTTAAAAACGAACCCGCCTACAAAACACGAAACAATTTCTTTTAGATAATTTCTGCATTTTAATCTTTCTAAAATTTTGAAGACTAAGTGCAAGTTTGAAATTGTTGCGTGCTGTCAAAATTTAGTTATTAGTCAAAATTGATGGCATCTCTGAACATTTCTACAAAGAAGTGTGTGTCGTCTGATATTATCTTTTGATACGTGTAGAATTGGGCACTCAAAATAATAATCAACTATCAAAGATCAGCGGGAGAATTTATGCAAAAGTGAGCGTCAAAATTTTACAACAGATGGTGCTATTTCATAGACACCGCTATGTAACATGAAATTCAATAACCTTACTTACAGAAATGAATATTACTTCTCTTGTTGATGCAATAATATGCAAAATCCCTATTTTTAAGTCAGTTTTTTTTTCTCCTTTATCAGATCAAATGTAATTCTCTCTGAGAAAGTTTACTTGTGTATTTTGAAAAAAAACCGGGAGAAAATTCTATAAAATAGGCGGAAAATCGGCTTTTGTTTTCAAATAATGTTAATAAATGTGCATTTCCGCTAGCCAAAGGTTTCTTATCCGCACCGCCCCTCACTAACCTTTGGCATATCGTGCTATCAAAAGTCGGGATTTTTTTCGTCACGTGACTCCCAGCCTACTTATAAATTGTCCAAATGATGAAAGATACCGTACTTTAAACGTTACTGGTGCATTAATGGCAGCCTCCACAGACACTAATATTGACAAGTTGAAAGAACATTTTAATGCCCAGTGTTTTCAATTAATAGGAATAGTGTTAAATATTACATACATATATAATAGATCGAATTCATTTGAAGGTTGTAAGACTGGGAGCGGTAAATCCTTCATCTTTGAGTGCATGTCTCTTTTTATACACAAATTAGTTGGAACTTGTAATTGCACCATTGCAAGCTAAAACTAGAAAAATAGTGTTTTGAGCTATGCGTGTTAGAGACACTCGTGAGTTAACAGTACGAAAACATTGTTAATTACAACAGATGTGTTTTGCATATTTTTGATTGGTCGAACGGTTTTAGTAAATCCCAATCAAATTCCAGGGGGAAAATCCCAACTTTTGATAGCACGATATGCCAAGGGTCCGTGAGGAACGGTGCGGATTAGAAACCCTTGGCTAGCGAAGATGATAAATTTGACAAAAGGGCATACATGTATTCGTTCGGATTTTTTAGGGTACCATTTACATAAAGTAAATTTGACGCAAGTTCCATGTTTTTTGTTTGTTTTTTTTTTTTTTTTTTTTTTTTTTTTTTTTGTTTTATGCTTTCCTCTGTTTTATCATAAATATATATTAAGAAATTAAAATTCCATAACAATCTAAAATGTGCAGATTTAAAGAGGGTGAGGTGTTTGTTACATGAATCCATGTTTGTATCCTTGGGTTTAGCATTGTTTAGGATTATGTAATTTAACCGCTCCCACTTAACACTTGCAGTACTTTGATTATTTCTTTGGCGACCGACTGCATTGCATAATATACTTGTATTTCCCGAGATCAAATTTTATTTCAGATCTTTGACTTAAAACTTTTAAGTTATAATATCTAATAATTTTATACTATTCTGTTCATAACCATTGAAGTTTGGCGCTTTCACCAGGTTAATTTATAGACATTCTCAGATTACGATTTCGCAAAGGTAATGTCAAGATGATTGACTTCGAAAAATACACTTACTGTTTAACAATTATGAACTGCAATAAAAGCACCCTTCCAAGAGTTACTCAATTACATAACACATGTTGATCTGCAGCCATAAATAACCTGGGGCTAAAAGCTGTGTGCGCTTGTTTGGTCGCACGTGGCGATTGAATTAACACAGACAGACCGAATAAACAGATAAACGAACGGATGGGAAAAAGAAACGCGTTAAGGAGAAAATGTTACACATGAGAGGTCACCAAAAATGATTTCGCCAGATTTGGTTATCTTTTTGCCAATTAAAAAAATCATCCCGAGCAGTAGACGGG
>WFKH01011925.1:58861448-58881068 GCA_016163765.1 Magallana hongkongensis
CGGCACTCGGGGCTTGAACCCGGGTCGCCTGGGCACTGTCCACGACCATAACGACTGAGCTACACGGGCTCTCGCTTCAGGACTTTGACGCTTAATATCTCGAGAATGCGTTGATCGATTTTAAAACAAATTACATATTCGGAATCAGTAAAAGGGTCACTATCAAACCTATCAAAAAAATTATAAAACTAAAAAGTTGAAAAATTCGATTTTTTGAATTTGCTTCCGGTGACGACCGGAAGTGACGGCGGACATTCTCTGGAGCGAGGTGCACCAAAAAAACGGTAGATCTATCATCTCTGAAAATTTCAGCCGTCTATCTTTACTCGTTTTTGAGAAACCTGACAGACAAAATTGACTTTTTAAAATCGTTAATCGGCGATTACTTCCGACCGGAAGTGAATTTTGACAAACTGTCACGGCGGTACAAACTTCAAATAGAGAGGCATTATCCCTGAAAATTTGAAGAAAATCGCACGAGCCATCTCCGAGAAATCGCCTGCACAAAATGTGTAAGGAAAAAAAGAATAATAATAAAATTGAAAAAGAAACAATAGAATAATAGAAGGGTCTTCCGCTGAAGACGGAAGACCCTAATAAACCTGAAAAAGAAACAATAGAATAATAGAAGGGTCTTCCGCTGAAGACGGAAGACCCTAATAATAAAAGTGAAAAAGAAACAATAGAATAATAGAAGGGTCTTCCGCTGAGACGGAAGACCCTAATAATACTAGAGCAAAGCTCGTTGCAAAGCAACGAGTGGGTCTTCCGTTAATGTCTAGAGTAAAGCTAGATATTCCTGTAAGGAGCAACGTTCTTAAACCAATAACAACAGTAACTAAAACAAAAAGATAAAAAATCGAATAATTCTTGGTACGACTTACTAAAATCCGAATGATTTTAAGTACGAATAAACAAAAACCTTTAAATTTTCAAGAACGACTTAACAAAAAAAAAATCCGAATGTGTCAAAGTACGACTTAACAAAAATCGAATTATTTTTGGTACGAGTTAATTTAACTTTGAACTTTACGCTATTTTTTAAACCAAGAACGTGGATTCAAAATTTACGGAAAAGTCAATTTTTGAGCCCAAATATCTCTGCAATGTATCGTCCGATTTAAAAACGGATTTCAG
The DNA here is from genome assembly GCA_016163765.1 of Magallana hongkongensis. NCBI lineage: Eukaryota > Metazoa > Mollusca > Bivalvia > Ostreida > Ostreidae > Magallana > Magallana hongkongensis. The sequence continues at coordinate 58,862,586 of WFKH01011925.1, forward strand.
TTTCGTATTCAGCATTATAAATTCTACAAACAACATTAACATTTTAAATTAACACAAAAAATTGAAAATTTCGAAAATTTTTAAAGACTTCCGGTTTGGACCGGAAGTGACGGAATGTGAATTCCAGCCTTATGTCCCAATAAAAATGATAAATGTATAAACACAGAAAATTTCAAATCTCTATCTTAAAGTGTTTTTTAAAAACGCCCTGGACAAAATCAATTTTTGAAAATTTTAAAATTGACGTAACGTAAAAACTGAGGTGACGTTGTAATGGAAACTTTAACATATTTGAGGGACGACAATGTCACGTAACCTCTGAAAGTTTCATTGAAATCAGTTGAAAACTTTGAAAGATATATAGCTTCAAAAAAGTCAGAAAAATAAAGAAAAAGAATAAAAATAATAACTTGAGCAAAGCTCGTTGCAAAGCAACGAGTGGGTCTTCCGTTAATGTCGAAAGTAAAGCTAGGAGTTCCTCAAAGAAGCAGAATTCTTAAACCAATAAACATGAGAAACTAAAACAAAAACAAAAAATCGAATAATTCTTGGTACGAGTTAACAAAATCCGAATGATTCTAAAAACGAATTAACTAAAACCTTATCAATTTCAAGACAACAAAGCAAAAATAAATCAGAATGTGTTTAAGTACGATTTAACAATTATCGAATTATTTTAGGTACGAGTTAATTTCACTTTCAACATAACACTATTTTCTTAACCAAGAATGTGGAATCAAAATTTCCGGAAAAATCAATTTTTAAACCCCAATATCTCTGTAATGCATCGTCAGATTTTCAAACGGATTTAAGCTTTAAATTAAGCTTAATAAGCTCTTATTTCTTACTTTTATGATTAATAAGAAATTATCGCTAAAAAAAAGTAATTATAGAAAGACTTTGAAGCCCTTCTGGCCCCGGATTTGAGGGGTCAACCCCTTTTTCTTGATATCAAACAAAGGGTCTCGCAAATATAAACATTTTTTGTTCAGCAAGTGTTCAAGAATTGTTGACCGTTCTAAAGATATCTGAACAAATGTGTTTCAGGGGCCGACCCCTAAACTCCTTACCACCAACAAAAATTTTTTAGGTATTAAATTTTTGAGAACATTATTTTGAGCAACTTTTCTTCTACAATGCTTTTCAAAATATTTCTCCTTTTCTAGATGTTAATAATCAGAGTTTTGGACCTCTGGACCCTTGAAACCCTAATTACGTAACATATGACTTAGTCATGATACTCTTTAGATAAACTGCTGTACAGTGAACATTTTTGCTTCTATAATTAATAACAAATTATTTTTCAGTAAAGAGTTATTATAAAAAGACTTTAGAGCCCTTTTGGCCCCTAACATGAGGGGCCAGCCCTTTTTTCTTGATATCAAATTAAAGGTCATGTAAATATAAACACAATACAAACACAACCAAAAATTTAAAGGTAGCATAAGGTTGACAACATTATTCTGAGCAACTTTTCTTCTACAATGCTTCACAAAATATTTCTCCTTTTTCAGATATAAATGATCAAAGTTTTGGACTTCTGGCCCCTTAAAACCCCTAATTACGTAACATATGACTTCGGTATGGTACTGTATAGATAAACAGCTGTACAATGAACATTTTTGCTTCTTTAATTGATAACAAATTATTTTTCATTAAAGAGTTATTATAAAAATTCTTTAGAGTCCTCTTTGCCCCTAATTTGAGGGGCCAGCCCCTTTTTCATGATATCAAATGAAAGAGCTTGTAAATATGAACAAGTTTTGCATTACATGTCTTAACAAAATATTTACACATTTAGAAATAATTTAGAAAATGTGCAAAAATTTTGTGCAAAAATTTGCTGCAAATTTTCGAGCTCAGGCGAGCTTCGGCGCCTTGCGCGTTTTCCACAATATCAAACCCAGAGAATCAACTACAGATATTAATCTCTATCCCTGAAAGTTTCATGATTTTATCTTAATTAGTTTTAGAGGAGTTAGGTGGACAAAATGGTCCTTAAAATTTCACTAAATCCTCAAAATCTCAAACCGGAAGTGACATCATCTGGCCAAAATTTAATAACCTCAAATACTTTTGATGTTCTATCAGTCCTGCAAATTTTATGCAAATCGGTCCAGTAGTTCACGAGTAATAGCGTCCGAAGAAAATCAGAAAAAAATAATAACTAGAGCAAAGCTCGTTGCAAAGCAACGAGTGGGTATTCCGTTAATGTTGAAAATAAAACTAGACGTTCCTCTTCGAAGCAGAGTTCTCAAACCAATAAATGTAAGTAACTAATATAAAAAGAAAGAAAATCGAATAGTTCTTTGTACGAGTTAACAAATCCGAATTATTCAAAGTACGAATTAACACAAACCTTATCATTTTTAAGAACGACTTAGCAAATACAAATCCGAATGTGTTTAAGTACGATTTAACATTCATCGAATTATTTTAGGTACGAGTTAATTTCACTTTCAACATAACACTATTTTCTTAACCAAGAATGTGAAATCAAAATTTCCGGAAAAATCAATTTTTAAACCCCAATATCTCTGTAATGCATCGTCAGATTTTAAACCGGATTTCAGATTTAAATTAAGCTTCATAAGCTCTTTTTTTTTTTGCTTCTATGATTTATAAAAAATTAATATTAAAAGACTTTGTAGCCCTACTGGCCCCTAATTTGTGGGTTCTGCCCCTTTTTCTTGATATTAAATGAAAGATTTCGCAAATATAAACATATTTTGTTCAACAAGTGCTTACAAATTGTTAACCGTTCTAGAGATATCTGAACAACTGTGTTTTAGGGGCCGACCCTTAAACTCCTTACCGGGGCCACTAACAAAAATGTTTAGGTATCATATTGTAAAGAACATTATTTTGAGCAATTTTTCTTCTTCAATGCTTTTCAAAATATATCTCCTTTTCTAGATATTAATGATCAAAGTTTTGGACTTCTGGCCCCTTGAAACCCCTAATTACGTAACATATGATTAAGGTATGGTACTGTATAGAAAAATAGATCTACAATGAATATTTTTGCTTCTATAATATATAACAAATTATTTTTCAGTAAAAAGTTATTATAAATAGACTTAAGAGCCCTCTTGGCCCCTAATTTAAGGGGCCAGCCCTTTTTTCTTGATATCAAATAAAAGGTCTCGTAATAATAAACACATTTTTTTCAACAAGTGTTCACGAATTGTTGACCGTTTTAAAGATATCTTAACTAATGTGTTTTAGGGGCCGACCCTTATACTCCTTACTGGGGCCACAAACTAATTTTTTTTAGGTAGCATATTGTCGATAACATTATTGTAAGCATTTTTTGTTCTACAATGCTTTTTAAAATATTTTTCCTTTTCTAGATATTAATGATCAAAGTTTTGGACTTCTGGCCCCTTGAAACCCCTAATTACGTAACATATGATTAAGGTGTGGTACTGTATAGATAAACAGCTGTACAATTAACATTTTTGCTTCTATAATTAATAACAAATTATTGTTCAGTAAAGAGTTATTGCAAAAAGACTTTAGGGCCCTCTTGGCCCCTAATTTGAGGGGCCAGCCCCTTTTTTTTGATATCAAAGGAAAGCCCTTGGAAATTGAAACAACTTTTGCATTACATGTTTTAACAACTTATTTACAGGTTAAAAGATATTTTACAAAACGTGTTAAAATTTTGCCAAAAATTTTGGTGCTAATTTTCGACCTCGGGCGAGCTTCGGCGCCTTGCGCATTTTCCACAATGTCAAATACAGAGGATCATCTACAGACATCCATCTACATATTTCTGAAAGTTTCACGTTTTTATTACCATTAGTTTCGGAGGAGTTACGTGGACAAAATGGTCCTTAAAAATTCACAAAATCTTAAAAATCTCAAACCGGAAGTGACGTCATCAGCTTATAATTTTTTTATGAGCAAGCACGTTTAATGTTTTATCAGTCCTGTAAATTTCGTGAAAATCACCCAAACAGTTTTTGAGTTATAGCTCTCGAAAAATGTCAGAGGAAAAATAATAATATAAAACTAAAGCAAAGCTCGTTGCAAAGCAACGAGTGGGTCTTCCGTTAATGTCTAGAGTAAAGCTAGATATTCCTGTAAGGAGCAACGTTCTTAAACCAATAACAACAGTAACTAAAACAAAAAGATAAAAAATCAAATAATTCTTGGTACGACTTAACAAAATCCGAATGATTTTTAGTACGAATTAACAAAAACCTTTAAAATTTCAAGATCGACTTAACAAAAAAAATCCGAATATGTCAAAGTACGACTTAACAAAAATCGAATTATTTTTGGTACGAGTTAATTTAACTTTGAACTTTACGCTATTTTTTAAACCAAGAACGCGGAATCAAAATTTCCGGAAAAGTCAATTTTTGAACGCAAATATCTCTGCAATGCATCGTCCGATTTAAAAACGGATTTCAGTTTCGTAATCAGCATTATTAATTCTACAAATAACATCAACTATTTAAATTAACACAAACAATTGAAAATTTTGATAATTTTAAAAGACTTCCGGTTTGGACCGGAAGTGACGGAATGTGAATTCCAGCCTTATGTCCTAATAAAAATGATAAATGTATAAACACAGAAAATTTCAAATCTCTATCTTAAAGCGTTTTTGAAAAACGCCCTGGACAAAATCACTTTTTGAAAATTTTAAAATTAACGTAACTTAAAAACGGAGGTCACGTTGTTATGGAAACTTTAACATCTATGAGGGACGGGAATGCCACGTAACCTCTGAAAGTTTCATTGAAATCGGTTGAAAACTTTATAAGATATGAAGCTTCAAAAAAGTCAGAAAAATAAAGAAAAAGAAGAATAACTAGAGCAAAGCTCGTTGCAAAGCAACGAGTGGGTCTTCCGTTAATGTCGAAAGTAAAGCTAGAAGTTCCTGTAAGAAGCAGAATTCTTAAACCAATATACATGAGAAACTAAAACAAAAAGAAAAAATCGAACTATTCTTGGTACGAGTTACAAAATCCGAATGATTCTAAGTACGAATAAACACAAACCCTATCAATATCATGAACGACTTTGCAAATAAAAATCCGAATGTGTTTAAGTACATTTAACAATCATCCAATTATTTTAGGTACGAGTAAATTTAACTTTGAACATAACACTTTTTTCTTAACCAAGAATGTGGAATCAAAATTTCCGGAAAAATCAATTTTTTTTAACCCCTATATCTCTGTAATGCATCGTCTGATTTTAAAAACGGATTTCACATTTAAATTAAGCCTTATGAGTTGAACATTTTTGCTTCTATAGTTATTAACAAATTATTTTCAAGTAAAAAGTTATTATTTAAAGACTTTGTAGCCCTCCTGGCCCCTAATTTGAGGGGTCAGCCCCTTTTTCTTGATATCAAATGAAAGGTCTTGCAAATATAAACATATTTTGTTCAACAAGTGTTCACGAATTGTTAACCGTTCTAGAGATATCTGAACAACTGTGTTTTAGGGGACGACCCTTAAACTCCTTTAGGTATTATATTATTAAAAACATTATTTAAGCAACTTTTCTTCTACAATGCTTTTCAAAATATTTCTCCTTTTCTAGATATTAATGATCAGAGTTTTATGACTTCTGGCCACTTGAAACCCCTAATTACGTAACATATGACTTAGGCATGGTACTGTATAGATAAATAACTGTACAAAGAATATTTTTGCTTCTATAATATATAACAAATTATTTTTCAGTAAAAAGTTATTATAAATAGACTTAAGAAACCTCTTGACCCCTAATTTAAGGGGCCAGCCCTTTTTTCTTGATATCAAATGAAAGATCTCGCAAATATAAACATATTTTGTTCAACAAGTGTTCAGGAATTGTTGACCGTTCTAGAAATATCTGAACTAATGTGTTTTGGGGGCCGACCCTTAAACTCCTTACTGGGGCCACCAACAAATTTTTTTTAGGTATCATATTGTAAAGAACATTATTTTCAGCATTTTTTGTTCTACAATGCTTTTCAAAATATTTCTCCTTTTCTAGATATTAATGATCAAAGTTTTGGACTTTTGGCCCCTTGAAACCCCTAATTATGTAACATATGATTAAGGTGTGGTACTGTAAAGATAAACAGCTGTACAATAAACATTTTTGCTTCTATAATTGATAACAAATTATTGTTCAGTAAAGAGTTATTGCAAAAAGACTTTAGAGCCCTCTTGGCCCCTAATTTGAGAGGCCAGCCCTTTTTTCTTGATATCAAATGAAAGCCCGTGGAAATTGAAACAACTTTTGCGTTACATCATTTAATAAAATATTTATACATCAAAAGTTATTAGAGAAAATGTTCGAAAATTTCGTGAAAATATTTGGTCCTACTGTTCAGGTTCAGGTGAGCTTCGAGGCCTTGCGCAATTTTAATAATTGGAAGCAGGCGGGTACAACTTCAGACTTTAATCTACAATCCTGGAAAAATTTCAAGCTTCTATCTTGATTAGTTTCGGAGGAGATGCGTGGACAAAATGACCCTTAAAAATTTACAAAATCGTCAATATCTGAAACCGGAAGTGACGTCATCATTCGAAAATTTAATAATATGTAGCGCCGATAATGCTCTATCAGTCCTGAACATTTCGTGCAAATTGGTTGGATAGTTTTTGAGAAATAACGCTGCAAAAAAGTCAGAAAAAGAAAAAAAGAAGAATAACTAGAGCAAAGCTCGTTGCAAAGCAACGAGTGGGTCTTCCGTTAATGTCGAAAGTAAAGCTAGAAGTTCCGCTAAGAAGCAGAGTTCTTAAACCAATAAACATAAGTAACTAAAACAAAAACAAAAAAAACGAATTATTCTTGGTACGAGTTCACAAAATCCGAATGATTCTAAGTACGAATTAACAAAAACCTTATCGATTTCAAGAACGACCTAGCCAATGCAAATCCAAATGTGTTCAAGTACGAATTAACAATATTCGAATTATTTTAGGTACGAGTTAATTTCACTTTGAACATAACAATATTTTCTTAACCAAGAATGCGGAATCAAAATTTCCAGAAAAATCAATTTTTTAACCCCTATATCTCTGTAATGCATCTTCCGATTTTAAAACGGATTTCAGTTTTAAATTAAGCTTAATAAGCTCTTATTTTTGCTTTTATGATTAATAACAAATTGTCGCTCAAAACAAAGTTATAAAAAAAAAGACTTTGTAGCCCTTCTGGCCCCTACTTTGAGGGGTCAGCCCCTTCTTCTTGATATCAAATGAAAGGTCTTGCAAATATAAACATATTTTGTTCAACAAGTGTTCACGGATTGTTAACCGTTCTAGAGATATGCTAACAACTGTGTTTTAGGGGCCGACCTTTCAACTCCTTACCGGGGCCACAAACAAAATTTTTTTAGGTATCATATTGTTAAGAACATTGTTTTGAGCAACTTTTCTTCTACAATACAATATTGTAAATATTCTTAAAAGAAGAAGAATTCTTAAACCAATATACATGAGAAACTTAAAAAAAAAAAAGAAAAAATCGAATTATTCTTGGTACAAAATCCGAATGATTTTAAGTACGAATTAACAAAAACCTTATCAATTTCAAGAACGACCTAGCAAAAGTAAAGGCGAATGTATTTAAGTACGATTTAAGAATTATCGAATTATTTTAGGTACGAGTTAATTTAACTTCGAACATAACACTATTTTCTTAACCAAGAATGTAAAATCAATATTTCCGGAAAAATCAATTTTTAAACTCCAATTGTTCTGTAATGCATCGTCAGATTTTCAAACGGATTTCAGCTTTAAATTAAGCTTAATAAGCTCTTATTTGTTGCGCAATGATTACATTGTAATAACAAAATATCGCTCCAAAAAAAAGTTATCATAAAAAGACTTTAAAGCCCTTTTGGCCCCTAATATGAGGGGCCAGCCCTTTTTTATTGATATCAAATAAAAGGTCTTGTAAATATAAACACATTTTGTTCAACAAGTGTTCAGGAATTGTTTACCGTTCTAAAGATATCTGAACAAATGTGTTTTAGGGGCCGACCCCTAAACTCCTTCCTGGAGCCAACAACCAAAAAATTAAAGGTAGCATAAGGTTGACAACATTATTCTGAGCAACTTTTCTTCTACAATGCCTCACAAAATATTTCTCCTTTTTCAGATATAAATGATCAAAATTTTGGACCTCTGGCCCCTTAAAACCCCTTATTACGTAACATATGACTTCGGTATGGTACTGTATGGATAAATAGCTGTACAATAAACATTTTTGCTTCTTAATTGATAACAAATTATTTTTCATTAAAGAGTTATTATAAAAATTCTTTAGAGCCCTCTTGACCCCTAATTTTAGGGGCCAGCCCCTTTTTCATGATATCAAATGAAAGAGCGTGTAAATATGAATTGTAAAAATTGTAATATTGAATTGTATATTGTATGAATTGTTCACGAATTGTTAACCGTTCTAAAGATATCTGAACAACTGTGTTTTAGTGGCCGACCCTTACTCTCCTTACTGGGGGCACAAACAATTGTTTTTAGGTAGAAACCGTAGAATTACAATAGGGTCTTCCGTTGGAAACGGAAGACACTAATAATAATAATAAAAAGAAACAATAGAATAACAAGAGGGTCTTCCGTTGGAAAGGGAAGACCCTTAAAAAAAATAAATAGAATAACAAGAGGGTCTTCCGTTGGAAACGGAAGACCCTAATAATAAAGAAAAGAAACAATAGAATAACAAGAGGGTCTTCCGGTGGAAACGGAAGACCCTAATAATCTTAATCTGCATAATAATAGAAAGGTCTTCCGTTGGAAACGGAAGACCTTAATTAGATTATAGACGAAGAATCTTAATTTAAGGATGTATTTAAATCGACAAAAAAATATTGCAATTGATTGCCATAAATTTCGTTATGCATCAATTATAGTTGCTGTATGTTTCATATCTTTACAGTTTATGCCACCTTTAATTAAAAAAGAGCCCCGACAGCCACCCCAAAAAAATCTCCATGCAAGTACTCGATTCTTTATTTTGTCGTCAAAGATACAACACACTAATTCTAAATATATGTATAAATGTTCCGTTTTATGATAGAATCGATATTTTCATATTTTTTTTAAATTAAAATATGTCTTATGCCTGCATCCTTTAATGTGCCTAAAAATATGTTATGAAAACTATGTAAATTTATTATGTTTAAAAGTTATAACTAATTCAACATAAGTATTGCCTGCTTATTGTATAACTCTTTAAAATCTGACAGGTTGTAAATATTTATCAATACTGAACTGTATAATAAAAACCAACAGTTAAAATATTATTGTATGTACCAATGTTATATGATCCACTAATTAAGGCATGAAGTTACGGTTTATGCAATCACAAAGATTACATATAATGTTTAAACTTCTGTTAAATATCATAGCATATTAAAACAGTCTTAAATCTATGGTCTCACTAATTTGAGAAAATTCGGTCCAAGAATATATCTCGATTTATTTTATTATTAATTTATCTATCTTTTTCACTTGGAAGTTCTTAAAGAATATAGAGATGTATAAATTCAAATGAAACTGATTTGCAGTCAATGGAATTACCTTTGAAAATGGACATAAGAATCACAAACTTAGCAACACTAGCCCTACCAAGTGATGGAGTTGAAAACCGGATGTCGAAATTAGTTACAGACAAATCGGGACACAGACATTTCGATTAGAGCAGTCGATCTTTCGTGAACTTATAAGTATAATGCCGTTTAATGAACTCGAAAATCCTATGAGTAATTTAACATCCTGAACACCGTATTATTATATAAATTATTCACCTAACTATAAACACGATGAATTTAGTGTCGATTTGGGGGGGGGGGGGGGGGCAACAATATTAAAGTGTGCAAAATGTTATATACTTGTAATATATCATTATACTACTAGTAAAACCAATATAAAGTTCTAAATTTAACAGGAGGTTAAAAGGTGGTTATTAGGGTATACAATACTACTTTTCGACAGATAGTTCAGCTTGTGTACATGTTGAGTTGTCATTGGTGGGGGCGGGGGGCGGGGGGTACTTGATGAAAAGTTGCGTTGATTTTTTCTTTTCCTTAGAGTGAGTATAAATTTTATGAGAATGTCCAGGAGCTATTTTGGATATTAAAAAATAGATACCATGGCTATAGAACATCTATGGTGTCCGGATAGGGCCATTTGCGTTAGCGCGACATCGCGTTCAGATAAACGAGACATCGCGCTAACACACAACACGCCGTCGCGCTAACGCAACTTTGCACAACACGCCGTCGCGCTAACACACAACACGCCGTCGCGCTAACGCAACTTTGCACAACACGCCGTCGCGCTAACACACAACACGCCGTCGCGCTAACACAACTTTGCACAACACGCCGTCGCGCTAACACACAACACGCCGTCGCGCTAACACACAACACGCCATCGCGCTAACGCAACTTTGCACAACACGCCGTCGCGCTAACACACCTTTGCACAACACGCCGTCGCGCTAACGCAACTTTGCAAGTTTCACAGTCTATTAGGAAGTCGTGTCCGGATATATAAGACTGCGCATGCTGATTGCAATTAACGTGTTCATTACTTTTAAAATGCAGAATGAACCCAATGGGATATTCGTCTTTGACAGAAGGCAATCACAGGGAAGACGTTACTCGTAAATATAAACTTTTGATATTTATCTTTTTAAAAAGGTTTCATTAATCAAATGAAAGAATTTTAGAGACCGAATTTTCTCTCAATATGCCCTATATAATATAAAATATTTTCTTCTGTCATATTTGTAATTTTCACAAACTATTAATTTTTTTGTTGATAAAGGAGAAGACCTCATTCGAGACTATTTCTACGGTGGGTACACAAATCTGGAGATCTGTGGTATCCTGCTTTTACGACATGAAATAGTAATCAGGTAAATATATAGATTGATCAGTATAATTATGTTGAACATTGTTTCATGGCATTTCCCGTATTTACTATAAATTGATTATGAAAGTCCCAACCAAAATATCATTTTTAGAGCCAAGTAACAAATATTGCTGCAGGACATATGCACATGTATTCTCTTTTGAGAAGTGGACAGGCATCAATAAGCCTACATCCACTGGATGTAAGATATAATTTATTGCTGCACAGCAAATAACAGCTATAGGTACTGATAGCTAGTGTTTTCAATAGCTTGCTTAATGATTTTTATAATGTGTATAAGCACAATTAAATAATATCATAGTAGAAACAAAATATATCCCAGATTTTTTTGGCACCCAGTATAAGACATCTGAAAAGAATATTGGCGATGATGGGACTAAGAAGACGAATGCTGCAAAACACTGTTGAGGCATCTTATGCTATCATGGTAAAACGTTATTTCAAATAATCCAAAATAAAATATATAAATCTTAAAGGTCCTTTTTATATATTTTCCTTTCTTTCATTACCATAATTTGAACTACTACATGGAGCTCATGTAAATTATATCTTTAATAACTGTTCTGTTATTAGTTATAATAACAAAAGTGCTAATTATTTTGTTGTGAATAAAATTAAGACAAGATCAAATTTAAGGTCAAATTATTCATTCACAAAAATATACACTACTTATTAAAACATGTTACAAATTCATATCAGGTGCTTTGTATATTACCAAAACAAAGAAATTTTAAAATGTACAATTGCATTTAGTTAAATTACATTAATAAATAATTGTTGAATTTATGAATTATTTAAATATTTAAGGTAAAGTAATCAATTGGTATATTTATAATGTGTTACATGCATGTTAGCATATATCCTTATACAATGACATAACTATATTTTATTCATATGTATTGATAATAAAATATATATTTCAAACTACATTTATTTTTAAATTAGGAGGAATTAAATGGAAGTGGTTCTTCTCTTGGATGTCGTGGACTACAGCGTCGTCTTTTGTCACATGGACTCGTGGTTTCAAGGTTGGGTATTTGTACATCATGCCAGAAAAGGGTAGTAGGCAATAAGGAACAAAATATACTGTATGAAAACAATAATACATATAACTGAGTAATGCAATTTATTGAAAAACTTTAATAGATATTAACATACTTGTGAATTGTGAAATACTAGTATGTTTTGATCAATGGCATTATATATTGAATCATTAAGAGAACAGGTTTTGGCCATTCAAAAGGAACTGGACCCTATTGGTGTTTTGGAAAGAAAACAGAGGCGTCTAAAGAGAAGAGTATATCATAACAAAGGCCCTAATTATCTATTGCATGTCGATGGATATGATAAGCTTAAAAGATTTGGTTTCGCAATTCATGGATGTGTTTGCGGGTATATATGTGTTGCTGTGTCAGTTATGTAATATACGTAGTCAAATGATAATTTAATATATGTAAATGAAACAGTTTTATGCCCAGAAATTATGTATTTAAACTTCTTCACAACTGAAACATGTCTTGCAGTCTAGGTATAATTTTTTTTTAAAGTTAGATTAGGGTCACATGTATTATGGGTTCATTGTCAAGGTCAAAGATCGCTTTTGCCCAAATATGATTTGGCTACATATTAAACCAGTTAATTGGAGAGTATTTCTCAAACACACATTGTTTATACTTTAAGGAAAAACCCTTTCTCTGACAAAATCAGATATAATCATAATGGTTTGATTATTTGAAATAATTCAGTTTCATAAAAAGATTAATTTAAACATGAACTACTTATAATGTCATATTTAATTTTAGTCTAAAATCTTTCCTGGCATGAATACATGATTGTGCTTTTCATTTTTTGAAAAGATTTTCTCGACGTGTGTTGTGGCTAAGAGTAGGCAGATCAAACAATGATCCCAAGGTGATCGCATCATATTTTTTGGATTTCTTAAGAGAATTGAGAGGTAAAGTCTTCCATAATCTTAGAACTGATTTGATCAGTTCTTGAAACATTTTTAATTAAGTTTATATAAAATTAGAGCTCTACAACAAATCAAATTGTTGGTTGTAAATTTTATTTATCATTTGAGTTAAAAAAAAAACTGGATTAGCTTTAATTGCTTTTGGATAGCTAGTAACTGTAGCTGAACTTAAATTTGAATATGTGACCTCAGTTGAGAACTAAGGTTTAAGGGCAAAATAATCATGATGATGAATTCTTTATGAATTCTTCTTCTCAGTGAAGTTTTTCAAAGCTATACGAAATCCAATACATTATCATATGTGCATAGTATTAAATATTTCAAGTCTATTATTTTTAATGCCATGACTTCCTCCTAGTAGAAAGACATCTGTAAATGCAATGGTCCGGCTTCATCTGAATTAAATTGTAAAATTATATGTAACTTATAGGTGATTATTTTGTCTAATCCTTTGGATGAATTACAGGATTTCCAAGGTGTATAAGATCAGATGAAGGAACAGAAAACTGCATCATCGCTGATATTCAAAGGGCCTTTCGGTGGTATCATGATGATGATATGGCTGGAGAGAAAAGTTTTCTTACAGGATCATCACCTTCAAATCAAGTATAACAAATAATGTCCAAATAAATTTTACATACATTACAATTGCAGTATTATGAATTAAAACTAGAAATAAAAAATAATGTTTTGCTACAGTTTATTATTCCTGACAGTTTCCCTTCAGAGAATCGAACGATGGTGGTTGTCCAACAAACAAGGTGGTGGACAATTCTGGATTGAATTTTTCAGCAATTTGGAGCACATGGGAAAGTTTTCTACCTCGGAACATGTTCAGCTGTAAGTTATTGCACAAAGTAATACAAGTAGATCTAGCTGATACACTGGTACATACATTTTTACACTAGGAGCTGTGTCATTTAATACTACCAACACATTTTGATGGATGAAATGTAGACTGCCTGTGGCAGTATCAATAAACATTTTGTGATAAAGAGAATGAGGCTACTAGCTCAAATTCAATGTCTCTGGATTAATTACTGAATTATTGTCTTGTTTTTGTCAAATAAATGTAAATTGGTTAGGGTCTACATACTTCTTTTAAGATTAGGTTAATGTCACATGCAGTTTTGCCCAATTTATACTACTTTTCATTCTTCTTTTAACAAGACATATTATGGTACATGTATAAGCTTTCCTGTCTCTTTTCTAGCTTTTTTATGTCTTAGTCACACCATGAGCATTGCAAGGTTTAGAAACTCATCAGTTTAAGAATTAACTTTTTTTTAAAATGTAGCTTCAATAATGTAGCCTTTCCTCTCCCAATTTTTTTTTTTGGTGGAAAGAAATTTAAGATATAAAATATCGGAGAGGGTTACATTATTGCAGCTAATAAAATTGGGAATTAACTTTTAAACAAACATGAAATAATTCATATTCATTTTGGGTGTGTTGCCTAAATGGCCCTATCCATAAATTGAAGGGATAGAAGGATGCCTCAAATCAATGTTGAGCATCTTGGGTAGGGAAACAATTTTTTAAAACTGCTGAATAAAAAAACCCACTGCTTTTTCTCTTTCGCAACAAATACAGGGAATGTCTACGATTTTGCTTCACAAAACTTGTGCAGGATGATCTTAATAGTTGTGCCCAGGAGTGGAATCAACACAGAATTCGACACACAAAGTCTGCTGAATTGCCTGGTGGAAAACCAGACTTGATGTATTATCTTCCAGAGTTATACGGCAAGTAAAGAAACTATTATTATTACTCAGCTATGTTAAGGGCGTCCATAAAATAATAGCGATATTTATCACATAAAATGTTAGCTTTTGAATAATCTTGATATTCTATTCCAAAAAATTGTTACACAAAGTGATATTTTATCATTATACAAATTAGATAATTTGCTATCGCATAAGCAGTTTTTTAGTCTCTAAGGAATACCCTGTCACGTGATACTGCTAAAAATAGCTGAATCAGGAATAATACCAAAAAATGCATAGTGCAAGGGCTTAGCATAAACAAATATATTTATTTCCGTTTTTAACTTGTAAAATGAACATCTAAAATTTCGAAAAGTGCTGGGAGCTTGAAATATTCAAGTAAGAACAATTATTAAATTCAACATAAACAGTCTATGAACAGAAATTTGCAGGGAGTTCCCACATTTAACGCTTATTTATGTAAAATGCGTAGCGATTTCATACAGCTCCCAGCACTTTTTGATATAATGGGAATATAATGGTTACACATGTAAAATTTCAATATATTTGATCAAGTGTATGCCCTTGCACTACTGCATTTTATCTGACCCATTTCACTTTCGGCGTCATTTGCGTGAAATTCAAACGCAACACAGACTAAGATCATGATTTTAATTTTCATTCATAAGATAAATAAACGCTGTGAATTTCATTAAAATAATGTTAGAATATTGTTTCTGTTCACACCAGTCATCATTACCAAATTGTTGAAATTGAAAAAATTAGTACATGTTGTCCCTACCAATAACTATTGATATAAGGGTGGGGGGGGGGGGGGTAAGTGTAAGTTTGTAATTTACACATTTATGTTTCATAATGGTTTATGTTACTTTGCTGGTAAATAAATAAGAAATGCCTTTAATATATGACCAGGGTTACTTGCAATTATAATTAATATTTTTGTAATTATTAAAGAAAGCAAGAAAAATCAATATTTATCAAGAATTTATTAATATAATCAATTTGACAATAACAGTGTACTGTAGAGATTGCTTTTCTGTGACAAACTGTTCAACAAGTCTAGTGTTTTCTGATTTTCAGTATTATTCAGTCATGATGTGGAATTTATGGAAATTGACCATTCTTCTTGCACACTACATGTACTTTTCCTCTGTCTTTTTGATGTAAGGAGGCAGTGCAGTTGATAAAAAAACCAATGCCTGAAATGATCAATATTTATCAATTTCAATAGATATCAATGAAAAATATCATGATAGGTTATATTATAGTAATATGATTTTTAAAAAACAGGCCACATATACATGAGTAAAAGAAATATTTATAGAGTACCTACTTTTCTATATACAACCCCAAAAAGTGTCTCCAATGAACCATGCATTTTCTGCTTTAATAACCCTGTAATTGAATGATGTGTTATAATTAGCAAACTATTGTGCAGCTGAAGATAACATTAAAATGGAAAATTATTTTATTATTGTGCATACTAATGGCAGTTTTTATTTCATTAATATTATAACATGCATATATTCTTTAATATGATTGGAAATTCAGCTCAACACTTTAATTTTGTCTTTTCATACATATAATCTTCCTAAAACTAATAAAATAACACATTTCGATTTACATAAACAACAATACAATCTTGTCTATATTCAATCCAGATCCTCACAGTAATCTTTGTAGTGCTTGCACAGTGTTTGGACTTTCCATTGTTTACATTTTCTTTGAACACGGAGGAAATGCGAGCTAATATTATTGCGATATAAGAGACCAGTAAAAAGCTACAATGAGCCTCAATACTCTTTATGATCAAAATTAGAGAATCGCAGAACATTTGCTTTGCCTGATCGAGTCACCAAACTGATTTTTAAACACAATATTACATGAAAAAAACAAATGTAAACAAGTAAACAAAATCGAAGCCGAGGAATTTCCCTTCGTTTCTGTTTCATTCTACAATATTAGACAATATAAAACAATATCTAGGGGAAGTACAGATAAATCCTACCTTGTTCAGTTGAATCCTCTACCGATTTCCGTCCACGCTGGTTGTAAATAAGTTAAATTCCAAATATATCACTGAAGTCCACATGTTTATTCTGATCACAGCTGCAAGCGCCGATGTGACGTACTCAACATCGACACGTCATCAGACGACTTAGGAATTTCATAATTTCCAAGATATAATGAATAGTTGAAGTTTTTATTTCAGTACACCTTTCTTGATACAATCAAACCCAATAAATAATCATATTCATTTTGGTAGAGGTTTGTTAATTACCGAAATACAATATCTTGTAAAATCTCATGAATAAGGGGCGGGGCATATGCAAATTTTCCTAAATCACACGTGCTAGAATTCTGATACCTTCCTTAACATAGCTGAGCACTTTCCCAAATAAAAAAGACTGTTATGAAGAAAAAAAAAGGGAAGGGGAGAGAACTCCCCTCCCCATTCATCTTCCCCGTTTTATGCATATATCATTTATTCTTATAGACGTTGAACCTAATGGGTTCATTGTTTATAAATGTCACAGATTTTCGAGCGGAATACTAATATACTTGTTTAGAATTTATATTTACTTTAAGACAAAGAATAAGAAGATATTTTACATTGTTTTTACATATTCAATACAGTTTGACTCAGATACACAGTATTTATAGTTGTTGTCCGAATACGTGGACTGGTAAGGTCCTGTCCTCGACTGGTCACGTGATCCACTGCCACTTGGCCTACACATTAATGGACTGGGAAGGTCCTCCAATGAGCTAATGTTCTCTACTTGGTCTACACAAGAATACACCAATGTCTAGTAATGGTTTACACACTGGCTGGAAAAGGGACCTGCGCCAACATAGTACACAAACACATTAAGTACATGACAAAAGCTTCTGTAGCTTTAACACAAATACACACCATACTGTACTTACTATACGGTCATACATGACACATTTAGCATAGACGCTTATTACACATAAAATACTAATATACAGTCTTAAAGAAGACATATTATAAAGCAAGTTAGCTTTTACACTCACAAAATACTAACTCATATTTACTTAAATGCAGTTATATTTTTACCAATTTATAAGTAGGAAACATTGAGCTCATGCTTGTTCAAGTACCATTTTTAACTATGATGTGTATAATTATATGAACAGAAATAAATGTGAAAATCGTACTTGAGAAGACCTGCGCTCTGTCCTTCCAAAGGCAAAATAAGAAGGAAAATTGACAATATTTACAATTTTTTGAAAAATGACGTGAATTAGCCAATTTTAAAGACGTCATAGATGAACAGCTCCTGGACAGTGGTGACAAATATCAAGAATATTGTGTTAGACAACCTCTGTATAATTTTTAATGAAGATTTCATTTTGATTCGATACTACTTATAAATTGGTAAAAATAGGGGCAGATACTTGACCATATCCAAAAAAAAGTCCTTAATTGTAATATACACCATTCTGACATTGCTCCGTTTCACTTGGAAATTATTGTTGCATACAGACAAAATACATAAAGTTGATGACTTGGATGTTTACTTCTAAATCCAAAGGGTCTTCATTAAACAAAAAGAAGTTGTGATAGATATTTTATGTTGAAGAAAATTTATAGAAAAGCAATTTTACAATATTAAAAAATTATTGTAAAACTTAATGCGTGATTTCATTAACATAAAGGTACAATTAATAAGAATATTTGCTACTGTGGTCTGTAGTACAATGAAAAAAATGACAATAACAAACCGTCAACCATATTGAATTGAATCACTAATCTGTTGTTTAGTTGAACATTTGTGGGTTTGTTGATATATTAGAACAAAGAATATCAATTAAAGTTTGTTGAATTAAAACTACTTAA
>WFKH01011925.1:58881078-58893130 GCA_016163765.1 Magallana hongkongensis
TAGAACAAAGAATATCAATTAAAGTTTGTTGAATTAAAACTACTTAATCGATATTGATCATGCCGATGTAACAAAGACTATAGACCCGAGTTGAAAATTGACCCGGGGTTTATTTTTCAACGTTGGCTATTACTCCGGGTGCTTTTTCAACGTTGAAAAATAAGTCCAAAAGTCGTGATATTTATACCCGGGGTAATTTTTCAACAGCTTGGAAAAGGTTTTTTTCTAATCTCTGATGACCTCAACACGCTGAAAATTGACCCAAACTACAACTTTTGAACTGTCTTTGAAATGGAACTTTCTCTACGCAATTTAAATGTATCTAATTAAAAATTTCAGTTTCAAATTTTAATTCTTAAAATTGTCCGATACTCACGCACTCTTTTTTCGGTTGGATATTCCGATTACAATAATTTATTATTAAGACTAAAAACTCTGTATCCTGTTATTAAACTGTGTAGATACAGCTAAGAGGACGACCATATGGTTCTAAATGTGGGGGGAGGGGGGGGGGGGTCGGGCTAATAATTTTTATGGGACATATAATTCATGTCCATACCTTGAGTCAAAACTTTAAGTTGATCAAAGACACTCACAGCTCACAGATAATTTAATCGGAATATAAAGATTGTCACCTTTCTTTATGTAAACTTGTTAAAATATATTGAAAAATAGACATACTAGTATATGTCTAACAACATCGTCTCAAGCCACGGTCCGGAGTCAGCTTAGCTCTTCCCTACAGGATCGTGCATGTTGGTCGTGGTTTGCGAAGATGGTCGAACCAATACCGGCCGTTTATTTAATTTTTCCTGCGAATCGCTACAACTTTATTTTGAGAAGTCATGATAACTATCTGACAGCATAATAATAAACAGTTGTCATATTGTTATTAGTCAAGTCGCGATCAGTGACTATTAAATTAATTCAATTAACAATAATTTTTCTTCCCAGATAAACTGTATTACATGATGTATAATTATCCCCTTATCTTGAGTTGACGGGAAAAATAATGTGTCTGATAAAGACAGTTTAATGAATGTTTATTTCTCTCAAACCATATCAATGGTACATGAGGTACAAACGAAAACAAATATATTTACAAATGTACAAATGCAGGGTCAAATAAGGAAGAGTACAGGAATTAAATAAATCGAGCTAATATATTTCTAATAAATATGGTCAATTTTTTTAATAAATCAATATCTATGGTATTCATAAGCTTCCCAAATTTATAAGTGTTAACATTTGATAAATATTGTTCTTCAATTAATTTGTCACGGAATATAGAAAATGCCTGGCATTCCATAGCATAGTGATATTCGTCACCCAAAGTGTTTTTATTATATACATGTCATAAACAAAATCTATGAATTCTTTATATATTACTTCATCTCCCAGTTTCAATTGGTAATTCATGGTTACATGTTCTAAATTTTGAAAATAAGACTCTTAAAACCTTTGGAAGTTTCTTAAGATAAATTTCCTGACCAAACCTTTTCTTGAAGATTTTGTAATAAAAACATTTGGGTGAATATACTACATTTCTGAACCAATCTTGTAAAAACTGATTTACAAGTGTTTCCTTAACAATAGATTTTAGCCAGTTGATACTAGAAAAACTTTTATTAATCCAGACATTAGAAAGACCACATGAGTAAAGTATATCTCTCACATATTTCAACCATGGATGCATAAACGAACCCTCAGAAAAACATTTATGAAAATAGCGATACATTACATGCGTAAGTTTACAATCATGCGCCACTGAAAGTTTAGCCCAATAAGTAATTATTCGTACATTGATAAAGATTATCAAAGGATATCGCCCAGTTTCCCCATAAACCATACAATTTGGGGTACTAAACATAATATGCAGTACAAAATTCAAAAAAGTTTAAATGAACTTTCTCTAAAACATCTGTGTTTTCGTAGCCTCACACTTCACAATCATATAATAAGATTAGGCTAATAACACTATTATACAGATCAAATTGACAGTCGATTGGTAAATCAATTTTTTTTTTTTCTAAATACTCCATACAAAGCTTTTGAGGCTTGCTCAGTTAAATGTTTTTTTCGTACTTTTAGAAGATCCACTACGAGACATAATTACACCAAGATTTTGAACTCATTCACTATTTAAAGAGGTACATCTCTGTATAAAAAATATTTTTGTAATACGACCCTTGGAAAAGAATAATACTTTAGTCTTTTCAATGTTAACATGAAGTTTCCACAAATTACAATATTCAGAACAAAAAGTTCAGTGATTTTTGTAAGTCGTCTGGGTTCTCAGAAAATATAACCGTGTCATCAGCGTAAAAAGGTAAGATGTTTTAACATAGTATGCATCTCAGTTTCCAATTTTTCGCTCAGGATAGTAACTCCTTTAATACCATTTTGTACAAGCTAGTTTTCTAAATCGTTAATATACAAAGAAAAATGAAATGGTGATAAATTTTCGCCTTGTCTAACCAGAATATTACACATGATAAATTCTGAAGTGTCTTGACCAATAATAATCATTGATTTGATTCCTTTGTATACTTTATAAATCTAAGACATTTACCATCTACACCATTATTTATTAATTTGGTCCATAAACCTGATCTCCATACCGTGTCAAAAGCTTGTTTGAAGTTTATGAATGCGCAGTAAAGTTTTTTCTTGCTAGAAATCATAAATTTGCACAAAAAATCTAAAAGTAATACAGTGTCTACCGTACAGTATCCTTTCCTGAAGCCCTTTTTGGCCTCAGTAATTAATTCTACTTTCTCAGAAACAATATTCAAGCGTTCACATAGTATACTTGTAAACAACTTGCCTAAACAGCTTAATAAAGTAAAAGGTCTATAGTTTTCTGGGAGGGTCGGGTCACCTTTATTTCTGTATATTGGATTAATAAGACCAATAAGCCATTCCTCAGGCACTATACCTGCATCAAAATCAAATTAAAAACATCAACATACAATGGCAAAACACATTATACCGATGTACATATATATTCATTACATAATTTGTCATACCCTGGGGCTTCATTATTTTTCAGCTTACTGACAGCTTGTAAAATTTCATTCGCAGTGATCTGACCATTCAAAACAGAGTTATGTGTATCATCAAAAACAATTTCCCAATCATTTGTATCATTATCATCAAAGTTTCCTTCATTGACCTTTTTCATATAATCAAACATTGCTTTAATATCAACTTCAGTTTTACATTTATTATTCGAACTATTAAGGATTTCCAGTATTATTTAGTGTTACCTTCCTTTACATTTTTTTAATTTTGATTTGACAGAGACATTATGTTCCTTAATACATGCATTCATAGTAGCTTTGTATTCTTTACTAAAGGATCTAAGTTTTTCACAGTTCTCTTGAGTTCTAAATTTGTTGTGGATACGCTTAGCCAGGTGGAATTAACTTCTCGCCGTTCTGCATTGTGCGTTGAACCATGGCTTTGCATTAATGCGATTATTTGTCAGTCTTGGTTTACGTTTAACATCTAAAGTCACATCTGCTGCGGATAAAAACAAGTTACACGATTTACTAGAAATGATATTTATATGGCTCTTCTGAAATGTTTCAGTTGTTTCTCTAAGCTGTAAAATTTCTGTCTGCAATACAAACACTTAACATACACGTTTCCGTGGGTATGTTTAGGGGGTATTGGACATTTATGACGCATTAGCCAGTTTTCTTCATATGCATAGTCTTAAAAGATTTCAACTTTTGACTCAACAATTTCAGGAACGAAATTCAAACTCGGCAGGTACCCTTATACCTGAGCATGATCCTCTACTTAAAGCAATATGAGCTGCAATTTTTCTATAAGAATTGTAATTTACCACTTCAGTGATAAAATCAATTATGGTGGATAAACTTCTGTTGTGAAGATTTTGTGAGACAAGCCATTTAGATAAAAATTGAAGCAAATTTACAATGTCGACATTCTATACAAAAATTAAGTTGCAATATTGATACATTTATATTATATTTTTCAGAATGTTTTATTCCTAGAAAAAGTAACGATTTGTTTTATATTTCTTAATTATAAATATTTAGTTACATTGATTATTATCATATAATTATACATTTCCACAGCAAAATATATAGAATACTGAAAACATTGGTTTTCAAGCTGATAATAATAATAAAACCAACAGACATAAATGCAAAACGAACGGACATCAACATAAAACTCGGGACGCTCAAAAATAAACAGGTGGCGTTTTGGGAAGCAATATGGGTAGTACCTGTTGGTTTTACTTACTTTCTAAAAATTTTGACTGGTATTTTGATACATTTGGTTTCAAAAAATATCAATACCAAGACTGGTACTTTGCCATTTATAGTCATTTATGATATTATTTTGGATTGTTGAATTTAAATTCCTGTTGATGATCATGCTAAAATATATTTTTTGCTTTTTCTGCTGCCTTTACTATTGTCATATAGTGATTTTACTGGGTTTGTAAAGTAAAAGAATTACAATATTATCATATTGTAAAGTTTTTATTTATTCCCACCAAGAAAATATACAATTTACTGGGGAAGTGTAAATACATAATTAAACAATATGACCATTGTAAATTTTGTATTTATACCCATCAATTCAGCAAATATATAACAAAACAACATGTAAATCGTATATCGTGTAACCATTTATACCACAATATTCTTATTATAGACAACGTTTTCAAAATATAAATATTTCACGAAACAATATTCGAGAAAAGTTCACTATGAAAAAATAGTTGCATATGTTAAGGGTTGAAGGATAAGTCGTAAAAAATGTTTCATGTTCTTGACTGTTTATTTAGAAGTGAAACGCTCATGTAAACATGCATATCTAATGAATATATATATATAAAAAAAAAATCAAAGATATAAATATCAATTTATTATTGTTCTTTATTTAATGTTAGATTTAGAACCGGTTTCTTGATCAAAATTCCACGATGCAGGTCAATTTTCAACGGACTGGAGTCTTTATTCAACACATTTGGTCTCAAAATTAAATTGAAAAAAATGACCCCGGTGCAATTTTCAACGCGGGTCAAAATTCTTTGTTACACCGTAGATAATTAAACTCTAGTGAATGGTTTTGTGAATTTTAGAATTTTATAAATCAGGATGATAGGTACATGCATATGTGTTTAATATATATATATATATATATATATATATATATACACTGTATATATAATCATATCATATCACATAATTATATTGTTAAAGGTTGCAAGCCCATCCACTAATGCAATTGTAAATATATCCAAATGTATATCATTAGTGGTCAAGGTAGTACTAATTTCACTTTTTTATACCATTAGTGGTTTTTATATCATTAGCGGTTTTTGAGCGCTAATGATATATATGTGAAATTATATCATTAGCGGACGGTTAGGTTGTTCGTTAATGATAAAATTATATCATTAGTGGTCAACATCCTGACCACTAATGCAACATTATATGATTAGTGGACAGTGTATCATTAGAGGTTGCTCAAACAATACGCGTGGGGAATAAATACGCGGATGCGTGATTTACCACTCTTAAGTTTTGATAGTTTTACTATACGTGCGGGGTTATTTTACGCGGTTTCAAGCTTATCGCGTAACTAGTGTAAATTTCCCAACGCGTTAATAACCTTTTTTACAGTACATAACAGTACTTCTTTAATACATTGTAACATTTTTCAATGTATAACAATACTTATTAGCCAGTATTGGTTTAATTTGGAAGTCATGGAATGATCAATTTAGAATCCTTCTGGTATTAAGATGCTTGTCTTCCCCATTTTATTCCTATATTATGTATACATTAACTTTTTCAATGGACCAAAAATTGTCAAGAGGCCACAGTTTCAATAATAAAAAATATTTAATCAGGATAATAACATACATGTAACGACAATATTCAATTCTTTTAGGAAATTTTCAAACAAAATTTCTTAAATGTAAAAATAAACAATGTTGTTTATGTGTTACTCTTTTTTTGATTTATCTTTAAAAAAAAAAAAAGAAGAACAAGTAAGCAAAACAACAATGCGATATATTTTTTTTACTTATCTTATTATCGCCCTGTTATGGGCAACGTAAAGAGTGAAAATTGCTCTCGAGTTATTCTTAACCAATTGTGCAATCTTATAATTACATCCAAGTATCATTACCTCTATTTCTTACTGAAATTGATTGCAATCCATAGCTTTGTAGAAACTGCATAATAGGACTAAATCTACATGCCCCGTTTATCGATTAGTCAAAACAATAATCGACCTAAGAAAAATCAAAGACTGCCTGAAATAATCATGTTGATTTCAGACTCAAATTCCAATTTAAGACAACTTGACCATTTTTTTTTTTATTTAACGTACTGATGTACATTACAAATAATTTAGTTAATTTAACTTACTATTTACGATTACATGTAAATCAATAATTTGTATAAAGAAAGATGTAATAAAACATTAACAACATAATGCTTTCTTTGATAATTCTTGCGGGTTATGAGGTAGCGATTATTTGCAGATGAAAAATTACATCACTCGCCAATGCGGGTAATGCATTTTTTCTAGTGTCGCCACCAACATATCCTGCATTAATCACCAAAAAAAGCAATTTATTGTTTGAGTGTTTATCAAAAGCATCGTTCGCGCATTGCGTTCGCTTACCGTTCGCTGTTGACTAACTGCTCCCAAAATGCTTTTTAGCGTAAAATCATTGTTCACTCAGCGTTCAAGTAGGAAAGTAGATAGTTTCAGAGACTGGAGTAAAATTAAATTAAATTAAAGAGATAAAAATGTGTAATGCTAATGAATATTTTTTTGAAAATTGCTACGCGCCACATCGTATAGTATTTGATGTTCTGTGCGCTCTTTGTTTAATTAGATGTACATGTAGCTCTGTAAAATTAAGCAGGTGATTAGATTGTAAGTCGTGGTTTAACAATTTATTTGTAGCGATTTTGTAATCTGTAAAATAATACATTTGATATCCAAAATGCACGAAAAAAGTGAGAGTTACATGTATATATACACACAAACACGGAAATATCTCAATTAAAACAAAAACTTTATGCATTTAGTATGTGCAAAATATGTATTTCTATCGTACACATGTTTTTTTTTATTTCAGCTATTGAAAGAGGGAATACATTACGTGAAAATGAGCAAAAAGGGGGTATATACAAACATTTTGTTTTATATTGTATTTATTTATTCTGTTTTTCGATTACAGTTTAATCGATAAGTTCTTAGCTGCAATAATAGAGCCCTCTCCCGATGTTTTATTTTTTATTTTTTTTTTGGAGGGGGGGGGGGGGCTACAACTCCATAGGATCTCCGTAATGGTGCAAGTGCGGGAGTGACTCACTCCCGCAACGATTTCGTCTCAAATTGTATACAAATGACAATAACATTTGCATTCTTTACCTGAACCCAAACATTTTAGATGTGTATGGCATAAATTAATCCAAAAATATCGTATAGTCCATATATCGGTTATTTTTCGTATATGTCAACAACGCAAGTTGAATTTGTCAGCCATGCTTACTGACCTTGGCTGGACAGCCAATGAGAATTCAGGAGCGGATCTTGAACTGAATATAGGAATTTCCCTATTTTAAACATAATTAACGCGGTAAATATGAATTTTCCATTATATATCATTTCCTTAATTGATGTTTTAGTTATAGAACAAGGTAAGATCGCTTATTTATACAGACATTCACGTTAACAAGCCCATCAAAACTCCAAGCGTAAATCAGATAAAATCACGCGAGAATTGTCATGGCTGCTAAAAAGGACGTCTGGCAAACATACTGATGTGTTTTATCTGGTTTTAATTTATATACGGTTAGTTTGTTCAACCTGAATGAAAATATCATTTTATCTAAAGGAAGCCAAATATAAAAACGATCTTTTCAGACCGAAGTCAGACGCATTAAAAAATTAACTTTGCGCCATTACGGAGATCCTATGGAATTGTAGCCCTCTCCAGTAAACATCAGTTATATAAAAAATCGGAGAGGGCTACAATATTGCAGCTAATAAGTTCTTAACTGTGAAGATTTTTAACTTAACACTTTATTTTTTTTCTTTATTGTTTTGAAAAAAAATATATCTTTACAGAAACCAACATAAACGAAAAACTAGAAGACAATAAAAGTATGTATAGTGAAATGTCAAGACTAAAATACATTAATATGACCAATGTATTTCTATTTCTATAATGGTTATTCATCTTTTTGTTTTAGATAAAACGATTGACTTCCTTAATGCCTATGATAATGGGAATAAATATTTTGTTGAAACACAAATGACAAGTAATTGTTCTCGTCAACTTGAACAAACCGGCTTGGTTATTTTGATTGGAAAGCAAGGTTGCGGGAAAACATTAACGGCAGTCAATATCATGAACAACTACAGAAACAGAAACGAAGGGTGGATACTAAGGAAATTTAGTTCCTGGAATGATCTCTTAGCGTTCGATCTTCAGAGAAAAACGTTGGTTTATATTGATAATATACTTGATGGATACATATATAATCATGAATTCCAAAAATGGTGGGATGCTCTTTGCTATATTTACTTTGAATATATCTACGAAAAGAATTCAATTCGGCTTCTAATCACAGCAAAAGACAATGTTATCGAAAAAGCATGTGCACACATTGATGCCGCAAAGATTCCGGACCTTGAGAAAATGTTTTTTGTGAGAGCAGATTCGAATCCATTAACGCTTGACCAAAAAATTGAAATGTTAAATATGCAAATGCACATTGCTAAGGAGCTGAAACAAATTCCAGTAAATTTGATTACAGCAAACATAAAGAACTGCATTGATAAACAAAACGGTCAAGTAGGTTATCCATTGTGTGCTCATTTATATGCATTTGAAGAGCGCCCTTATAAAAAAGACACTTTAATTTTTGACAAACCAAGAGAATATGTAAGGTATCAAATTGCTCATGAAATAGAAAAGGAAAGGGAAGACAAGCATGGTGTTAAAACTTTGTTTTTAGTTATTTTGTTATACCAGAGCTCAGATGGGTCAAACCGTAAAGACTCATTGGAACTAATATACAAAGACGAGTGTATGAAATATTTGAAGAAAGAATTGCTTACGGAAATGGAACCACTTAATTTTGACAATCTCAATGAAAGAGCAGAGGAGTTAAAAGAAAACCTTTTAATAAAACACGGTCCTATGTATGAATTTAAGCATAAAATATATTTGGAAGGAGCAATTGACTACTTTTTTAGGGAATTCGTTGATGTTGCTGTTCAGTATTTTCCATTAGACATCATACATGCATACGAGTTTCGAGATATGTCCGAAGACAGATGGTTGAAATTAATGCAACGCCTACAAAACGAAATTCTGGAAAATAAGGTATCAAAAGCTTTAGGTTGTAAAATTTTTGATGAAACCGAATTTGAAAAAATGTTTTGTGAAAAACTACGCAGGGAAAACACAATACATACGTTAATTTTCATTCCCGATCGATCATCACCATTTGAGTTACCAATTATATTTTGGGCCGCTAAATATGGTCTTGAAGAACTTTCAAAACTTCTTTGGGAGTTTGTAAATGAAACGAAAGAGGAAAAAGAAGTTCAATTTTACCTTGCGAGATTCGGTGAATGTTGTGAGAAGGAAAAAAGCTATATAAAACATGTAACTATTCCCTTAAATGATAAAGATTTAAAGGCAGAAGTATGTCGTTTTAGAGTGTCAGACCCAAAAGAAACAAACATTTTACATCTTTTAGTTTCCTCTAATAAGCCCGATTATGATGCAAATCACTTCCTTTGTAAAATTTTACTCGACGCTTCGGAACAAAGCATTTCCGCTGATACACATCTTTTAAACCTTGCTTTTACACATACAAAACGTAGCAGGCTATTGTGTATTTTGAAAATTATCAATCAGCTGGAAGGAGAACAAAATATAAGCCTTAACGAATCAATTCAATGTTTAATTGATCCTCATTACGAAGCAATTTGGGAGCTTGAGTGGACTGTTCGTATTTGCATTGCTTTAGTAAAAAACGTTGGTTTTAACGCATTTACCACAGAGAACATATTTTTAAAAGAGTTAGTAGATGGAAAGGCAAAACCACAATCCGATATGTCGTTGAAAATTTACAAGGCTATTGACAAGTGTCAAACTTTTATGAAATCTACATGTTCTTCACGGAATGATTTGAAAACAATCGATATACTGTTAGAAGCATCGTTTGAGGCAGAGTTAAAGAAAGCAGTTTGGAAATCCATTGAGATTTTATCGAATTGGGAAGCAGAGGCTTAATAAGTCTGTTAACAATACATGTAAATTGTACGGAAAATGTGATTACAAAAGCTATTGACAAATGTTCCTTTCATGGATACTGTATATTTATTACGTATACTGCAATTATCCGATCTGTGATTATATGCTTCTTATTCAAATGTAGATCATTTAAATGTTGTAAAAATGTCTTTTTTAAAAGAAATTTATTCTTCTCTTGCAAACATATTTATCGCGTATAATGAAAACCAACTTTGAATGAAAACCGCGCGAGCGGTCGTGAATAGTGCGTGCGTATTCCTGTGGCACCAATGACGTTTTGATATAGTTTTTCTTTTTACAGCATGACATTGAATGAATCATATCGACACACATCGTCAAAATTTTAATGAAAAATTTACAACGGGACGCTAACATGCATTTGTAAATCTCCCTTTGTACAATGTAATTAGTTTATCCCCACGTCGCATGTCACTTATTTTTTTTTTATTAATGGACAATATGCGGTGTTATGCATTACTCGCCCCCAAAATTAAAGTTCTAAAACAAGATTTAAAAACA
Source organism: Magallana hongkongensis (assembly GCA_016163765.1). NCBI lineage: Eukaryota > Metazoa > Mollusca > Bivalvia > Ostreida > Ostreidae > Magallana > Magallana hongkongensis. The sequence continues at coordinate 58,891,940 of WFKH01011925.1, forward strand.
AGGTTGAAGATCGTTAAAATCATATTGAAAGTTTGGAAAGGGTTATAACCCAGTGACGTCATAATGAAGAAATAGCGTCAGAAATATTTCTTATTTTGGTTAATCAATGTTTTAAAGCAAATTATGAATTTGTTTAATATAATAAGTATGATTATATGAACAAAAACATGTAAAAACCGTACTTGAGCAGACCAGCGCTCTATAATTGCAAAAGCAAACTATGATGGAAATGGCAATATTTTCATTTGTTTGCAAAGTTGCGGGAATTGTCCCATTTAGATGACGTCATAGACACACAGTTAATGGACAATGATGACTTTTATCAAAATTAATATTTACAGATATTCTCCCTATAATGATTTTTGAAGTTTTGATTTTAATAAGACAACATTTAAAAACTGGTTAAAATTGGAGCAATTATTTGACCATATCAAATGTAGTCCTCTGCAGACATTGTATCATGCTTTTATATTATATAACTGCCCTGTTTTACCTTCTATCAATGTGCATTATTGTTCTCTTGTTGGCTTTTGGACATACACATATACAGATTATGTATGTATAATCAGAGTATATATTTTCTATGAAGTTGTAAATATCTTTAGAAAATACTTTGTGTACACGTATTTTAACGTTTTATTTAGATCGCGGAAATTTGGGATTTGGGATATGGATTTAGACACCGGTAAAATGAAAATAATTGTGAATGGATGTTTAAATATTCAACAGCTAATTTTTTATTAAGAACAAGCATCAATAATAATAAAAGAACGAAAGAAAAAAATTGTGGAAGAAAGAAAGATAGAAGGGATCTGTGAGTAAACACAGCACAGTAAACATGTTGTAAAATCAAAACACCGCACATATAAGTACACGTTTCAAAATCAGCAAATTTAAAAAAAAAATTATCTTCGACTAGACCTAATTAAAAATGGTAACTTGTTTGTCAAATTGAAAACGAAACGAAAATTTAACCGTTAAGCAAATGAGACAGCATGTTGCCTATAAGTTGTTTAGAAAAAAATCATTCTGAATTGCATGGATGTGCAAATGGAAAAAAAACGATCTGTTATCTTTTAATTTGACAATTTCATTAAAACTAATTGAAACAAATCATATATACATGCATATTTGCACGGAGATCTGTGACGAAAATCACTCATTCTCGAGTCTCTAAACTAAATAATATTA
>WFKH01011925.1:58898130-58923004 GCA_016163765.1 Magallana hongkongensis
GTGTGTGTGTGTGTGTGTGTGTGTTGAATTAATTTTGAAGAAATTTGGAAAAAAAACATAGTAAGAATGTAAAATTAAAGAATATTGGATTAATTTATTAGTTTTCAAGTTTTAGGAAATATGAAGAACTTAGTCGGTGCATCCCTGGACTCTAACCTCGGGAAAAAATTGTTTCTCCCGGTTTCTCTAATTATGTGTTTTTTAAAAAAGTTTTGATAAAGTTTTAGGTTGCCTTTTATATAGCGAGACACAGAAATTGCTTTATATCATTTAAAATTTGCTAAATAAGTGCAATCAAGACAAACTGAACCTTCCAAGTTTTCCCACTGTGCACCGAGTCTTCATGGGTGTAACTACATGGGTGTAGTTATGCATGGCACTACCCGAAGTTCCGAACCTCGCATTTGTATTTTAAAATCATATGATCGTTGAAATAAATAGAACAGCCTGTTTGCTGTCAAAGTTTATTTGTACAAGTCCTTTATGGATAAAATTACAGAATTAAGCATCTGTAGCACCGGATTAGATGGAGCACCTAGCACAGAATTATAGTTTAGCACTGCGCAACTGGGTTCGGTGCAGAACCGAACACCGACTAGAGTCCACAATGACTGGAGTCAGCATCTGATAACAGATGATCATCGGCTGATAACAGAATAATTTCTGTTGAGGAGGCACGTGCGCTCTAGTAGAAAGAAGGAATTGTATATATTACTGATTTTAATCTTGGATTGAGAAATTTGATTTTTATTATAATTGCTCAGGCAGAGCAACCGAATCTTCGAACCCGGAAAACGTTACATAAATTTGGTGGCAGCGTCGGGATTCTGTTTTATATAATCATTTTTTTATTTCTGTTTAATCAAATGTGATCAATTTATATGTATGAGATAATAGATGAAGAAATATCTTTCTAGAGCAAAGTTGCGATCGATTGCGATTTCTGGAATAGCTACAATGAATGGAGCGAGCGGAAGTCAGTATTACGACCCTAAGAATACAGTTGTATTGCAGGCAAATTAAGAGAGGGATGGTATTGATGCTAATGAGCGCACAAGTCATGTTACAGTGCGCCGGACGAAAGCACACGATGAAAGTAATACTAATGGGGCTTTGCTTGCGAACGCGCTGGGAGACCACATATTAGGCACTGAAACAGCGAGCGCACCGAGTGCGACATTGACGCGTGCGCCATTAGAGCGGAGAAACGCGGATGCGATGATGAGAAATAGTATCAATTATGCACCAATTCGTGGGCTACAAATTGAAAGAAGACAATCATCCGTTCCGAGACGAGAAGCAGAAGCATGCGCTAATCCAAGCAGTAAGGGCACTAGATGCAACATCAAATTGGTTCTCATTCATAGCTGGACAACAAATCTAATTTTGACGCCTGCGCCGCCCTTAACAATTGGTCGGAGAAGGAGAAAGGATTATACCTAGCTGTTTCGCTGCGAGGGGCAGCTCAAGGTATACTTGGAAATGTTTCTAATGAAATGGGACAACGCTATGATTTGCTGGTAAAAGCACTACAGGAACGTTTTGCACCGCTAAACCAGACGGAACTCTATCGAGCGCAATTGAAGGAAAGGGGACAGAAAGCGTCTGAGACCCTGTCAGAATTGGGTCAGGCTATTCATAGGTTGACTTGTTTAGCTTGTCCGACGGCACAGTCTGAGGTTAAGGAGACACAAGAAAAAAATGCCTTTATCGATGCACTGGTCAATTCGGACATGCGGCTGCGTATCAAACAGAGCAGATCTGAAAATCTGAATGACGCAGTTCGGCTTGCTGTGGAGCTGGATGCGTATTTCAAGACAGAAAAGCGAGAAGATTTGCGCATGATTGACAGTGACGAAGGCGCACAACCTCAGACAACACAGCTAATGGATTTAATGATAGCAATGCAAACTAAATTAGATAAATTAGAAAAACAGGTTCAAAATGGGGCACGACAAAGACGATCTACACAGATTTCAGGCGGAAACCTCAGCAATAGCGTAGTTTGCTTTTACTGTGAGAAGAAGGGCCATATTCGCAGAAACTGTCCCATTTTAAGAATAAAGAAGCCGATAAGAAAAGTGAGCCTTCAATAAAGAGTTCAGGTCAGGGAAAAACTCGACGAGTTCGCAGCAATCGCGGGAAAAACAAGTGTATGCACGGAAAGATAGGCGCAAACACTTCAAACCATGAAGCTGTTATCTTTTTACAAAGTAAGGTAAATGAAGCCCAAGCAAAGATGTTGATCGACACAGGCGCTTCATTGACATTAATATCGAAAAAGATATATGATTTGATACCACAGCAGATGTGCCCGATTTTAGAAGAAAGTTCGCAAAGAGTATTTATTAGATGCATTTTTTTATAATTATGCATCGTATAATGAGGCAACCAAAGTTTTGTATAAAATATCGTATATCTTAAACCTGGGTACCTAAAAAAATTATTCAATTGCAAGGGCATACACTAATCTAATCATGACAAACTTTTACATGTGAATTCGAAATCTGCTATGTAATTTAAAAACTTCTGAGATCCTTGTAAAATCTTACAAATTAATTATTTTTAATGAAATTAACACGGTGACCTTCAAAATTATTCAACATATGCATTATAAATTATGATTTCTAGTAACAAATAATCTTATCTAAAAATGTTCGCAATATTTTTCAAAATCTACGATATAACATTAAGTTATTTTATAATTAAGTTGTGAATTTTGACATGAGTATGTCGTTGCAAAATTTAAATTTTTAAATGACCTCAAAACCACAAATACATCTGCTTGTACTATGCGACTGTCATATCAAGTGACCATTATGAACATAACATATTGTACTGTAATATATATATTTCAGAAATATATTGCATTTGAGCGACTTTTATTGATTTTAAAAAGGACATGCCCGTTGAACTAAAGTATACGTGTGTTCATCACAAAAATTCGCCGATATTTTTATTGGCCGCCTTAACTGTACTGCGATATCTTATCTCTGCTGCTGACGACGTTCACATTCCCCCACGAAGAGAATTGGTCATAAAGGGTAAAATTTCGGGAGACAATCAATGCGCTACCATAGATTACATTGTGGAGCCAGAGGAAAAATTTCTGGAGAGGAGTCGTGCGCTGGTTGGTCGAACGTTAGTTAAAGGTGGCGAGAATATACCAGTTCGACTTATGAATATTACAGATATACCGCAGACAATTAAAAGGACACAGCCATAGCAAAGATGACGGCTATTGATGCAGAGAAAAGCACAGCTAAAATTGAAAAACAGTACCTGACGAGCTGGGAGAGGATTTGCGCGAGTTGCTAGACCGAGGTAAGGGTAACTTTACACATTCGCAAGCCAAATATGCTGAAAAATTCTTACGCAACCATCAACATCTCTTTGCAAGTTTAAACTTTGACCTTGGACGAATAGCAGTAGTTATACATAAGATAAATACTTGAACAGTCGAGAAACCAATTGAGCAAGGCGCGCGCCGGATCCTTTGCATTTGCCACACGAAGTCGACAAACAAGTTAATGAAATGCTTGAAAGGGATGTTATAGAACCATCAATAGTCCTTTGGCATCGCCTGTGGTTCTAGTGCGCAAAAAGGACGGATCATTGCGTTTCTGTATTGATTATCGCCGCTTGAATAAAGTAACCATCAGAGATGCGTATCCTCTCCCAAATATTGACGAAGCATTTAATCATATCTGAGGTCATCTATGTTCTCGACATTAGACCTTAACAGTGGATATTGGCAGGTTGGCATGGAAGAAAAGGATAAAGCTAAGACAGCTTTTGTAACGCGAAAAGGACCATTCCAATTCAAGTTAATGCCCTTTGGTCTAACCTGTGCGCCTGCAACATTTGAACGTCTGATGGAGAATGTTCTGGCGGGTCTCCAGTTGGACATTTGTCTAAGTATATCTTGACGACATACTGTAATAGTTTTTGGAAATTCCTTTGAGGACATGCTAGAGAACTTGGGAAAGGTATTTGATAGACCTCAGCAAGCTGGACTGAAATTGAAGGCAAAGAAGTGCAACCTTTCTGCGACTTAAGTGAAATACCTGGGACACATAATATATAACGAGGGCATTGCTACAGACCCGGAAAAGATTGCAGCAGTTTCCCAATGACCAACTCCGTCCAATATGTCTGACATTCGCTCATTTTTAGGGTTGTGCAGTTATTATAGACGCTTTATTCGATATTTTGCTGCCGAGTCCAAGCCACTGCATCGTCTTACAGAAGAGGGGCGAAAGTTTCAATGGACGCAAGAAGCACAAAACGCTTTTAAAAACCCTCGAAACAGGTTAATATCTGCACCGATATTGGCTTTACCTGATGTGTCGAAACGATTTATTCTTGACACAGGCGCAAGTAACTGCTCAATAGGCGCTGTGCTTTCGCAGGAAATCAGTGGAAACGAGCGGGTGATAGCGTATGCCATGCCAGTCGCACACTATCCAAAACAAAGAGAAGGTATTGTGTGACGAGAAAAGAATTGCTCGCCGTTGTCCAATTCATAAAGCACTTTAGACATTACCTTTACGGAAAACAATTTTTGTTAAGGACTGACCATGGGTTACTGAGATAGCTTCTCAGGTTCAAAAACCCGGAAGGACAATTAGCGCGACGGCTAGAAGTCATCAGCGCCTATGATATGGAGATAGAGCATCGCCCGGGCAGAAAACACGGGAATGCAGATGCCCTTAGTAGTATCCCATGCACTCAGTGTGGATTTGATTCTAATTGGGAGACCAATGATTCAAAACCTTTAGTTAGAGTATTACACTCATCAAGTGAGGTCGAGGATAACAAAAATGGGTTAGTGAGCGCTAGTCTAAAGGAATCTTAAGATAAGAGCAAAGACATTCAATTAGTTCGCAAATGGGTTGACCTCGGTTTTCTGATGTTTCGCAGCATGGGTACGTGATCAAATCGTTGTGGAACTAGTTTGAGAGACTAAGAATCCAGGATGGTTTGCTGGTGCGTCGATGGGTTTTGCTTCCGTCAAATAGAGATATCTATCAAGCCATAGTACCAGACTGTGTGAGGAGAAATGTCTTGGAAATATGCCATGACAATAAAACGTCAAGTCACCTTGGAGTGACAAAGACGCTGGCAAAAATTAGGCAACGATATTATTGGCCAGGTACTCAGAGAGATATACATTAGTACATAGCGGGATGTGACACATGTACTAAGCGGAAATATCCTATCCCGAAGCGCCGCGCTCCTATGCAAATCGCAACCTCTGGTGTGCCTATGGAAAGAATAGCTACTGACATTTTGTGTGAGTTGCCCGAGACGGACCGAGGAAATCGTCATAATTTCGTCGTTTCGGACTACTTCACAAAGTGGACAGAGGCATTTGCTCTTCCAGATATGGAAGCGGAGACCATTGCTCGAACAATTATGGAACAAGTTATCGTGAGGTTTGGTGTTCCATCCATCATTCACTCCGACCAAGGCCGACAGTTTGAGAGTAAGCTTTTCACAGATATGTGCAAATTGCTGGGCATTACAAAAACACGAACAACGCCCTATCATCCATCTTCGCTAGCCAAGGGTGACGATCCACGGTGTTTCTCTATTCACCCTTGGCAGATTTAGTAGCTTTCAAAACAACGCGCCCTGAGAATCCAGGGCATCCGATCAAATCGCGCCTTACAAATAGCATCGTAAACAGTTATGGCGGCCCCCATGATAGAATCGCCATGTAGGCTCTGCCATGGCATTTTACCGAAAAAAACAGAGACGCACAATATTCGGTGATACTTTTGGGGTGTTTGACCAGCTGTTGGACGTCCTCGACCATGTTCCACAACTAAATGATGATAAGGGGAAGTATAAATGTGGGTTTTGTTGGAATAAACTCAACAAACTATCAAAAATCGAGCATGATTTGAAAACAAAGCTGGAAGCTTTGAAAGAACAGAGAATCATCTTACTAAAGACGCTGAGAGAAAAATACAAGGCAATATCATCTCCGGCATTCACGCCAAAAACAAAGAAACGTTTGTTAGTACATTCCCCTACCCCCCGTAAAATTAATCGGTCGCTAGCCTTCACCCCACAACGGAATAATGGCCTCTCTGCAGAAATGGAACCCATGACTGAATCACCTGTGCATGTTCAACATGTTCAAGGGAAAGAACAACAAGCTCATGAGAGAGAGCAAGAAGTGAAAAAGAAATCAAAGAAACAACTCCGCGGCTATGTTAAGGATGTCCGATTGATTTCAAAGCGATGTGTAGAAAGTCACTTGTCTGTACTTCATAAGATATGACGTCATAATTAACTTTGACGTCACGATCTGCATTCCTTTCGATCCTTCTGAGGGAATGTATCGTAACGTAATAAGTGAATCTTATTGAACATAATATAAAACCGCTTGATTCTTTTATATAGACACTGTTGTAAATACTAGTGATACTAAATTCAATATTATTAATATTGAGCATCAACAAATCAGCAGTTTTAGAGCTTCATATTAGGCAAATAACTATTTATAAACTAATGGTTTTGAGACTCCCCATGCTATGTGTAAACTAATGAATGGAGAAAGTTAAATGCATGTAAAAAACAGCTTGGCGCAAGTGAAAGATCAATACAATCTTAGCATATTTTACGTGATATTGGGAGAAAAAATAAGTACCAATGTGAATCATGCTGGGGGAAAAATATCAACTGACCAAGTTTTGTGTAAACCAAGTTTAAAAGGTAAAGTTTTGCCTAATTCGATGATGATGCGAAATGTTTTGACAGTATTTCAAATGAACGAAATATCTATATGAACCCCCAGCAAGAACTGCAAAATACGTTACTTATCAAAGGAATTTTCATGAAAATATTTTTCATTTAATGTCATTAATCACTTGCGCCGATGCGATTTATATAGATTATTTGTCGTGTTATGATACGCACGTCACGTGCTTAAGAAAAACGTATGACGTCACAAAAATGCATCAAAAATAGTGTTGGATATCGCTGTTAATTTATTCAATAAGAATTTAAAGAAATTCGCCCGGTTAAAAGTATTTTTTGATAATAAAAATATTATTGTTGTCCAATATAAATTTAGCTTCGGACAACTTTAACATAGCTACGTCTTTTCTTCAAAGGTAGGAGATAAAATCATTCATGTTTAGAATAAACAGTGGGACTTATGCACTTATTTATGCACAGAGACCTAATAAATTAAGAGGGACATAACATTAAATCTTCAGCATCATCCTCCCTCTTAACCCCCACACCCATAAAAAAGGTGGATAAATTTAATATTTAATAGTAAATAAATGGGTCAGTGTAACTTTACTTCCTACAAATTTATGGCTGAAAGTCTATAGTTGCTACTTTATTATTCTTCCACATAGGTTCCATACAGGACAAAGGCATCGAAAGAGAAACTTGCAAGAACTATTTATTCTTCAAGTTTAAAGCCACAAATACTTGCATGTCTTTTGAAAGATATCAACATGGAAATGGCATCCATTGTGTCTACTAAAACCAAATCAATCTTGAGACAAATTAAAAGTGACATCTTGGCCAATTTTAGCATTGATCTTTTTAATCAAGAACTTCAAGTTCAAGCACCTATGACTTACAAAATTATTTCAACACTGGTGAAGGACTGAGAGGTTGGGACATCTGTGGGCTCAGCTGTATTGTTAAACTTTCGAAACAAACACATGTCTTCCTTGCATCACATAATTGCTCAAGTTCTGGACCGAGGTGGTGCCACAAATGAGGTATCAATAATGTTTAATAATATAAACTGCCGGAAAAAAAATAGTAAATCAGTTGAAAATGGTTTGTTAAAGCTGAATTTTTCCTCGTTTCATTGAATTATTTGAATGAATGAAAAACTAAATATTCAGTACATTAGTCTATTTTACTCTTGTGAATTGTAACAATGATATATGTATGCACAATGATGATGAAAATGCTAAATTATTTAATTAAAACTAACTATCACATTAAAAAGGACAGGGGATCAATGATACCCAGGTATGAAGAAGATTGTGTGATGTACAATAATGAGTGTTTTGCAGGACATACCAAATTATTTGGCAAGAACACCAAGAAGTGTGTTAGATATGCTGTTAAAGGAAAGAGATGTAGAATATGTGATGTAGCAAAGAAGAAAGGAGTGTGTCCAAGAAAACATGACTGCTCACATAATTGGTCTGGCTCTCCAAAAGCCATGGAACCAGCCATGGCGTGTGAAATGATCCAGAGCATTTATGATGATGGAGCAAAGGTACACACATATTTATGAATTTACATATACAAAATTGCTACATATAAGGTTCTTTGGATATTGATCTGACATAAAATATTTTCTAAATTGCTTTTGTTTTAGGTAGATACCCTTGTCATGGACAACGATTCCACAACTATTGCTCGGTTAAAGGCTACAGTAGACAGTACCATATCCAAACAGGCGGATAAGAACCATACCAAAAAGGGTTTTACAAGTTCCTTGTTTGAGCTTAGTAACAGCTACAAAATCCTAAAAAACACTAAAGTACGATGGCACATCGAGAAATGTTTCATTTACTGCTTAAGTCAAAACAAGGGCCAGCCAAAAGCAAAAGCAGATGGATTGTAGAAAATAGTTCCACGCTTATATGGTAAGGAAAGATGGTGTGCATTTGTAGGCAGAATAAATGTAAAATAAATAAAAACTGATATTTCTTCATGATATTTTATTTAATATACATTGACCATCTCAGCTTGTTTTTGAAAAAAAAATGTTTCTGTTGTTTAGGAGAGCACAATGCCTGTGGCTTGTGGTGTAAGAATGAAAGGAAGGACTACAAACCAAGAAATTTACCTTTTGGTAAACCATTAACCTGTAAAGATTTTCGACATGCCTTGGAAAATCTATTCCTAAAGTATACTGCCAAGACAGATGAGCTTGCAGTTCTTGGTTCGACGCAGGTCAACGAAAATTTTAACCATATGGTGTCATCAAAAGCTCCGAAACGATTGTAAGTGTAAATTATGTTGGAGATAGTTTTAAATGTTTAAAGCGGTGCTGCTATTAAATGAGAAATCTGCACATCATACAAAACTTTATATCTTCATAATCAGGAGATTGATAATCATAACAGGTTTTATGGAGGCTCAGACAGTCTCAAGACTAGACTATCAGCTACGGTCTGTCAGAAAAATGATGGTTATAACTACATTACAGAGGTGATTTAAAGTTGTGGTGTTGAAAAGTTTCAGTTGATATTGTTGACAAATTGTTAATATTGTTGATTTCAGCACTGTTAGCCTTTCCTTTCAATGTTCATCAACCCTCTATTCATTTTGACATTTGATAGATATTTATTTTCAAAAGGAATTGTTAATAACAATGATACATTTTCAGCAATCTTACAGGAAAAAAATGAGTAAAATGGCCACTTTACATTACAATTTTATACGGAAATAAAGATCTTATATCACAGTATCTTCCTAATCTTATAAGGTTTTATGAACTTTAACATTGCATTTCATTTTATGGATTTCTTGAAATTTATTTACTGTTGAATACCAAAAAAAAAAAGGATGCAGAAAAGAATAAGCTGGTAAGTTGGTTTTGACATGGCAATTATTATTGATTTTGTTACTTGTTCTTATCAGATTTTTCTTTCACGATAATAAATATTAATATTTCCAAAAATTTCTATTGATCATTTTTGTGAATCTTTATTTATATTCAATGTTCAGTTAAACAAGAAGTGTTCTGTATCCCCTGGAGGATTTACACTAAAACATGCTCAGAAGATGGAGAAGAAATTGAAAAATCAACGCCTTCGCCAAAGTCTTTTCAGTTCCAGAAGGAGACGATTGGAATTGAAGTCCCTGAGGGCAATGAAAAACTGCACACAATCTGTGTTAGAAGTTATATACAATGATATCAACTTCTATAAATTAGTATCTTCTTTTTATTGTAACCTTACACAGTTGTATGGAATCATTTGATAATAAGTACATGCATAATATAAATTGCTCTGTTGCATATAAGTGTCTTTGTGTTTGTAGGTGACACATACCAGTCAAAGATAGGTATTGAAGAAGATTTAGATCTTGAGGACATTGATACCAGTCCAGTATCTTTTCCAAAGGATGGAAATGAAATTATTTTTGACTTGGAAACTACTGGTCTAGGTAAGTAAACATTTCTTTTAATTGATAATCCAGAATTTAATGTCATAAAGTTTTGTCTTTCTTTACATTACTGTCTGTACTTTCTTTATTGTCTGTCTGACTTTACTTTTCTTACAGCTCGGACATCAGATATTATACAGATTGCTGCAGTCTCTGGAGGCGAGGAATTAAACATATGCATGACCCCAACGACAGAAATTAGCATCGGGGCTTCTGCTGCCACAGGTTTGACTTATGTTGGAGGTGTCCTAAAACACAAAGGCCAGGCTGTGAGTTGTGTCGATCCCCAAGAAGGACTTTCCCAGTTTATAACTTTTATCAAAAAGTTTTCAACCCAGTTCTTGTGGGACATAACATTCAGAGTTTTGATTTGCCAGTGTTAATTATAATTAACCAACTGTCCAGGTACAATTTATAAACAGATTTCCAGGAAACAGTTTATGGATTCATTGACACATTAAAGGTAGCAAAGACACATGGAAAAAGCCTGACGTTGATAACTACAAGCAAGAAACATTGGTCAAAACTTTCCTGAACATGAAATATGATGCTCATAATGCTTTAGCAGATGTACAGTCCCTGCAAACACTGTATAAGAAGAAGATGGCAGACTTCCTTCTTTCAAGTGACCTATTTACACTAAATTACTATGCATTTAAGAAATCACTTGATCCATTAGTGAAAGACAACGTAATTTCAAGCCAAACAATAAAGAAACTTCTTCAGTGCTCGCTTATTTTGTCTAAACTTAGAAATATTCACAGACGTATACATTTAATGGAATTAGAAATGTGTTTATGGGTCAAAGGTCCCTAGAATCTCAAATTCGAAGGCAGTTATAGACAAACTAATTAATATTTAAATGCATGATATGGTTAATGTTGCTCACTAGTGTATTATACTATCATATACTAAACGTTTGCATGTCTAGCTGTTTAAAAAATAGCCAATCCATATTTTATTCACAGGTAAGCAATGTGGCTCATTGACCTCTACATTTTATTGTTTAAGGTGTAGAATTAAAAAATGATTTACATTTTGTCTAGAATTTAGATTACTAAACCATGTAAACATTGTTTTACCATCTAATTCAATGATTGATAAAAGATGATGAAATTTCGAGATTTTTTGGTTGAGGATGGGGTTGTAAAAATGATTGTACTAAATTTATTTCTATGGAAAGGTATCATTTTTTTAATTAATTAGATGCTAAGACACACCATTGCTCAATTATAAACTTTTTTTCTGATTGAAACCATGGATTTGAAATTTTAAGGCATTCTTTTGAGAAAAGTATGTAAAATTTAATGCTACTTTTCATAGCAATAGAATGTAAAATGTCTTATAAATGAATCTATGTTGGTTTAATGATAACAATATTGATTTTTGTGTTAATGTGAATGATTTGTCATATAAAAGTGATACATGCATTCATATGTTTTTAATTTTATCCATGAAATATTCGTAATAAATTTCTAGCTCGAATTTTGATGGAATTGCATTTGGGTTATATGTATATATAAGTGTTGATCTTCAAATTGGTATGGAAGAAGGGCAACTTTTTGTAAATTTTGAAACACTTACATGCACGACTTGTTAAATATAATGACAATGGGGTGGTATGCAAATACATCTACACATCCTTATATTCATGTATGTAATTAGAAAACAGTGAACTTACATATTACTTTGTTAAATTGAAAAAAAAACCTCACAATATTAATCTTGAAAGTGAAGTGATATTTTAATCAGCTGAGAAATATTACATTTATTACTTATTCATTGAATTTTTGTTTAGTTTTTTTAAAGGGTTGCAGATTTAAGTTAATTTGAAACTTTAACAACAAATTTATTTCAAACATTTTTCAAATTATCATGCTATACTATAATAGTATGCTCGCGGTCAACATTTTCATTGTTTTTTGACAAATTTTAACAAAAATACACATACCTGTTAAAAAAGTACAATTGAAATCGATTATTATCCAGTTACTTTCATGTTTGTTGCAATGCAAAATCTCTGTAGAATTTGTATTTCTAGCTGTGTTTTTGAAACAAGCTAGAGGGGGCATTTCCAAAAGGACATCTTGGAATTTTAACATACCGGTAATCATGTGAACATTTTGTTAACCCTGATGCATATATAAATATCAAATAATTAAGCAAAATAAGAATCGAGGATAACTTGGGACAGAGTATAAGTAATATTAAGCATTTTTTTTTGCTGCTACAGAGATCACAGGATCAAATGAACTGTGTGTTAATTGTATTTTTAAAAAAAAAAGCTTCTCATTGAGGTTTAATAATATAACAAATTGTTTAAGATAAATGTTTAAACCCTTGTATTTATATTTCAGACCTATACAATGCAATATATGATATTTCAGAGACATCATGGATGCATTGGATGTTAATTCCTGTTTCCAGTCTGATCAATGGATCTGTCCTATTGCAGACTGGAGGGGGGGGGGGAACTAAAAACTAAATTAAATTGCTTCTGAATGGAAAAGCTAGCGACCTGCTAAAAGTAATTGTGACATAAAGAAATACAATAAGGAATGAGAATCTTTAAGTTGGTGAACAATGTCACATTATGAAGCCATTAGTGAAAATGAACATCATCTCACCTTACCTAGCAAAAGAGATATCAATTTATTTTAAGATTGAAGAGGATAAACTGCAGAGAATTGATATTTTCAAAGCCTATATATTGTATATCTGGTGTGCCTTGATTGCTTGATTTGTGATTTTTGAACGAAAATGGACACTTCCCTATTTGTTCTGTTGGTGTTTGAGGAATCCATATGACTGAGAAAATTAACTTTTTTGTTTTTAAAAGTTTTCATGTATCATGCAGATGTGTTATTATAGGATACTCATTGAGGTGTTATTTATAGAATACTAATCAATTACATGTACCTAGGGACTGAAAAGTTATTGCATAATCATGTTCCTATATATCACTGATGTTTCTATTGAACCAATCTTAGAGCCAGTATAATTTGTAAGTTCTCCTCTAGAAAGTCTAAGTCCAACTAATGAAAATTTTTAAGTCTGATTTTAAAACTTCCAAATGAGTTCCAAATGGTTTTCCGAATGACATGAAAAGTTTTCCAAGTAAAATCCTTCCAAATGATTTGGAACTATTCGGAATCCGAATGATTCCGAATGATTCCAAGTAATTCCAAGTCATTTCCGAATTAATTTTGGCGCTGACTTGGAGATTCTACACACGGGAGTAACAATAATTGTGTCATTTTACTGCATTCTTAAACTGATTTAAACTGATATGAAAGATTTTCCTCCCCGCAGAAAATCAATCTATTAAAGCTGACATGAATTCATAAAAACATTTGGTCGCCATATTAGTTTCGATCGTTCCCCAACTACCAATTGGGTATATATACCGGCCGAGAAGTTACAATCGGTTGCTTTCTGATCGAGGCATTCAGGTTGCACAGAGTTCTAAATGACAGAACTACACATTGTAGTTATATGTTTGTAAAAAAGAATAAAGGAAACTACAAACAATAAAACATAACAGATATGGTTTATTCTTTCAAAGAATTTCCATGGTATCCGCATTATCTTGCGTGTGTCATTCATACTCTGTATGAACCAATAAAACATAACAGATGGTTTATTCTTTCAAAGAATTTCCATGGTATCCGCATTATCTTGCGTGTGTCATTCATACAGAGTAAATAACGTCTGCATCTTATTGTAGACCCGGCATCACTACATCCAACACAGTAGGCAAGTGATAGTAAATCCAAGAAAGTATCAACGTAACATCGTTTTTATAAGTTTATACAAAAACGCTTTGTTTCATAAAGTCCATGTTGTCACTGCACAATCTACTACAGTGTGTGGTTTACGCATGTGCGAAGTCATAACAGCTAGACTCGGAAAAACGTTCTACAATGAGGGTTTTTGAAATATGTTTGCCTGGATTTCAGTCTTTTTTGTTTCGTCTTTCACTGGATATACCTTACCAGTGCAGTGGTTGTCATATTATTTTTGTTCAAAATGTGTTTCAGCAACTCTTTCCGGCGTCCAATTTAACGTGTTCTGGTTAATGTAATACATGAATGCGATGAAGCATTAATAGTCCTCTTAGCATTATATAGGAGGTGTGTACCGATGAGCGTAATAATAGAAATCGACAACTTATATGGCGGTAGCCGGAGATAAAAGGGAAATAATGCATATTTATGAATTCATGTCAGCTTTAAGGTAGTATGAGTGTGAGGATTTTTAACACAAAGTGGAATGAATGTTGCATTCAATGCAACGTCAGTTAAAGTGTATTTAAAACATTAAATGATTGATTATACTGTGCATTTATCTTTAGAGCGTAAAATTTTTCGATAAAAAAAGAACTAAAATATATGCATTATCATCGAGTACGGTGTATTGTTTTACGACAACTGACCCGTTTCCGATCTACGTAGAAACTACAGTGCACAACTTCCCGAACTGACAGACGACTGTCACGACAGACTATTTGACGTGCCAAGTGCGGCTTTGTTATCCGCAGACTGAAATTTTGATACAGACAGAGGTGGATGCAGTGTCATCTGTATTTTAAAAAACCCGGTAAGTCATATTATAGTCCATCAATTTTGGCATCAACGATCACGGAGGCTCCAAATTACATATCCCTAATCGATATCAGACAATGTGTACATTGTACATGTATCTAGTCATTATAAAATGTTGTTGGAATTCATATAATATCAAGGAATAAGCTGTTTCAAGATATGTTGAGCGATTAAATGATTCGTGTTGCTTTGTTGATATTTTTTTCTTTCGGTTAGAGTTATTCCCCGTTGTGAAATAAAAAGTACGTACAACCTGACATTTGTAAACAAATTGCTCGGGGATTGCAAGGAAACTAATCTGCAATGTATGCGAATGCAAGTTTGGAGATTTTATTGAATTAATCAATATTTGTGCAAGTTGATAAACATCCGGTGATAGTATCGGCAACCGATATGAATAATGATAAACTGTTGTCTTCGTTGAGCTACATTATTGTACATGTATCTAGTAGCCTCCCCCTTCCCCCTCAAATGTGATTTACACTAGCGATCAACTCATACACTTGTACGTGAATAGGAGATATTTTCTTTTGGTAAATGTCTGTAAAAGTCAATGAATTTGATTCATAATACTAATTCAAATTATGTAGAAAACTTCAAACAAAAGCATGTCAATACTGCATATGTCACCACCATAGGCAGTGTTGTGCAAAACTGGTACACAAGTCAAATGTTAAACTTTAATTGACAATCAAACTTAAACTTGCATTGCAACTCATATTTTTATTAGTAATTTTATTTAAGATGAATTCCTGTTAAGGTACTTCACTAAACCTAAACTTATACTTTTTAAGACACTACGTCACAAGATGGCAATTTAAATGTTTTGTTAAACTGTTTGTATTAATCGATTCAGATGTACATGTATATCGTCATAGCTCAGTGGTTAAAGTATCAGGCTTGTAAACCTCAGATCATGAGTTCGAATCCGCCTGGGGCTTTTGTTCATGTTTACTGAATGAAATTTTTGAAAATATCATTTTTATCCAAAATTGCACATTTTTTCGCCTATTTGACATATATACTTCTTATATATCATGTTCTCTATCATAATCAATTAATTTACTGCTGATTTGAGAAACTATTTCAAGGTGTTGTGAAATACCTTAATATTTTTATTTATACATTGTAAGGATTGATAAGGAATAGAAATGTGCATATAAATAAGTCATGTTATGGTTGTGGTGTGAGAACAACTTTGATCTGCATAAAGTTAACGCAATGTACTACTGTATATAGTAAGTGTCTGTCCAATATGTTGAGAGAATTATAGTGAAGATATGTCATAATTGTGGGTTTTTTAATGAGTATTAGATAAGAGGTGTTCTGATTTTCAGTTAAAAATGTTAAAAGTTATAATTACTCGATAGCATATGGTATTCTATACTACATGTATTATTCAATAAAGAACCAGTATGAGGCATATTTGCATGTGTTTTTAAAATATCTCCTTTTTACAGGCAATAGAATGCATCTACAAACAACTTTTGGAAAGGAACTTCATATGTGTCTTGATGTGCTTTAGAGGAGCCTCGATCATCATACAGACAAATACCAGCACCAATTATGGAACCTCCCAATGTACAATTTCGAACAATGACCAATGCAACAGAAATTATCTTTGACTTGAAAGCAACTGGTTTAGGTATTGGTACAAATCATTTAGCCCCGACCTTGACTTTTCAGTTTGATATACTTCTGAAAAACTTTTGCTAGGGCTGTCATTTACAAACTTGTACTCCTTGTGGTAGTCAAGACTTTTTAATGAGTAAAATTTAGACCGTCTGACCTTGATCTTGGAGTTTGACCTACTTCAGAAAAACCCAGGGCATACTTATTGAACATATTTTGACATAGATTTTGATATTCAACCTACTTTTGAAAAGTTAAGTCTAGTGCATAAATTTTGAATGGTGAGTGATAGGGCTTTCATATATATTCCTTTGCTTTATTATATAAATTTGTAGTTGGTACAGGAGTAATATATTTGTCATACCATCTCATCTAGATTAGCAAAGCGTATAACATTTTATTGTTTTTCAGCCAGAACATCACATATACTGCAGATTTCTGCCATCAATGAAGAAAACCACTTCAACCAGTTCATACTGCCAAAGATTCCAATTCAACCAAAAGAAAGAGAAATAACAGGAATTAGGACAAAGGTTCTATAAAATGTACCACAATGACAAAGAACTGAAAGCAGTTAACATTACTACAGGTCTTACAAGCTGTTTGGATTTTTTGTGTAGCTTTTTCATGCATCACTGTCTTGTGGAATTATGAAAAAAAAATGTAGCACAGTTCATGGTTTTGGAGACACTCTTCCATGAATCAAGCCAAATGTTGGCTTTAATTCCCAGTCTGTGTATTATTTATTCAAATAATTGTTATATTGCTTATATTTTATAAAAATTTCAATACAAACATGTTTAATTTCGAATATTTCAATGTGATTGGAATTATGATACTGTAAATCATAAATAAGAAATATTGCAAAGAAAAGTTGTTCAGAGGAAATTTGGGCTGAATATTTTCAAACCGGCTCCACTCATTTTTCTGAAATTGGGACATATTGATAAATTGTTATTATATTTTATGAAAATAACATGCTATTTCCATTTCAATTACTCTGTATATTGAAAAAATGTAATAACAATTCACATTTCTCATGTATTTCATTGTGAGTCAATGGACGATATAGATGGCATATTCGTTATTGTGAGACATTAACCATGTTAATTTTTTATGTTACAAATGATATTTGTTCAGATAATATATAGATCATGTAATATGGTTTCTTGTTCAATTTTCATTTTTTTTTATTGAATTGTATTAAGAGCAGTCGTAAAGAATAATGAACATTTTGTAGAGAAAAGTTGTTCAGAGGAAATTCGGGCTGAATATTTTCAAAATGGCTTCACTCTTTTTTCTGAAATTTGGAGACATTGATGAATTGTTGTTAAGTTTTATGAAAATTGCAAGCTTTTTTTCATTTCTATTACTCTGTATGTTAAAAAATATGTGATAACGATTCACATTTCTTATACTAGTATTTCAATGCGAGTCAAATGGACAATATAGATGGCATTGTGAGGACATTATGAAACATTAACCATGTTATTTTTTTATATTACAAGTGATATTTGTTATTGTAATATATAGTTCATGAAATATGGTATTTTGTTAATTTCAATTTTTTTATTTAATTATAATTGAAGAGAAATTTAGAGCAGTTGTAGAGAATGATTAACATTTTGTAGAGAAAAACTGTTCAGAGAAAATTCGGGTTGAATATTTTCAAAATGGCTCCACTCTTTTTTCTGAAATTTGGACACAGTGATTGATTGTTATTATATTTTATGAATATAAGTTGCTTTTTCTGTTTCCATTACTCTGTGCTATACAATTTGATTAATATCCACAATTCATGGTAATTGCTGTGACGAATCGCAGCACTGTTAAAGAGGTTCGCTCCTTAGGTTTTGGGTAGCCATTTTGGGTCACCTCTAGTCTGAAAATTCTGCATCACATATTAATTCTAGTAGTATATTTATATTTTACAATGCCAAGTAAACTATATTGAATAAAATTGATTTTAAAAAAATTACATTTTTACAGAGTTTAGTAAGGGACTATATTTTGTGGCGGAAGGATTTCAAGAAGGAAATGAACAATTTTCATAACTCACTAGTTTTAAAGTACTGTTAGTTTAGCTTCCTAATTTTCAACGCAGACCAAACTTCTAGATAGTTTGTGTATTACGATATATTCATGACTTTCTGAAAAACATATTTAAACAATATTTTGATATTTCTATCGATATATTTTGGCATATTTAGCTTATATTTCATAGAAGTTAAGAAAAAATTAACTCCAATTTTGGCCTAAAATTAGCTTATTTCATGCTCTATCTCAAAGTTTTGAAATGTGACCCCTGCTTATTTTACTTTTGAATGAGACATTAAATGTATGTCTATTTGTATGCAAAGTTTTGGAAAGATGACATTACTATAATTTTTTTATTTGCGTTATAATTTGATTACTCCAAAATTTTGTAACATCTGTTGTTGTGTTCATTGTGTACTGGCCTTTGAAGCCACCAGTAAAGCAAGAATTTTTAAACTTTGACTTAGATTTTACTTTTATAGTCACTACCTGTGTTCAACTTCATACCGTATTAAAATCATAATTATATAATTGTTCAAACTATAAATATTTGTTTGATTTCTTCAAATTATCAATTTCTATGTCAAATTTTAGCAAAAATTTCAGGAAAATTATCATTTCTGTTTGAGGCCCTATATTTCCAAAAAATGGCATGTGACGTGGGTCACAAATAAAATAAATGAACAATTTAGGTCCCCATCTTTATATCTAAGTGGTTTTCGGATGATTGACATTACTATTATTTCAGGAGCCAACCTCCTTAAGGCTTACTAAGAAAATATCAACGGAATTAAACGTTCATAAAACTATGCATCTATTTTTTACAAAACATTTATGTAATGTTATTTTATCATGATATAAATTTGATACTAAAAGAAACAGAATAGTAAATGCCACTTTGTATGACACTTAGTGTGGTCCTCTGAATGGACAGTCACGTGATATGTGTTGATGATTCTACTGAATGGAGGTCATAAACAAATTTCAATATTACAAGGGCATACCCTTATTTGAATTTAAAATTTAAATGATAATTAAAATCTACTTATCTAGTAGATTCTGAAAAGTGCTGCTGCTTTGTATAAAGTTCATCTTTTATTAGAATAAATATCAAATAAATGAGCTATGGTTTAAATTTATAGGCCTTCGCTTAATATTTTACGAATTTATTAATTCATTCTATAGATTTCATCAAAGCAGCAGCACTTTTTAATAAATAAAACATTCCCTTATTTATATCCAAAAGATCGTAATAATCTGTTAAGAGTATGCCCTTGTAAAAAGCGGATTTACATAGGCTTCCCGATGTCAAACACATCGAACTTGTACATTAAACACTCTAGAAAAGAAATAATACAGGTTCTAAAAAATTAATACATACTGGATTAAAACAAGCATAATAAATAGGATTTAATGGTATAACAATTGTTTTAAGATTATGCTCCGTTCGTTTATAAAATGAAATTGCCCATGTTAAAAAATTGATTGATCCGCCTCTCTCTACACATAAAATGCGTCAAAATTTACAGTATGACGTCACATAGAGAAGTGCATCGCGATCAGTCAGTTGTTTATATTTAACGTTGTTGGACTTATTTGACTACAAAATTGCACGCAGAGGTAATGTTTAATGTATTTTAATGTGTTCGTACCCATAACAATCGGGAATTACTTTATTTTTGAGCATTTTTGATGACTTGTTGTTTTGTGTGATGTCATAGTTAATATTTCCCGTACTTTCTGGTCGGCGCGACCACAAAGTAGACCTCAACAGTGCTGCGATTGGATATCATAGGTGGTGCCGCAAGCAAAGCGTACAGTTTGTTATATTTTTTTTTATTGTTTTATATTTTAGAGCAGATGCTAAATGTTTAATAAAAAATTATATTTTTAAAATTTTGTGTCATCTTTCACTTATTTATTAAAATTTATATACGGGGTACATTTTTTAGGAAAACATTACACTGGGTTACCTCCCTTAGTTTGACAGCCACTAGGGGCAAACGGCTACACTCTTCTTGTTTATTTTTTACCCAAGCATTGTATCAACCTCTAATGATAAAACGCCGCTTAATGATACAAATATCATTAAGCGTTGCAATTGCAACCCCTAATGCTATTAATTCTTGCATTAATAGTTGACAACATCAACCGCTTTTGATAAATCGCCGCTTAATGATACAATTTTATCATTAAGCGTCGCAAATGCACAACATCCTTAACGCTTAATGAAACAAGCCAAACGCTACATTGTACATGGTCAACCCCTAATGATACAAACTTTTTTTTTATCGTTAAACGTTGCAATTGCACTCTTAATGATATAATAAAATACCAGTATGTAAATCTCTGGCCATTTTTTTTTTAAATATATATATAAGAAAGACAAGGATGGATGGCAGGAAAAATAGACACACAGAAAGAAGAAGGTACAGTTTCTTTCAATATTCGCCCAAAAATTCAAAAGTTGTTTTAATATCATGAAAATATTATACTATATATACTATCTTGAATATGTGTGTATATAAAGACCTAAATTATACAATTTTCTAGCAATAATTATTACTTTAACATTTTGGCATATTTTGAAGATTAAGTCAAAAGTGATGAAAAATGGCGCATTTTCTTGTAGTTTTTTGAAGAGGAAAATGTGTCCGCAGCTGTCGGCCACAACGAAATTAACGTTTTAATGTGATATCACATAATAAAGTCATTATGTGATTTTCATCGTGGGCGACAGCTGCGGACAAAGTTTTCCATTCAAAAAACCACCGAATTATTAATTGGTATCTTCTACAGAGTTTTATGAAAATTACGGGAAAATGCACTATTTATGACGTCACAATTATCCCTTGTGAAAGTTTAATCCGGAAACTCTATATTTTTTCTTAGTTTATGGGTTTTTTGTGTAAATAAATATTACATTTGATTTTTTTGTGAAAAAAAATCGCTTTAAACCAGGGTAAAATAATTCAAACTTTACCTACTTCTTTACGAATACTTCAAACTTTTGGTTTTTTTACAGTTATCTGTGTTAATTTTTTTATTAAAATATCTAATTTATTTGCAAGTTAAATGGTTGATACAAAATTGTATTTATACGGTACATTATTCTATCATAACATATCATGCAAAACAATGTCATATCATACGAAGCAATACCATAATGTAACATATTACCCAATACAATATCAAATCATGATACAATATCATATAATATGATACAATATGATATTGTATGATATAAAAGTATGATTTTTTTATCCATATCATACATTTCATAAAATATTGTATCATATAATACATTACTTAATCATATTTTATAATAGTATGCAATATCATATTATATGATACAATATCGTATCACATGATACAATACAATATTTACATTCACTTTCTTTCCCCCTATTAAATTGCATTGATTGATTTGAGTGATATTTACGCATAACACAGAAGACCCAATCACCAAATCTGGTGCGTATGAATACATTCATGCAGTCTTCCTTCAGTATTTCTCGAAAAACATGACTGACTCTCCTATCGACTTCAAACCGGATCACGACCTGATATTATACTTACGCTGATTAATATTTCATTGATGTAAATATATCTTAACAGTTAAATGAATTTAATTGATTAATTTCTTAGTATACCAAAAGTAAATTCATCAAATTACAGAATGAAAAATAAAATTGTGTTATTAGAATTTAAAGCGCTGTGCACTATTTTTGTCAGCATAATTCGGCTGTTCCAATGGCTCTTCCGTTAATTGCGCATTACTCGTTGAATAAGGCAGAGATTTTTAAAAATAAATCATATTTGCGGAAAGGGAATAAATGTCAAAAAACGTAAATATAAGCATTGAATCATTATTTTTTTGACAGATGTGGTCTCATAACTGCAACGGTGTGTGCATACAATTTTTCATAACGCGCTAGCGCGCGTTATTCATTTTGTATGCACACACCGTTGCAGTTATGAGACCACATCTTTCAAAAAATAATGATTCAATGCTTAAATATAATTTTCTACAATTTCGTATCATATGATTAAATGCATTATCTTATCATATTTACCAATATCGTTTCGTATAATACAATGCATTAGGGGTGTTATTTTTCTTCTTTAGAGCCACTGAGTCAAATTCAATTAATAAGGGAACAGGATGGTGCAACTCATTAATTACTCAATGAATATTTGTTATTTTTCAAAGTTAAAGACACTAGGATGTCCTCCGCAATATATAATCAATTTCATTGCAAATTTCTTGCCTTGTTCTACTGAAATTGTGATATTTTTTTTTACAAAATGAGGGGTTTTTTTTGCTGTTTATAAACTGACTTTAAAGGTGTATTTAGTAACATATCAATAAAAATAGCAATAAACTTAGAGTCAGTTAGAATATTGGCTTTCATATATCATGAGCCCAAAAAACTTATAAAAACTAATACTTCAAAATTACCGTTTTAGACTCTTAAATTCATCAAAATGCGACACCCAAAAAATGTCTCAATAATTATTTTTTAATTGCTAGGGTGTGCACTATAACATACATAAATTTCATGATCTCTTTCTTACCATTTAATGGGGATACTGTGATAAGCAGTACACCTACCCTCTTTTCAGAATTTTTAAAATGTTTCTCTGTTACGAGCAAATAAAATATATTCAGATCCCTGCAGTCTCTCTAAAACATTATCGAAGATCTTCTTAAGCTTTTTAAAAAAAAATATTATAGGTTTTAGGACATTATTTGGTACAATTTAGAAACGTAAGTTCAGACATTGTGACAATGACTACTTTGGAGCCGTAAAGAACGAGAAAATATTTATCAAATTATGTTTGACGTCATAGATAAAACTCATGAAAGCATCATAAATCAAATCAGGTATGACATTATACCAAAGATAGCACATCAAAGCAGCAAAGCAATGATAATCACGTGATCAGTGTCCTGTATCTCCTTAAACTTGGAAGAAATCATCATTATGGATAGGATATATAAATTGTTTAAATTTAAGACCAATTTCTTTCCAAAAGTGAAATAACTGCAAAACTAGTACAAAAGGAGACCAATAATCTAAATTCAGTCAAAGGATGACTGCACTTAAGGACATTTAAAAATTGCGACAAAAATAAATGTTAAAACTGGGCATATTTCTTTTAACTGTAAGAATCGCCAAAGTCTTACCTGCAACTTTATTTAATTATATCAAAATAAAGTTCATATTTATAAAGAACGAAGTTGTTTTCATAGGTAGAGATTATTACATTTTCTTGAATCTCCATAGGGTAATGAGGACGCCCTTTTTTTACAGACTTAATACATAGTCAGCGCATGTTTGTCTATTGTTCTCCTTTAAATGTAGTTGTATATTCGTACATAAGCTTATGTTAAAAGGAGATTAATAGACAAACATGCGCTCATGGCTAAACAGACAAAACACCGTTTCTTCTTGCGTTCGCGTTTTCTGTTGTAAACTTTGACCTGTTGAATATTATAATTCACCACGTGATTTCTAACCCCAGCTAACTTTGTGAATACAAGACGCCCGTCATGTGTTGTGTAAGGTAGCACGCATTCTGCTGGGCGGTATTATTTGTCCATACTTATTTCAATTCATTCCAATCGAGTGATATTTACTTTATTTCTATAAGATGTCTTTGAGAGATTAACGGTTCTGTACGTTATTGATTAAAAATCTTTTTGAACACGTAAATTGAGAGAGAGAGAGAGAGAGAGACACTGCACGAAAAGTCGCGTTTAATATAATTTTATAGATTCGTTTACCAAATTATATTTCTTGTTTCGAATATAATTTGTGTATAACGTTATATTATATGCAAAATATGATGTCATATCATTGATTGAATTTTATTATAACGTATAATTAGATATAATGCGATATACAACGAGAATAATGTAGTTTAATAGAAAAAATCAAAGTACTGAAAGTACTGAGAAGCGCTAAGCTGTCCCTACATGGGCAAAAAATTAATTGCATTATACATGTATCATGATGACTAAATTTAAGTTTACATTTTTGTATAAATTGAACTACAATTGAACTACAAACAATATCCAGGACTGCGTTCAATAACCATGCATAGCCGCTAGGCTATAGATCATATCTAGGTCTATTGAATGATAAGCTAGCCTAGCCTCTAGTTTATTGATTTGAAGTTAAAATTATCAACAGATAAATAAATTCACCGACATGATTTGGTAATTGCATGCAGAAATATATGTGTTAAAATTCATAACTTATCAAACGAACCAAATATAATTAAATAATATAAATTTTGTGTTTGTTGCAACTTGGTAACTAGGGCAACCATCTTGAATTTGATGCTTAGTCATAAAATTTTAGGCTAGGAATGTCTACATGTACCTAGCGGCTAGCTAGCTAATCGTTGTACAACCTAGTTGCTAC
>WFKH01011925.1:58928004-58942066 GCA_016163765.1 Magallana hongkongensis
ATACATCATTAGCCAGAAGCCTCTCATTGAAACACGATGTCTTCAAGAACTATATATTTATGAAGACGCATTTTCTATTAATGCATATTTCTTACCACAGACATCGAATAGCTTCAAATTCAAATTCTTTTTTCAGTGTGTCAATCCCACTGTAACTATTTTTAGACAGAAATCGCAAACACGTGACACAAAACCAATGTCCAAAACAACTCGGTTTGTTTACATGTGCATTTTCCGGATGAGTTTTAATGACTTGTAAATTGATAGGTGATGACTTATGATGCGTGAAACATTTCGTATGATGACATTTCGAGTAGCTCTTCTTATTTCCGTTGTCATAATCAAAAAGTAAAACATATATTTTGAGTCACCGTGTCACTTTAATATCTGATGAATCTATTCCAAAAAAAAATTATCAAAAGAATGTTTTAAAAATCCGTAATTTATCTATGTGTTGCTGAACAAAGTTTAACCTCTACGCGCATGCGAAACATTTAGCCAATAAAAAATCGAGAGAATTCTGAACCCGCCAAACTGCGCTGGCGATAACATGCCGGGCTCGAGCGAAGTAGATCTACAATTTAGTGCTCTTGGACTAATGAATCATCAGATTCGTACATCGACGAAATTGTTAGGAAAAATCCATTTGCAATACCGTTTAGAAAGTGCCAAAAAGGAAGAAAAAGACACCACAACATCAAGCAGGTAAAACGCTCTTCAGTAACAAGATGGCGTCCCACAACGCGATTCTCCCACAACGTCAGTCCTTATGTGATAGTGGGTTGTCCCAAAGATCAACAAGTCCACTTAAGGGTTCTTCATTTATTCAGATTTAGGGATTAAAGGATTAAACCCTGTTTATGGAACAAGGTTTCACAATCACATGTTTATATAGCTGCTGATGAGTATTCTGATAATGGTACTCTCTAATATAAATGACTTCTTCCAAAGTGTTGGTCAAATAAATAAATATACTAAATTATCTCTTGAAGAAAACAGGTCTTTCTCAAATGAATCCTAGCCTTGGTCTGTCACAAAGGCTTCTCAGTTTAAGCGGGAACATTTATAAAAAACAAACTATTGGCTATAGAAAACCACCTGACCATGTGCACATGTATTAAAGTGACCATACAGGTGAAATGGCTTAAGGCTATAAAATATCAGAAGCTACTAGAATGGATAATTAAATAATAATTATTTGATAGGCACATAAAAGACAGGGAGTTATAGGGATAGTTTCTAAATATGTACATGTAAAATATAGATGAGATGTAGGATGAAGATGATGGTGTTGATGAACTATGAATAATTGTCAATTAGACCTATTTGACAAAGTCATTAACCCAATTTTACTTTACTCATGTGAAGTGTGGGGTTACGAAAACTTAGATATTATCGAAAAATTACATTTAAAATTTTTGAAATTTATTCTTAATCTTAAATCCAGTACTCCAAATTGTATGGTGTATGGAGAAACTGGAAGGTATCCATTGTCACTCTTGGTCATTGTCACTCATGCGGGTTGTCTTATATGTGGGAAAATCAAACAATATGTAGTTATAACTGGCTTAAGTCAATAGTTAGAGAAATTTTACAAAATCAATTTGTACAAGATTGGAGAAGTATAGTAGATAACTCACCAAAATGTATTAATTATAGAATTTTTAAAACAAATTTCAATTTAGAAAAGTACTTTTTAATTTTACCTACAGATCTTCGGATCACGTTTACAAAATTTCGAACATGTAACCATCGATTCCCAATAGAAACGGGTAGATGGCACAATATAGATAAACATTTAAGAAAATGTACGATGTGTGATTCAAATAGCATTGGGGACGAATTTCATTATATTTTAGAATGTACCCATTTTGTAAAAGATAGGAACAAATTTTTGTCCAAGAGATACTTTGAAAACCCAAATGTTATAAAGTTAAACGAACTAATGAATACTTGTAATGAAGAAAAGCTAAAAAAATTGTCAAGATTTATTAAAAATATTTTTAAAGTCTGCTCTTCCAAAAAACAAACTTAAAAAACATACTGTATCGTAAACTTAACCTTTTCTTTATCTTTATTACCTCTTCTGTACATATGTGATCCTTGACTGTTATTTTGTGTACATTTGTATATACTTATATTGAACCTCAAATACCAGTGAACTGGTCTTGAGAGAATAAAGAATTGAATTGAAATTGGATAGTTTCTAAATATGTACATGTAAAATATAGATGAGATGTAGGATGAAGATGATGGTGTTGATGAAATATGAATAATGCATGAATGTAATTATTATCATAAAATGCACCCTATTACACTTAGCCTCAACTTCTGTTCTCACATGTAGCAGCACCTTGGAGATAGGTTCGCCGACCAGTAGTACCAGTTGTATGGTAGGTATGATGATGATTACGGTATCGATAAACACGCGACCCATTAACACCTGCTCTTGCAATTTAATAGTTACTTCCCCTTGTGAACATGATTATTTCCCATGTAAGAATTACAGTCAACTCGTACCCAAACTGATTTGTAATCAAAAAGACGGATAGTCCGAGTGAAAAATGACTTCAATTATATTATTACATGAATTCATAACTTTGAAATATTGATATTTATTTAATATTGTTTGGAATGTCATATTATCGAATTACCATATTATATTAAACTCACAGGTGCTTCATATGGAGAAATAAGTCCGATTCGTCTAATTTGCATACGGCCGCCATCTTGAAAATGAGGCTGTAACTATTTCAAAGTAATGTATAATGAACATTTAAAATTTCTCAAATAATTCATAAACGCTTACGCCGGAACTTTTTGCCATGGTATGAATTTCACCTACACACCGGTTGAAAAAAAATGACGCTATTCGAATAAAAATTGATTTATTTTTTATTGTGCCGTTTGAATATGAAAATTTGAAGCGAGAAATGAACCATTTACATAGCAAAATAGTGAATTAAGTTGATTATTGCCAATTTCGACACAGAAGTTCGTATTTTTTTAATTGATATCAGCAAGTTGCCATGGTACTCCCTAGTATTTGATATTTCATACTTTAAATTAATGTACATTTTTATTTATTTCTAATTAAAATGAATGTGCCAATTAGTTTTAAAAATTGTCTTTATTGGGGGTGTTGCTTGTAGGTAAAGGGGCACAAACCTGCAAACCTCTATAATATATATTTGATTTAAGCGATATTTCAGGGGCAAACAAAGGGTGTTTTAACTAGTTTTTGTTTTCTGATTTCATAGACAGAACACCTGAATGTTTTACTTTTATTATCCTCTTCTGTTTGAAAATTTCCCTCCAACAACTTTCTAAAGTCAATATTACAACTTTGGCGAACTTTGAACTATATGCATTGTGACGTCAGAATTTACGTAGTGTGGTTAATGAATATTAATGAGAAAAAATCGGACTTATTTCTCCATATGTGGGGACGGGCCCCCCCCCCCCCCCACCCATATTTTCATCATTCGACATTGCACCACATTTATTTATACCTTGTGAAATTATTGTGAAGACCATCATTTCCAGCCGGTCAGTTTTTTTTCAGTTAAATAATGTTGGGATTTCCTAGCGAGGCGTCGAATTTTACAAGATGGCTTCTGTTGACGTTGCAAACCTTTTTCTCTGTTTATACCAGTGGTATATATTTTATTCTACATAGCTTTTGCGTTAATTGTGTGGGTTTTTTTCCTAAACTTAAGTAGCATACAGCAACATATTAAACAGACACAATTAAACAGACACAGTATATCATTTTTCACTCATGAAAGTTCACAGGAACGAAAACAAATTTCTTACGGAAATTCATAATAGGAAATGTTTACATCTTTCACCATTCAGAACTTACTTGGAATACCTCACACAATTTTTCAATGTTATCCAGGCTATTTCATGGCTGATGCAATGAAAAATCCCCATATACCATTTTGAGTTGTGTAGGATAGAAGGGATAGACCAATTGATTATGAGTTGGTTTGGGTACGTACGAGTCGGTTTGGGTACGACTTGACTTGATTTTCCTAAGAATAACTCTTCAATGCCTGTATTTTGATTTATTTTCACTATTTTGATATTGAATAGGACCAGCATCAGGCCTCTTTTCAAGTTGAGAAAGATTGAGTTTCAACAGGAAAAAATCTTAAAGAGACAGAAGGAAATCATCGCTAAATACTCTCTAAAAGTAATCCATCGCAAAAGGAAATTAGAAAGTTGAAATATGTGTACCCAACCATGTCTGTGTAAGTATATTTGATGTCAATAAAATATTGATCTGATTTGCCATTTTTAATATATATTTTGTAAACACAAAAAAAAAAATCATGACTGAATAGAAGATGCAGATTTTTTTTTCAGTGATTAATCTATTGTAGTTTTTTGTTTAAATGTTTTTTTTTATTAGGTTTTGCTAGAATGTTGTTGGGGGGACTAAGAATTAGTAGATTATGTAGTAATATACTCTCTGACAATAAACAAAAATTAAAACATTAGGCTACATCTGAACACAACATTTTACGAAGCTTTGGCAAAAATTAATAAAAGAATTGGGTGAAAAAGCTGTTCATTTTTTGTTGTACACCTGATTTCCACACCTGAAACTCATGATGTTCTGTATTCCTTAATGATTTTTTTTTTCATATTTGAATGTTTGTAATTTTGCTGTGACATAACATATATATATATTTGATAATTTGTTGCACATAAATAAGCATAAATGTAGTTATTGACATATAGATTTATCATAATATCTAGGTCAAGTTTGATTTTGATTCTAATCAAGCAATTTTTGGCAGGGTTATGCCCTTTGGATTTGGGAAAATCCCAATTATTTGCTTTTTCATTCATTTCTTTGCAGAGGTCTCCAAGGAAGAAGGGGGCAATTGTGTTTCACAAACATCTCTTGTTTTTTGAAATATATAGTCTCATAACCGCAATGGTGTGTGCAGACTAATTTTCATGATGCACAAACACCTGTAACTCCATTTGTAATCTTTCAAAAAACAATAATTTAATGCTTAAGTAAATTTTCTGAGGAATATAAAAGAAAAGCCATAACGTTATACAAGCTACATGTATGTTGACTTGTTCAGACAATATGTGTGTATAAACATATGTGTATTTATGTGTGTATATGTTGTAGAAATGGAAGCTATACTATAGACAGGCTGTATTGAAACAAAAGACCTCCTCAGTCCTGGGATGAGGAGAAAAAGAAACAAGAAGAACCTGTACTTGTTGAGTACATGCCATCAGAATATGAGAATGATTGGGAATATGACACAATATATGAAATCACAAATCTAAAATGGTGCTCTGACGAATGTCTAATTGGACACCAAAAATTCCGCTCTGAAATCCAAACGTTCAAAAAGGCAAAGCATAAGACGTATAAGGACCAACAACAAATCATCTAGAGACAAACCAGATGATATACCAAATGAACAGAAATGGGCCATTTGAGATTTAAAAAAAAATATTATTAGCTCGCCTGAGCTGAAAGCTATTATATGGTTTTACTGATATGCAATCATTTTGACATATATATTTTTGATTCTATAAAAATGTTAAGACTCCAGCCCATTGACAATTCTTGGTCCTCATAAGAGGTTCAAATTTTGATGTAGGTTTATTATCCATGTATAAAGAGTTGTTTAACACTAAGTCTTCTTGAGAACTGCAATGCTCAATATGTGATAAGACTGTAATATCATCCTGTTACAAAGTAGCTTAATGATGAACCTAAGAATATGCTGGGGTTTTTTTAATACAGGAAATATTTAACAACATTGTTAAGATATTTTGTATATGACTGCATAAAGCTTACTTTATTATGTCTATTGTAAGCTCAGCTCAGACAAGCAGTGTGGCTCATGGGCCTCTTGTTGCGATGCTTTTTTACTGAATTGGATTTGACATGTTCAACTGTTATATAAAAAAATATTCATTGTGTATTTTTTTATTGTTAAATTTTTTTTTGATGCTGATCAATTACAGATTAAAATTTGTCCATTATGATTTTCAAGTTTTGTCAGATTGGCTTATTGTATAGCATGTAACCACAGTCATACTTTTTTATCTCAATTTATTTACATATACGTTTAAGTTTATTTTCAGTAATTAGTGCATGCATCTTTATAGTGTAATGAAAGACAATACAAGACTATTCATCTTGAAAGGGAGCTCTGTTGGCAGTAAGTTGCAGATCTTGATACCCAAGTAAGAGAAAGGTGGCGTCTCTGACCGATCCTTTTGCTCTTGCCTGTGGGCGAGTGAGGCTTCCCTGTCAAAGGCTTATATAAGTTTAAATTCATAGATCAAATAATAAACTAAACATTTTTGAGTGATATAAAGTGGTTATTTTAATGAATATTATATCATAAGTTGTTTCTATTTGTTCAAAGTAAAGAGTTAAAGACTAGGTTTTTGGTAATTTATTGAGTTAAGAGTAGTTTTTATGGACATGTAGGCAGTTATACAGGACTATTTGTATGTACATCTTTCAGAGCTTGTTCCTGAAACCTCTGGGCAAAGACTAGAAAATTATTTACGGATGCATTATTTATATCAAAATTTCTTGCATCCCAATTCAAAATTGTTATATTAAATAGACTTACATTGTATATAGTTTCAGACTTAATGAGTTAAATCTGGTGACAGTTTAAAACTTGGTCATATTTTTAATGTTTAAAGATAGATTAGCATATTGAGTAGCACGCATACTCAAACAATTTTTAATCTCAAGTTATTTCAATCTACATATTTGTACAAGTTTCACTTATGCTCAATTAGCTTTATAATGAACAGAAATTTGTTGTTAAAAATATACAAGAGACAATGCATGGGTATTTTGAAAGGGATTTGCTGGCAGTAAGTTGCAGATCTTGATACCCAAGTAAGAGAAAGGTGGCGTCTCAGACCGATCCTTTTGCTCTTCCTTTTGGGCGAGTGAGGCTTCCCTGTTAGTTTTCTATAGATGCAAGAAATAAACAAACCAGACTTGATAAGACATTTTTGAGTAAAATAATCCCGCAACATGTTTCCTTTTTATGAAAAGTAAAACTGAGTTGAATATTTATAGTGTCATAACTGTTTTACATTTTGTACATGCATATGCCAGATCTTATTTCAGACCTTGTTAGGATAGACTAGAAGAATTTTTATTGAATTTTCATGTTTTAAATTTACCATTTCTCTAAATCTTGATAATCAGTTATTATTTGGATGTTTGTGAAAATGAAAATTACTTTTTATATATTCCAAAATGTAAACTGAATAGTCTGGTCATCAGAATATGTTCTTTTCTTTTCTGTCCAAATAAATTTTCAATAATGGAAAACCTAAGGAATTATTTTTAAATCACATGTAGTGTTTAAATTCAGATATTAGAGATGCACATGTACATCCTATAATTGAACACAATTTGTTCATTCAATCAATTTAGTATAATTTGGTATTTGTATGCATCATATGTTGGGGTTTTTCAACACTATTACATATTATATGATTGTTGATATATCTCTCATGAAAACGGTACATTTTTATTGAGAACTCTTATCTATTTGCAATTGTGAACTATAGAGTATGTATGTATTATGTATGTTTGTATGAAAAAATGCTATTTTTAAAAAAACATGTACCTGGAAATAGAATTTGTGTGCATGTGTGTGTATTTTAAAGACCAGTAAATAAGTAACACAATTTGATTACTTCAATATTGTCAACTTTCAACAATTGCTCTTCAAGTTGCATGTTAAACAGTTTAATTAGAGAGCATAATTTTATCCTAGTCTTGTAATTTATGTTGTGTATGAAAATACGCAAGTTTAACTAAAATTTATTATTTGCAGATCATGTAGAAATTTTTATGGGTCTGTTTCAGTTGTGTGTTTCTTTCTACTCGTCCAGATAGATTTCATTATTTCCATTTTATGTGTATTGGACTGAATTTGCTTAAGTCAAGTGTGCATTTTCATCAATTCCATATATATCTGACCACGCTTAAAACTTTGGAATATTTTGCTTTGTAAGAACACATGTATTTTTTTTAACATCATTTAGACTTTTAACATGCAATAAAATGAAATCATGAGTGGATTTGTGTGTGATTTTAATTTAAAAAAATAATAGCAAAAACATAATTTCAAAAAAACAAAAAAATGGATGTTTGAAGTTATAAAGATGTATACGGTAGTATTAATATTTAATTAAACGAGAACAATAATGACGTAAAATATATACAATTCCAGTTGATATTGGCAGGTTTAATCAAAATATTTTCGTGTCATAAACAAGAGGTATAATGTCAGTTAATGAAAGCGTTTATTTGAATGTATAAGGAAATTTACGATATCCGTATATAATTTAATTTTTGACAGTTTTATAATGCAAAAATGTAAATTAAACGAGAAAAAATAATGAATTAAAATTCTACATTAAATTTTATTAACCAAACAAATTTAATATACACATTAAACTTAATATTTTGAGCATGTTTAATGAAAATTATACGTTTTATATACAAGAGGTATAATGTTAGTTTAAGGAACACATAAATCTGTACGTATGAGTAAGTTTACATTTTTTCCAACATTATTAAATTTGTTCTTTTAGGGAACCCAGTAAACTCATATTAAATGTTGATTATTTTTTAACGTTTTCGGGCACACAATATGTAATACTACATATTTAAATTTTAAATAATCGTAACGTTTAAATTGCATTTAAGGTGAAATTAAACGCGAGTTTTCGTGCAGTGAGAGAGAGAGAGAGAGAGAGAGAGAGAGAGAGAGAGATCAGCTTGAAAAATAAATTTTATCGGTATATAGAACCAATGTAAACTGAAACATGGCATGCGCCTTGTATGCGCCTTGTTTACATGGCAAAAAATTGCGAGCTCTGTATTTTGCTTATAACTCTACGACTGACACTCAAATTTTAGTTTATCACCGGAAATCTTTTCTAAAACATTGTAATCAATGTGACTGTCAACTGTCAACATTTCAGTCTGCAATATAATTAAAAATATATACAAATTAATATCTAGCTAAGACAAAAAATTAATTTCTTAGGATAAGTATTTTAGCTATGAATGGACGTTATCAAATACCAACTGACTTTGTCCGACTTATTCTTTAACCATTTTTTTTTTTACAAAGTTAGTACGTTGATATAATTTATTTCAAAGGACTAGGGAACAACATTTTACTTCTGAATATGACACTCATTTCTACTGTAGTTTTTGAAATCAAAGCAAATATGTTATTCTGTAACATAGATTGCTATTTGGTAACTTGTCCCAGCATTTATAGATTAAGAGGTTTATAACATACAGATTGGATTTAAATCTATCAATGGTTCTATCATTTAACGAGCATAAAATAATTACATCTCTAATCATTCTCGTGGGGACATATTAAATGCTTTTTTGAAAACCAGGGTGCATTAAATAAAAAAAAAAACCGGCTTTAAGGACGTTGTTTACACAGGGTTTGAGTTCTCGAATTCGGATTCTTTTAAAGTTCAATGTCATGAGTAAATTTGTTTTAAACAAAAAAAGTATTTATGATATAAATTATTATTGACATAAAATTCGATATTTTTACTATATTATGGAATTAGGCTCAAACGAAGTTGTGCTTTGTGCAAAACAGAGGAAATTCGGATTAAATTTTTCAGATTTTGTTTTTTTTTCACTGAAATATTTTTGGTAGTACTATATTATTTAAAGTTAAGATTTTATTTGTTTGTTAACATAATTTTGCATATTTTTTGTTGGATATATCTTACTTTTTCATTAAGATAATTGAATGTCACACACTTCAAAAATATTAAAAAATGCTTAAAACGATAAAATACACCATATCCCAAAATTTTGATCACTGATCTCATATAATTGCCAGCAGAGTAAGGTTAATATACTTAGTTTAATACACAGGCACCTGACGTCATATATTTTTCTCATAATAAAAGAAAATACTCCGCTTCCCTAATAATTGACAAGGTACCCATCCCCGCCATCTTGGATTTTTTTAAAACTGTCACATCGCCGTGAATTTTCGCTTATAACTCAGCGGTAACATTTTTCTGCGATCATCTCCGCCGTCCGATCGGTCATTCAATATCTTATAATTAGCTTACTGCTGATTCAACCAAAACGGCCCATAACATCGTTTATTATTAAAAATATCTCCTCATTCTGCATCTACTGCTGCTGATTTGCGACAAAAAGCTAAAGGCCGTTTTGGTTGAATCAGCAGTAAGCTAAGATATTGAATGACCGATCGGACGGCAGAGATGATCACAGAAAAATGTTACCGCTGAGTTATAAGCGAAAATTCACGGCGATGTGACAGTTTTAAAAAAATCCAAGATGGCGGGGATGGGTACCTTGTCAATTATTAGGTAAGCGGAGTATTTATTTTTTATTATGAGAAAAATATATGACGTCAGGTGCCTGTGGTTTAATAGTAATATGTTTTACGGTGCTACCGTTGTGGCGAGCGCAGCAAGAAATACACATACCTTGCATCATTGTCGTCTTAGTGTTATTTAGTTATCAACGAGCGTTAAATAATTTTTTTTGAGAGAGAGAGAGAGATTATTATATAATATTTCTAAGTTTAAATGAATTCTTACAAAATACATAGACTTGCTTCCCTAAAACCGTTCTTTACTTTTGGAGAGAATTGATCCGTCTGTAAAATATAATTTTTGTTTAATTTGGTCAAAAGTGTTAACGATAAATACAGTAATTTTTTTTGTTCCTTTTTTTCCCTGTTCATAATTTTTTTTAAAAATTCGTTTATTTTTGCATTCTAATTACATACATTATCCGTGCCCTCGGTCCCTGTTTGTAGGTGTGTAATTTCCCATTTTCTAATTTATGGTTTGACTATATGCAATATCTGCATAATTTTTTTAACTGTTAATTTTTTCTCTTTATTTTTTTTTTATTTAGTTCAAAATGTCCTATTTTTTTTATTTCCTCCCTACTCATACTTACTGTACATGCATGCAAAATTAGCTTAAAATTGGATCGATGTGACAGTAAAGTGTGGCTCTTGCTAGTATATATATTATAATAATCTCTCTATCAAAAAAAAAATTAAAAACAAATTATATGTCAATGGGGCAGGTATCGCAGTCTATACTGAAATAGCTAGTGCAAGCGTTACATATGTTTGATCCATACGTTAAATTCCATAATCATTTGTTTACGTATCTCAACTCAATACGATGGAATGGAAGCATGTAAAAAATCTCTTGGGTCTCACCAAAGCTTGTGTGGTACTCAAAACGTGTCTTCAAACCTCAAGGCACCGTAAATTACGAGTTAAATGTCAGCCATTTTTGGCATAGCACCACGGGTGAAAATATTAGAGAGCATTATGGGACCGAGACAAAAATTTTGTTTGATGAATCTGTAGGTTTAGCTCGTTCTTTTTCCCGCGCACACTGGTTCTTAGAGCTCGCTACGCGAGCGGCGCTTCGCGCCGCTCGCTGCGCTCGCTATAAATGTTTTAGTACTATCATCATTCATTATTTTGTAAAAATAAATCAAAAATGGGTAGGAATTTAAAAACTGATAGAGAAAATTCGGACAGGAATATTTATAAATATTGTGAATGAAAACTTAATGCTTTGTATCTCTTTCGTGCCATTGCCATTCATTAACTGTATTTCATTTTCAAAAGAGTTTAGCCATTTGTATTATTTCACAATTAAGAAAATCTCAATTCTAGTGTAAAAATTTTAAGGATTTTTCTTAAATTTTCAAAATATATTCAATGGCCATAAACTCAAAAAGTAGGTCATTGACCTACTTTTTGAAAGTGAAAAATAACACTACCATAAAAGGTCTATTACACACAATAGATGGTTTTTCATTATCATCAGTGAATTTTTTTTTCAGTCTAAGTAAACGTAATCCTTAACCTATCTCTACTTGAAGATGTTCTACCATTTAAATCATTGTTTTAAGGAATTAGTGTGCAAATCTTTTACATTATTTGTATTTCAATTAGACTTATAGGCATACGCATTTTAACGAAATACATGTAATTGTTTTAAAAGAATGTTATGTTTAATATCTCTTTACTAAAGATTTTAGTTACAGTCCATACACACGTGCATGTAGTCATGTATAGTACCATCATAATGCATTATTATTAAGTGAGGGGAGGAGTTCTATAAATGATATAAAAATGCAATTTTGATTGAGTTTTATAGATATATATAACGTTTACTTATATTGCATTATAACCACTAAAGACATTAAAGACATTCACAACAAATCGTACGTTCATTGCAGACCAGTGTTCTACATTTAGATATTTTATTATATCATTAAGAGTGCAAACGCAACGCTTAATGATATAAAGGTTTGAATCATTAGGGGTTAACCATGTAGCCTTTTGCTTGTTTCATTAAGCGTTAAGGATGCTGTGCATTTGCGACGCCTAATGATAAAATTGTATCATTAAGCGGCGATTTATCATTAGCGGTTGATGTTGTCAACTGTTAATGCAAGAATTTATAGCATTAGGGGTTGCAATTGCAACGCTTAATGATATTTGTATCATTAAGCGGCGTTTTATCATTAGAGGTTGATACAAAGCATTGTTTATACATATGTTTCCATTATTTTGATCTCATACTCATACTACCTTAAGAAAAAAACCCCATAAAACCTTCAATATAAGCTAAGAGAGAGAGAGAGAGAGAGAGAGAGAGAGAGAGAGAGAGAGAGAGAGAGAGAGAGAGTTCAAACTACGTAGTATTTGAATTAAACTTCTCAAACACAGTATATCAATTACATTAAACATCACAAACATTGTGAAATACTTCATTGTTAGACATCTTTTTAGGTCTTTACGCCACAGTGTAAAGGCCTATTTATATTGTTCTGTTTATTTGTATTCTTCTTATTAATGTCTTCCGGCTCAAACGGACGACCTCATAGTGATTGTAGTGTTTTTTCTTTGTTTCTTATTATTAAGGTCTTCCGTTTCCAACGGAAGACCTTATTGTTATTCTTCAGTTTCTTTTTCTTATTTTTTTCGTACATGTACGCGGGTATGATAAGGCAACAGTCAGCGATCGATCGAGTAAAAATTCCTCTGATCGATATGACGTCACAATAAGCAGCATGATGTCATATTTTAGTCAAGAAACATGTCAATTTTAACTTTATATCTGGGCCAAATTATGAAAACTACAGGCGTAAAATGTCATTAGAAGCTCTTTCAACAGAATATATCTTCGATTTCTCTGTATTACGTATCGTTAACATTGATGACGTCATAAGCATGTTTAATAGAGAAGATCAATGTCGGGAGACAAATCATCGAAATGCAGTGTAAACAATGCCGAAATAAGACTTATTTGATACAGATATCTAAGATTTAGATGAGTGGCAGTTAGGATATAACCAGGATAATACAGGCATGGATATTTTGTTTTATCAGCGAGTGTTATAAGGTAAGCAGATAGACATTTATGTGGCTTGACCGGCCTTTCCTCTGTCAGTGTGTACAAAAAAGACAAAAGTGTAACACTACCCCGAATATTATGAAAGATAAATTTGGCAAATATCAAAAGCACATTACCTTAAATACTTGAAAAATGCTGCTAGAATCCTTTGATTTGTTGTTGTAAATGAAAAATACGTAGTATTTTCAATGAAATTGAAAAAAGTTGAGCAGGTTTCCGGTAAATAATGACAATATTTATTTTATGCGATTAACAATAGGATTCTAGCAGCAATATTAATAAACATAATCTGATTGCTGATTGAACTATTGTATCATACATACAAATAAACTTTGGGGTAGTGTTACACTTTTTGATTTTTTGTTAAGGTACAAAAATGATCTATTTTTAACTGTCACGTGATATCATGGCACGGGGGTGTTGCTAAAACGCGGAACGGAAAACGGAACGGAAAGCGGAACGGAACGGAAAACGGAAAATATCATATCACGTTGACTGGCCAGAAACGTTTCACTTTGTATCATTTATTCATATCTAATGAATGATTATTAACATG
>WFKH01011925.1:58958213-58978192 GCA_016163765.1 Magallana hongkongensis
GGGGGGGGGGGCAGACACATCGGAAAATGTATCGAACACATAAATCAACGCTTGACAAATATATGGAAAAATGTTACAGTCTAGTTTTGGAAACTTTCTTTTGAACGGTGACTATCATTTAGCGGTCAAAAATAAGAATACATCCCACATACTCAAAAGGTAAACACTTTATTAAACCATAAGAAAAAAAAATGGGGGTTGGGGTTGGGGTGGGGGTGTTAAAGACCATACATCCCATGGAATGGGAAATCTCTTGAAGATTTTTTTACAAGAGATAGGTAGTAAAAAGTATTTAACTTCGGCAAATCTTTAATCAGCTTATACTTCATAACTTATACTTAACATTGTAAAATTAACATTTTGTTGATCTTGATCCATCAACCTGTGCGTCACAGGTTTAAGTCTAGTTGTAGAAAAAAAATATAAAGACAGCGTTTGTTTAAGACTCATTCATACAGTGAAGATAGTTCACCTTCTATTTTAAATGCAACTACTTGTATAAACTTTCGAAGAAACAATATTAGATAAATTGTTGGGGTGAAATTATAACAAGCCTTTGTATTACTTACGTTATATTACAGTGACGTCATATCTAATTTATAGGTGTATGTACTTCATAAGTGTCGTCTGTTTACATGATTCATACAATCGTAAATTTAAAAAAAAATTCAACATTCTCATTATTTTAAACCCTGATAGATCCGAATTGAATTACATAGTGCATCACAAAATCCTCGATTTCAATATGTATAAACATTTACTGCAGTAGGCATAAAATACATTTCACATCGATAGGTACGATGTGTGAACTTTGAACTGATTTAACTATTATTTCTACATATTTTCATCTAAATAAATGTAAATAAACTATTCAAAGGCATGAATCTTAAACTAATAGTATTTAAATTTCCTATAACATAATTGTGTATGTACACGATTTCATTTCTTTGTAAAATAAATATACAGCCGGTAGAACTAACGTTATACATGACTGTGTAATTTGCAAGTGATAGCTCCATACCAAGCATAAAGTTATTTCACGTTTTTCTCTGGATCCAATTACCGTGATTTAAGAAAATCACGATGAACAGCTAATTGTTCACATATTTTTGAAAAATTGATCTATAACCATCCTTGTCGAATTATACCATGTATTACTTGTTATCGTATCTTCTTCATTTGGTTTAATGTACAAAGTCGCTAGGCTACGGAGAC
Organism: Magallana hongkongensis; assembly: GCA_016163765.1. Lineage (NCBI taxonomy): Eukaryota > Metazoa > Mollusca > Bivalvia > Ostreida > Ostreidae > Magallana > Magallana hongkongensis. The sequence continues at coordinate 58,959,429 of WFKH01011925.1, forward strand.
GCGGAAGTAGATTGTGCATGCAATAAGACAATAATTTCGAACATATAGTTAGTCTTCCTTTCATGTTTAATATTGTTTAATACAGGCACAATATCACCATCACGATTTTTTGCATACACCTCAAGATATGTAAGTTGTTTAATATGACAAAATTTGGCGATGATGATTTCATGCGGACCTATCCAAATTTTTTAAATATTCACAGCATTTCGTGTATTTTTCCGGAAATATGCATTCCCACGGCATTTTATCGCAATTTATTTAGCATATTCACTTGGAGAATCACAAGTACTTATACATTTTTGATAACAGGTAAAACCAGAAAGTATTTATATATGCACAAATATTTGCTCAACAACTTTGAACTGTACCCTATCCGAGGGCCAAAATAAGTCACAAGTGAACCAAGTTCTTTATCAATCTAGCATTAATTATTGATTTTCTATGTTAATTCATCTTCAGTGAATATTGCTTTAATTATAATGTAACGAATTGTAATACCTGTTTAGATCCAATTAATTACTCCAATAGAAATACTGTGTAAAATAATTTTATTTTTTATTTTTTAAGCTTTATATAAAGTGCAAATAATTGACTGTTCACCTTATCAAAGAATATTTATCAACAATATGTATACAAGACTGTTAATGCTAATTAAGCTTAGCATTATTTTTTTTTTTTAGCAAAAAAGACAACTCTTCAAATTTAAAATTAATAAAATAATTAGACAGTTGTAGGTCTTTCTATGATATTGTATTCTTTTTTTTCCAAAACATAATGCACAAGTAAATTTATTACAAAAAACAGATTTTTATGTTTACCTTATCAAATGATATTACATTAATTTTTTTTTTTATAAATTACAGAGAAACGTGTAGTTCCTGTGAGGGTTAAAAATGGATTTGTTAATAAAAATGATGTATATTTGTTTTAAGCATAGCTTGTTGAGTTTTTCGTTTCTGAAGAATTTCTTTTTAATGAAAATATGCTATATAAAGACCTTCCAGTAAATAATTTTTTTTTCTAAAGTGTGTATCAGGTGTTATAGCTCTTAGAATTTTAATGAAATAAGATCAGTGAAATTCTATTTTTAGAACATTATGAGATTGTAGGAGTTGTCTCTCATTGGTGCCTTCAGAATTTAAAATTTTATATGATGGATTTGATAAACACTCTTTATATATGTTTATATGTCAAATATATTTTTTATTGAAATTTGTTTAAAATGAAATACATCGACTCATTTACTTAGTATTTTCTTCACGTTTTTCACTTCTTTATGGAATTGTTGCTAATGGCAACCATAGGGGATGCTGTAATCAATATCAATTACCAGAATTTGACCAAATTCATAGGAAATGCTTAAAATACATTAAAATGGATAATTTTGATAAAAGGAACTAAAATAAAGAACCTAATATGAATAGCTTTCTGCATGGTTTTCGCGTAGACTCCCTCTTAAGATCACTCTAGTTCCAAATCTGGGCGTCCGAAAATTCACCTTGATCGCCAATATTAACCCATTTCAGCTATGTTAAGGGCGTCCATAAAAAAATAGCGGTATTTATCATATAAAATATTAGCCTTTGAATAATCTTGATATTATATTCCAAAAAATTGTTAAACAAAGTGATTTGTTATCAATATACAAATTAGATAATTTGCTATCGCATGAGCAATTTTTGAGTCTCTTGGGAATACCCTGTCACGTGATAATGCTAAAAATAGATGAACCAGGAATAATACGAAAAAATGCATAGTGCAAGGGCTTAACATCAACAAATATAATTATTTCTGTTTCTTACTTTTAAAATGAACATCTAAAATTTCGAAAAGTGCTGGGAGCTTGGAATATTCAAGTAAGAACAATTATTAAATTCAACATAAACAGTGTATGAACAGAAATGTGCAGGGAGTTCCCACAATTAATGCTTATTTATGTGAAATGCGTAGCGATTTCATACAGCTCCCAGCACTTTTTGATATAATTGGGATATAATGGTAAAATTTCAATATATTTGATAAAGTGTATGCCCTTACACTACTGCATTTTATCCGACACATTTCACTTTCGGCGTCCTTTGCGTGAAATTCAAAAGCAACACTGACTAAGATCATGATTTTAATTTTCATTCATATAATAATTTAACGCTGTGAATTTCATTAAAATAATGTTAGAATGTTGTCTCTGTTCACACCAGTCATCATTACCAAATTGTTGAAATTGGAAAAATTAATTCATCTGTTGCCCTTACCAATAACTATTGATATAAGGGCCGGGGGGGGGGGGGGGGGGGGGGGGGTGTGTTAAGTGTAAGTTTGTAATTTACACATTTATGTTTTATAATGTTTTATGTTACTCTGCTGGTCAATAAATAAGAAATATCTTTAATATATGATCAGGGTTACTTGTAACTATAATTAATATTTTTGGTAATAATTAAAGAAAGCAACAAAAATCAATCTTTATCTAGAATTTATTATAATAATCAACTTGACAAATACAATGTACTATAGAGATTGCTTTTCTGTGACAAACTGTTTAACAAGACTAGTTTTTTTCTGATTTTCAGTATTATTCAGTCATGATGTGGAATCTATGGCAATTCACCATATTCTTGCACACAGCATGTACTTCTCCTCTTGTCTTTTTGATGTACATTGTATGGAGGCAGTGCAGTTGATAAGAAAACTAATGCCTGCAATGATGAATATTTATCAATTTTTAAATTTAATTTCAATAAATATCAATGAAATATATTATGATAGGTTACATTATAGTAATATGATTTAAAAAAAAAAACCCAGACCAAATATACATGTAGTTAGTGGGTAAAAGAATTATTTATAGAGTACCTATTTTTTTTATCAACACCCCAACAAAGTGTCTCCAGTGGACTAATTACTGCTTTAATTACCCTGGAATTGAAAAATGTGTTATAATTAGCAAACTATTGTGCTGAAGATGACATGGAAATGGAAAATTACTTTATTATTGTGCATACTAATGGCAGTTTTAATTTTATTAATATTATAACAGGCATAATCAAATGTTTATTATTTAAAATGTGTGAAAATTCAGTTCAACACTGAAATTTTGTTTATTCAAACATGTAATATTCCTTTAAAAAAAAAGGCTAAATGAAACAACACATTTCGATTTACATAAACAACAATACAATCTTGTCTATATTCAATTCAGATTCTCACAGTAATCTTTGTAATGCTAACCCAGTGTTTGGACTTTCCATTGTTTACATTTTCTTCGAACACGGAGGAAATGCGAGCTAATATTATTGCGATATAAGAGACCAGTAAAAAGCTACAATGAGCCTTAATACTCTTTATGATCAAAATTAGCGAATCGCAGAACATTTGCTTTGCTTGATCGAGTCACCAAAATGATGTTTAAACACAATATTACATGAAAAACAACTGTAAACAAGTAAACAAAATTCAAGCAGAGGAATTTCCTTTCGTTTCTGTTTCATTCTACAGTATTATAGACAATATAAAACAATATCTAGGGAAAGTACAGATAAATTCTACCTTGTTCAGTTGAATCTTCTACCGATTTTCGTCTAGGCTGATTGTAAATAAGTTAAATTCCCAGATATATCACCGAAGTCCACATGTTTATTCTGATCACAGCTGCAAGCGCCGATGTGACGTAGTCAACACCGACACGTCATCAGACGACTTAGGAATTTCATAATTTCGCGAGATATAAAGAAATGTTGAAGTTTTTATTTCAGTACACCTTTCTTGATACAATCAAACCCAATAAATAATCATATTTATTTTGGTAGATGTTTGTTAATTACCGAAATACAATATCTCGTAAAATGTCATGAAAAAGGGGCGGGACATATGCAAATTTTCCTAAATCACACGTGCTAGAATTCTGATACCTTCCTTAACATAGCTGAGAGCCATCAGTACAATAGAGTGGTTACCTTTATAGTTACTAGACTTTGACCCGTGCGTACACGGGTTGACATTGCAGATGATATCGGAATAATCTAATATTATTCTAATAGAATAATCTAACTGTGTCTCGGGACAGGCCTTCACCACAGTTAAAAAGCCTCCCATATACCCGTAGCAAAAAACTGAAGAATCGCTCCGATTTTGAGAAAATTAATAAAGCTTCATTAAAAATAACAGTCAAATTATTCATAACAAACCATTTTGAGGCTGTAAATACATTTCATCTAAAAATTTAATTCAGAGGCCTATTAATGAAGAATTCAACACTTTTTCACCAACGGTTTTTACTCGCTTCAAATTAACACACCATGTAGACATTCGGAACTCTCGGGATTTTTCATATCAAATGCACTGAGTTAAAGTGATATCCCGTATTTTCTTTGATGAACAGAATATATACATGTAGCAAACTATCAATGAAAATTTGCACGTATTTGTATAATCGTTTCTGAGTTTATCCATGCAAATGTGATATTCTGGAAACATAAACTAAAGCGCCTCCCATGATTTAGCGTGAATGTAATGCGCATGCGCAAGATTGTAAAATCCAAAAAATCCAGATGATTTCCGGATTTTTTAAAGGAATTTTCGTTGATTATTAATTAGCGAAGCTTGATTGAGAAAAAATAAAAACAAATTGGTAATCTTCAAGTACCAATGATGTTTAAAATATATAAAACAAAAGACAGTACTCTTTCGATTTCTCGGTATTAAAGCCCAAAAATTCGAGTCTATTATTTTAACATAGTAGTATAGATAATACAAAGATCCTCCATTTTCTGGACACCTAATGGGTACATGTTTTCAGTCGAGAGCACCTAGTGTGTGGGGGAACTGCCACTTAGCCTCAAACTGTTCTGCTATAGCTTTCCACTGTTCAGGTTCCGTAGGTGTCGAGAGAACGTCTTCTGAATAACTGACACTATGGCATTGCATACCTCTCTTACTTTACCACAGATTGTATTGTGGGCAACTTTGAAATCATACATCGGTGTGTGGTAGCTGTCCCCCGTACCTAGGTACCTCAGAGAAATTGCTAGTCTCAAACCAGGGTCAATAGATTTCCTGTAACAAGTGTTGCGCTTGTTTATCTTTGGAGTAACCATGTGTAACAGTTCTTGAAACATATGAGGGTTCACGCGTACAAAATTCCTTTATGCAGATGGATCTTCTGCATACATCTCGGAGATTAAGGCTTCATACTGGCCATGGTTAGGTCTTCGGAGAAGCCGGTCTCTCGTCCACCATCTCCGCTGCCTTTGATCACGTCTTGAATCGGACTTTTAATACTCCCATTGAGACACCATGTCTTTATTTAACACAAACCTTCATGAAATTCTGTTAAGAAGTTGTGATGGTCAGAAAACAACGCGGACTGATTGACGGGTGTGCGAAAAAATATCATCCACAGCGTGTTGCGTGAAATACATTTAAAACGAGATGTTTGTGAAACACTTATGCACCCCTCCTTCCACGACGAAAATGAATGGAAACTGCTTATAATTCTGATAAAATTAATTTAAAATTCGAGCATATAAACATATACTCTTGGCTGAACGTTTGGCTCTACAATTTTACTTTTGTTTTGTTATTCCTTGAAGTTATGTTCATTGAAACCATGTACTGCTACACTAACCAAAGATGTGTCGTTCATAACACCATCATTTTTAATCATTTCATATTCAGGAGAATAATCTGGTTCCATGTATGTAGGGTCACTATTGTTTTCGACCTGATGGTAGCTACTGTGGTTGAGATTTGTGTACCCTTCTCCTAATTCATTGGAATGGTACTCAACTCGCATGTCATCAGACTGAGCAGTCTGTTTTATGCAATGCTTGTAGAAATATGTTCCTACACAAACGCCAAATAAAACAACAGATGCGATAATGATGTACAAGACGGATCTCGGAAGAACTTGAGAATTATTGGGAATATCGGAGTGTGTTGTTTCAGATGAATTTCTGTTGGTATTTCTAGGTTTGTCCGACGTTACTTGCAGATTTTTGGGAAAAGATGTCGCTGTGTAAGTCGTCTACAAAATGTAAAGAAAAGTAAATTAAGGGGGCTTATTACACCTAAAATAGTTTTTCTCGATTATGATAGATAGCATGATGTTAAGAAGTATATAAGTTAAATAGGCGAAAAATATGCAATTTTGAATAAAAAGATTTTCCAAACTTTAATTAAATAAAATCTCAATATAAACAAAAGCCCCCATGCAGGTTCGGACTCACGATCTTTGGTTCGCAAGCCGGATACCTTATCTACTGAAACAACTGATGATATGCAACCAAGTTGATTGATACCAACAATTCAACAAAACATTCAAATAAACATCTTGTGACGAAGTGTTTTAAAAAAAGTATGTTTTGATGTACTGATCTATCTTAATTAAGGTACCTCAATACATCAAGACATAATTTTTAAGACACTGCGTCAGAAGATGGCGATTTAAATGTTTTGTTGAATTGTTTGTATCAATCGATGTAGTTGAATATCAGCACAGCTCAGTGGTTAAAATATCTGGCTTGTGAACCGCATATCAAGGACTCCAATCAGATCATATTAACTGAATTGAATTTTTAAAAATCATAATTTTTATCTAATATTGTTTGTCCATTTGACTTCTTTTGCATCATGCTAATTAAAATAATTATGTCTTTTCTGCTGATTTGAGAAGCTATTTCAAGGTGCATTGAGCCTCCTTAACATATAAATTTGTGATTATTTTTGTCAATAATGTAATCTCAAACACAATAAGACCATACCTTTATATGCCCTGTACATCCAAATCTGTGGTCGCAAAGGTCAAAGTTACATTTACATTCACTTTGACAGTCTTCACCAAAAGCTGGGAATTTGCATCCTTCTGAACAGTTTATATCATGATATCCTAAAGGACATCCTATCAACAGATGAATAGATAAGTAGAAATAACAAAATTAGTTCAATTCAGTTATTTATAAGTACTTACCGGTAATATATTCGTAACTAAAAAAACTAACTTTCACAGACTAGGGTTCTTTCATTCCAATATGTACCAGGGCAGCATACATATCCTTGTCCACTTTAAATAACAGTATCAAATATTAGGTATTTCCTTTCTGTTTTTGTTAAATATAAACGAAAAACAATGAAATAAATGGAATTAAAATTAATGTATTACAAACCTTTGGCACAGTGATATCACAGTTGTCCAGTTCAGAAAATAAAGACTCAAGTAAAACACCAGATGCATTACTACCAAGCTGAATGTTGAACTGTACATTACCGACGACGGATTTTTGCTCTTTTATATATATATATATATATATATATATATATATATATATATATATATATATATATATATATATATATTCTGGCTGAAATAAAGTTAAATTCTAAATACATCAGTTCTCAGGGCATCGATTGATCGGTTTATAGTGCACACTGGAAGGAAGGGACACTTGTCTCAAGTGAAAACTTTAAAAATATATGAGATGTTCTCTTAAAACACATATCCCATACTGGCCAAACTCCAATGTTCAAATGGGAAAAATATGCAGGAAATAACTTAATCTGAATTACATTAAAATATGCATATTAACTCATCAAGTCCGTATTATATACAAAGGTTAATTAAATTCTTTTAAGCGGTTTAAGTTGGTTCTGTTGACAAACTGTCCCTGCATATTGTTCAATAATAACAATAAACCTAGGTTTAAAATATGCACAATTCTGGTAAAAAAAAAAGAATGAATCAGACTTTTAATATTCTCATCGAAACACCATGTCTTTATTGAACACAAACCTTCATGAAATTCTGTTAAGAAGCTTCATAGGAGTTGTTATGGTCAAAAAACAACGCGGACCGACTGACGGGTGTGCGAAAAAATACTATCAGCATCGTGTTGCGTGAGATACATTTAAAATAAAAGTATTGACACAGGTCTACAAGGAAGACATTGAACATGCTACATGTACATAGATATTTTATATTAGGTTTGTTGTGAAATTCAGTTGTACCAGATTACCTGATAACTACAATTTACTTATATTAATTGTAATTCTAAACATATGTCACGGTGTAAATCTCTTCTCAACTGTTAATCATTAAACTAATTTGTATTTATTCTAAAAAGCAATGGAACTGTATTTGTCTGTCTTTACTCAGTTTTGTTACTCATAATTGAATAGGATTAGTTTGAATAATAACAGTTTGATAAATCAATAAAATAATGTATATTTTTAGATTTTTAGTATATTGACCCCGTAGAATAATGACAGGGGTCATTTTTCGACGAAAAAAAATGACTCGCCAGCTGTCGAATAATTGGATTATTTTGAAGAAAAAAGATCCAGGGGTAAATTTTCTTCGTGCTAAACCTAAAGAGAAATGAACACCCGTAGAAAAATAATCCCTTCCGTAAACATGAATATATCCATATGTGTTACCCCATATCTAAGCTATTTAACTTTTAAATTACTTGAATGTTAAAAAATATAGCATTTAAATGTATTTCACATAACATTTATTATTCTTTAAGTTTACAAAGTTTCAAAATGCAATATGCAAAATGTTAGAGTAAATACATTACATTTGTGGTCACCGTGTAGGAACGGACAGCCGTAAAAAGTGCTACATTACACAGAGTTCTTAAGGAGGCTGTGTGGTCAACAAATTAATTATTAGATCTACCTTAAACTTAAACATAAGATATTTTTGTTTATTTAATAACATTTAGTAAAGAAAAATAATAACAATAGGTAAAGAAAAAATCTAAATCTTTAGCTTTAAAATTTATCAGTTTTCTATATCTTTACCCAGATCTTCTTACTAGATTTAGGTAGTCTAAAAATGGCCACGACCATCGATCCCTCTAAATGTTTCGATTTAAGGTTCCTCAACATACCTATATTTAATTTGATGGATCGGAAAAAAATCTTTTTTGAAAAATGATTTCACAAAGCAGAGACCAATATTGGCTTTCAATTATTTTATGTGATTTGTATGTATTTTTTAAGTGAAACGGAGAAATAAAGTTTTGACTGCGAACAATGTATTTTAGAGCTAAGATTCGATAGGTAGATAGATCCTATGAGTAATCCTAACAGTGGAGTAGACTTTTCATAATTTTGATTTAATCATTAGTTTTGGTTGCTGCACTGGTATACCCTGTAGTTAGTTGTAGGGGGAAATTATTAACGGCAATTCATGTATATTTCATGAGCAATACAGAGTCTACTCTTTCATCGCCAATAAACAGAATTTCGTTGTATAGTGACTTGAATATCAAAATAATTTTAATGTGTTTTACTCGTAATATTATAGATACATGTAACTCGTTGTGATGAGAACTACTGAGTATATCTCGGTACAATATGTCAGTATTTTGATATAACGAAAGGATTTTTATTTTCTAAGATATACTATTTCTTTTACTTTCAGTTTTTTTAATATGAATTTTCATTTAAAGTTACTTTTGTTTACTGCTATAAAAATGACAATACTGAAAAACTTGAATTTATAAGGGGATCATTATTCTTCAGGGGTCACATTTCTTCACGTAGAGTGTGCTCATTTTTATGAAAATGACACTAATTCTTTAGGTAAAAGGGTCATTTTTCTACATAGATAAATGACCGGGGGGTCATTATTCTACGGCGAAAAATGACCCCCGTTCATTATTCTAGGGGAGGGATGATAATTCTGCTTTACACCGGCATTACGTTTTGAATACGGTCAAAGATATTACCTAGAGTGAATAAATTGACAGTGATGATAAAATTAAAGATTAGTTACTTTCTACGTCTGGTAGTTAAATTCGGAGAAAGCGAAGCAATATACAAGAAAAACTGTGGGTTTTTTTTTTTTAGATTTCTTTCAGTCCGAAACACTTTTGGTATAACAATAAAGGCATGAAAGTTTAATAAAGTAACCCAATAGGAAATGATCTTTCAGACCATAATGTTGTCGTATATGTATTAAGTCTACATATACATGTATATAGACGGTAATCATCATATGCACTTTCTCGGACTGAAAAATAATCAATGCTTAAAACGACTCTGTCAATATTTTCCTTCCTTCTCACTATATTTGAATGCAGTTTCACACGGTTCATAAAATATACGGATGAAATCCTTGTAGAAGGAAGCAAGTATAATAAAGCAAGAGAGATCATCACCACGTACTCTTTCATGTTTACTACGTTAAGTTTATTATTCGTCGATCTACTTAATTTGTGGGAAATGGCTCATTTTATCAATTTTTTGCTAGTTAAAAAACCAAAATTGAATATTACACCTCAGTAACCATGTTTATAAAGTTTCGATGATCAAGGAATTTGTAAACACACTTCATAAGGATACCTCACAAAATACTGATTGTATGAGTTTTTAAGTATATAAATTCAAATAAAAATGTTATGTTTAAAATTATATTTATGAACTTTTTGTTTATTTTTAAAATTAAAGATGTATTATCGTAGCAGTAACTTTATCCAAAGGGTCGGTTTGATCTGATGATCCACCTCTGGCAACTCGACGTGCTTCGGTTCTTTTAATTAAGTTATTGTAATGATGATAAATTAATTATATACCCTTTGATCAAAAAGTAAAAATACAAAACATTCTTTTTTCAATCAATTGCACAACGTTTACTAACTGAACAAAGTTATTTTAAAACGAACACTTTTAAAACGCGATTAAAAACAGTGTCACGCGTAATTTATTGCATACTACGTCATCAGTTTCAGAGAGGGGGTTGTTTGGATTTGGAAAACCAAAGAGTGGTGATCCGGATCACTTTAACGGTATTAAAGATAAGGAAATTGAAGAGATAATGATATGAAAACATGCAATGTTTGTAGAAATATCTGTCTACGCAAACGCATAATAAAACAACAGATGCGAAAAAGATGTACAACACGGATCTCGGAAGAACTAATGGTTCAATAATTAACCGTACCAGTACTACAGCTGTAACTAAACTATTTGATGCATGTAACTTGTTGATACATGTCATTAAAACAACTTCGCTATATACTTAGCTATTATCAATATCCATTATAATTATCTAAACCATTTTCAAACACATACAGTTTTCTGCATGTTTTATAATATGAAATCGAACGTAAAGGACAAACTTAGGATATCACTATCACGATTGAATTTTTTGGATAAGTGTTGGTATGTTTTAAATATATATTGAGACACATGCAATCAATGCTTTGCTCTCTTTGTGTCAATTGGTAAAGGATGTCAAACTCTCTTACAAGCTGCAACATCGATTTTAATTACAAGTTTTATCAAGAAATATTATAGTTATTATTTTGGTTTTTGATGGGTTTTTATTTTTATGTTTTTTTGGAATGCGAGTTTGGAGGGTGGGGGCGTTAGTGCAATAAGTCCGGTTTAATTTTTAAATTCAGTAACAGTCGCATGCCGTTTTCGTAAAAGAAAAATAATTAATTTAAAATAAACATTTTATCTCATTAAGCTAAATTTCTGGCTTTTAGACATTCTAATGAGTTATTTAATTTAATAAAAAAAAACATAAATGGTCGACACCAAAAACTAAAACGTTAAAATGAACCCTTTTCTAGGACTAAAGCATCAGGCTTGGGGCGAATTACATTGTAAAGTAATGCATTACATTACCATTACTTCATGATTTTGGGCATTAAATTACCATTATCATTACTTTATTTTCTTTTAGCAATACATTACATTACCATTACATGAGTCAAGTAATACATTATCATTACCATTACTTTGTAAAAAGTCAATAAGTATTAATTAAAAAAAGTAATTTAAAAGCAGAATAAAGAGTTTTTGCAAACGTTTCATATATAAAACATGCATAAACATATTTACAGGTTCATGTTCACTAATTTCAAATTTAATGACTTATAGAAGATGGTTTTTGCACTTTATGGTCATCAAAGTTTCAAAGGTTTCATCTTTTTCTGTATTCTGTCAGGTTTAAGAATCTAAGATATAATTCTTCAGGCAATAATAGAAAAAGAAAAATACATAAATCTTGTATTTTCTACCAGTTCAAACAATTGTACCTAATATAAAACTCAGATATTGAGAGAGAGATGGAGAGAGAAATTATTTTCAAATGGATTATAAAATAATATTAATACTGGAAGTAATTTTAAGCTTCCCGAGATCATGGTTGGACAGCTAGTGTATTCTTTTTAGTGCATTTATATTTGCTTTTAAGGGTGTATGTCTGTTCCCTATTCTAATAGAACACAGTTAAGAGAAGGATGGTGATGGGGGTGTTTAGGACCTCTTAAAACAATATATTGTTTTGATACTTAGATTATCCTGGGGGCATTGTGTGTTAATGACACATTCTTCACAATAAAGAACTCTTTGAATGCAAAACTAATTGGAGTAAATTTTTCAAATGATATAAAATTCTTAATAACAACACTCTTAAAATGTTATAAAATTGTGGTGTAATAGCTAGTTATATTGACAATTTAAGAATGCATTTTTTCAATCATACAACTAAAATACATGTATTTTTATCTCATGAATTATGTTTCTTCTTAAAAACATTTTTAATCAAATACAATTTCAGTTATTAAATTCATAAATCACAACTTTAAAAAAAGAAAAGCATAGTAATGCAAAGTAATCCATGTAATGAAAGCATTACACTAGATTTTGGAATGTAATGCATTACTTTACCATTACTTGTACTGCTAAATTTGTGGCATTACACATTACCAGCATTACTTTGAAAACATGTAATGCATTGCAATGCATTATAATGACATTTAGCATTACCCCAATCCTGAAAGGCATTAACAAAGTTACTTAAATTGTTTATCACACGTGCCTCATATTATGTCTATCATAGTCAACCGAGCTCCTTCCTTCGTTCCAAATTTCAATAGTTATTTCATCAATGTCTTCTTCATAAAGAGATTAACAGATACATGTTATAAGTAATGATAACTAGCATTATCTAAGTATAAACAATTTTAATAAACAGAGGGGATTTGGTAAAAATATACATTTCTCAACGTGTGTCTATTGTTCTCATAAAGTCGTAGTTGTTAATGCAACTTTTTTTGGCATGGTTATCATTTTGATACTGTCGAGAAAGTACACATTGTGTTGTACTACATGCCTTTAAAGATATAGAATATAATATCTAGAGAAAAAATATATCATGTTTCAAAGTTATGGAGATTTTTTTTCTAGTGTATACACTTTATAAATAAGGAAAAGGAAGTTATTCAGGATAATGCAAATATTTTTTTTCAGCAATTGCTTGTTTGAACGCAGTTCGCTTTCCGCAGTTCAAAAGTGATTGACACTCTGGAGTGCAGATCGCAATTTAAATTGTATTATTCGTATTTTGGGGCTGAGATTCTAAGGGTCATTTACATGTACAAGTACTTAACCGCTGCCATTGTAAAAAAATAGTGATTCTACCATCTCTTGTTTAAGAGACCCGGTCGCTACTGAAATACAATTCTTTATAAGGGAACATCAAAGTCCCCAATCCAAGTGACTTGCTTTTCAGGTTCATTTACTAGTGGTTCACATCACCACCAACACAACCTAGGAAGAAAATGGCGCTGGTATCATCTTTTAGTTTACGATTCGGTATTCAGTATCCTTCTAAAAATTCACAATTCATCAGAAAGGAATCTTCTAACTGTGAAACATTGAAATAAGATATCTTGGGGGCAGAAATTTTACGGGTCATCTACCAGTTGCCCATCATTTCCATTATGAAAAAAAGGGTGACGTCATCATCTCCAGTTTACGAGATTCAGGACCCTTTCTTAAAATACACTATTTAATATGTAAATGGTGTGAACGATGGGCCGAGCGCAGATTTTTTAGTTTAAACAGAGACAGAACTGTTCGAATTTTGTGAAAGGGAGAAATTTCGTCGAAACGTACACATTTGGACCCGCTTGCCTAGATCCAAAGTACACAAAGTCTACAATTATGACATCAGATGACCTTTTCGATGTACTAGAAAGTTTTAAAATACGGAAGACCGAAGTAATGCAAAAATCGTAATTTGAAGTGAAAGACATTGCATGATGACTGAATCCAATTTCAGAGTTTCAAACAGAACTATATCTGCTACGTTCTTTTATTTTGTTGTTGGAAACAATCGTCCAAAAATTTCAGACTCGGTGAATATTGTACCTCTCGGGTAGCTAAATCATCGTATTGTACTCAAAATAGCAATAACTGTATAATGTTTGTCACAAGTTTGTTTTAAACCTGGTATTTTCAATGTAGCACTCAGTATGTAAACAACGCATATGCCACAAAGCTTTGTGTACATATTTCTTTAAGAATATTTGTGAACAATGCAAGGTTCAATAAACAAATGCAAAATAATTCTCGCGCCTCATCTGGTTTTGCTCTGTGCCCTTTTTTGAAACTTTTGCCTATCTCTCTTAATGAATAACTAAGTGGCCTTTGAGAACATCTTGTGCTTTAGTTTTTTTTCCTTTTCCACGTTGTAAGAGGATCAACATAAGTGTTATGTTGGGAAAACAAATCCTATACAATGATTCCCCTGTCGGCCATATACTATGTTGTCATTGTCTTGGGATTCCTCCTTATCTCTAAGCAAGTCAGTTGTATTCAGTAATTCCCTTGTTCTGATACAATTTGCAAAGAATCATTTGGTATAAACTCATAAATTCCTGATTTATAAAAGGGTAGAATAATTATCTCTATTAGTTGGGGACGTTCATAACATTAGTCAATGTAAATGTTTCAATAATTTTTGGTATATTACTTTTACTAATTTGAAAATAGGTTTAATTTCATATTTTACCAGTCTCAACACTAAATAAAAATAAATGATCTTGAGGGTTGAAGAAGGTGCGCTTGAAGTTCAAATGTGGTTCAGGAGGCGCCGGAAAGTACTGCGAGCTCAATCGGCACTTAAGGAGTGTGCAATGAGGAAGTTCAGACCAGCTTCCCATTGATCCAATGAATATTTTGGCGTCAGTAAATAGACCACCAATTTTCTGTAAATTGCATCTGCTTTCCTTCCTTTCTCTCGTGAGAACCAGTACAAAAAAATCTTCAGTAACACCACCATCATAAATACTATATAACAGTTTATTCGCAAGGAAGTTTTTTTTAAGTCAGTCGACACTTAATCTAAAATGCCAAAATGAATTCTCATTCTTTATTTAACTGCTATAAATCAGCAATCGAGACGCATGTTGCACGACGTTCCTACTGAAATTATGGTACATGATATGATGCATCAACGCTCGTCGTAAAAGATTTGTTTAAAGCTGCTTGGTCCGATTTTTTGTATGTTTCAGTATAAAAAAAAATTCCATATGAACCAGCAATCTTAGAAAGTTAATGACGTTCGTTAATTTACAACAGCATAATCAGAACAGGTTGGTTTCGTCCCCGATTGTTTGGTTCAATCCATACACATTATACATTGATTGTAAGTAAAAGATCACTTCCAGAAGATTGATATATGACAAAATGTCCATGGGCTTATTTCTAAAAGCTAACTTACGGGGTAGTACATGTAATACAATCAGACCGCCTGACCATCTAGACAAATTATTATAAGGAGCAAAATCACGCGTTACCTGTTACATGTATGTAAAGTTTGTTTTGTAAACGTATTTTGTATATCAATTTGTTCAAAGAAAAAACCTATGAATGATTGGGAAAACAACTGCACTGCCTTTTCAATACAGTTACTAAAAACAACCGTTTTACAATTACAACGTACACAAGATTTGACATTAAACTGGATTATCTTTAACAACTTTTAACTTAAACAAACTGTTGAATATGCATTTAACCAATAGTTTCCACTGCTCATTTTTATCACTTTCCTCAGATTTATAATCAGTATTGAGGTCTTCTTGTACCGAAAACTGTAATAGTTTTTTTATATCTTCGGTTTGACCCTTGCGGGTGTTTCTGTAAGTGTATTGTTTATATCACGTATCTCTACAATAGCATAATAAACGACAGTGTATCAGCTGCCGGCTGCTTAAAGTCAAAAACAAGAGGAAACGAAGTATACAATTAAAGTAATTATAACATATTTAACACTTTTTTAAATGTTTATTTTGTGCAAACAATTAAATTAGACAAGGTCAATTAATTTTTTTTTTTGGAGATACTCCTTCCTTTTTACACTAATACTGAAGAGTAAGGAAACCAATACTTACAAACTATGTTTTATTAGTCAATATCAATACCCCAAAAATAGATAACAATGTGTTCATAAACATCCACGTATTTGATAATGCGTATTTGATAAACAGATATATATTTATTAAGTATATCATTAACTCACAAATGCAACATTACTGTTTAACAAATTCTTAAGTTCAGAACTTCAAACAACAAGTGTGGCTACATTCATTCATCCCGTGTAAAATGGACATTAGCTTGTGGGATACTGTATATTGTTTCACATTAAACCAAAACTAGCATTTTTAAAAATAATAATTTTACATAGTGATGATTAAAAGCTGTTCAAAATTGGCAGTCAAATGAATAGAGCAACCTCAGGCAAATGAAATTTGAATGATTTGTGCTGGCTTGTCCTTTACTTCAATAAGAACAGAGTTATTTCTTTTCCCTGTTGATTAAAAGTGAACAATGATATTAGACAATTACAATGTAAATAAAGTTATATTTTAACAAATAGTTATATCACTTAATAATAAGAAATTAAAAAAAAAATAAACACACAAACCAAGAAGGCAAGAAAGTATGAAAACAGAAACGATATTTTATTAAGCTAACAATTTCTCTCTCTCTCTCTCTCTCTCTCTCACACACACACACACACACACACACACACACACACACACACACACACACTTTAAGGCAATATTTAACCGCAATAAATTCCAACAAGAGGCCCCACAAGCCTTAGTGGCAACCTGAGTGACATACACATACAGTATTGTCAGCAAATCTCATATATACATTTAAAGCTAATTCTAGAGTCTAACCCTTAAGGTCTTCAACGTTAGCTCAACGTTAATTTGATAAGAGCGCATGACCAAATATTGAAAAAATGATTCTTTTAAAACCCAAACCCCGGAGATCATGAAATTTACAATTGTCGTTAAGTTTTATGGTCTTCTTAATAGACATGTTGTGTTTAGTTTCAGAATTACAGACGAATCAAAACATTAAATACACTTAAAATTATGAACATTTTGAGCCCATCCTAGAGTCAAAATCCTCACCCCGGAAGACGCGAAATAAACAAATTTTGTAGAGAGTGGTCTGATCTTGAAGTTCATAACTATGAATTCAGTTTTTCTTTCAGTAGTAAAGTAGAGAATTTTGCAAAATTCTCAAATTTTTGCAGTTTTGGCCCTGCCTCTACGACTCCTGTAGACAGGAGTCATGAAATTTATAATCTAAGTATCTTTTACCCCAAAGCTTTATAATACTACATTTGAAAAGAATTTGCCTTGTAATTTTCAGGAAGAAGCTTAATATGTCAACGTAAGAAAAACGAATACTAATTGCAAAAATACAGAAAAGTCGTACAATTTGAAAAAAATAACCTTTAGCAACATTGTTTGTGATAACTTAAAATGCCCTTTTTCTTTAACTTTAATTAAAATATATTACCTATGCATTCGTCTCAGGACGTGAATCGACAACCAAAGAAAAATCTAAAGAGGAATAATGAATTGTCAATATGTGATCATATATATTACAAATTCTAAAACATTTAATACCCGATACAGATAAATAGAATAAGATTTATCAATATTTTAAATAAATATTCTATTATTTAACAAAACTCGACTCATATGACGGTATTTTTTATAATATTAAATAATTTTTATAATAAATTACGGATGTCCATTTTAATCGGACAGACTAGTCGATTAATCGAAGGCTTTAGTCGAGCGATAGTCGAGTACTTGTTGATTTATATGAAACTGCGTGTTCTTTTTAAATAAAATAATGTTACTGTCAGGTGTACACAGTATCTTTAACTAAATAATACATTAAAAACCTACATGTACTGAATGCTTGGTTTTAAAATAAACTGAAAATTATTTATTCCAATATCCGATATCAAATGTCGTGGCTTTTCTTTCCTTTTTTTTTTGTGACACACATAATACAATTTCTTACTTAACTTGATATTTAATATTTAAAGAAACATCAAAGTAGTTTTCGTATTCGTATACATAATTTTTAAAAAGTGTTTCAAAATCTATTTACTTAACATAACGAGTAAACGACTGAGAAAATGTTAGTTGATGATCGACTTGATCGAGCGAAAGTCGAGTACTCGTTGACATTCCTTATAGAAATCAAATAATAAATGAATATAAGACCAAACCTGAGAGCTCGTTTTGTCTGATACAATGAATAGGGAAGAATTTTTCCACATTTAAAAAAAAAATAACTGAATGATTATTTGTGATACATAATTAATAAGTAATACATTTAATGTTCATAAACTTTCAACTTTCAAGGTTAACTTACATATGTTTAATGCTGATCGTAAATAGAGAATAACGACTATGAAAAAGATTATAAGGACAGCTACCACTGGCACAACGACTGCAATCACAGTAATGGATGTGTTATTTCTGGGGGGAAAGCAAAAGAAAACAAAATAATCATACTGAATAGTATTTCATTTTGAATATGAAAAAACTGCCAATAAAATACTCTTGAAGTCAGGAATTAAAGAAATATAAACAAAACTAGACACGATCTCGTTGCGAGCAACGAGGAGGTCTTCCGTTCGA
>WFKH01011925.1:59003767-59020285 GCA_016163765.1 Magallana hongkongensis
AGCGATTCATATCGCATAGATATATAATATGCTCATATACACAAACATTGCAATAACTCGCAAATTGACAAATACTTGCCCATAGTAAAAAAAGTAGATAAATATAACAAAGAGAAATACACCATATTGGAACTCAACCTCCGTTCGGCCTGATTTTTGAACTCACAACCATCCTTTAGTGTGGGCAGGTATATGTCAATTTTAGAGTTATTGCAATATTTGTGTTTATATATATATATATATATATATCGATACGAACAACTTATCGTGTCCTACGGTAGGCAACTTTACCGCTTTATATGTTCAGTTTACTGGCTTATAATCTATATATTAGATCCTACACTTTTCAGATGCCTAATGTTGTTGATTTTATTTAGTGCTAATTCACTCGTACTTTGAAATGAATGATTGAAGCTCGGTGGAATTTTACTACTTCCGTTGAAGTTAAAGACAGAGAGCAGTTGGGAATTTGTAAATAAAACGATTGAGAACAGAGGAGCTTTCAACGGTAATCGGACCGCAGACGAAAAAAAATGTTTTAAAAGCATAGTTTTCCCACTTTTTAACTCACCTGAGCTGAAAGCCCAAGTGAAGTTTTCTGATCACTTTTTGTCTGGCGTCGAAGGAGTGAGTGATTATTTTTTCAGGCATCCCCAGTATTCTAAAGTCGCCGTTAAGTATTTTCCTTTAGATATAATGCGACCATACGAATTCCCAGTTGCTTTGGAAAATATATTGCAGGAAATAATACAACGTTTAAAACAAGAAATTTTGAAAGGATTGCAGGCGGTTTTAAGTTGTAAAATCTTTGAAAAAAAGTGAGTTTGAAATGAAATTCTGCAAAGAGTTAAATAAGGACAATATGTTGCAGAGGTTACTGTTTTATCCAAATGAATTGTCCTTCACATTTTGGACGAGTAAGTATCATCTACAAATCTTGTCCGCGTCTGCGCTGACGGCTGTACGTGGCATGAATCGGCGTTCAGATTATCTTTTTTATCAAGCAAGATTGGGTGAATGTTGCGAAACGGAAAAAAGGTACTTAGCAAACTCTACTAATTCAACCACTGGCCTTGGCAATGCTGAACAATTAGTTTGGAACTTTAAAACAACAAACGGTGGATCAATTTTGCACGTAATATTGAGCTCAGATATGCCAGACTATGAAGCGAATACTATTTTACTTAAGTTGTTAAATGATGCTGCAAATCGAAACAACTTAACGGATACAGATCTTCTTAAATGTGCAATGGTAGTCGAATAGCATGCATGCTCAGCATTCTTCACAACGAAAAGGTTGAAAGTGAAAAAATTTCCATTTCATGTATTGTTAAGAAAATCAGTTCTTGTAAGAAATACAATGCGCGTTAAGAACTTGAATTTTTAGTTCAAATATGTATCTTATTGGCACATGGATCAATGAGAAAGACATGCGCTAAACTCCCATCTGTTAACCCAGAATTCCGGTTAGTGGAAGAGCTACTTCACGAAAAACATTCACAACATAAAATGTCAGCTATTATACAACGATGCATATCAAAATGTAAAATAACTGAAACTGAAACCACGGATTCTATAGACATTAAATGCACTACTTGTAAACATAAATTTAGTCCATATTTCGAAAAGGCAATAAAAGATGCGGTTCAAGTACAAACCAGAAAAGGCAATTTATTAACAGCATAAAATCCGTACATTTATATTATTTAAGACCATGGAACATAAAATGTAAACAACGCAACGGTATGCTTTGCTAAGATGTTTGGCATCCTACATGTACAGGTGTCTTTGCAAGCTTTACAAAAAGCATAATTTATAAAGGTATAAACATTTCCTTTTTTTCTTATTATTATAATTTCTGAAATCAAGTTATATGGTAGCACAGTATCAATTGACACCTTAAAACGAAAAATGTTTTTTTTTTTAATTTCAAAAGAGAACTCTACTGGGGTATTAAAAAACTTCTGAACTATCTAAGGAAGTTGTTCACAACGAAATAAATGCATGGAAATCGTTTCAAGAACATCTAGGCGATTTTTTGTCGTTTGAGAAAAGAAAGCACCTTTGGATAGGGGTGAACAATGGTACAAATACTATTTCTATAGATGAGTTTAGGCAACTATTTTAAAACTATATGTTTAAACACACTTAATGTAGTATGATTTTTTTTTCTAATCAAAGACAGATAGGTTTATAAAACTTGGGTTTAACATTGAACGCTTTATTACATGTATATATTATTGCAATTTATAATCAGCATTTTTTTTTGGGGCGGGGGTGTATTGTTTTTTGCTTGAAAAGTATAAAAAAAAATGTTATTTAGAATTAAGTAGAGTGTTATTTTTGATATAGTATACCTATTCGGGTTTACATCACCCAAATAACTGAATGATATGTACATGTATTTTATACAAATTTTCATATGTTAAGGCATTTTGTCCATATTATACAAAGAATAGTGCATCTGAGTTCAAAACAAATATATCATTTAAGTAAATGAAGAAAAAATCGATCATTACCCAGCGGGATATGTGTGTAACATTTTTGCATTACTTTTTTTAAACAGCTATATTCACAGACCTCAATGAAAATTCAAAGATAAATCACTGCATCAGAAATAACAAAAATAAAGCCTACAGTTTTCGAAATGTTTCTCTGTTATTCTTATCTGCTTTCCTACTTTGCTTCAAAATAATGAATATTGAAGGATATGTAGGTATGTTTTACTGTAATTAAAATCCGTTCTGTAAACGTTTTAAATTTGCATGTATGATATTTGGAGGAAAATTCAACAATTAAGCAGTGGTTTAAAAAAAACTTATTTTTAATGTATTAATGTATATTCATAATTGCATTACAATGAGCGACGATTATTGTTGCTCTGGTAAGAGATGTGATTCATGGGCCTTTTCGGTGTTGATATTAAATGTAAACGTTATCAATTCAATCTAATTTCAATCATTTTATTAATACAATTGTATTAGATTGTATTCTTTGGGTTGTAAACTTTTCAGTTGGATTGAAACTTTCCCTTTTGGGGGGATGAGAAATTTCTATAGGAGTTGAAACTATTATACACATTTATATAATGATTTTGTATAGATTTATAAATGTCAATTTTCTTACTATTGCACATCCATTTCTATGATACATTGTGTAAATATTTCCAATAAACATATCATGAGGATTTGTATACTAAAATACTATTGTTCGTTTAGTGAAAAATTGACAAAATTACTTTAACATGCATATTTCTTCCTACTGCACATTCATTTTTATGATACGTTATGTAAATATTTCCAATAAACATGTCATGTTGTTTTGTATACTAATATACTACCGTCCGTTTTGTGAAAAAATTGCAACATTACGCTAACATGCATATGTAATAAAGTAAATGTCCTTATAAAATGTAATAATTTTTTTCCTTATTGATTCGTTTAGAATTTATGGTTTTATTAAATTTGCAAACATTATAGATTGCTTTTATAGTTATACTGCATTGTTTACATTACATATGCATTCACATATTTTGTATGTATAATCAGAAAATACATCTCTATAATAAACATCAATGTCTATGTTTATATGTAAAACATGTATAGTGTATAATTATCTGATCTAACTTAATTGTTTTTAAATTAATGAATTGGCCATTATAAAGTTGATACTGGAGTATTTCAAAATCATAGATTTCCGTTTTGATAAAAACAGATTAAAAATCGCAGGGGACATCCTAAGGTCAATTTATTAAAATGAAAAAAAAATCGATAACGTAATCCAGTGAACATTGTTAGGAATATTTCTTCAAAAGGTCAGGCTTGGTATGTCTTGTCTTAAAAAAGAGAAATATCATTGAAGTCGTTTGCTAAGCTCCAAAACTAGTGTTAAACAAAATTAAAAATTAAATGCCTGTTAAAATTAGGCATTATTTTAATATGCCTCAACGAATTCTTACTTGAACTAAGAAACGGCGCCTTCATTGTGTTTCACAAAATTATGTGTACTTTGTGTTCATCTGTTAATTATGCACTATTTGACAAGAAAAGATGTTTTACCTGGTATCTTTTTATTCCATTGATATTATGTACTTATAATGAATAAATCATCATCTAATGCTTTGGTTGTAACAATTGTTAATTAAGAAGAGAGAGAGAGAGAGAGAGAGAGAGAGAGAGAGAGAGAGAGAGAGAGAAACAGACAGACAGAATTGAGGAGAGAGTGTAGTTTCAGATCTCATTTTAGACTCAGTAAATATGGGTATTACAAATCACGGAACACAAAATGTTTGCATTGAATAACATGTAATTATAATTGATAGGGATGCAAAACATTCCAGTAATGATGTAGTCTATACTACATTGTAACTATTTGTAAACACAGTAGCCTTTGTTCAATAGTAATTTTATGTTAAAACTTTAAGAGTTCTTTTGTCATTTTCTAAACATTTGACCGAATTAACATTTACTACACATCTCGTATCAGAACTACAGATGATCTAACGGTACTGCGTAATTTTCGATTTCTTCGTAATGTACATTAGAAATTGGCTCAAGGTAAGCTGGTTCGCTGTTGTCATTCGGACTGGCATGAACAAGCATATTGTACTGATCCTGTTGGTCAGATGTTCGATCAATTGTTTTACTATCCGGTAACGGAGTTTTTTTAATACAATGTTTATAGAAATAAGTACCAGAAAAAAACCCGAAAAAAATTACAAACGCGACAGCTATGTAAAAAAAGGATTTCTGTGAGCTTGCCGAAATAGACACATCATTAGAAGATGAAGAGTCCCTCTTTTCAGAAGTAATGTCTCTTATTCTTGATGTTACGAAAAAAGATTGTGTTAGGAATTTACTATCATCTACAACAAATAAAATGTGCGTTAATATCATTAATTAAAAATTTAAACTATAGTTGATAAGTTTCATGAAGATATAATTATGTATAAAAAAAAACATACCTTTATTTCTATTACAACCCGCTTTATGATTACAAAACATTAAGCTGCAGTTGCATACACCCTGGCAGTCCTTTCCAAAATACGGAAAGGGACAGGTCTTCGAACAATTGATTTCATAGTAACCCACTGGACACACTATTTTAAAGAGAATTTTAACAAGTGTTTATGGTCGAAACTGAACATTGAACTAATAGTATAAAAGTTTTAAAATGATATGATGAATTAAACAAATTTTACCTTCACATCTTTTGCTTGTGTCATTCCAGTATGTTCCGTCACAGCATTTGTTTCCCTGTAAGCTGATATTGTTTTAGTTTAAATCAGATATTAACAAATACGTCAATTAATTTATGTGTTTGGCGAAAAAACACATTATGCAAAAGAAATAGTAAAGGGTACCCTCTACATATCAGTAGCGCAGAACTCAGCATCCAAGGAAACACAAAAATCAACCAAATCATATTAATCTCGTTTTCTAAATTGATATGAGCCTTTTCGTAAAACCAAAGAGATGCTTTTATAGTATATGTAAGCGGATGAATTATCACGCAGTGTAATTCCATACAACGTTCTAAACACAACTAGATGTCTGATAATTCATGAAGCACAATAAAAAATAAGGAAATAAAACAAGTGAAAAATATGGATGATTTAAACGAAACAGCTGTTTTATCGGAAGGGTTATTTAAGAGCATGATACATATATATTATTATAATAGTTACTTGATCCAAAGGGCCGGATAACGTCGAGTTGCCAGGTGCGGATCATCAGATCAAACGAGACGTGGCAACGAGACGTGATCCGGCTCTTTGGATCAAGTTACTGTTATAATGATAAACTTATTATATACCCTTGTCCATTTATAAATTTTAATTACAAAACTATCTTTTTAAAATCAATTGTTTGACATTTACTTATATTACAACGCTATTTTTAGATGAACTCTTTTAAAACGCGCTAAAATACAGACGTTATTTTATGTGTACTACGTCATCAGTTTTAGAGAGTGTTGATGCGGAATCGGAAAACCACAGTGTGGTGATCCGAAAAATCGGATCACACTCTGTAAAATTGACAGTATCAGGAAAGGAAAATTGATGGGTATATAATTAACTTATTCAACATCTGAAAAAGGAAATTATGTTTGAACATTTTCCATCGAATATTTTGAGACTCAGAATTTTTGCTTATTCTTTAACTTCAACTATTGTTTTCATGTATATGTTATTTTTATATTTACAATGAATACTGATTTTATAAGATATTCATTTTGAACATATCATGCATTTATTGCGATATATTTTCGAAAGAGAAAAAGATGCTTTCTTTGGTGTTTTTCAAGGGCTATGAAGGTAGCAATCATTGCAGACAATATTTACAGAACATGCTTACGCTGGTTGTGTTTTTTATGCAATGCCAGCTACGTTCATGCCCAGCATTTTATTGTTTTGAAAATAAAACTGAATAACGTTTCTTGGATTGTAACCATGAATATTCGATTTGATATCAATCATGCAATGATAACTCACATAAACAAGAGGGTTTTTATTCATTAAATCAGACCAGTATCTTCTATTTTCCTCTGTTACCTATTAGATAATGTAACACCCTTTCAATTAGTAAATCCATACATGTCAATGTTTTTCAGTTCTAATATTTTTTCTGGTTTTTGTTTTCTGTTTGGTTGGGTTGGTTTTTTTGGGTTTTTTTTTTTTTGGGGGGGGGGGGGTTGGGGGGGGGGGGGGGGGGGCAATAATGAACATATTTATTAGTAACTGTGTGGGATTTCTTTCTTGGCAGCCAATCGAGAAATACGTGGGGGAAAATCCTAGTTTATTGGTTGTGGAACTGTACATATTTTGTTATTAGACTGACAATACACGTGAAAAACGACAATAACTACATATACGTAATCTAGTAATATAGAGGTTGTGAAGCCTGAAGTCTGATGAAGATGTTAAAAAGACGACCCTTTTCCCTGATACTTCACCGCTATTTCGTGATCATAATGGTTTGTTTTTCTAGATTTCTGACAATTAGAAATGCCTTATTGCAGCATTGTAAACATTTTTGTAATGCTTACAATGCTGCAGTAAGGCATTTCGAATAGTCAAAAAAAAAATAATTGTCATTCGTAGAGTTATAAGCAAGATATAGAGCTAACAACTCTTTGTTATGTAAACAAAGCTAAGGTCATGTTTTGTTTCCATTTTGAATGCTGACAAAAAATTCCAGGTTTAGACCAAAAATGGATGTGACAAACGCTAGGAAATGTTTATGTATGTTCAAAACGAATTAGCAGATAGAAAAATCAGTTTGAAAAAGAAATGTTATCAGTATATTGAAACAATGTAAACAAAAACATGGCACGATCCTTGTTTACATAACAAAGAATTTTGAGTTCTTTATCTTGCTTATAACTCTTAGACTGACACTTAAAATTTGGTTGATCATAATAAATGCATATCAAAAGCACTGGAAACAATAAAAATAGAAAAACAAAATTTGACCAAAATCGTGACAATGCCCCTTTAAAGGGCAATATTTCTCGGTAAAAATCATTTCATCAAACTTTCGTGCAAATATGCATACCTATACATTTGACTTTTACAACAACATAATTCTAAGTTCAAGAGGGCCAAGTATCCAGAAAAATAATAGGATAGCATTTTTAGTAGCTTGCACATTACAGAAAATTATGTGCATTGTATAAAGGAGATGCATGACAAAAACCACAGGACTGACTTACAAGCTGACTAGTTGACTTAGGGACAGACGGACTGACGGGTTAAAACGTTATATCCCCCTACAGCTTGTTGCGTGGGGAAAATTAGAATTATAAAACTGAAAAAATAAACTTTTACATAAGCAACAGGACCAAAACAATGTTTGTGATATAAGTGTTTTCTAATGAATCAATATTCAATTGACTTTTATAATATGAAAAAAGTACGCAAGATGAATAGGTCCACATAAAAAATATCTTTATCTCGTAATTACGAGAAAAGACCTCGTTATTACGACTAAATTATCTCGTTATTAGGAGAAAATATCTTGTTATAACGAGAAAAGATCTCGTTATTATGAGTAAATTATCGCGTTATTACGAGAAAAGATCTCGTAATTACGAGAAAAGATCTCGTTATTAGGAGAATAGATCTATATAAAATGGTGCGTTTCTTGAAATACCTCCAAGTTGATTGGTTCACCCTTTCAGTGTATTATTTTTCT
Organism: Magallana hongkongensis; assembly: GCA_016163765.1. NCBI lineage: Eukaryota > Metazoa > Mollusca > Bivalvia > Ostreida > Ostreidae > Magallana > Magallana hongkongensis. Next base: position 59,011,963 of record WFKH01011925.1, read on the forward strand.
TTCCAGAAAGTTAATTCAATTTGGATTATTTTTTTAATAACAATGATCATTATTTATTGATTTCTACATAAAATGATCGGATTTGACATTTTATCTTATATGAATAAGTGGAAAGTTTACTTTTCAACGTATATTACAATCCCACTCTGAAATAAATACCAGGTAATCCTATTCATAAAACACGAATTTTATTAGTTACATATGTACGGAAACGTATAACCGCCTCATGTTCTTGCGTTAGAACACGATATATTAACATAAATATATTGTCAAATATGATTGTTTCAAAGTTTAGCAATTAAATTATGACAACAATCTTTATTCAGTGACGATTTTTTAACATGTTTTCGACGACTTAAGTACTTTAACTTATTCAAATCGAATTCCGCAATGTCGCACTAAAATAATGCATTCAAACTATGCCGCCAAAATTAAATGTCGCACACCTTATTACAACATATTGTATATGACGAATTCACGTAGGCGAGATATCTAAATCAGAGGGGATTATTCACTAAAATTTGAACGACTAAAATAATTAGAGTCTAGAGTACTTAGAATGCTATAATGTGGAGGAGGGAGGGTAAACTCCCCAGATGCTTTGGGGTTTAAACGATTTGTGTGTGTGTGTGTGTGTGTGTGTGTGTGTGTGTGTGTGTGTGTGTGTGTGTGTGAGAGAGGATACCCTCAAATTGAGTGAACAATCAAAGTTTAGGCCATCGTTACCGACTGAAAATAATTATAGTTTAGTTAAAAAAAAAACACCACTTTTTATATTTCAGGTGTTATTCATTTAACATTTCAGTAACTGCCACTTAATAATCTAAGTTAAAATGGTTTCCAACCCAAAGGTTCATCTTTCCTTTTTTACTGTTAAATTGAAGTTTAATAAATATTAAAAGCATTCAGGAGTGTATATTTTTCTCAGTACTTTCAAAAAGCACTTCGAATGTAGAATTGTGTTTAGATAAAACTCTTCATGTGTTTATACATATATGATTTAAAACTTAATTATAATCCACAAAAAGTTCCATCGTTTTGCACTACAAATTTAATTAAACTAATATCATAAAATGATTAAAGTATTTACTAAATTTATCAAAAACTTTTTAAATCTTGGTTGTATCATACATATGTATTTGTTTTATGTCTGCATTCGTTCATTATTTGCACTTTCACGGTTTTTTTTTTTACCAAACAATGTGGGGTCTGCGTACAGGCATCTACGCTCCTGTCTCTTACGCTCATGGAGCTTTGTAGGTAGCTACAATGTGTACAGCTTTATATTATTGTGTTTTATAATGGGTTACAATGTTGCTCAAATTTTAGGCGACAAACTTAAGTTGATATTCCTTGTTAATAGACAAGAAGTCATCAAAATACGGACGCGAAAGCCAAACAAATTGTACCATTTCAACATAATTAATTCTCATTATAAAAGATTGTGAGAAACTTTTTACGCATTTGTATTAATGCGACAAATTTATAACGCAAAATAATAGTACGATTTCATCAAAGTCAACAAAGCTTGAAATGAGCGGTTAAATCACAAAAATTTATCGACTTGTTCTTTACTCTTTGTACAAGTCGACATAATTTTGACAATATATACGTTTTATAGGAAGATGGCACAAATTTTAATTTGCCATTTAAAGTTTTAACACAACATCAAGAGGCGGTTATTATAATACGTTTCCGTACATATGACTATATAGTTTCAATCTTGTATATACGGGATTTACCCATGATTGTGTTCTATATATTCATACACAACCTATATTGAAAATAATTGTTTTTTTATATTAACATTTTGGAGTCTGAAAACAAATTATCCTTCATATTAATAAATTGGTTAACTAATGTCTTATTCAATCTGCATTGCTCCTTCTTCTAAAAATTTTTTCACTAACTCAATGAATTTCTTATGATCATCCAAATAACATGGAGAGAGTAGAACAATAAAACGCACTATTTTATATAAATCTTTTCTTGTAATAACGAGATCTTTTCTCGTAATTACGAGATATTCTATCGTAATAACGAGATAATCATCTCGTTATAACGAGATCTTTTATCGAAATTACGAGATAAAAATATTCGTCTTTCGTAAAAAAGTTAATATCTATTTGCCGTGTTTTTTTAGAGAAGTGGTTTGCTTTATACATTAGTAGTTACTAAGTATGTCTCTAATAGAACACAACAACTCTTACATAACAAATTCAGTACAGATTTTGCTCTCAGTCCTGCTTCCAGCTAACGACGACATTTATTTAAAATTCTCATCAACTGATATGATACATAAAACTCAGTTGACGCTATCTAAAAAAAAGAAGGGTTTACGGTTTTCTGCAGATGCTTTTAATGACATTTTATCTCACTGAATTTTCAATGTGGTGCCCAATTTATTTTGGAGAGATTGAGTTAACTTATTTATTTAATACTGCATTGGATGGACAGTACACTGATTCAGTACCAGAGTCATGTTTAAAATAACCCTATGAATTAGCATCCTAATCTCGAATAGCTGGCTTTAGCTTAAACATATTTAACATTAGCAAATATAAAGTATCCACTCTCTTCAAGACACATAGGCTGCAGCACTTCATAAAACTTTATTCAAAAGAGTGATGGAACCTAAATGGCTATCTTGCCAGTTAAATTGCAAACGCTAATGCAAAATTCACTTGAGAAGTTCTCTTGGATGATAAAGAGCACAGCCAGATTTTGGTTAAAGTAAATGTGAAAGCCACACAGAAAGGGTCTTTACTTGTGTAAATCTAAACGGCTATCGGATGTATTATTTCTTAGCTCAATATGTACACGTACAGTTCTCTTATTGTCTGAAAATTAACTGAAAGATCAGTACAAGCGTTGTTTGGAAATCATTTTTAAAACTGATATATTTTTCATTTTTTCCAAGTGACGGATTTTAGTAAAAATTTGCATAAATATGAACAAAGGTAAATAAATATCTTAATAAAGTAATATTCTGGGAAAAAATTACATTTTGTTTACGACAATAACTAAACAAGTCAATTAAAAGTCGGAATACACGGTTCAGCCATAAACTCGGAAATTAATTAAGAAATAAACAGCAAGTTAAACAGTTCACCGGAATATGACCTTGGTTTGTTATGTAATCAAATTCTGTGAAGCCCGAAGGGCTTCACAGAAGATTTGATCAGGTACCAACCAAGTTCATATTTCGGTGAACTTTTTAACATTGATGTTTATTACATATATTTGCATTTGAAAAAGGCTAATTGTTCAAAATTGTTGAAATTACCGAGATTTTATGTTTACATTAATCCAGGCGACAAGCGATAAGCTCGTGCTATGATAACTGTGACGTCATGAAAAAGTTCATACAGAATTTAACGTTTTCGCTTTTCTATAGGTTCATAGAAGGAAACATATTTACAAATGTAAATTTAAAAAAATTAAACTTCTACTTAAAAATACCGGTAGACCTGCACTACATTCAAATAAAGAAATCAAATACTGCATGCTCATTTTGCTTTTTATTGTAACTAACTTTATTGCAAGTTTCACTTGTGTCAGTTGCAATACGGAGGGTGTATAAGTATATTAACAAGCGGTAGAAATTTCACGTTAGCTTATAAAAATTTGACGTCAAAGCGGCGTAGCGAACAGACATTGTATATCATATTGGTAAGAATCTCGGAAGAAGACCTTTTCAGTCCAAGCAACTGCTTAAACAAAACTTACACGACGCCAAAAGGGTCGAACAAAGGTGCTAAATAACAAGAAATCGACTGATGTCAACGGTTCAAAATATGTATAGAGTAATTGTAGTAAATATTTCGCAGGAATTAGATTTGGGTAGCATTAACTCAAATTTTGTTCACAAGAAATCAACAATGGAGAGGGTATATCAATGTTTCCTTCTAAAAATGAAAAACAGTAGATGAGAAATGAAGAATAATTCATGTTTTTCGTTCTTTTTTTTTATTTGTTTAAAATATAGGAGAAAACATTTTGCGGTAAAAACGTTGCTCATTGTCACTCGACTACGCAAGAAAGCAAGTTGAGATGATAAAATAATGTCATGGAAAAGAAAATATCTTTACATTAATCAACTTTATTTTGGTTTACTTTTATGGATCTGAAAAGAATGTGGTTTTTTCTAAATTCGAAATTAATCTACACCCATAGTTTCTCTATCAGTCAAAGACTTTGGCCACTATAGAGCTGACCATGTCATGGGAAGAAAATAGTTAGCAGTACATGAAAAGAAAATCCTCAAGCTAAGTATATAAAATAAATGGCAGCCTGTACTGATAGTGTGAATGGTTGTTTCCCATTGAGATCGGTTGTAGAAGGTTTCTAGCGCAATCATTGAGGAAACTGCTCACCGGATTAGGAGTATCGGGAAGAACATGCAAGACAGTGACAAGAAGAATCTTGTTTTGTCGAGGCAATCGCTAAAAGTCGATATAAATCGACTTGTGGATTGGCAACCACTGCTGACCTACCGACTGGAGGATTTTATTGTCCAGATCGAGAGTCGAAACATTCTGCGAAGTTTTAAGACCAATATGAGCCAATATACATACGTGTAGTGTTAAGCCTGAGAGGTAGCAACAATCTAGTTTATTTTGAAAGTGAAAACTAATGAAGATAAGGCAAGATTTGTCAATTACAATTTTTAAGCAAGCATCACTTAACACAGGTCGGGGAAACTACCTTATATGGATATTATTGTCATTGCGCAGAGCGATGCGTGCCGCGAACAACTGTCCAATCAATGAATAAAAAGGAACACATGTGATTTACTACATGTTTACGTTTTTACAATAAACACGTGGTTTTGACTAATTTACGACTTGATTTCAAATGACTGCGGGAACGTCAATTCATAAAATTTTTCAACTTTTTTGTAAAAAATGCAAAGTTTAGGTTCTAATTAAGATTTTTCATGCTCACATTAACAAACATTGCCGATTTTTCATGTTAAATAGTACGTTGAAATATCTCTCACAGGATTCACATGGATTAATATCAAAAGTACGCACCAAACACACATATCGTAACCATTTACACTTAGGCTTTAAATGGCCACATGAGGTATTTTGAATGCCTGACAATGTACGAACACCTCCGAGTCGAATGCCTAGGACCATGAAATTCACGTGAATTCTGTATTCGCATAGAAATGAGCGCTGGCAGTAAGGCTTATGTCAACAAATGGACTTATACAATGCAGTTGATGAAACCAAATTTTTACCATTGTAAAATGAATGTTTGTAAATATGAGCATGGAATTAGTAGATGATGATGTAATTATTGTTTTAAGTGTGCAAAATGCTTGAAAAAATTGATTATGCCTTTCCAAAAGCAATTAGAAAAATAGAATTTTCTAAACGTTGTATTTTTTGTAGTAACCCATGATGCATTTCAACTCAGGAATGTCATTCAGCTGATTGGTCAGTTTGTCGATTTTGTCGGTGCCTCATTTTGTATGTAAATTTATTCCGACGTCACAGAAAATAGTTTCCCCGACCTGTAACATATGACTTTGTAAATGTCGTAATTTTGTTCAAAACTTTAAACGTTTAAATAGCTTTTATTTGTCTATCGCATGTATGTATGATTTTACGTGATCAATTCCGGATAGGCAATTTTTTTCTATTTTTGGGTCCGGTGACTTTTGTGAATAATGTAACTTCCGCCCATCATCTTTGTCCATATGGTTTAACGAGAACGAACGCTGTAACGCTTAGCGACATGGTCAGGAGAACAAGGTATTTTACAATTATACATGTATGCATATATATTTATGCCAACTGTAACGTTTAATGTCCCTGATCTTGTTTATGTACATATATTTAATGTACTCTGTATTTAATGCATTTACGTACAAGTATGGCTAGGGTGGATTTTACACATGGCGCCATTTAGACTCACGTGTAGTGAAATGTTACTTTGATAATGTTTGGCCCCTTAGTATTTTGTATTCAATATTTCATACAGTATTTTGATCAAATATTTTTTATTTATTACTTAAATTGTAACTAGCGGAATTATTTGTTGCACTCGTAAAGTTTGTGTTATCAGTAACTTGAATCATTCCCCTTTGTACGGTAAAGTAAGGTAAAGCGCCAGAAAATTTATTTTACATGTTTAAGTGAAATATCAACGTACTATTTTCTTATTGCTACCGGTAATGACTTTAATTATTTACTGAGATTAATTAGTAAATAAAATTAATATATGGTTGTTATTTACATTACAACTGAGTTAGTTACATAGCAATTGCTCTCAATACTGGTTAATAATAGAAAGCCTACACACTCCTGCGAATATGTTCGGAACAATTTCTTTGTCGTTGTTAAGTATATAATAAATCCAGAGGTGTTCGAAAAAAAGTTCACGAGACTTCCCCGAGATTTGTTCAGTTCCTGTGAAATTTCGAGCGGTAGTAAGAGTATTCGTACATAATTCTAACATTACAAGTATTGGACGTTTTTCTTATAATATCTTACTTTGATATATGTTAGAACATGAGTCTATTACATGTAAGATATAAGTCTTATTTCATCATCTAGCGGTTATCAAACTAGACGATATCATTCGGAACAGAGTAATCGTTTGTTCGTGTTCAACCACTCTAGATGTGGTTGAAGATATAAACATTGGGTTGCTTGATAAAATCATAATAATTTTTTATGCTTTTGGGTGCAATGCCATGCTTTAACAAGAGGCCAATAGGCCTTAACGGTCACCTGAGTAGCATAACCCATACACAAACTTGTCAAGGAGTATCATATATGCATTTAATTAAGTTTTATTCTGGAACAGAAAATTGTTTAATTTGTAATGACGACCACCTCCCTGCCTGAAATCTTTCAAAAAGGACTATTAAACCTATAATTTTAGCGAAAAACTTAAAAGAGTGCATGACCTGATATTGAAAAGGTTCAAGACTCTGATAGAAAATAATTTTCCCATATTTATTATTTTTCAGGATAGGTTTTAAGTGTATATGTTTTCATAGAAAAGATACATATGTATAACAAGGTGGCTTTTATTCATGTTTTATCAACAACCTCCCATTCCCCATTCCCCCCGGGGCAGACAGAATCTCTCCCTGTGGGCATTTAAACAAATGAAAAAAAAAAAAACAGCTTTAAAAGCCATCATGAGTTACTCACTTCTCCTGTTCCAGTTTTTGAATATTCAACCTTCGTTGAGAATCACCATCCGACATTTATACCAAAATCATTTTACATTTATATCAGTGATTTTAGTTAGCCAATCATTACTTTACTATTAACAAGTCTTTTTGTTTGTTTTGAAAGTTCAAAAACTGTTTTTGTTTCAAATGATAAAAAGCCTTGCATAACTCTTTTGATCATACAACTTCTTTATAATTACATTATATTCAAAGATTAACTACTAAATATACACAAGCAAAGGAAGATAAATCCATTAGGAAGAAGCAAGGGAAAATAACTCCATTAACTGTTTACTTCCCCCCCCCCTCCTTCAACTCTTTTCAAATGCTCTCCAAATGCTAGGTCCTGAACTCTGACTTAGGGGTTATGAATTTCACAATTTAGGTAGAGTAGTTCATAACTTTGCCCACATGTGTGGGAGTAAAGATTTTTAAGATTTAAAACATTTTTACTATATGGCCATATTGGCCCCACCCTAGGGCCTAAATACCTGTCCCAGGGGTTATAAATTTCACAATTTAGGTAGAAGACTTCATGTACATCATATCCATGCATTTAGGTTTTAACAAATATATATGGGAGTAGAGAAGATTTTCTAATATTTAATACATTTTTACTATATGGCCATATTGGCCCCACCCTAAAGCCTGAACCCCTGACCCAGGGGCCATGAATTTCACAATTTTGGTAGAGGGCTTCATGGACATCATAACCATGCAATCAGTTTTTTTCTCACATGTGTGGGAGTAGAGAAGAAGATTTTTGAAAATTTGACTGTTTTTTGCATATTTGGCCCCACCTGTGGCACCCTGAGGGTGTTAGAGCCACCAATTTCACAATTTACATTCCTCTTACCATAGAGATACTTCACATTAAAAATGAAAACAATTGGCCTTGTAGTTTTTAAGAAGAAGTTAAAAATGTAATTTGTTAACGCAAGACGCACGACGCACGACTACGGACGAAAACAGATAGCAATAGGTCACCTGAGTTTACTCGGGTGACCTTAAAAAAAAGAATAGTTGTCTGTTTTTTTCTAAAAACTTAGTATATCGTGCCATTTACAAGGAACATTCTGCATAAAATAGTAAAGTCTGTTCCACTATTGATGATATTACTAGGTC
>WFKH01011925.1:59051364-59066115 GCA_016163765.1 Magallana hongkongensis
TTCACCAATTATTCACAGTGGTATGGTGTACCACTAGTAGATGAGCCTGAAAATTTCAGGCCCCAAATATGAATTATAAATTTTGAATTGCGAACAGTTCACTTTTCAATTGCGAATAGCGAACTGCGAACTGCGTTCCAAAAACCGATTGCCCTCTCTGCCTCCCCTTTTTATACAGACTGGGAAAAAGGCTACACCCTAGTGGTAGAGGAGACTTCCGATAGAAACACTTTTTCAAGGACAACGCCAGGTGTACAGCTCAGAAACTTAAGATCATGAGGTTAAATACAATATTATTATACAGAGTCTGTATCATACAAGACAAAATCTACGGAATCGAGTGCAACGATGTCGGCGTATGTGATTGCATTTCGATAACATTTTGAAAACTTATTCAAAATGCACTGATTAGCTAATTCAATTCAACTTTAATTTTAGTAGATCATTTTAACATTGTTCATTGATGATTTCTTTGTACTTTTTGTGTTAAGTTTGCGGGGGTAATTTCTTGATTGATTGAAACTTTAAAGCTTTGTGAGAGCACGGACTCCTCGGACTTCAAACTATAGTCTGTCCCAAGTTATTGCTTCCATCACTTTTTGATGATTTTTTATTAAAATACACATACCTGTGAAAGAAATACAGTTAAAATGGATGAAAGGGAAAACATCCAAAATATCTTCATTGACACATTATCATTTTTCACTAATAAAAGATCACAGGAACGAAAACAAATTTCTTGCGGAGATTTATAATGGAAAATGTTTACATCTTTTCGCCATTCGGAACTCACTCGGAATACCTCGCACAATTTTTCAACGTTATCATCCGGGCTTTATCATGGCTGATGCAATGCAAATTCCCCGTAGACTTTCTATTTTGGGTTGGGTATTGACACCTGAAGCGGTAGAGGGGGCGTTTCAAAACTGATAATCTGGACATGTTGCATATTAGTGGATGGTCGTAGTTTGAGCACAAAGGTATTTATGATTATCGAAATATCAAGCGAAAAGTGGTGGAAGCAAAAACTCGGGACAGAGTATAGCTGTAGTTACAATGTGCTATGGTAACCATTACATATATGGTAAATGAGCTGTTCCTTTTCTGTTACGTTCTAATCGACAATAGTATGAATTTACATATTTTTGCTCATATTTTTGGGGTTTTGTTTTTTTCTTTTGTTGTAATAATGATCATTAAGGTGGCTCTATACACCACTTTTTGATGACGCAGTAAGCAAAATAGTACTGGCTGATTTAAAATGGGGCGAAATGGAAATGTATGGGAACCGCTCTTTTGAAAAAGAAGGACAGAAATTGTATTGTTTTATCTGAATCTTAAAAATGGTTTTTAAAGGCGCGATTTAAAAAAAATTATACAAGAATGAATTAACGTTGAAAAAAACCCAGAAGCGTGATAGAAGCGGTGACCCCGCCCCTTTCAATATTCTACATGGATGAATTGAATTACTTAGCTGAAGAAACAGATGGATAGTAACTTTGATTATATCGATAATGAGCACTGTTATAGTAAAGGTATGACAAACATAATAAATATTGATGATATTGTGTTTAAAACAAACTTTTTTTATTTTTAAAAATCATACTATACGTACCATAACGGTGCATTAACACACCATATAAATCATATATATTTACTTATATAGGCCTATAATGAAATATGTATGTATTTATCATTCCAAAATAATATTAAGGAAATTTTCTTCAACTCAGAAATTAATTGGTCCCCAAGGTGTTTGGACATTGGGACTTAGGAAAGATAACTCTAAAGACTTACCTGGGGAACTTCCCTAACAAATAAAAATCTTTTTTAAAAATTGTGTTTATCTGCAATGATTTTTATTCAATTTTTATGTCATATTTATAAAAATACATTTTCTTATAACATCAACCAGCTTTTTCAGATGATTTGTCAACAGAGTAAGAAGATATGAAAATTATATGTTTTGGGAAAATACTCAAAAATTTGCAATAAAAATATTTTTGAATGTTATGAAGTGTTAAAATTTTTTTGTGTCTGAAGGAAATATCCATCATTTGACAAACAATTTTCTTTCAATTCGTTAATAGTTAACTTTTTAAAAATTATTTTACAAAACACGAAAAAACCTTTTAAAAATTCTTTAAAAATACCTATAGTATCAATATCATCATTTTAATATTTGAAAAGTATATGTTTTGTGGTCTTTATTGAAAATTGGAATAAACTGTGGGTGTACAGAGCCATCTTAATTAATTAAGTGGGGTTTTTTTCCCGGTCGAGAAAAACGTGAAAATGAAAACCAGGTTCATTTGATGTGGAACTGTACAGATTTGTTGGAAAAAAAACTGACAACACACGTGACAACTAACTACATGTACTTGATCTAGTATATTATAGGGGCTGTGTGGAATTGGAAGACTGATGAGGATGTTAAGAAGACCCTCCTTTTCTCCGATACTGGGCACAGCTGTTAGGAGATCATACTGGTTCGTTTTCCTGGATTCCAAATTGGACGGTAATACATGTATATTTCTTTGACTAGATGTAACTTCAACTGGAGAAAGTAGCTCCACATGGCTCTATCACCACACTTTGCGACGAGATCATTTAGAACATATATCAAATTGTATACCTATCTGGCTTGAAGGATGTGGTCATTCACCTCTGCTTGCAGACAAATAAAGGTTACGATGAAAGAATATGAAAGAAAAAGTGAACAAGTTCACATAACCCAAGCTCCTAGAGTGTACATGTACATAATTTGACAAAATAAGTTTTTAAAGGGTCATATATCCCCAAAAACCATTTTATCAAACTTTCCTGCAAATACGTACACCTATACCTTTTCCTATAAAAACAACGGAATTCTTAAGTTCAAAAGGGTCAAAATTTCCAGAAAAACTATAGGGTGGATTTTTTCTAGTAAGTAAACGTGCACATATTCCCATTATATCCTAAATGCACACGAAATTTTGCTCAGCGGTATGAAGGATTTACATTCGCTGACAAAAACTGGAAAACTGACGTACTGTCTGACTGGTTGACTGACAGACGGACGGGTCAAAACATTATATCGACCTACATGTTGCGTTGGGTATAATTAGAATCATTAAACTGAGAAAACAAACTTTAAAATTAGCAACAGAGCCCAGACTATGTTTCTAAATAATTTGAGTGTTTTCTTATGAATCAATATTATATTGACTGTTCTATAATTTAAATATAGATTATTCTTTTATTTCACATCTGTTTGCAGTTTATTTAGAGAAGTGATTTACTTTATGCATTTGTAGTTAAGTCCCCGAAAGAACACAAAAACTTTTAAACCACAAGTTTAATATGGGTATGGCTTCCAGTTCTGCTTGCAGCTAAGGATGACATTTCTTAAAAATTCTTATCATTTATGATTATATGATATTTGAAAATCATTTCCATTATTAAAAAAAGGGGGGGGGGGGGTTACGGTATTCTGCTGATGCTGTCATGTACATTATAGCTCACGGAACATTTCAATGTGGTGCTCCATTTATTTATCTTAAGTGGGTTAACTTCTTTATTTAATTACTACAGTGGATTCATTCATGCATATTTTCTTTACTCATGAATGAGATAATTTCAAATGATTACAATTAATTTAAACATACAAATCAGCAATTACAGAGAAAAGTAAAAAAAAAAAGTACATAAACACACAAAATGAAGGTTAACGAATGTTATATACATGTACATCAGGTCATTAAGTAGCATCCTTATCTCGGATAGCTGAATTTACATGTAGCTAAATATATTTAGCATTAGCATTAGCAAATACAAAGTGTCCACTATCTTCAACACTGCAGCACTTCATGAAATTTTATTCGAAGGAGTGATGAAACCTGGATGAATATCTTGCCAGTTAAAATGCAAACGCCAATGCAAAATTCACTTGAGAAGTTCTGTTCTGCAAGAGCATCCACATCCAGTCTATATCTTAAAGCAAATTTGAAAACCTCACAGCAAGGTAGAACCAAATAGTTATCGGGTATTGTTCCTGTGCACAAAATGTACATACTGTCATGTGGTTGTCTAAATAATTTCCGAACAGCGCTCGCACTGGCGCTAAGTTAACATTCAGACATTATTTTCCTTTCTGTGCGACGGATTTAAGTGGAAATTGGCATAAACATTGAACAAACCCAAACAAATATTTTAATACAGAAATATTCCAGAAAATTAATATTTTGTTTACGACGGTAACTTAACAAGTCGATGGTGCAACTATAAACTTGGAGATTAAAAAACTTAAACCTCTACTTATAAATACCGATAGACCTACATTTAATAACGAAATCAAATTATACATGTTCATTTTGCTTTTTATTGTTGTTTATCAAGTCATAGAAATCTGACGACGTCATATTGAATTTTGACGTTAATGCTGCGCAGCGAATATATATGAAATTGTAAGAATCTCGGAAGAAGATTTTTTCAATGCAAGCATCTACTGAAGGTGGAATGTCCCTCTGCTATTAGTTTTAGCATATTTTTTAAAAATTCTTTACATCAATTTTAATCAAAGGCAATATCTAAAGATTCAAATGAAACAAAGTTGAACTGATGGATCGCTGCTAGATTTTTCAAAAATTGATAAAATTACTAATCATGATATAAGAAAATTAGAAACAGTGAATAGAAAAAGCAAACGTTTGCTACTACAGTACATGTATAAAATTAAAATATCAAATGTTTATGAAAAATATGTATAGAATGACTGTCAGAAACGTTTCACAGTAATTATTATACCCTCGGTCCGAAGAAGAGGAGGTTATACTGTTTAATCATTGTATGTCTGGCTACTATCTGTCCGTCCGTCTGTATGTCCGTAACAAATTTTTGTCCCATTTTTCTCAGTAACTATTAATCATAGATGCTTAAATTTTAACACACTCTTTGTTTAGGAATGTCATATGGTAGGATTCGTTTTTTATCAAATCAAAGTGAGGGTATCACTAGTGAACATTTGCTCACAGATATCTTGTTTTACTTTTGGGTAGCAATAACTCAAATTCTCTTCAATATCAGGAATGGAAAGAATATATAAATTTTTCCTTCTTAAAGTGAAATTAAAAGATGAGATGTAACGAATAATTTGTTTTCCGTTTGTTTGTCATGTGTTTAAAATATAGGAGAAATGGGGCGCGTTTAAATGGCGCTGCAAGTTTGTCACCTTACCTAAGATGATATAATGACGTCAATGAAAAGAAAATATTTTCACATTAATTAAATTTATCCTAGTTTACTTTCCGGTGAAATTTCAAGTGTTTATTTATTATCTCAATTTCAAGGCAATAAGGCCATCCTAATTAATTGCAATATTGTGAACTCTGTTTTATCGGTATTTTTTAATAGGTCATCATTTGCCTTGGCATGAATAAACATAATAAACATGTGTAGTTTTAGCCCCTTAATTGCAATTTTATTTTATCACTTTTTTTCAGTTTTTTCCAGTGTTAAATAATTGGTTTTCTGTTGAATAACTTTAGAGTGAACATGGAAAGTACTTTTTTTTTCTAACACCTTGGAAATTAATCTACACCGATACGTATCGGTCAAAGACTTTGGTCACAATAATTTATATATAGTGAGCAGGTTTATGAACATGAAAAGATTATAAATACATGTACATGTACGCAGAATTGATTGCAGACCGCACTGAAAGTGAATGGTTGTTTCCCATTGAGATCGGTTGCAAACGGTTACCAGCGCAATCAGTGCGGACGCTGCTCACAAGATTAGGAATATCGGGAAGAACAGACAACAAGAATGTTGTTTGTCGAGACAATGGGTGATACATGTAATAGTCGTGATCCTTCGAGTAGGGGATTGGTCACCATTGCTGACCCACCAACTGTAGGATGTCATGCTCTAGGGTCGAAACATTCGGGGAAGGTCGAAGACCATCTGACGACGATCGGAAATGAGCCAATAGGACGAGCCAATAGGCATGCGTGTATATACTAGTGTTAAACCTGACAGGTAGCAGAAATTTTGTATCTTTTGAAAGTGCAAACGTATTAAGGTAAGGCAAGATATGTCAACTATAATGTTTAAGCAGTCATCGCCTAACATATGACTTATTCTGATATTGCAGAAACTGTTTTTAAACACATAGAACGAGTTCGATCACAAACTACCGTCGCCGTAGTTCGACTAAAATGAGATCGATCTCACTTCAGTCTGACTAAAATGAAACCGTCATTATGGTTCAACCAACGGCGAGACTCTGGTTTGACTCTGGTCAAGGTAGTTTAAAGATGGCGGAGGAAAGCGAAACCTCTAAATTTTGCTTTTATAAAAATGTTTTCTGTGAAATTTAGCGCACACACATATGATTAAATATGATTAAATGCGTTAACATAGTATTGTCCTTCCTTTTTAATAAACAATAAAATTATGAGTATCAATTAACATCTTTCTCATTATTTTAACCTGACATCGAATGTCAAAACGTCATGTGCGTTCGAACACGGACATACGCACCATAAGTTTTCCTTACTACCGTGGTTTAATGATCGAACTCGCCCATTATATACATGTTTAGGTTCATGTACCCTTAAGTGCCGAACATTATTACCTATTGTGATTGTTACTGACTGACTACGAAAATATGTCGTCTATGAAATTGACCTACCCAATATTGTCCGTAGTCAGTCAGTAACAAACCTAATAAGTGTTTTGTTTTCCCGAGGATTATCAAGGTAGACATGCATTCACAAGAAGCGAATATATACGCAATTTAATGTAAAATTAGCAAAGCCTTACTTCTCGTCCAATTTTACACAGTCGAACTCTTCAATATTCTCATTCTCACTTTTCACCGTTTAAAAAGTGTTTGAACATCTTCGCTGCACCCTTGTTCACATTCAATATTTTGAGGCTATTTAATCTTAAAGGTTTTCTCTCTTTCCTTTGCAGAGGTTTGAGCAAAACTCGACACTGCCATTTTATTCTGATCCAAACACAACAAACTTTCGTCATTTCAAAGGGCAACAAACGCAGTTTCTGTATTAAATAATTTGAAATGTCTAGATAAGTAAAAAAAAAAAACTCGGCCATATTGCCGAATATAAATTCTCACCAGACGGACATGGAAATATATCCGGCAGTCACGTACCATGTTTAAATCAATGAAAGTGTAACATAAATCCTTGGTATATTAGAAATTGTTGTCCAATAGAAAAACACCTTTTTATCCTTTTACTATTTATTTAAGTATAATCAATCATGATTCACAAGGTATAATATCGCCTAACAGCACTGACTAACGAAAACAATCATTCGCAGTAACTCTCTACTGACTTACTGACTACTCTACAGAATTTGTTCCCCTTATATATACACATAATTAGGTTGTTCTTTAGGAGCAGCGCTTTTATTACGTAACATGCATCGTTGCTCAAGAGGGGCAACGGGTATTTGTGCTAAAAGATAAACATCCCAAAAATGTTTATTTTTAAAAGATACTGAGTGAAATATAAAAACAACAATAAATGATTAATTTGAATGTAATACTGTTTTACATAAGAAATACTTCACTTTGCGTTGAATCATCGATTAATCTAATATGTAAACCAATTTAGCAAAACCAACTTCTTTTATTGACTTTGATTAGAATTTAATAATACAAGTTAATACAAAAACGAGTTCAATAGCGTTCATAAATGTAACATGGTATAAATGTTTTCCGAAAATGCTGTACAGTATATACAATAGATGAAACGATTTGCTACATTGCTAATTATTCCAAAAGCCATCAAAAACCACGAGGAAAAGGGAAAAGTCACCACTACCCCTTGTTATCTATATCACAAAACTTTTTTTTTGATAACCATATATGAGATATATTTTGATTTTTTTTCACATTTCTATGCAAGTGCGAAAAATACTAAATGAGCAATCGGTGTAAATTGTAATTAGATTTTTCATGGTGTAGGATATCGTGGGTCCTGTAGAATTTTGATATTTTACTTATTGCATACTAAGCATATTTCGACGTTAGGTAACTAAATTATTATAATAAACAAACTAAATTACAGATTAAAGCACTGAGATACAAATCCACATAACTTTTGTAATGATTCAAATCAATATTAATTACAATTGCTGTTTTAGTACGTTGTAATATGTTTTGTTTAATTTGTTTATTGTGTCTTAATTTCAAACCAGTGGCTTTATTTTTCAGCGTTGGAAAAGGTTTTTTTGGTCTCTTTTCAACTCAAATCGAACTTATTGGTAAAACTGGTATTAGTTCTGAATAATGCAGTCAACAATGATAACATGGGTTCACATCAGCGGCAGTGATTCTGCAATAGAGAATAACAAAACTCAACTTTAATAGTCTAAGAGTATTGTGTTGAATCAATTGTCATAAAAACCTGGAGTTTTTTTTGTGAAAGTCAACTAAGAAGAAATAAAGGATATTTTATGTGAATAATATTAAATAGATTTAGAGTTTATTAAAATGAATAATGCATTCTATTTGAATTGGTCGTGGTCATTTTTAGACTATAGTAATCACTAAGAAAAGAATAGCACCGTACAAAGTTAATGAGAAATATTCACATTTTCAAATTTAGATATATGCTTTTTTCTCTACTAAATAATAGTTTTTGCCTTTAGTTGTAATTCAAATACAGGATTCGTTATCTAAAGATGCATGACTGCTCAAATCTGAATAGACATTGCAAAATTTATTTGATATTTGTATAAATGGGCATTGAAAAATCACTTCTTCATTAGAGGATACCCATTAATCATGTATATTTTTCATTTATTCATGAACTGAAGTATCCTTTTAGTTACTTAAATACAAATGTGAATATTGACATCAATATAAAGAACGTTGAATCATGTCAACATGTAATCATAATTTTACAGTTACCTGTAAAATCAAGAACATTTTAGATTAAAAACGATACAAGGATGAAATAACCGTGAAAAATGCTTCAACAAACTAAATTTGAACAATCTTTTGTTTAAAAAAAAGAAGAAAAAAAGTTTACATTTGTATTGTAACATAATTAGCGAACCCCTGACAAGAAAATATACCCTATTGCCGTTTCTGTTGAATTTGTGAAGAATAATGTCAAGTAAATCAACTTATAGTTCCTACTGATTCAAAGAGCTAAACATCGTTTCCTAACATGTTATATGATTATTGCTATTGAAGCATTTTGTTAGAAATTCAATTCAATACTGCACATATCACCATGAATATAATAGTAAAAGCACCACAACTTTTAGAAAACCATTTAAATGTATACTCTTGCCCTTCTTAATACAATACGCTTTTAAATAACGTTATGTAAATGGTGTTTATTTTATAACTATACACACATTTCAAACTTGTAATATTAATGTAAAAAATTTGCTGATTTACTTAGGTGATACTGATTTTTGTTACAATGCTAATAACAAGTGCTCGTTGCATCGAGTTGATTATATCTCGTTTTCATAAAAAGGAATAAGCCAAAACAATTCATTATAAAAAGTGTACCCACATAATAAAATATACATGTTTATTGTACCTCTGTGAGTATTTTCTATGAAAAATTACAACGAATAAACATGTTTTTTTCTCTAACCGTGAAATAGTTTCCATGCTACATGTATCTGCTCAGGTGAATAGCCATCGACACTATTCAACAGCAGCATTCGATTTCACTCATTTTTAAACTTGGAGTTACTGTTCCTCGGATGTAATCCGAGTCGCTAAATTCGAAGTCCGATAACTCTAAATTGTTTACTATCAAGAAAATCCGCATCGCCGACAAATACAGTTGTCTTCGGTATAACAAAATACCTATTTACTGACAATTCGGATAGCAAGTATATTGCCCCCTAAGCTTGCTTACATCTTCATAGCCAGTATATAGATAACTATGTAGTATTTTAAACTTCAGACGTATTATTGTTACGCATCTGTAGATAGACAATAAAAGTAAATTTCAACCAACAACCTAGGGCCACAATGAATTCCATTACAAAAGCTAATTTATAGAAACCTGTTAGGATGGTGCTCTGTTTGACAAATGTAAGTACAATTTTACGAAATAAAATTTAAGGCACACTTATAAATGACAAAGTAAACTATGCCATATAATGTATTGTTAACTAACTATAAAAAAAATATAATTGAACAGTTTCACACAAAACCTTTTACAATATACATTACAATACAAAAGCTAATATTTTACATTTCCTTCCACACAGTTGAGGCATTTGTTAAATGATTATAATTATGTAATATTGGTAATGTCAGGGACTATCAAGAACATAACACAAGTTTGAGTGAATATTGTTTATTTATTTTGACGATAAAGAAAAACAGACTAAAGGGGAGGTCTTAACAATAGTGAGATCATCCGACATTGGATGCAAGATCAAATACTGTAAAAGTAGAAAATATGGCGCACTACAAATGTAAGCGCCTATGGCGCAACTGGCCTGAGCGCTAAAATTTATAGTGCACCAATGGTTTTCCATATGTTTTATTTTAATTAATGTTTTAAAACAGTCACTTCAGTCACTTCTTTAATTACTACTGGAAATGTGTAATTCAACTGCATGTAACTTGATTAACGGTCGATTCTGCTTGTTTATACAATCGCACAGGTTAACAGTAAATACTGCCAATTAAATAAATTCCCCAACTTAATGTTATTGCTTATTGGTACCTATCATAAGCACCTTCCGACTCAAGGTATTGCACCGGTAATTGTTTTCGCTATATAATTCTATGTAAGAAAAAAACACTCATAAAAAATCGAAATATTTTCTCGTTAAAAAAAAATAGATAGCAGTGTTCTATGATACCCTACTCATTATCTAACACCAAAAGGTGCATGCGATACGGCATTTTCTCAAGTTTACGAGCTGCGAACATGCCTACACCCAAAACCACGTATTTTCGTTTGTAAACAGACTTTGCGCACCCCAGGAAGTCAGCCTATATGCCCTTTAGGAAATAGTGTCTGTTAAAAGTAGAATACAATTTTATAAACTACAGAAATTTCCCTAATCATAAATCAAAATTTATTTGCGCCAATGTATAAGCACTTGCCTTTGCGCTAAAATACACATGGTCCAAATTTCCTCGTTTTATAGTAAAGTACGAAATGTGACATTCCCTGCACACAACTAATATGTACATGTATAATTATATAAAACATATGCATACAACAAAATATTGTTAAACAAAAAACAGATAAAACAAACATTTAGTAGCTACTATTCCTGCTACACTGTAATTGATGAAGGGGATGGAGGGTGGGTAGATTTTAAATAAACGATTCTCTGTTTACAAAGAGTTTTTGAAATGGCGCTAAATATACATCACGTGACATATTAGCATGTTCTGATTGGTTGATACATATAAGTTACAAAAGGTATTGCTAAAAATCCAAATGTATGGTTGAAATTTTCCAAACGTCAAAATACATAAATTACCGTTTGGACAAAACATATCACAAATTACATACAATAATGCTGTATTACATTTAATTTGAGTTATCATACAAAATGTTGATCCAGGTCAAAAGCGATTATTCGATAAAAGTGGCAACAAGTGGATTTTCTCTCGCGTCAGATTTCAAACATAATGTATAAACAACATACATGTTTATCTGAATAAAGACTACATTTGCAAGAAAAACGTGCATTTATATACTTTTTTAAATTAAGGGATATTTATTGTTCATTCCTTACGCAAAGCCAAGTGATTTCTACATATTTGTAAAAATAATGGTTTATTGTTTTAAAATCGTTTTAGTTTATGTACTTATCTAAGCATTTCCTCAAAAAAATTTTTTTATGAAAAGCAACACACTCAAGCCTCAAAACACATCAATTGTACAGTGTAACATAAACTTTTAACTCTTTATTCACGTAAGACATGGTTTTATTGAGGGTAACGTTTGTATTGAGGCATTATTTATACATGTACGTTTACACTTCAGATAATATAAGAATAACTGTTAATATTTTAATGTATATCTCAATTTTGTTGCAGTAAATAAATAAATATAATTATTGATTATGCTTGAAGATGTCTTCTTTAATATACATATGATGTCCATCGTTATGTTTTAGATTATGGTAATCGAATAACAGTAAGTTAACGGCATGACTAAAGCAATCAATTTATTAACAACAAAATATAATAGTAGATACTTAACAAAAACTTACAGAGATATACTGTTATTCCTGCAGCAACAGTCACTCTAAACACAGCTTACAGTGTATAGCAATGATAACAGGTATAACAGTGGTGTCAATGTATGCTGCAAAATGTCAATGTCATTTAGAATACGATTTTACTACAATCAACAATTTACGTTTCTTTTATGTAAGTAAACAGTAAATGTCTGTAGAAATGTTTAAATTACACCAAAACCTTTATGCTTTTGAAGTACTTTGTGTGTTAAAATTACTTTTGATTTACATGCTAACGTAGAAATAATCTTACCGTGTATGCTTTACTTGTGATGCGTAAGACTGAATAGCTGATCATGAAGTATTCGGATGTGCTTGGAAGAAGCGGAGTCGATTTTGTATATGATGTCTGGGTCTTATTTCTGACAATGTCATAACAGCGTTTATCTTTAAAAATGCAATGGACCATTTATAGTTAAAGAAGTATTAAAACGCAGCACGAAACGGAAACCATAGGGTGAAATTTTGTTAAGTACAAGATGTAAAATGAAATGAAAAATACTTTATTTTATGATTTGTTTATATCTAAAATATAATAAATGATATCTGTTTTATCTATGTTTTGTGTCAACTACCAATGGATTAAACCTCACTCTGATACATTCTGATGTATGTGTATGCAAAAAGTTAAAACTGAAAAACTAGACAGTGTACACAATCTTTGAGCAACATAATATGAATATCTTAAAAAATGATATTCTTTTGCATGATTTTTTTTAAGGTAAAGATAAAGAAAAAGCCCATTTTGTTGTTGTACACAATACAATGTTTTATTTGTTGATTTATGCGGACATCCTCTTCTTAAATTGTAAAACTGACTGCCCACGGGACGGGGTTTGAGGCTCTTTTAGAGTGTTCCAAACGAAGTCATTCCCACCCAACATGAACTTAAAATAACCAAAAATCTGTAAACTGTTAAAATCGTCACCCCTAAATTATATATATTATTTTTCCTTGTTTCAAATACCTTGAAAATAGTTATGATCCCCACCTCTAAACCATATTTTATCCTTGTGTCTAGAGGTATAAAATGGTTTTTAGGTCATGACCCTTCTTTAACAGGACATGCCCAAAATGTCTTGAAAACCATTGAGATCCCGACCCATTAACCATATTCTTTTACACTGTCTCATTGTGCGTGATATGATTGTATGACCCCTGGGAGACATCATGACTTTCCAGAACTTAACACCATCAAGTATTGTATCTTGTTCATGCGAGTTCTTTTGGTAGCCTATTGCCATAAGTACTCAGGTAACTGTTATGGCCTGTTAGCCTCTTGTTTCACATCTAATTTTTTGATAAATGTTTTGTTTTTAATTCATTAATGTTTAAATTCTGGTCATTCCACGTTTTAGGAAGATCAATTTAAGATAAGGTTTGACAATTTATATAACGGTGAAAAAAGTGAATCAAAATGAGTTCAGTACTATTTACTGCGTTTAATAGTTGTAAAATACAAAAATCGGTTGGTAGTTTAACAAGAGATGAGTTTTTAAGCCAATTTTTATGGAATAACAAACTTTTTCAATACGATTCAAAGCCACTATGTTTTTATAACTGGCTTAGGTGTGGCATATTATATGTTAAAGATATCTTTAATGAAACGGGGGAAATGTATGATATAACATATTTTTCAAACAAATTAGTTAAAAAGAACAATATCATTTGTGAATATCTTATGTTAAAAAGAGCTGTTAAATCCTTTAGACAAAAATTTGATTGTTCATATGCAAAGTACGTAAATATAAAAAATGATGTACATGTTCTTTTTAAAAATCATGTTACAAAATCTATAAGATCTACAAAAAGCAATTTTTACTACTCAATATTCATTGATAATAAATTTCAAAAATCTATCCAAGAAAATAAATGGGAGCGAATATTCAACATTAAGGAGGGGTATATATGGAAAAATGTATATATGTCCAAAATAAAGAATATGTATGAGAAAAGAATAGCAGAATTTAACTACAAACTGTTAAATGATATATTAAATAATAATGTATATGTGAGTAAATGGAATAAAGATGTATCACCATTATGTACTTTTTGTAAACTTAAAGAAGACATAAAACATTTGCTATATGATTGTGAAATTGTCAAACCTATTTGGGAAATAACTAGTTCTTTTCTTAAGTTTACTGTTACTTGGAAAATTATTGTACTTGGATTTTACAATGAAGTCAACGAAAAAACATTGGTTTTAAACAATTTAATAGCTTTTGTTGCATATACAATATACAAATATAAGATGAAATGTAGATTTGATGATGAAACAATGTCAAAGAAAAACATTCTTTATGTATTAAAAGGTAAATTGAATGTCCAAAACACTGTTTTAAGAAAGATTGATTATATAAGAAATAATGTTTATCAAGATTTTTGTGATTATTTGTAAGATTTGAGGATAGTTAACTTGTTGAAACTTTATGTGATAAATGTTGATGTATGAAAATATGACATTGATTTTAATAAAAGATAAAAAAAAAAAAA
>WFKH01011925.1:59074637-59089457 GCA_016163765.1 Magallana hongkongensis
ATATATATATATATATATATATATATATATATATGTATATATATAGTAAAGTGCGAAAAACTTCAGGTTTTGCTGTGTATATCGTATTCATGCATATTTTATTGTATTTAGGTCCTCCGCTTCCGAGCGGAAGACCTTACTAGTATTCTGAAAAAAAAATTCAGATTTCTTATTATATTGTTTTCTTCTAGACTCCAACTTTGATCCTTATTATCTTGCTCGTTTGGTAACCGATTGTTTTGAAATTCTCAGGTCTGATAACATGCCGCGCTATGTTGTCGTTTCATATTTTACTTGATGAAAATCCCCATCCGATTTTGATTTATTCCCCTCTTAGTAAAATTTAACAACTTCTTTTGTCGGATGGGTTTAGCTTTAACGATGACTGGCCGAGTCTAAGAGATGGGCTGGTTTGGAAGCTGATACATTGAAATGGTGCAAGACATAATTCATTAATTAAGTTATTTAAATGCAAATATAAGGAGTGGTATAGGTGTTAAACAAAGGTTAGAAAAAAATGCAAAAAATTTAAGGTATTTTCCGTTTTAGTTTTCTACCTGATAATAGTTTGTTATAAGATGTATTTTTAAAGTTGTGGGTCTTACCGAGACCTTTCATTCGGTATACAGAAAAAGGGGCTGGCCCCTGTTATTAGGGAGTTAGAGGCTTCAAAAGTTTTGTAAAGGAATAAAAATTTCTAATGCATTAATGAAGCAAAGTTGTAAAGAAATTAATTCCAATTCCATCCGTAGTATTGAATTTGATCTTTGTGTAATTTATAGTCAGTATTTGCAGAAACAATTTTTGCCAGTTCGGTCCATTTTTTGTGGGGGTGAGCACGTTTAAGAAGTTATGAAAGGGCTTCTTGTTATGCACTAACTGATACATGCAGCGCGTATAGATAATTCAACTTTATATTCCCAAATGTTTTTATTGATATGTACATTTTCATTTCATAAAAATGAACCTCTTTGACTTTATTTTAGTTGCTTGTTTCAAAACTCTGCCCCTCTCTTTATTTAGATGCATTCCGAGACTCAGGTAACCGATCGATAGCAGAGCCGCTAGCTTTATATAGGCCGTCGCCTAGACGACAGTGCCTGAGCTTGTAGAGCTGAGGCGTGTTCAGCAGAGCGAGCGCTCGCCAAAATTTGTATTGCAGGTATAGGGATTTTTGGCGAGCGCTCGCGAGCACTCGCTCTGTTGAACACGCCTCTGGACATACACACATGTTTAACGCCCCATTGTTTCACTGTAACGAAGACATCTTGAATTGTTTCACTACTGGGAGGTGTGTTAATAAAATGTTCCTATGCATGGTAATTAAACTCAATTTTTTCTATAATACACGGCCGTCACATAAAGCATAATGTGTATTACATATAAAATGTACGCTGGCAATTTAAACGAACACGGGATTGATTCCGATAGAACGCTTTCTTTTAAAGCATAACAAAATACCGATTTACGATGAAGATAATATTATCATTGCGAAGACGATTTTAAAAAGTGAACTTAATATACGATCATAATATTATTTGAAATGTACTCGCTATCTTCCGTGGAAAAAAAAAATTGCATATAAAAATGTTGTTCAATGTTCATCAATTACGCTGTAGGCCTTAGCAATCGAAAATAATTAACAAACTGTATATTGATAGATTGACACATTAACAAACATTCAGATCTGCAATGTGTTTCTTACAAATTCTATAAAATGTAGACTCAATGACTGCATTCCTCACCCTCTTCAGTTTTGGGTATTTTGAATCACGCGTGTACACTATGCATATAATGTATACATATAAATTGCCATATTTTAAAAGTTTTTATGTACGTATGCAAAACAATGCTTTTACAATGCTAGGGCTATTAAAGTCGAACAATGTATATGGTGAGGGTCGGACTGATACTGGTTCTGCTTGTTTTACAAAAAGCAAATGTAAGACAAAGTATAGGGATGTTATTTATAAAACAAGTAATTATAGCTTTCCAAAAAGGTTCCATGACTAAACAAAATTTTTTTTTAATTGAAGCATGTATTAGTTACCTTAGCTGCATACATGTAGCTTTCGGTCTAAAAAAAAAAAAATCAGATTGACTACCATTCGAATTTTTCCAGACCGGGGGCCACAGATTTGCAGCTAAATTTACCTTTAAAAATACATTTTAAAATTTGCCGCTGTTCTTAAATTAACTTCTTAAAGAAGTAGTGATAAGTCATTTGACATATGATTTATTACATCCATTTATATTGTTTCCAATAAAATTATTTCATTATTTTAAGCTTTTCATTGAAATGGAAATAGTTATGTGATATATGGCATAAATATGACAATATTCAACGCCTTTCCGTCATTTTCAAGCAATTAAAGGACTCTCAAACAAAGAAATAAACGCAAAGTAAACTGCATGCATAGTACATGTATGCTCCAGAGAATTCACATTGTATTGTATGTTTCTTTTTTGGACTCGTCCAATATAACGGTGGGTAAAAATTAATGAATGAGACATTCTGGTGCGAAGTCCTGTTTAATGAAACTTCCATTGGTTAAAATGGATTCTTCCATCGGGTTGGGGTATCATTCAAAGCTTTGAACTTGTTAAGATATATATATATATATATATATATATATATATATATATATATATATATATATATATATATATATATGTTATATAAGATCGAATATTTTAGAAAGGACTTATCAATTTAACACACATGTACAGTCATTTTTTTAATTAGTCCGAAATATCTGACGTTTTCCTGGCTTTTTTAACGATTTTGATAAAATATCAAAATCGTTAAACATTATGATTAGAATATCTTAACGGTATTTGGTAAATTCTCTCAATTAATGCTGAAACTTCAATACATGCACGTATACGCCAGACTTATGCACATTTAGTCTTGCCTGGTCAACTTGTCGTATGTGTTGTTTGAGCTTTGAGAGAAAGAGAGAGAGAAAGAGATATTCTGACCGTTTTATATTGTTATCAGAGTATTCATTACTCCGTTTTGTACAAAATCGAATACATTACTAGTAGAGTATTAGAGTATACTAAAAAGGAAAAAATACCCCCTAAAAAGAAAGTAGCAAGCTTTAAAACAAAGTCAAAAGACCCATGTTACAATGTATCACGTAGGCGCTGGCACGACATATAACCCTTAGCTCATCAATGTTTTTATTCACTCGTATAGAGAAAAAATATCTTTTGAAATTTCTTTCGATTTAAAAATAAGAAGAAATTAGTTGTTCTCAGTCTCTCTTTACGGTTGTTTGTTAGCTGTAAATCTAAGCTCATTGAGCGTATGTTTTTGTATTTAAAAAGAATGCGAAGTAAATCTTTTTTCCATGCAACGTTTCGGATAAAGCGATGAAGAGTTGTATCTTAGAACTTTATACAAAATTTTATTATACCCTTAAATTGTAAAATAATAACACTGAATATTGGGCCCGATTTCTCGTTTTGTTTTTGTTTTTTTTAAGTAAAAACCTCATTGACGTGAAAACTGCCTCTATGAATCAAAATAAAGTTACATGATTAATTATAATAAGAGTCTGACAATCTCTAGCTGCAGGTATGTAACTCTCAGTTTGAAAAAAAAACACGGATGGACAACCTGGGAACGAGATCGTTCATCGGAATTTCTTCAATATTGTATTTTCTTCCTTACGCGTACGCAGGTTGGCCAAATACTCACCGAGACTAACTGGTTCGTATTTTAACTTTTAACTGCATTAAAAAGTAATATTGGTATTCCAATAATTTTAAAAATGAATAATTAAATGAAAATGATTGAATAACCAAATAAGAAAACATCGGTCCTCCGCCTCCCCGGCAAACGAAATTAATCCCCAGAACCCGCTTGTAAAAATGTTCAGGATCTCCGCAAATAACTGTATATTTTAAGAGATTCATTGCCGCGTTTGATAAAAAATGCGCGTAAATTGTTATGTCTTTTGATCTTTATACCGGGCATACCAGCTGTCTAAATATAATCGTCGTCCATGTGATTCTGTCTATATTTTAAATTAGACAATAATGAAAATTTTAAAACAGATTTTTAAAACATTTCTGGTAATATTCAGAATTTGAAACAGAATATAAAATATCAACTTAACAGATATATGTGTTAAGACATTGTGTGAAAATTAAGGCTACATGTAGTAGCTGCAACAGAAAATTAAAATGATGGGGAAAACTTTTAAAATTAAAGATGACTAAATTTCTTTTGCAAATGATTGAGAAAGTTCTTTTTTGTAATTTCTCATTGTGTCATATTGATTGAATTATGAATTAACAGAGGTAAAAATGTTAATTTATATTTTTCGCTTACTCCACATTATGAAATTTGATTATAGTGTTTGTGAATCAGTTATTTCAAGATAGTGATTGTGTTTAAATCATATTGTCCTTTACAAAAATTTAGATTATTGGGAATCAAAATTTTTACATGACAATTATGTACAAATTTTTATTCACAATAATCTAAATTTTTGTAAAGGACAATATCACAAAAGGACAAAGATATTATATTTACAATATTTACTGTTTAAAAAATTTACTCTAATTTAGCTGCTGGCATATATGTTACCCTGGATAGAGCATATCTGATTTATAAATTCCGAGAAAGATAACAGGGAAAACATATGTTCCTGTTTTATTTTTGCCCCTTTGTCAGTGGGTGAATTAATTAAGACTAGGTAAATTCCAATGTCTCAAATTGTCTCTCTTTAAACAAAGTTTTGTCTGGACAAGTTTTAATCGGGACAAAACTGTTTACAAGCTAAGAAAATAATATGGGGCAAAAGTAACCCTGTATACAGTGCCCAATTGTTGGTCTTATTGTGATTGCATGAATAGAGATCGATATTGACGACCGAAAAAATGACATTACAAAGAACTTAATATTATATTTCATATATTGTCATAAATGTGTTAATACACAAAATATTAATGTCATACAATTTTCCCACTAAGGGAAAAGTTATATATTCCATGAACATACATGTATATGTAAAATAATAAATTGTTTATTATAATGATATATATAAGATTCATGGAAACTAAAATATGAAATTCCATAATACTTTAAGAGAAAACAGTACCTTTCTAGAGGTTAATCTTTGCATGGGTCATTTATATTAACTTATTTTATAATGAAGATGTAATTATCAAATTTAGGAAAGATTGCAAGTTTTTGATATTAGTTTTCTAAAGACTAATTAATTCATGCAGAGTTTAAAATTTGGTTGTATAGTTTATTAAATATCAAAATGGATGTGTTATGAAGGATTCGGGTTTTTGATTTATATATGAATACCACATACCAGGAAAGTTGTAGATAATGATTTAAGAATTTTCAAAGGAACTTATGTTAAATGTTCAAAGACATCAGACAAGATTATACCTGACATCCTTCTGTACACTAATAGATAGCTTCAAAGAAAACTGAACTTATAATATATAGCTATATAGCTAGACAAAATAGGACATATATCTAAATATGTCTTTTAGTTTATAAAAGAATGATTGACATATAGGTACTTCATTAAGAGTAAATACATTTCTCTTATCAGAGGGTCATTGTACCTTAGTTATGTTGCAAAACTTAATCATACGTACATTAATATGATACTTTATATTCAAGGTAGAAAACATTTGTTTTCTACATTACATTGGAAGCTAGAAGATCATACATTTAATTACAATATAGCTGTATAATATGTGTACTCTATATATCAGGCAGTAAAATATGACATTTCAATGAATGCAATTCATTCTTCTCACAATTAACATCTTACAGACAGAAAATCAGATATAGTTTTGGATGTTACAAACAGGGTATTTTACTTATATCTCAAAGAAGTGAGGCAGAATGGTTTTTAAAAAAAAATCTGAGAAAACATTTATCATATGCAACCACAATATGGACAGTTATTATAGAAATTGGTGGGGGAAAATGATGGGTATATTTTATGTGATATGTGGCCAAGATGGTCAAGCAATTTTGCTTTTCCACATGATGAAACCAAAGTTAATTTTTTAAAATGGTCTATGTTTATTTAAATCATTGATTGAGAATCTTCTTTATTTGAAAGGATTTTTATTTAATGTCAAATACTTTGAATATGCTTCTTGATACTCCGATATGCCGAAGGCTGGATGAAAAGAATGTCCCCCTCATCCAAGCATTCCCCCGGATGTGATGGATGAGGGGCATTCTTGGAAGACAGCCAGGTGATACGTATACAATGTACTGACCCTGGTGATAGGTATTTAGACTATGGTACATGCAATTAGTTTACTGACCTTGGTGATGTATACGCTGACCCTTGTGATAGGTATTGAGACCGTACTTATGCGTATAATGATTCTGTAATGGGTGCACAGACCTTGGTGAATGTTGTTCAGACACTGGTGATAGGAACTGGCCCTGGTGATGAAAACCCATACCCTGGTGATACGTACACTAACCCTGATGATAAGTTTTGATACCGTTGTGATGGGTAAAATGACCCTGGTGGTACCATGATGATGGATGTATTGACCCTGTCGATCGGCACCAAGATCCTGGGGACTGGTATACAGAGCCTGGTGATACATGTATATATACAGACCTAGATACATGTAATAGGTATTCAGACCATGGTGATGGGTATTCAGACCCTTGTGATGGGTATATTGATCGTGGTGATAGGTTTATTTATTATTTATTTATTTATTTATTTTTTTTTTGCATATGTATCATTTCGAAGTTCCGCCAAATAGCTTTTGAATTCCCTCCTAAACGTGAACTGATTCCGATGGAAAGTTGTTTTACGCATGAGCACATCCTTGTTATATTGCCTGGTTATTTTATACAAAATATTGCATATTCTATACTTCATTTTAGAGCTTAAAATTTGATTGATAGATCATTCGAGTTAAAATTCTTCACAGTGGAGTAAACATTTCATGACTTGGGTTTAATCATTAAATCTTGGTGTTGCACTTGCATACTCAGTAGTTACAGTCATTTTATGCATATTTTACATACCATATGCCATGTTATGGTATGCGATTAATATGCTATGAGATTTTAATGCAATGCTATGAAATTTGTATGCTATGCTATGAGAAACTTTAAAAAATATCCCAAGTAGTCTACAACTAATCCCCAATGTAAACATGTTTTTAAAAAAATAAAATTATTAACAACTGAGTAAGATTATGTTGTATGCTATGCTATGGTATGCTCTGACAAACGAGAATCTAATAATATGCTATGAGATTCCAATGCTATGGTATGATATTACAATGCTATGCTATGAGATTTAAATGATATGCTATACTATGCTACAATGTATGTTTGAACTAACGTCAATGCAAGTATAATTCATGACAAATATAGTGTCCACTCTTCCATCGCCAGTAAATAGAATTTCGTTATATAGTGAATTGTATCTCGAAATAATTTTAACGTGTTTTCACTCGTAAAAATGAGATACATGTAACTCATGAGAACTATACCTCGGTAGAGTTAGTCAGTATCTTGTAATAACGAAAGGATTTTTACTTTTTAAAATGTACCATTCTTTCTTTTAAAGTTAATTTAAATGTGAATTATAATTTTAAGTTACTTTCTGTTTGGTGCAATTAAAATTTCAATAGTCTAGAGACTAATTTTACATATAACAAGCAATGATAAAGAAAATGGGGGTCATAATCCAACAGGGGTCACTTTTCGTCACGTAGAGTGTGCTTATTTTAAATGACACCTATTCTTCAGGTAAAAGAATCAATTTTCTACGTAGATTCTACGTCGTAAAATGACCCACAGTCATTATTCTACGGGGGTCATTATTTTGCTTTACAGGATAATTAAGCCAGTGCTATTTTTGCACCCGCTTATGAGCCAGTTTGGTATAAATCTATATGTACAAAATGATTGACCATTCTCTAGAGAGTATATAACCACTTTTGATTTTAGTGTGTCTAATCTAATGGGTGAGGTACATGTATTTACCATTTTTAAAAAATAGCCCATAGGAAAATAGTAATTCCTATATTTTTTTTGAATTGTGAAAAAGATTTCCAAGAAACAATTCAAATAAAATTTTTCTTAATCGACGTGTATTTTCAATTCTGTAAATAAAAATTGCAAAAAATCTGTGATCAGATGTCCGTTCGTTGGACTTTTGGCAAATACTTTACTTAAACAGAGCCTTTTGGTTAATGGCGTGCAGTGATCTTGAACCAAGTCAATGTAGCGGATCTCTTATAATCAGATTTAGACTGTAGATTATTTCTCATTCGCATAATCTTGCTCAGATTGAACTAAAATGCCTCTATGTAAGGGGTAATGAGATTGAATTAGAAGTTCTATGCCAGCTGGATTATTTCTAAGTTATAGGTCAAGGTCAAAGCAAAATTCTTTGAAATTCTTTTCATCTCATTGTCCATTATTAAAGTGGGGCCCTTTGAGATGGTCACTATCTCAATGTTGTCTATTTATTTTGTTAAGCATTCATCTATCAACAACTCGTTTTTATCCCTCTAAATGCAAATGCCAAAAAAATGTCGCTCTGTCATTCGTGAATTGAGAATTATAATAAAAAAATAATGTGAGACAGGGTATAGGCTTACTACGATTGGAAAATACTACCAAAACGGAATTTCTACAGAAAATGGATAAAGTACACACCTTATACATATAGTGTATAATCGTTCGTGTTCAAGGAGAAATGTGTAGAGGACTAGACTTTCCAGTGTAACACCTTGGCTAGGGCACCCGTTAGGTGTGGGCATGTTAGGAAATAAGATATCGAGGATCTATATAATACTAGTGGACTTTTCATAATAATACTCAACTTGCTAGAAGTCGGAATGCATTAACCTTGTGATTTGATGCCTTTTTAAAATATATTAATCATGCATTCGTGTATTCATAAAATGATAGTTTCCTGAAAAATATATATGACTGCGACTATGACAATTTTTTTTAAGTTGCCAGTTTTAAATCAAAATATCTTTATATTTTCATTCCAATATAAATTGAAAAATCTAGATAATGCTTAAAAAACACACACTGTTTGGTTTCATTTTTATAAATGAGAGTTGTCTATCTTTGAAAAAGGTAAACAATTTTAGGAATGACGTGATAAGTACATGACTACCCGGTAAGTAAAACTGAACATATTACGAAATTGTGTTCTTAAATATTATTTAAATTTTGTCAGAGAGGTTAATTTTTGTTGAATTGCTAGATGTCAACGGGTTAATGTAACATGTTCTTCGTCTTTTGATTAGATAATATGTTATATACAATCAAAGTTTAATCATGTCTGCATAGTTCAACTGAAACTGAAAGTACTTCTTAATTTTTCTAATTGAATATTTACATTTTAAAATGTTTGTATACGAAAAATACCTATTTATGCAGTCTTGTTTTTTCTTCGTATCAATTAAATTTGAGGTATTAAAAATAATATTCATTTTTAAACAAATTAAGTTCTTTAGGTTTCGTTTACTACGATTGTTAGATTTTAAAACCTTCCAAAGTTCTAAATTTAGATAGTTATTCAATACAGGTGTGCCCTTTTTATCTGGCGGTTATTTTTTTTTTCACGAGTGTCATGAGATTTGGTGCCGAGCGAAGCAAGGGGCCAAATAGAAGGGCGAGGAAATATTTTATCAACATTCTTTGTACCCTTTTCACACGAGGAATTAAAATTTTTGTCATTCTAGTTGAATTCCTATA
This sequence comes from Magallana hongkongensis, assembly GCA_016163765.1. Lineage (NCBI taxonomy): Eukaryota > Metazoa > Mollusca > Bivalvia > Ostreida > Ostreidae > Magallana > Magallana hongkongensis. The sequence continues at coordinate 59,084,386 of WFKH01011925.1, forward strand.
ACTGAAACCTGTCATAATAAATAGTGAATTTTACGAGGATATTTTTTTCTTCTTTGGTTCATATTTAATTTTGAAGTGAACTCTAATTTTGTAATAAGTGAGATTTTTTAAAGTTAAGATTAAATAAAGGATTGTGGAAATTACTTTATCATAACGTTTTTTTATATATTGTTGATTTCTTGCTAATGTTGTAACCTACCTATATATAGATTATACTGCTTAACAAGATAATTTCACGTTCAACTTGTAAAGTACATTTTTTGTTTTAAAATTTAAGACTTTGAACCTAATGATAAATGGTAAAAAGACGGAATTTTTAAAGGGTATAACATTATTTTATAAAGTGACAGTTACACATAATCCACACACTAGCTACCGCCAAACAACAGGAAAGAATGTAGAGAAATATATTAAACAAAACTTTACAATTGCATCTAACTTTATATATTAAATGTTGGCTAAGCTGGAATATAAAAAAATGTTTGCAATTTAGAATTTTTTTTTTTTGGTCAATGGTCAATTTCAGTTTCGGAATTATTTTTGAAAAACACTTAAAACTACCGGGAAATTTTATTCTAATAGCGAGAAAGTTTTATTGATTCTATCTATCTATCTATCTATCTATCTATCTATCTATTATGTCTATCTATTATATCAATCTATTTCTACCTGCTGTTAAAATCTGAAAATTCCTCCAGCATCACAAAATCAGTATCCTAGCATTATAAGTGCATCAGTATTATCAAATACATCGTCCAACCAATCGTGGTTAAAATAGAACCAATAATTACAAAAACCATCTTCTCCAAACATTTTAACTAATTTCAGAAACATTTAAATTAACATTAACGCTGGACACAGTTGAAAATTAATTATATTTTATGTAAAGATAGAGAAGCAAGTTACATACTACATGTGACATGTTTTATAAATTTTGTCATGGTTGATTTAAAATCTTAATTTATAAACTAATATATTATAAAATTCCGAATTTTAACTCGATTTATTTGTCAATACAGAGGTAAGTAACATATTACATGTGACATGTTTTAGAGGAATGATTTTGTCATGGTTGATATAAAATTTTATTTTATAAATTAATACATAATCGGAATCCCATATGAAAATAATATTTTCCTTAGGAGAAAAATCTTTCCTACAGGAAATGTTGAAAATCCTATAGGATTTTCTAAAAATCCTTTAGGAATTAAATTCCCTATAGGAGAAAAGTATTTCGTATAGGAATTTGATTTAGACAGGTAGTTATTCCATAGGAAATTAAGATTTCCTATCTGATTTTAAAATCCTAAGGGACTTTTGTTCAAATTCTATCGGAATCTAAACTCCTACAGGAAATTCTTTTGTTCCTGTAGGATTTTTCAATTATCTTATATGAAAATTGTTTCCTGAAGTAATTTATTTTTAAAAGGTAAATATCTCACCTGACAGGTGAGATTCATTGTTAACAAAGGTGGTTATATCGCCTCAAGTAATGGTCTATCATATGGCACAGTGTTATATGTTAAATGTTCAAGGTATGATGTGTCATGCATTAACATGCATTATCATGCATTGTGATCTGATTTTGTAAATAAAATATGCTTAAGTATTTTAAAATAAAAATTCTTAAAAAAAAAATAAATCACTAGCTATAGCTATTCATTTGTGCGGCTGCCCGTTTGTGCAATCATGACCGGGCCCTACATATGTTCTGGAGAATCATATGTTCTAAAGAATCATTAGAAATACTGTATCATCTTCAAGGGTCTTTATTCGAAACCTGTTAAGGACAACTTCTATGCTTGTTCAACAATTTTCTCTATCACAAATCGCTAAAGTACCTACGTTAAACTAACCTAAAATCGACGTATAACTAACCAATTTTTATAAGAACAAGCTTAAACAGTGTTCAAAGTTAGTAAGTTTGCGCAGTTGAATGTGTAGAATTACAGAAAATGATTGGAATAAGAGGTTGTATTTTCCAACTTCATTTTTTAATCAAAGCCATGCAGAATGATGACAATACTACGAACGGATATGAAATTAAGTATACATATATGAATTGTTACAAACGATTGTTCCGTAATGCTTAGAACGTTTTTACAAAGTACAAATTGTATTTTCTGTTTGCCAAGACATAATTTTCGAAATAGTTTATTTCCAAGTACCGATTCAAAATAAAAAGCACAATAAAGCTTAAAATATAGCATACGGAGATTGTTGACAAAAAATTAATATAAAACAATTGAAAACCGATATTGGTCTCTGTTTTGTTAACCATATTTGAAAAGATATTCCTTATTAATCGATCAGCTTAAATTTTGGTGTGTCAATGAACTTTAAACTCTGTAAATGAATCACAAAACTATCACTAAATACTGAGAGTTTTAGATTTTAAACCATCTCAAATCGTGTAAGGGTTTCGGATCTGGTGACATATTTAAGTACATCCACACCAATCAGACTTCGATGTGTAACATAGAAGTGACGTCAAATACAACTTAATCTTGATTATCTGAATACTAGAGCATGTACAGATATTTTGAGTACTTCATATTGTGCTTGAATGTTGGAAGAAAATTGGAGTTTTCTTCTTAAAAACCAATAGGCCAGAATAGTTGAACTTTTTTCGAATCTTTGTTTAAATCATTATTCCCAGGGATAGAGTAGGCAACTATGAGGGGATCAAATTTTTACATAGAGAGATCTTTTTTAAAATCATTTACCTAGAAAAGCTGTAACCTTTGTGAGGCACCTTCAGATAGTGTGATTCAAGTTTGTACAAATAAATTTCCGGGGGTAGGATGGGGCTAAAGTTGGGGTTGAATTTTACATCAAAATTTCATTTTGATTTTTATACAGGACCTATAATTCTGCATTGTTAAGACATTTGATTTCATGAGGCTGATTTTGTTATAAATTATAAAAGCAATTGTTGTTTGGGTAAGCGAGGTGGGCCACTGGTGTTTTAAAATGAGTTACATAATAAATATGCACTATAAACAAGCATTAATATGTAAACATCAAAATATACAGTTTGAACTTCGCTATCTCGAACACTGATATCTCGAATACAATGGATATGTCGAAGTGATTTGTAAGTCCCAACCCCTTATTTTTAAAGTATTTTACCCTCGATATATCGAGTACTTGGATATCTCGAAGTTTTTAAACAGTCCCATCTAGTTCGAGATAACGAAGTTTGACTGTACATATCTAGAATAAAACAAATTGAACAAACTTTGGATAAGGTCAGTGACCAAATGACATCATTGCATCCTTTTTTATCTCTTTGCAGGCAAAACAGAATTCAAGGATATCTGATGAAAATGAAATTGAGCATATTTTGTTTTCTTACATTTATATATTGCCTTAAGGTGAGTTCAAAGATTTATAAATGTACATAAAAAAAATTCGTACATCACGCGGGGGTGTTAAGGAAGCATATGGGCAATTTAGCGCCTTATTTTGACTGTTATATTCAAAATCGTGAGATTGAATAACTGTTTTGAACCAGATCAAAAACTATAATCCTTTAAAATAGATGTCAATGCAATAAAATTAGGTAGTACATTACTGCCACATCGGTGCATTATCACGTGACAACTATAAATAGCTTACGTATATTAATTCCTTAACATAAAATGAGATAGAACAACACTACCCCGCGGTTTCCAAAATATAATGAACATACCAAGTGAAGGCAAAACACATTAGTTTGATCAAAACCGCTGCTAGAATCCTATGTTCTTCTTAACCCTCTGGCTGCGACGTTATTGAACAGAAATATTAACGTCACTGCGACGTTAAAAACGACGTCATAATTTTTCGACGTTTTTACGCCGGATTTTCTCAAAGTTCAAAGAATGTAACAAGTGCGCGTTCTACTTCGACGTGCGGATTACAATGCTAGCGCTGTAATTCTTTACTGTTTTTTCCTATTCATTTTCCCAAGATTTCATGACTGTATCCTTGAATTTATTGCTGTTGAGAAGCAGAAGCAAAGTTTGTTTGATACATAATTATAAAAACATATAAATGCATGCATAAGGCTATATAATGATACCAACAGGATTCCCATATTTAATAAAAGTAGTATTAGAGTACAATCAAAATATGATGAGCAAATTTATAGAAAGGGGTTTTCATTACCTAGTTTTTACGAGTGGGCACGCAAACAAATGTATTATCCATCAATAATAATAATTACATATAAATTGGACTATTTTTATATTGATTAAAAGTAATACATTGTTTTTGCTTAAATATTTGGTTATAAAAAAAATTGTTTTAACTTCATCCAAACGGCTGTTTAAAATCAAGAAATTTGACCATTGATAGTTCTAATATGGGACATGCAAAATCATTTGAATTTATTGATAAAACAACTATTATTGTGAATAAATTACCATGTAACTTGGATGCATTTTCTTATAATGAAAAATCCAACGTAAGCCGCGAACATTACGTTAACAGAACACAGCGCCTAGCATAGATAAACAGCTTTTTAGAATTTTATTTCTTCATCTGCAATGTTTATTTAAGGTAACTCCAGTGTTTTAAAAATCCGTGTCAAACTAAACATTTTTTAATTTTAATAATTAAAACAACTTATAAACTTACTATAGAGACCTAAATATTTATACCTTTGCACGTTTGTTTTCCTACAGTGAGCTTCACAATGTTAGATCTACTTGGTATATCAGACAATCATTTGGCAATTTATCGAACAAGACGGAACACCTACCTTGTTGTTCACAAGATTAATATTGACAATGAAAACACTAATAGCTCAATGTTAGTTATTTACATGGGAACTACATGTATGCTACAACACAAGTAAATCCTTTTATTTTAATTAAATTTAGTCAACTGTTACACAGTACAATAAAGTATTTTTTTGTATAGAATTTAATAATTAATAATTTGTTTAATTTCACTGGACTCACGCAAGTAGAAATATACTGTAAAAGTACTGGCGCTATCTTATCAATAATCGATGTAAATAATCTATCTTGTTAAAGTGTATAGCATGCGCGGATCCAGAAATTTTTCCCGGGGGGGGGGGGGGG
>WFKH01011925.1:59123604-59156201 GCA_016163765.1 Magallana hongkongensis
AGAGCAAGCAAATACATGGATTTTAAAAAGAAATTTTAATATTTTTTTCTTTATATGATTCCTATGTTAAAAGTCCGACCCCCACTGGGGCCTCATCCTACCCCGCGGAATCATGATTTAAACAAACATATTTACACTACCTGAGGATGCTTCCACATGTTACAGCTTTTCTGGGCAATAAGTTTTTGAGAATATTCTTTTTTAATTATAGCAAATTTACAAAAAAAAAATTTTTTCCTTTTTATAAGAGGGTGGGGTCCTTTATTTCAAAAACTTGAATCCCCTTTAGATTAGGATGCTTTGTGCCAAGTCTGAATGATTGGATGAAAATTGTCCAGGGGTTCTGGAGAAGAAGTCGAAAACGTAAATAGTTTACAAACAGACAGACGGGCGTCGGACAAAAAGTGATCAGAATAGCTCACTTGAGCTTTCAGCTTAGTTAAGTTAAAAAGTATACAGTATTACATAATAGGTTTGTTAAAAGTCCATAGAAGTGAAGCGAACTAACAAGTGCTCTGTTTTGTCAAGGACCCAAACCGTTTTGTATATTGATAAAAAGGGAAAATATAATGAAAATGATTTTAAAGTGAACAACGTATAAGCTTTAATTAAATAACGAAATTGATTTATAATTGATTGATGCGTATATGAAGGTGGCGACGTTGCAGAAAAAATACATAACCCGCGTTAGCGGGTTATGTTAATTTTTTCTGCAATGATCGCTACCCTTCACAACCCGCATGAATCATCAAAGAAAGCATTAAATTAAATTTAAAATTGTTTATATTTTCATCTTTCTTTTAACAAATTAATTGTTTGTTAAAAAATAAGTAAAATGAACTAAGTTATTGTTAATGTACATCAATACGTTAGCTTAAAGTAACAGTCAAATCGTCTTCTATGTGAATTTGAATCTGAAATCAACATGATTATTTCGTGTAGTCCTTGATTTTTCTTAGGTTGCTGAAGGTTTCGACCAATCGATAAATGGGTGGTATACATCTCAATCCTGTCAGTGTCTACAGAGCTATGAATTACAATAAATTTTCGTAAGAAATAGTGGGAATCACACTTAGAAGGTGTAAATACATGTATTATGCGTTAACTACGGACAAGTTTCAACGTAATGATTTGACTGACCCTTTTCCAATCAGATCCTAGTAGAGTTGAATGAGAGAGAGAGGGGAAAGAGAAGGCGAAAGCTGGGCCAGAAGGACTGACAGAACGATAAAGACTAAAGCCCCCGCCCCACCCCGGTTTCATCGGTAGGGGACTAAAAGCACTTTAAAAAATCAGACAGCTTTTTTAATATCATTTGTTTATAGGTACACTAGATGATATCCCGCGCATTTCATTTTCTTATATATACTGTGTTCGAATTTTTCTTAATTGTTTTCTTGACCTATTCTTTAAAATTAAAACAAAACCAAAAAAAAAAAGACTGCATAGCTGGATATTTAGCTGATGGATGAAAAATCTATATAATCTGTAATGGATGATACATACATGCACATGGCTTTAATTCTTTTTGTTGCAGCTACGTGGAAAATAATAACAATGAAATTTTAAACCAGTGAGTGGGTATTTAGGACGTCATATCTTTAAATTGTGTTCTTTAGGTAAAATTTCTCTACATTTTTATCATTGTCCCAAATGAGAATTTCAGATAAAAAAACTGATTAAAAAAAAATGTGGGGGGGGGGGGGGGATCCCCCCCCCAATGTAATTTCAAACATCATTTTTTCATATATATAGACTTAGAACAGAATCTGATCCTTGTCTACAAATTAATGTCTAAGGTTTACTACCAATCTGTCATGGTATAGAAATGTATGAAATTTAAAAAATGCTAGTGTATGCATATTAATTTGCATTTTTTAAACCAAAGTTGTCATATCCAAAGTATCTGCCCAATGATTAACTCGCCCTGCACTTAACTTTCCGCCATGGTGTAATTTAGTATCCTGTAATTCTAATTGTATTCCTGTATGGGCACCCCGTTGTAGAAAATAAATTCTTTCGATCAAATTAAATCGCATCATATTGTTCCATTTTATTTATTAACTTTTTTGTATTAACCAAAGATGTCCCATCCAAGGTATGAATATCTGCCCGCGATACATGATGAACCCCTCCTACACTTTTCGCCATGACGTTAATTAGTCAAACCGCGTTCTTGGTAACCCCGTTCTGGAGAATTCTATTCCATTCTCTCGCTTCGCTGGCTTCTATCTATCAAAACTAAAATCGCGCATTATTTAATAAACATTTGTCAAATCTTAACTTCTATGTATATTCCAAGTAAGTTCCTAATATATATATTCACTATTAACGTAATCATTCAATATTATTTCATTGCAAGGATATATTTTAATGCTAACCCCCATTGACTTGGATCCGCCAAAGCGTGTCCACTACCTTACTCTCATTTTTGCTATTTCGAGCTAGTTTATTGAATATGAAAGTAGGTTTTTAATTTATTTCTCAATAATTATTTATCAAGTAAAATTCAGTTATAGCTTACGGACATCATATCCCACGTGTTGAAATACCAAAGGTTTAAGCAGTTAGTCTGGTACAGGTGTTTCGTAGTTTATTGGCGAAATGTCTTTATTTATAAGTATAGATTTCAATTTGATGGACATTGTCGAATGATACATGTACATGTTTGTGGTACGTGTACACTAACATTAGATATAAATTATATGAAATCATTTTAAAAAATTAAAAAAATAATATACAATGTGTTTCAATATACTAGAAAAGTTTTAGTTTAATGAAGCTCAGAATATTATGAAAATATACTGCGATATTCATGACATCCGATATAACCTTGATATAAGAAATACATATTATGAGGATATATGCATTTTTTTTTTCAGAATTCAACTGGGAAACTTTTCAACCAGGTATGTAAGAGCATTGTTTCTTTTATAATTGGATTATAAAGCACTAAAGATGACTAGCGACAAGTCTTAAATCAATTCACTAAAATCAATCAAAGTATCAAAGTACTGAAAGCCGGACTCTTTTGATGTGTCATTATGCATATTGTGTAGTAAAAGACTCTCTCTCTCTCTCTCTCTCTCTCTCAGAATATGATTGAATTTTTTAGGCGACTATTAACAAAAATATGTCTGTCTAGTATAAAATAAACAGTACATTGGATTTTGAAATAAGCATTATAAAATCAATCCCTCATTTCTTCGATGTGCAGCCGAATACCAATGCTTTGTAATGTAGTTCATTGAAATTCATGCGCATTGTATATTTGCCCAAAATGCATATAGTCTTGTTTTTCAAAACACGTAATTAATAAGAAAACATAAAAAAAAAACTCTTGTCGCTAAATTTATTCACAAATTAAAAAACCGATAGATTGTGCTAAAACCCACACTAAAAATCTCGTTTCCCGTGTCTCTAACAGAAAGAGCGGCTAAATAATGTAGTTTTGTTTTAACATTTTACTCCAGAACAATTGGTCGCATGGTCAGCCAACACATTTCGAAGCATTTTAACATAAGACTGTACATGAAGTAGTTGATGTTCTTTTGAAGTTTCTTTAGTAGTTTTTGTTGAGTGCTAGTTTTGTGGGGTATTTGTTCCTATTCTATGTAAATATTCTAGCGTAGCTGTGCTTATTCGCAGGAAGTTTGGATGTTATTCTTTTCTGGTATAGTGTTAAAATGTTATTTATTATACATGTACTACTGAAATAGTGAGTCGTTTTAATTTGTCCCAAACTGTAGTACATAATTCCTTGAAACTTAATTGCAATAAATACAGGTGAATCTCGATAACTCGAACTTCAGGTGACCATGATTAAACTTCGAGAGATCAAGAGTTCGAGAGATCGAAAGTTTTAAAAAAAATCCGGAAATTTTTGTTCCGGTCATTTTGGTTCTAAAATTATACATGTAATAGTAGCCGGAAGTTTATATATATAACGTGGAAGGATTGTCTAACATGGTTTCATTCGTATTTTCTGCTTCATTACCTCAATTTAAACAATACAGTACTTAGTTGTGTGGTTATTATGTGGGTTTTCACTTTAAAAATCTTTTAAGTATAATAAGTTTTCTTTACCACAGAATATTTTAAGTAAAGAGAGGTTAATCATATTTAGAGGTTAATTATACCGTAATTTTTACAAGGTGTTGAAATTCATAGATCAGTTTTAAATTACCTATCTACCCTTTGAAGGAAGCAATGGGTAGTGTCACTTACGTAATCAACCAATTAACACTACCAAGTAAGCCCCCAGGCGTTTTGTCGACCATCCAGGTAAGGTCCACGCGGAGCTATAATTATACGCTTGATCGGCCGCGTGTGTACACAGCAAAAGTACCACTTCGAGTTATCAAGAGTGAAAAACAATGAAATGTGTATATAACGGGACCCAGGTTTTACTTCGAGAGATCAAGAACTTCGAGAGATCGAAGTTCGAGAGATCAAGAGGAAATTTGCTTAGTTATGTAGAGAAAAAAATCGGGACCGTGATTTCACTTCGAGAGATCAAGAACTTCGAGAGATCGAAGTTCGAGCCATCGAGTGTCACCTGTAGATTTTCATGGTTTTTTTCTCTGTCTGCGTATACTTTTGTATCACGCAGTGTATTTATGTGAAAGCAAAATATCGGCACTTGCATTTGAATTTCATAGTACAGTATCAAATGTTCAAAATGTTTGTTGTTATTTTCAGGCATCCATGCAGGAAAAGAATTATTTAACAAATGGCATTTCAAAGGTAAAGATATGTATGCGCATATTTCATTCACATGTTACATGAAATTGTGTGAAATCATTTAATAACGTGTATTAAGTACTTTTTCCAACCTGATTTACTGTATTGTCAAAAAAATTCTATTCTTTAATATTGCAAAAACTTACATCTACAGAGAGCAGTAAGGAGAACAAATTAAAAGAAATAAAAGGTACAATGAAATCCCAAACATTAAATATCCTTAACGACAGTTTTAAATAATAGTGCAAATTCACGTTGAGGTGTTACAGTACTTTAGAAACATTGAGTATACATTTGCCAGAATATTTGTTTTCAGTTGTTCAGTATATGTAAAGCTTTAATAGTAATATGGTATGCTTCTAGATCAAACAGATGCCTTCCTAAAGATTCATGATGTATTTAACAAAAGGTTTGTGGAAACGAGTTGGACAAAGAAGTGCAGAAATCAACTACACAAAACTGGCATGGTGGTTTTAAAAGGAAATCAAGGATGTGGTAAAACACTAACATCTGTCAATATCATGACTGACAAATATTATGGAGAATGGACAAAATTAAAATTTACCTCATGGAGAGATCTTCTGACATTTGATCTTCCACAAAAGACATTAGTATTTATCGATGATATGCTTGATGGATTTTCGTATGCACAGGATATACACAATTGGTGGAACACTCTTTGCTATTTCTATTCTGAATGTGTCATAAAAAAAAATGTGCATCTCCTTATCACAGCAAAAAACAGTGATGTTGATATAGCATGTGCACATATGAAAGCAGATATGTTTTTGCTTCAGAAAGTTTTTATCGTGACTGCAGACTCCTTATCTCTGGGTGAAAAACATAAAATATTAGAAATGCAAATGGAAACATCTAAAGAAACAAAACATATTTCACGCACCAAAATAACAAACACAACAAGGGAATGCATAAATAACCACGGTGGCAAGGTTGGTTTTCCTTTATGTGCGCATTTATATGCATTCGAAAAATATAAAAAAGATAATGCAATTTTCGGCGATTCAAGACTTTATGTCAGGGAACAAGTATTTAATGCGATAGATAAGAAAAAGGAAGAAATTAATTTATTGTTCTTTCTGACATTCTACTTTTTTCAAAATGGTTCAAATCAATATTTAAAATCCGACTTGATACACAAGGACGAATTGATTAGATATTTGGAAAAAAATTGTCCTGATCATGAAAAATTATTTAGCGAAATAGAAACGCTACAAATCGGAAATCTTAGTAACACAGCAAGGGATCTAGAAGAAAGTATACTTGTCAAATACCACAACGTGTACGCATTTAAGCACAAGATATATCTGGAAGGTGTTGTCGACTACTTTTTCAGGAAGTATTTTGATGTTGCTGTCCAGTATTTTCCATTAGAAGCAATAAATGCATACGAGTTTGAAAGTTGTTCTAATGAACAATGGTCAACCCTTATAGATCGCCTATTAAAAGAAATTCTCAACCATAAAATATCAATGACTTTAAGCTGTAAAATATTTAAAGAACCTGAATTTGAAACACAGTTTTGCGAAAAAGTTAGGACAAACAATAATATACTTGAAATGCTTTCTACGCATGACATGTCGTCGACATATGAGTTGCCTTTTATTTTTTGGGCAAGCAAATATAGGCTGACAAAACTGTCAAAAATGCTTTGGGATGTTGCTGAAGAAGACGCAGAGCAACGGTTACCTGACTTTCTATTTTACCTTGTAAGATTTGGCGAATGTTGTGGAGAAAACGAAAGCTATATAACATGTAAACCTTCTGTGTTGAGTGTTGGAATTTTAAGAACTTTAGTAAGTAACTTTAAAACGTCGGATTCAGAAAAAAGAACCATTTTGCATCTTCTAGTATCTTCGGATAAATCCGACGTTGTTGCACATTGTTTCTTGAGGAAAATATTACAAGACTTTCCAAATGGCAAAATACCCGTGGATTCAGATCTTTTAAACCTTACATTGAAGGAAAGAAATTGTAGCAGAATATTATGTATTTTAGAAATCATTAATAGACTGGATGATAAATCAAACCTAAGCAAGAATGAATCAATTGAATGTGTTATTGATTCAAAGAATAAAGCATTTTGGGAACTTGAGTGGATTGTTCGCATTTGTATTGTTTTAGCATATAGTGAAATACAACCTGAAACAGCATGCGTTGAATTCTATACAACTTTGACAACTGAGTGCAAGCACTTAGAAACAATACTAAGTAAAAGGAAAAAGAAACAACCTGAGATGGCACAGATTATAAATGGGCACATTAAAGAATGTCATGAAAGTCCTGAATCAAGCTCTAATCGTGATTTGGAGATAGAAAAAATACCGTTTAAAGGTGGAATACGCTTAGAGCTGAAGAAAGCCATAAAGGATTCTCTTCACGTACTATCTAATTGGAAATAACCTTTTAAATTGTATGCCGACAATACCCATTAGTTCTTCCATAATATTTTATTACAACCCGAGACTTTGGTTTTTCTCTGCCACGTTCATACACGTTAGAATAAATTCTCATAAGATACATTTACTTCCCTTATTGGAGATGTTAAAAATATTTTTTTTGGTGAGACACCGCTTATAAATGAAAACCTGTCATTTATTTTACACTATATCCTTAACAATATATTTTTCACTGTTTAAAAGATGGTTAACTTTAAAGACGTTTATGATGTTGAAAAATATATAGCTGTAAAAAAGAAATAAAGTAAATAATTTTCACGGAAACCAATGGAAAAAAAAATAGTACAAATGTGATTTTTTTTTAAATCATGTTTTTTTAAAATATTTATTAGAAACAACGTTGGAAGAATGTTCTCTTTTTATATATTAGCATAACATGTAAAATATCATGTACATCTTAGTATGAGTAAAGTGTGCAAGTTGGTATTGGTAGTCTGTGCAATGTACTGTATAATTCATATATTTAATAGTTTGTAATTAGTAAAATGGACTGAAATAAAGCATCATAGAATCGGCTTGTTCGATATATCAAGATACCTATTTACTGAATATTTGGAAAATATCAAATGTCCTCCTCGACAGCAACTATTTTCCACAGTTTCGCCTCGGTAGAAGGACTACGAAACAAACTGATGTGGCACAGATTATAAGAGGACACATTAAAAAATGTCATAAAAGTCCTTACTCAAGCTCTAATCGTTATTTAGAGATATAAAAAAATACCGTTTAAAGGTTGAATACTCTTAGGGCTAAATAAAGCAGTATATGTTTATAAATGCCAGTGCAAAACTGTTAGGAACCCTTCTTGCTCGGGAAGATCAGGCACGTAGCATCGGGGGGGGGGGGGGGGGGTTAGCCTAATCCAGAAATGTTGACAAGCCCCCAAAAAAGGAAATATTACAACTTTTAAATATCATGAAAATCTTAATCCGTGGGAGTTTTTTCACTTCGATTTTATTTTAGATAATTTTTTTTAAGGTATCGGATGTACAATTAAGCAAAAAGTGATGCCTGGTAAGGTATATATTCTATACACTTATTTGATAGGTATGGGTACATGTATGTAGTTTCTTAAAATAGATTTTTTTTCCCGCCAAATCACTATGGGGAAGTAACTCAAGCGCTGCAAATCATGCACGGTTAAATACTACTTTTTGGCTCTCTTAAGACATACATGTACATGATAAATATTTAAAAAATAAAAATTGCCAATATATTTTAATATTAATAAAGTTATGAAATACAATTTTCACTTTATCAATTTCTTTTTTTAATGATTTATTTTTTACAATGACCATGACGAGTCACGCGATTTTAACCCTCTTCGTCGGCAGTCGCAATCATATGCTCTAAAGCATATTCTCGTCACCCTGTATTTTGACTGATTTCTATTACTTTACGATTGAGAACTTGTAATTTGAGAATGAATAATTTAATTTGTTCATTTTCTTTTTATTCAGCAAAATGTCTGCATTAAAAAATATTCTTACCATTACGACGAAGTCGTGAATTGCGCGTCACATTAGGCGTGTAAAGCGTTACGAGCAAAGCGTGCGAGAACTGTCTGAAATGTTTCATCAGAATTTATTCCAACGTTTGACTCATAGAAAACAATATACATTGTATTACCTTCTAATCAAAATTGTATTATTTTTCAACAAAAAAAATATATAAGTTTAAAATAAAAACACGGAGACTGCCTATAAAGTATGTCTATGATGTGTCCGTACCTGTACAATATTCAAATACACAATACATCAACATGTTTTATAAAGTTAACAAAATATGACTTTTTTTTAGAAAAATGTCAAACGAACAATAAGTGACACTGTGATGGTGTAATAAGGATTCATTTTTTACACGATTAGATTGTGTACAATTATCACATATCACCTCGGAATCGGCTAACTGGCTGAACATGTCAATCAAACTTTGAGTATTTGTTCTCATTGGATGGTAACGCGCCTTTTTTTATGTCAACAGCCAATAGAAACGAATTGACTTTAAAACAGTCGGAATCAGTATTAAATAGTATAATTTGAATGATAAAAAATCCCAAAGTTAAAAAAGATTTAAAAATATACTGTTCACAATTTATGAAATGCAAGAGAAAAAAATTATTTGGAATCCCGATAAAAAATATAATCAATGATTATACATGTAATTATTTGACTCTTATCAACTCGATTAACAGAAAATAACAAGTACATTTTTAAACACAATGATTACAATAAACGTGTACTAGCAATTTAACTAGGAAATCCGTATGCATTTTACTTATCAAAAAAATTAAACATAATATAACGGCGTATTATACGCCGTTATATTATGGAATTTATCCCTAAGAATAAATTCATTTATACAAGAAGCAGCAGTCTCGATTAGCTCCAAATTTTAAACCCATTCATTTTGTTTTCAAATCCTGTTCGGTTATTTTTAACCGGGTTTGTAAACTCAAATATAATCTGGTTCAGCATCCTTTATATTCCAATTGTTTTAACAACAAGCATCAACTGTAAAATTTTGAAGAAGAAATCCAACTAATCCTCAACAATCTAAAGTCATCGAAGGATACCATTTAGGCTAAGTATGAGTTAAACTACTGTACGTATCGTTTCATACATTATTTTGCGATTTAAGCCACATTTCAGCAAATTCTTGGACATTTTCAAATCACGATGTGTACATCCCCACGCGGGTCGTGCACGTGCACCATATTATTGATATTTGATTAAAAATCTCAATATAAATCAAGGATATTATAGCCTGTCCCGGATTGTCGCTTCTATCTATTCTTGATGATAGTTAATGGAAATAAATACCTGTCAACCAAGTATTTAAAAAAAAATTCCTTTCTCTCTTTTCTTTTCATTATGCGAATAGCTGTAGTTTTGTCCAAAGGTATTCATTGATTACCAAGATAATTGCAAAAGCGATGGAGGCGGAATCTTGGGACGGAGCATAATAATACCTCCTTTTACAATTAAATACCAAGAATATGTTACTAAAATAAATAAACATTAAATGAGGTTCACTCATAAAAGTACAACAATTTATCAAACAAGGTGCACTATAGTACAATAAACGCATATATGTGTACTTAATCATTTCAAGCCAACTAAGTGTGATATACAACATTGTAGTACGATGCCAAAGATAAAATTCCGCAGCACTCCCGCCAGGCCTCCATCTGAAAGGAAACGGACGCCTGCGCGGAGATCGCTCAATGACCCCATGACCGCAACTCAGACGGCTCGCAATGACCCCATGATCACAACTCAGACGGGTTTGGACAACGCCACTACTAACATCCTGACTAGCGCTGCCACAGGGTTCCCAACATCCTCCAGTGTCCTCAGCCAAACACACAATTTAAAGGCTGCCACTTCAGCACCACAGATGGTTCCAGCTCCAATGGCCATTTCCCCATTGATAACTCAAGATCACGAGCCACAGCGTCTCCATGTGTCAGGTACAACAACATTTCCATCTCTTCCGCAACCATTAATTAGTCTGGGTGCATTACTTGAAACTCATGTACCTCAGTCAGTTAAAGATAAGATTATGAAAGGTGAATATGTTGATTTGTCAACATTGTTGCAGTCAAGCAACAGTGCTCCAGAGGCCGAGCAACACAAATTTTCAATTAGGGATGGTCAATTGTCTATTATCCAAAACACACCTAAAACAAACAAAATAACTTCCATAGTGAAGTGGACTGATGCTATGCTGGTGTTGGCCAGCATTCATACCTCCTGCCACATTGATCAAGCCCCGCATTTGCTGAAATACATCAATACTATTCGAACAGGGGCATCACGTAATCCCAACAGCCAAGGTTGGATCGATTACAATAAACAGTTTAGGCTTCAGAAGGCTGTAGATCCTTCCGTAAGTTGGTCAGCCCTAGATTCCGAATTATGGCTTATTTACATGACCCCAACATTTAACAAACTTACTTCACCATCGAAGTGTTATGATTACAATTATAAGGGCTTTTGCGCTCGCCAGTCATGTGTTTATGCCCACAAATGCATGTCTTGCTCTGGTTCTCACCCTCAAGCATATTGCCCTCGCCATACCAGAGAGGCCTATACCCACACATCTGCTCCATCAAACTCACCCTTTCGTGGACCCAGTTCTCCACGATTTAGAAATCCTGTCCCAACAACCCAACGGTTTAATTCTATCAGACCTCAGTCGGTCCAAAGAAATTTTGGTCCCAGACAACCCAAACAAATGGGAACTCGGAACTACTCCAATAGTTTTGGAACAGCTCCAACACTACATTAGGCACTATCCAAATCATCAAGACAAACAAATTTTACTTCAAGGTTTTTCCAATGGCTTCAGGCTAAACTTCACGGGTCCAATGATTATTATTGAATCAAAAAACAAAATCTGCTCAAGAATATCTTGATCAAATCCAAAACATTTTAGACCAAGAAATTCAATTAGGTAGAATGGATGGCCCTTATGCAGTTAGACCTTTTTCAAATTTGCGCACATCTCCTATTGGTATCGTTCCTAAGAAGACTGGTGGTTGGAGACTCATTACACACCTTTCTGCTCCTGGAGGTTACAGTATTAACGATTTTATAGATCCCTACTATTGTACAGTCAAGTATGCTTCCTTTGACGAAGCAATTACATTCATTCAGTCTCAGGGCCCATCTTGCTTAATAGCAAAGATGGATTTAAAATCAGCTTTCCGACTACTTTCTATCCACCCTAGCGACTTTTGCCTACTTGGGATAAAATTCCGCGAATTTTATTATTTTGACAAATGCCTTCTATTTGGTTGCTCGCTCTCGTGTGCACTTTTTGAAAAATTTTCTGAATTTTTGCATTGGGCAGTAAGTTATTGTGCCAATTCTAACAATCTTTCTCATTATCTCGACGACTTTTTGTTTGTAGGCCCCAGTACTTCAGATGAATGCGCCAAATTAATGCACATATTCACTTCAGTATGTAAGAATTTGGGCGTGCCTATTGCAACCGACAAAACGGAAGGCCCTGCCACTTACATCACATATTTAGGATTAGGGATCAATTCAGTATCACAAACACTTTTTATCCCCCATGATAAAGTCACATCGCTTACCGAGCAACTCAATCAAATCAACAATCACAAAGGTCACTTTACAACAGTTGCAATCCTTATGTGGGTTGCTAGCGTTTTGTTCTAGAGCATTACCACCAGCCCGTGCATTTATTAGAAGATTCTATGGTGTTATGGCAAGTGCTCATAAACCGCACCACATGATTCGTGTTAATTCAGGGATGAAGCAAGATGCAATGCCATTGCTAAAATTTTTACGTTCTTTTAATGGTACCTGTCAATTTCCTGCCCAGTTATGGTCTTCGGACAACGACTTAGAATTTTTCACAGATAGCGCTAAGTTAACAGGAGGTGGTGTTTATTTTCATGGGGAATGGGCTTATATACCATCGCCAAATCATTGGGACTTTGACACAAGACAGGACATATCTTATTTAAAATTGATTCCAATTATAAAGGGCATTTACATTTGGGGCTCTCGTTTGTTGAATTCTAAGCTTTTGCTTCACACTGACAACATTGCTTTTGTTTCTATCATCAGTTCTAAATCATCAAAGTCTGCACGTATCATGTCTCTTATTAGGCCATTAGTATTGAAGTGCTTGCAATTAAATCTGCAAGTAAAGGCAGAACATATATCCGGAAAGTGTAATCAAGTAGCTGACTCTATTTCACGATTTCAGTGGGACCGTTTTCGTCAGCTTGCACCAACAGTATCACCCAACCCAACACCCATCCCATTAGAATTTTGGAGCATTTTATATATGGAGTTCAGACATTATTATCAGCATCAATATCAACTAACACCAAGCTTACGTACTCAAAAGGCATGTTGGCCTTTTCACTGTTTCGAAAGTCTTATCAATTACCAGATACAAATCCTCCACCTTTAGATCACTTGATTAACTTTATTGCATACATGTCTTCAGTTAAAACTGCTCCATCCACTATTAAAACATATATGTCAGGTATAGCCTTTCATCTCAAAATAAACAACTTGCCAGACACCACTAGATCCTTCATCATTCAGAAGCTCCTAGTAGGCCTATGCAGGAAGCAGCCTTCTGTTGACGTTCGTAGACCCATTACATTAGAACTTCTACATAGAATAATTCAGGTGCTCCCAAGTACATGTAAGTCAAGCTACGAGTCTACATTATTTACCTCTGCTTACTTGTTAGCATATTTTGGTTTTCTGCGGGTAGGTGAATTAGTCATAACATCCGATGCCTCACAAGACAGAGTTCTGCAATTTAGTGCTGTCGCATTTGCAGATAACTCCATACAGTTATTCCTCAAATTTTAAAAAACTGATCAAGATGGTAAGGGAGCTACAATAGTTATTCCAATCGACAATGACTCGTTAATTTTACAACAAGCTCTGAAAAAATTTATTTCCATTAGACCACCTACACTTGGTCCATTTCTTTGCCATTTCGATAAAAACCCTCCCACATCTTACCAATTCTCAGCAATACTTGAAAAGACACTAGGTTATCTTAAAATTCCTCAGGCAACTTTCAAGTCGCACTCGTTTTGTATTGGTGCTGCAACTGCAGCTTTCGTAAAAGGTATGCCCGAACATGAAATACAAGCTAGGGGACGGTGGAAGTCAATGTATTACAAAAACTATATAAGATTATAGTTAGTTTATAATCTCTTAACCCGTATTATCAGCTGCAATGCTAACACAAACCAAGTTTTTGCAGGTCAAGCTCCAAATATATTGATAATAGGATTTTCAATTATTTCGAAAGCAAAGGCTCACACTTTAACCTTAGCTGGAGGCACTACAATGGGCCTCCATGAACTGATTGGGGCAGAAGTGCTATGGATTAGTAGACCCGGCATGAAGTGGGGAAAAGTTTTGCCACGCATAACAGAACAGTTACAACACAGTGTACCTCCTGACATGCTAGTTATTCATTGCGGTGGTAATAGCATAGGTTTACTAACTTTGTATGATCTCCGCATCCAAATGTTTAATAACACAGTTTCTGAGTTAGCTACATTCTTACCCAATACATTGTTAATCTGGTCTGAAATATTGCCACGTACAACCTGGCGCTACATGTTTAGCAATATTGCAGCAGAGGATTCCAGAATTCGCTTAAACAATGCCATCGCAACACACACATTAAATTTGGGAGGGGCTTATATTAAGCATCAAGAACTGAAAAAGCATAACAAAAAAAATGTTCTGTTTAGATGGAATTCACTTGTCCGAACTTGGTAATTCAGTTTTTCTCGACACATTGCAGGGTGCTCTTTACTTATTTTCATCAGTTTACCCAGATCACTTGTATTAAAATATTAAATCACAAATCATATCTAACTAGTCTCTTATATCTTAACCCTTCCCTTTCATTCACCCCTCCACTGGTCATGGCTTACCCTTAAAACTTTCCTTAATCCCTCTTAATCTCTTGGCTCCCCATTCTCAGGGTTAGAATTTGCAAATCGTCTGGCGAACAAACACCTATAATATAGCTGTTTGTATGGCGGAATTTGCACCATGGCAGGATTTCTCACGTCTTTGATGTAGGCAACTGTTCCCAGGGCCTGCTCAAAGCTTGGGATTAGGTGGTCAACTGTTCCCAGGGTCCGCCTAACCTAGCCATTAACCCGTCTTAATCATATACATATATAGTACATTATTGTTTATGCATTTGATTACATTGACTATTTTCAATAATTGACATTAACTATTGATTGCATGCATTATTGTGATTATTATATTGCTTGAACATTGTTAGCATTGATTATCATGATTGATTGACATTGATTGAACACTTGGTTTTGTTTATTGTACAGCCATATACCTGCTCACCAAGTGGGTGGCAGGTCGGTTGTTAAACTATTGGTAAATTTTGTAAAATAAATAAGCCATGACCAAAAATCGCCAATTGGTGTTCTGCTGTTGTCTTTTATAATGTATGTGTATTTTTTAATGCACAGTAATGAAACTAGACATACAAAAAATTAAACAAATTAAACAGGGTCATACAATCAATGATTAAAACGACCTATTTTTCGATGGAATACATACATGTATATACGTGACACACACACCGCAAACTTTACTATATAAATACGGGTTTATTTGTCTTCACGTTATCGCAAACGCCAGAAATAACCGGAATTGATGACGCGAATTACATTTAAATTGCGGTGACATAAGATCCCATGTCAAAGTTGTTATATGAATAAATGTGAAGTATTCTGCCTCAATACATACTCTTCTTTCTGTTTACGCCAATAATCTATTATAAACTTGTATACTCGAATGATTATAAACGTGTTTCAAAAAAGATTACGAAAAATAAATTCCAACCACGGTTAATATATTTTGCTACATGGGATACAAAAGGAGCTCATCACTGTCCTTTTCACAGTACATGTAAAACATAGTGCGTTACTGAACAGGAGTTTCTTTTATTAATTTTGTTTCTGACATAAATGAAAGTAGAATTGCCATACTTCAATTATAAGCATAGCAAATATAGATTTACGTCAACCAAATACTAGACGTAAACATACGACTATTTTTTTTTTTGACGTAACGTCAAACGTTCGATTTTTTGTAATAACAACAATCCTAATAAAGATTCGTTCGCCAATCTTACGTCCACGAACTTTCAACGTAGGTTTTTTGATGAATAGATCCCCTAGACAATATTTGGACTTACACTATTTTGAGAAATTCATTTACACAACCGTGAGATAAAGTCTAATTTTTTTTATACCAAAATAATATGCACTTGATACAAACGAAAGTAAAATCAAAGGCAACCACGGTTACAGCCAGATCAAAAATGCAACGTCAAGGAATAATAAAGACGACGCAAGGAAAATGGTGACAAAACGTGTAAATACCAGTAACTCCCGGGAATTACCAGTATTTCCCACCGTCCTGGGAAATATGAGTATTTCCCGCTATTTTGCCAACCCTGATATATATAAATAAATATATATATAGAGAGAGAGAGACAGATAATAATACATACCCTTTTCTATATTACACCCTGTAAAAGCCCGATACACCAATATCAGCCAGAGGGCCGAAGGCCCGAGGGCTAATATTGGTCGATATTAGTCGATTGGTCGGTATCGAAAATATCATCATTTTGAACTAAATAAAAAAGAATAAAGAGTTAAAATAAACAGTTAAAAAATATATGCATATATTGCATATTGTCAAACAATCCAGTTTTAAGCGTGCTGTTGTTCCAGGTAGGCTTCACAATATTTCATTGCTTGTTGACCGTCCGTGTTGAGAGATTGAATTCATTTTCACAAGCAATTAGCCTTAAAGTTCAATAAGGTCAACCATAATTTTTTTCAATTATTGTGAATTATACCAAATTTTTAAGACTTTACAGCAAGGTACCAAGAAATCAAAGGCGGCTTGTTAGCTCTGTTCTTCCTTATTATACAATATCCTCTTTTTGTTGCTCAGATTGAGTCAAATCCTTCTGTTTCATAAAGCCTCTATGTTACAAAAAAATGCTGTCGTTTGTAAAGTAGATAAGCAAGAACCTGACCTTGCTGTTCATCATCTGCTTTGAACAATCCGATTCAATTCGGGGGAAATTTTCATGCGTTATATGTGCATGTACTATAGGTCACTTCAATGTTTTGTAAATTTACCTTTAACAACACTGACAAAAATGCTTTAGATAATTCGATGATCTACACCATTTTTAGTATGAATAGAAACTACTACGCTCATACATGTACTGAATTGATTATAAACAAATTGGCATAGTTACCGTGTATGCAATATACAGATGCTCAAACTTCAATGAATGCGTTCTCGAGCTCGTTCATAACACAGTATTATGTAATACTTGATTTTCTCTATTGATGAACAATTTCGTTCGCGAGCCTTTAATTCACATCCTTTATCTTTGCTCTGATTTCCATTTCCTTCCTATTACTTGGGCATGATGGAACTATTTTTGCTGTTTGTTTCGACCATGGACAGATAACCCACTAAATGTCTGAAAAAAAAAACGGTTTAATTCAAATACTTTGATTCAGAACATTATAAACATTTATAAGTACATCTTATAAGTTCATAAGTATACAATTCATCTTACACTTTGGAGTGTCTCAAGATAAATTGCTGAAAAGGATGTACACGTTACGATGCATTGGAAGTTTTATCGGTTCCTTGTTTGACGTAAAAAAAAAAAAAAAAAAAAAAAATAGAATAGCTCGTCTGCAAAATTGAAAAACAAAATTAGATGTAGCAATATTTGTCAACACACACTGGCAAAAGCCAACATTACAAACAATCTCTGAAGGGGACACATGTCTTTTCTCCTGTGATAAACTGTCGGATAAAACCCGCTTGCCTGTCACGTTTACCCACAAAAATATTATCCGATGTTCGTAAACGAAGGGTGTTATCGATTACAAAGTAAACATATATATATCGTATCTAAAAATATTTTTTATCGACATGTCTGTGAAGAAATAAAAGCATGAGCCTTATGATGAATACGAAACATTTAAACTCAGTTTGTGCAATTTCATGCATGCTACAAAATAAGCGTAATACTGTTAATCTTTTAGATGTTGAAAATTGTGAATCGAATGCACATGTATGTTTACTTATTAACGCAAAACTGCATTATGATTGTTTAACATCAATATCAAAATCAATATTAAAATTCTGACCGCTGAGGAAATTAAAAATAGTAAATGATTATCATTTGAAGAAATTTTCCACAACCATACAACAGTCTACATCATATATTATGCATAGGGATGTTTTTCATTCAAACTAGTGAACAAATTAAAACATGTTTTTATTCACAAGGTTGATATCAATGTTTCTTACCTGTGTGGTGTCCTCATGGACTAAGTCTTACTAAATATGCGTGCACATTTAAATGCTTTAAATGAAAGTCACCTCAAATGCCTCTCTTGAAATTGGCCACCATCCCTTTGAGTTCAAAAAGTTTACTGTTAAGAAAACGAGCATGCATTAGTTGGTTTATTTATATCAACATTAGTTGGTCTCACCGTTCTCATTCCTTCATCAATCAATTATAGTGTCAACAAATGTGTCTAATGCGACCTTCTTCAACCTTATGTCCGACCTCCAGGAGACGAAATAAACATTATTAATTTAATTTAATCGAGGCTGTCTGTATAACGAAAATATACGACTTGTTGATTTAAAATATTTGACACTGTATGACCATCCAAACACAATTACATGTAGTGTACTGTCACACACCAGAGATCTTTAATCTGACTTATCAAAAATAAAAGCATAAATTGTCAGAGGTGTAATCGATATTAGTTTATGCAATTTGTTTTAAACACTTTTACAAATAATTAATTCTCTAGTAAATCTCTTAGCGTTTCTTCCTCTCGGGACAAAACTGCACGCTATCGAGTACATATCGCCGCACACCACTCAAATGTGTTTGTTTAAACATTCGGTCTGATCATGAACTGAATTGATATCCAAGATCAAACATTTTTTTTTAATATTGGTCAAAAAGTTCTGTATTACGAAGTTGAAAATCTAGAGAGTTCACTCACAGACAGATGGCAGCTATGATGAGAAGCTAAGATGAGCTAATAAACTTAAATCAATGATATTTACTTGGAGATATTTTCCAACACTTTCTATTACACAACTTTATTTATTTAGTCAGATTTTAGTTTGTTCAAAACAGATGATTGGGTCTTAAAAGAAAGCAGATTACTACTATAGTTCAGTCCACAATAAGTCTATGTTAAAGTTGTACATGTTTTCCTTTGTGGGGTCAACCAAAAGGGAAAACCCAACTTTTCCTTCTTAACTTCTTAATTTATGCAACCAAATATTTTGGCCAAAATATTTTCACCAAACATGTATCTATCCAGTACTTATAGGTGAAAAAAAGTTCGTTCTTGTTCAAAGCGTCGCTCTATATTTCCCATTCGAAAAAAGATTAGAAAAATGTCAAATTTTCACTGATTTTGATTGAATTATAAAAATAGCGTCACTTCTGACGTCAAATACTGCCAGTGACTGCAAAAAAAACAACAAATAAATAGGCCAAAAATATACTTTATATAAACTCTTCTGAAAAATAACACAACAATTGAATGTACCTGAAACACTTTAAAAAATTGCGAATGATGGGGGCCAAATTTGACTAATATCATATATAGTTCTTTGCAAAATAATTACGTTAAGTGATGATATTCCGATTAGAAACAAATTATTCAACATTGTCTACATTATATAAATCAGTTGCTTTTATCCGACATTTTTCTAGTAGATAATATTTATGATTCCTCTTTGGCAATTCTTGGATACGACTTAAACAGTACTTCCATCTAATCGCATCTTATCTGCTTTTCCGGCAGAGCTCGTACACTGTATGTATTGCAGGTGTCACTACAGTATTTAATAATTTTATCATATATCCCTTAAAAAAATGCGCATCTTTACAAACAAGTTATAGATTCCAAACGAATTTCTGGTAAAATCCAATTGACATCTTTTTAAACAACACTTCATTAACAATTTAATAGCAAAAATACAGTCAGGTGCTTCCAGCAAGTCATGACTGTTTGTTTACGCCGAAGTTACACGCGTGCTTGAACAACACAAGACCACAAACCAAGACTTTTTTTTACACCCCCCCCCCACCCTTATTAGAAAACAAAACGCATCAAAAATTAAAATGGCCAATATTTGCAATATTACAAAACTTGGATAGTCAGACATCTTGCAAATTGTTTTTTCTTCTCATAAAAATTAGCCCCTGTCGAGGCGAATTCAGAACTTATTTTTTCTCAGACATGTTTTGACGTGAAGCTAGGGTGAAACATTGTTGTGACGTCTTCATTTCCTCCATGAAAATGCAGTAATCATTTAAAAGACTGATGTATTCTTTAACTAAGGTATATATAAATTATGCATCATTCCAGATCTGAGTAAGTGCATTTTCTTTTAGACTATGCTTTTTAGTACGTTCAGTACTTTGATTTTTTTTATATATTTTTTTTTTTTTGGAGGGGAGGGTGTTTAACCAAAATAAAAACAAAAGCATGGAATATGTAATCATATTAAAATAAGTTATTATAATGGCACGGTTACTATAGCCGTTTCATCTGTGTATTACATTAAATCCGAACTTTTTAAATATTTTTGACTTGCTTTCATTTCTTTTATGAGTCGTATATTTTGACCACAGTCTGCATAATTTTTCATGCCATTTAGGTAAAAATTACTTTCACTTGAACGTCACTATTTTGTGTGGATACTTAAACTGTTAATTAAAAAATAGCAAGAGCAAAATAGGCTCGTACATGTAAGCACGATTCTTTCTTTTGAATCATCACTCCTGTGACCTATTGAATTTGTCGTCGTGGGTCATTTGTCGTGCATAATCCGTTTATTATTTTACATTTTTACTTTTAAGAAACCTACAATGCTAATTGTTTCCATATTTTAGAGGAATCTAAATTGTGAAACATGACCCGGGCTTCATGATCGATCGAGGCCAAAATCTTTTTTTCTACTTCAACACTTGGGAGAAACAAAATGAATGGTTATGGTGTCGGTGAGGACTTCTACCAAAATTGGGATATTCATGGGTTCAGACCCTAGGGATAGTCATATGTGAACGTGTTTTAAAACGTTCTTAAAAATCTGAAGAAAAAACTCTTTGTATGGTTATTATGTTCATAGCCTTCTCTACATAAATTGTAAAACTTATTGTCCCTGAGTCAAGGATACATGCCCTAAGTCGGGGCCATTTTATTCATAGTTAATCGTCTGCACATCAGGGGTGATAAATAGAATTGCATGTTATGGTGTTCACGATGCCTTGTACTAAATTGTAAAAGTTATCACATCTGGGCTAGGGGTAGGGCCAACATTGCCATATATCTCACTTGCCTTCAAAATACCTTGATTCTCAAATATTTCAGAAATTGCAACTTTTGCAAAAATGCGCAAATGCTTTTAAATCTCAAAACAACTTTCATTTAACTCATTGACAAGTGACCTTGCAGGTATCTCTTTACCAAAAGATTACACTTTTGGCCATAGATTATTCAATATTCCTCCTACATGTACCCTTGCCCCCATCAAGATCTTAGAATAAAATCAGAGTCAGATGGGTTTCAGATTAGAAATTAAACTCAAAAATATAGATTAAAATGCAAGCATGAGACTCATTGACAAGTCCATTAAATGATAAAATGACGAAAACTATTTTTTTTTTTTTTTTTTTTACAAAATTAGAAACATAAAAAAAATCGTGTTTATTTTAGTCTAATGAGATGACTTTTCACATTGATAAAAATCACCTGAAAATAACAATTTGTAAGGACATAATTGAAATTCATTTAGTCGTCTTCCATGGCCCCATATTTTGAAACAAGTGTATGCACTTTTGAATAATATGTGCAACAGCTTTTTTTATTTTATCCAAAAAACAACTGCCTACTGTGTCTACGCTCTTTATCTTCGGACGGTATCTAAGCACTGTAAGTTTGATATAGGCCTAATCCACATTTAGGTAATAAACATAATTTATGGATCACTTCAAAAACTCGAAAAGTACGGGTTGCCCCTTATTTTTTTTTTTTTATTTCAACAAGCGCGCATTTTATAGGAGTTTGCTTTGATATATGTGTAAGTGGGTCGTTGAATATATGGTTTGATTATCTCAGAATGAACTGAATTTTGACTGAAAAAAACGAAATGTAAGTGAATGACAGAACTCTGCTATTCGGTTAGATGTAGCTTTTCAGACCTTTAAGTTGACATTTACTTGACGAAGTAGCGCAGCTTTACCCTTTGAACATAATTTTAATTCTATAAATCCAGCACGAGTTCCTTTGAGAAAAGTAAAAACAAAATGGATATCAACAGCAATTTTTTTTAAATCTCTTTCTTACACGGTTTCATCCTTGATATCCAAATAGTTTTTGAGAATATTTTTTTAAAATGCAAACTTTTCAATTATTCATAGTTATTCTCATTGGAAGAGGACGCGGGCCTTAATTTAAAATACCTAATCTACCTGACCTAGGTATGCTTAATGTCAATTTTGGTTAAAACTGGCCGGTGATTCTGGAGAAAATATAAAAAATGTTTTAAAAAAGGGTTAAAGATAACTGGACAGAAAGACAAATAGACGCAGAAATACATGACTAGAAAATATCTTAATCAACCGTTTAGCACCAAACTTTGAACTCCATGTATGATTAAAGAATTGTCCAGAACCCAGAGTTTAAACAAATAAGATTTAAAAAAAAAATGTCGAGATACTTACACTTATATTTAATTCCATATCAATGTATTTTTAACTTATGAGTTTTTCAGAAGGATCTATTTAAAAAATCCTATGTGAAAATTCGACCCCTCATTGAGACTCAACCCTACCTTCAAGGTTCATGATTTAAACGTGAATCTACATTACTTGGGATGCGTCCAAACAAGTTTGTAGCTTTCCTGACCTAATGCCTTTTGAGAAAAAAAAATTAAAACATTTTATTTCAATGAGAAAATTTGACCCTCTATTTTTACCAACCCTATTCACGGGGATCATGATTTGAACAAGCTTGAATCTACACTAACTGATGATGCTTCCATAAATGTTTCAGTTCCTTTGGCCAACTGCTATATGAAAAGATTTGGGGAAGAAAATATCAACATTTTTTTTCAAATTATTTTCCTTTTGAAAAAGGTCTGGCCCTTCATTTAACAAATTTGAATTCCCTTTACCACATAATGCTTTGTTGCCTAGTTTCGTTAAAATTCCTCTAGTGGATTTAAAGGAGGTAAAAATGTTAACTTTTTTTTACAAACAAACGCTGGACTAAAAGCAATCAGGAAAGATCATTTTAGCTTTTAGCTCTGGGTAGCTAAAACGATATCAAAAAAAATGTGTTTCTGTCATTTTTAAAAATGCCTAAAATGTGAACATGGAAAGACAATGTCTAAAGTTACATCTAGAATATTGTATATACAATAACTAATGTGTTTTATTGCAATTCATGAAAACTGTTTTCATATACATATGAACGAATAAATGACAACCAAATAGCTTAAGGATATGAGAACCTGACAAAAACAAGTTCATTGCGCAACGCGAACTGTCGTATGGCGATAAATGCAACTTTAATTGGTATTAATAGTTAAAGGTCTATACAGTGATACAATGTTTTTTAATCATTTACAAACTTAAATGTTAACGATATACTTGCGCCGATTTCCGGCAATTTTCCAAATCTCGGTGTTAACAATGAAAAAAAACAACTGTTGAATAGCATATGTGTATGACGAATATTGCGAACAATAACAAATACTTACATTTGCAAATACATGTATGAACCTATACAATTGCGGAAACGTTTAATTCGGTATGAACTTTTTCATGACGTCACAATGATCATAGTACGGGCTTATCGCTTGGATTATTGTAAACATAAAATCTCAGTAATTTTATCAATTCTGAACAATTTGCCTTTTTTAAATGTTAATATAAGTCATATAAGTAAAAAAAACTCCTCCTACAGTCTTTAAGCTAAAAAGTTCTTTTGTAGATCAATGTTACGTATATAAGAGGTGTGCATATTGCTAGAAGTTTGATTTCTAAAAATTTGTTCTAAAAAAATACCAGCTGTTGAACTTAGCAATTTTTTGGTAAAATATTGCATATAGGGTACCCCTATTGTGCAGATAACTCCTCCAATAGTTTTCAAGATAGGAAGTTGTTCTTTCGCAGATTAATTGTACATATATTCGAGGTGTGTATATTGCTAGGATTTTTATTTCTTATAATTTATGTAAAAAATTCCAGCTGTTGAACTTAGTTTTTTTGGCAAAAATATTGCATATATAGAGTACCCCATTTTCCTGGATAGATACAGTACAAATCAGACCCAACCTAACAGAAAATTAGGAGTAAACCTTGACTAAACCCTGGGTTTACTTTCGGGGTTTACTGTGGATTTACTGGAGTAGACCTAGAGTAAACCCCAAGTAAACACAGAGAGTAAACCCCGATCAGAAGTAGAACCGTGATGCAGATGCTACATGTACATGTGTATTTGGAATAATTTTACAAGGGGTGGGAATTACAGGCAGTAAGATAATTAGTTAAAAGACAGGTCTCCTTCACATTCCAATGTTTAAAGAGGACCCCAAGAGCAAACCGCAAGAAAATCCAAAGTAAACCCTAAGTGGACCTAAGTAAACCCCAACTTGACACAAATTTTCAAGTAAACCCAAAGTTAACCCCGAAAGCTGGGGTTTAGTTGGGGTTTACTCTGGTGTTAGTTTGAATCTGATTGGTACTGTAGTGTTCATTAATTCAGGGTTGACAAATGGATTATGGATACTGTTCACACAAAAGAAAATCCGGTTTACTGTCACATTGACAGCTTTTCTGTTGTTAATACATGTTGTTACATTTTATGAACATATTTTGCCTACAGGTGATTATTGGTTTCTGTTTATTTAATGTACTACTGCATATGCTATCAATTTTTGCAAAATATTATGCAATATCTCAAATTAAATTTGTTTTCATAAATCTTGCTCTGTTACATGTTGCTAAAATTATGGCAAAAAGAGGTCGGGGCTCATCATTTTGCTCGAAAGTGAACAGCATATGAGCATGCCTGTGGTATCCATTTTGAGCTATTCATATTAACTTATTGAAAAAGCAAGATAAAATATGCATTTTAGAGACCTTACCTTCTACAAATATACCTTGACTTTTAATTTCTACTATTTGGTTTACAGCTACCGTGTGGAAGAACAGACTGTGCAATTGCTACAGATGCGAAGATTTTAGGGATTCTCGAAGACTGGTTCCGGTTTGCCGCGGATAGAGAAGGAGGCCAGAAAAAAAGAGAGGACAGAAAGAAAGGACGAGAACGATAAGCGGCAGCTAATGCTCAGTCTGATGATAAATTTGTGTGACTGAAAACTTATCAGATACAATTTTGTTTAAAAAAAAGACGACAGGCACATACAAATAAAGTAAGTGATTATTGTGTTCTGCTTGAACTATTATGCTCAATATTGATAAAAGAATTTTAAAGTATAAATTCAATGTGTTTATATTGTTGTTAAGACCAATTCTCATTTGGACTAAAATATGTGTTGTTGGTAAAATGTTGGATTAAAAAACTAAAATAAAATGTAATCACGTTGGGCTAACGTTGTTACCTAACTGACTGGACCAACACAAGCAACCTTTGGTGGGCCAACGTTGGCAAACTATGTTGGCCCAATGTATTATTGCTCATCGGTCGAACGTTGGTCCAACATACATGTATTAGCCTTACGTTGGCCCAACATGTAGGCCCAACGTAGGTTCTACCAGCTGGCCGAACGTTGGGCCTACCTGTTGGCCCAACGTTCGGCTGATGAGCAAAAAAAAAACAGTTGGCCAACGTAGTTTGCCAACGTTGACCCAACAAAGTCAACCACTGTGTGCCAATGCTGGCCCAACATAGCCATGCTATCTGAGATTTACCTACATTTAATCACAAAATTGTTTTAGTGCGACACATTCATGCTAATTAGCTTTAATATCATAATGAAAACAGTCCATCAGCTGCTCATTTGTAAGGAGATAGGTTATATGTTTATATTTACGATTTTTAGCACGCACAGTTCATAACATGAAGAATCAATCATTTATTAACTATCAATAATTGATAAATATATTTTGTCGCTTCTTCTCATGCTCAAATTGTGAAAGGGGCTTAAGATTGTCAAGTAACTTTATAAATATGTTTGTTGCTATAGCAATACTTTATCTATATTTTGTCTCATTTTTACATAAAAAGAAAATATAAATACCATAGTTCTCCTTTTTTTTTTTTGCTCAACTAAAGCTGAACTAATGTACATGTAATACATTACCATGCAACCATTCTGATTAAGTCTAAATCATACATTATAAATAACATCAGGACCAATACTGGGACCAAAGAAGGGTTCAAAGTTCAGCAAATAGAGGAATTATTAATAGGAAAACATATAAATGTAAGCTAGGACAAATCTTAACTCGTCCCATCATCTGCAATGTTTTTCAGATCATTCAGATGATGTAATTTAACGAATTATCATAATGAAGTAAAAAAATTATGTCTGAGTGTAATTATTATAAAGAATCTCCTATCTCCCTACATTCATTTTAATGCAATACCTTGCAAATCAGACAAAACTTATAAAGAAGGATAGAGGAAATTCAAACTAATTACAATCAGTGTATTATTGTTATGAAACCTGTTATTATTAATTTTTTATAATTATTTTTTTTGTTGTTGGTTTTATTGAATTTTATTATCTTTTCTCAAAGTCATAATAAAAACTGTATGCTTAACTTTCATGTATACATGTATTCTTTCTTTCTTTTTAGGTACAGAAGCCAGTTTTTTGATTGTATCAAAATTAATGCATGGCTACGTCACTCGGTCTAGAGGTTGTTGCTATTCAAATAAGCTCTTTGATATACATTGGAAGTGAAATAATTGTTAGATTTAAGAATTCTTTTCTCTGTATATTTTTGGTTTACAGAAATCTAATCATTTGTGGTCGACTTTCATAAAGCGCAAAGAGTGATTTTTTTTATAAGTCAAATCAGACGAGATTCGGATTTTCAACCTTTATTTCTTTAATTACTAGTAGTATTTGCAACACAACTCCATTTTTTTCACTACAAGAACTTATTCAGTTCAGAATATAACTCATTGAAAGGAATTTCGACTTAACACTGAATTTTACAACTTTTCCAACAGGTGGGTAGAGTTTGAAGCATCTATATTATTAGAGATCAGAGAAATTTCAGACGTGATTATTTTTTTTCTAATTCACTAACATAGCAATAATTTTTCATAAATCTGTTGTTTTTTATCATTTCATTAAAATAGCATTTAAAATTTTTAGTCTTAATATAGCAAATAGTATTTTATGTATTTTTACTACATGTACTTAGTATGTCACTTTTTCAGTAGTCAGAGAAAATTCAAACTAAAATGGCGGATTATATAAAAAGGATTTCAATAATCCAATTTCAGATAAATAAATCATTCTATTAACCTTTTTAATATTTTGCTATAAAAATTTCGAGATAATTGTTCATGTGTTTTATGACATTTTTGATTTGCATTAACGTTGTTTTTCCTCGGGAAAAGATAAATTTTAATGCAAACCAAAAATTTCATAAAAAAAAAACATACATGAACAATTATCTTGTAAACATTTTTCATGAACAAGGGTATCTTTGAAGGTCGGTGTCATGGAAACGAACTCATTTACATATGCTTAAATTGCTTTTTTTTCAGTTCATTGCGTTGACCATATTGATGACCATCATATA
This sequence comes from Magallana hongkongensis, assembly GCA_016163765.1. Taxonomy (NCBI): domain Eukaryota; kingdom Metazoa; phylum Mollusca; class Bivalvia; order Ostreida; family Ostreidae; genus Magallana; species Magallana hongkongensis. The sequence continues at coordinate 59,151,255 of WFKH01011925.1, forward strand.
TATTTGGTACCTATACTGTTGGGTTTACACGTTTAGGGGACACCGTAATTGTTATTCTTGGTGATCTTTATATTTATAATCCTGACTATATTTGCAAGCTTTGGTGTAAATTATGGCATTTCTGGTACAGGGGTTCCTGAGAATAAGATATTTAAAGACATACACCCTATTTTCATTGTTTCGTGACAAGCTCCCTTATAAAAAAAGGTTTCGTCCGTTGATAAATAATTTAGAATTCACTTTCAATAAGGATGTTTTTTACCAAGAGAAGAAGTAAAACACATGAAAGTTTTACATCCGTATGAACAGACGGACGGACGGACAACGTGTGATCAGAAAAGCTCACTTGAACCGAAGGTTCAAGTGAGATAAAAACTATTTAACATTAATGTATTTTCCATCTTAGTGGTTCTGTTTTATCAGTATCTGAGACGTCACAAGCTTAAGTATGTCAAAAAAATCAAATTCAGTAGACAATTAAAATAACTATATACAATAACAAAATGATATATTAAAAACGATACCGAAAATTTCGCTCATCTAAAGTTAAGAAAATTGGTAAATTAATGACATTATAATTTTGTTCTACGATTATATATCTTATATTTTTTAAGGACAACATTGTCATATAGCAGAAGTGCAAAACCTCAGATACTTGACATATTAGCTATAAAGTCCCTTTCTTGACCTGCAGTTGTTTCAACTGAAAAAAAACTTCGTTGTAAATATGCACATGTTATGAGAGCTACAGAGAAACAATATGGATAATTATTTATTTTAATGCGGTCAACAACTTAAGTCAATTCCAAGAATTCTTCTCATTTCTAAATTTAACTAATTTCTGACGAATTGTTTATTAAATATTATGTTAATAAACCTCGGAATAAATAATGTTAATAAATATTTTGTAAAGAAATAAATCGTATATTACTGGCAAATGATACCATAGCACAGAAATTTCAACGTAGGACTCGGTTTAAACTCACTCAGAAAATTTCAAATTGTACTTGTTAATAATCACAATGTCTATTTCTAACAAATTTATTTGAAATTCTACTACAGTTATTGCCGAGATCAAAGAGATGCCGCGGACATTATTCTCCAATATACCACGAACGTCATCAGTAAATTATCAGATCAGAAATACCTATTTGTCTCGGACTGATCATGAAAGTACAACTTCAAACTGTAAAAAGTTTTAAAACCATGTTAATTTCAAGTGTGAGTTCCAGTTAAAACGATGTGTTTTGCCTCAAATGTTTATTTTTAAGAGATCAATGCGGCTGTTCCCAGGACCTCCCTAGCACATTTTCACTGCGTGTTTTCACATAAAATATATAACGTGTAGTAATAATAATCGTATTAAATTGCCCTTAAGATATTAGGAATATGATTCAAAAGATATTTTATAAATAATTGAAGAATATTAAAAATCCAAAGAAAAATTCTGTCGTCTGCATGTGATTCCTTTGATCGATACACATGTAAACATTACTCACAAAACCGTTGGGGTTACTCGGAACAGCCGTCAAAATGACCTAGATCGTCTCTCTATAGGAGAAACGATCTGTAGAAATACTGGGCTGTTAGTAGAATAGAAATAAAGTTCTTGTTATCGTGAATGTTGCAGGATAACCTCCTCGGTCTCGAAATGTTGTTTGAAATATAAAAGCCTCGGCTAACGTCTCGGCTTTTATGTTTCAAAACAACATTTCTCGACCTCGGAGGTTATTCTGCAACAATCACGAAAACTCGTACTTTATTTCTTAAATATACCCCAGAGTTGCCTCAAACGTCGTAGTTGTCGTATAATTTTGAAACATCATAGATTCCTTTAATTATTTCAGCATAAAATAAGGGAGCAATGTTCTGAAGGAAAAATGTAATATTTATTGTGTACTGCCTTTATTTGAATACATTTCTCCTACCTCCATTTTGTTTGAATGAAAAAGGTGATCAAATTTACAATTTATTTTATTGTACACAAGATCTCATACAGAAGTAAAAATGCATATTTTTCATTCAATAATCTGTACACATTTATACAATTGTAATAAAAATCAAAACAATAAAACACATACAACACAATGAGAATTATTGTTTTTGAAAAAAAAGTTGGCTTTTTTAAATGCTTTCTAACCAGTTTTATCATTTAGTCTAAAGTCTAACTCCATAACTGCACGTTTACATGCACATGTAGCATTTAAAATTTACAAATATAGGTTTGATAACATCTGCATTCTCTGAATAGTGACATACACTTCTTTTATACTGTTGCTTTCTTAACACTGACAACGAATGGTAATAGAACATCAACTTTAATAAAAGTTATAAAATGAAGTAATGTATTACATATATGTACCTAGCATAGCCGCTGGTCTAGTTATCAAGCTAAGCTATGAATTATATGATTTAAATTCTCCAAAAGTCTAAATGCTATAAATTGTGTAGAAAAAAAAACAATATTTAATGCATCACACAGTAGCATTTTTCTGTAGCATTTTTTTTTCAGATTGTTTATTAAAAAAAGAAATAGATACAAAATGTGAACAACTTAATAGGGAGGACAAACTAAAACCCAAGTTCTATTTATTGAAATTCAAACACTTTTAGTCAAAAGAATACAAGGGTTAATCCAAATAAATGTCACAGACGCGATACAGTATAATGGAAATCGTTTTCAAGCGACAGACCCTCACACTTTAAAATATGATTCCTTTTTAAACAGATTTAAACTTTTCTGCAACATATAATGATGCTCTTTGAAGAATAGTCGTCGCATTTAGCCGATTTTTTTTATGGATTGTTGACATTTGTTTTGTGTCCATAATATTAGTGATTTTTTTTTATGATTGACCGTGATGCTCTAATTACAATTTTTGTTTTCGTTTCAGAATCTCTAAAATCATCTAGGTTTTTTTCTAGATGAATTAACAATTGCACTTTTCGTGTAGAATAGTGTAATTGTTTAGCGATCAGGCATATTTAGAGTTCGACAAAGTCATAATTTAAGCCTTACAACGTCCTTTGACGTCTGTATTCCAAGTTCGGCTTTCATAAAACATTTAAATCAAATTTTAAGCATTATTTTCACATTCTTTCTCACTTTATGATTAAAATATGAATTTAAATACATGTTCTAGTGATTTCTACCAAATCAAAGTAAAAATACATTTCGTATGATCGGCCATTTTTCTTTGATTGAGATATGAAAAGAATATAATCAAAACCAACAATTAGATTCCTTAAATGAAAACAAATATTTGAAAAGTATGTGCTGTATTTGTTTTAAAGTTTTTTGTACTCTGCGTAAAAAGCGTCACCATTTTCATATTTCAAACTAGTATATAGTTCAATCTAAAAATACGAAAGTCAAACAAGACGTCAATTCATAACGCAGTCAATTTACACATAAAATAAATATGAACACTTCTTTAATTATATTTTAATTCATGAAAATTACAGCAAATTATATTTCGTGAAATCATCTTGTTAATTTTGAAAATCAAATTCTATTTTATAGCATCAATGAGTAGCGCGATGCTTTTAGTGACATTTTTATTTTGAATCGGCCCTTGCACGTATAAAAGCCTATGCATACCACTCTGTGCATCGAAAACATAATAATATAAAGTGAGCATTTCATACAAGTGAATATGTCAATGACATTAGGAGCAAAATTCAGTTTTACCCTATAACATTTAAAAGTGTAAACAAAGTTGAACATAGATGGTCTAGATAGTTTAAAACTTTCCTTTAGTAAGAAGGATCTTTCGAATTGCGGTCTTTCGTTTAAATCGGTAGTTAATTACTGTATATGATCAAATTTATACCTTAGAAATCATGTTCTTATTTCAGTTACGTTGTGTACATTGCTATAGCCTATGTAAAAGAAGTAGAAAAAAAACTAAATTGAATAACATTAATTATTTCGACTAGAAACAAATTATGTATTTTTTTTCTAAATGCTACTTCATTACTTTGTGTGTTGGCAACTTATTATACATGTTCACTCAGATTCATTTAAAAATCATACTACAAAAATTGAAATAATATTTCTTTGAAGCTTTTCAAAATAAGGCTGTGTACAGATTCTGTAATACTTAAAAACATGCATAAATAAAGAGGTGCAGTCACAAAAGGCAAAAAAGACAGTAAAGGTAAAACTCTGTTGACTCTAGGAAATAATCTGTTAAATCTATAATCGAAAAAACATTAAACAAACATTAAAACAATTTTTCTACTATTATCATTATTCATGATCACACATGAAACAAAACAGCGTTGCCGAGGTTTTGTTTTAACATTTCATTTAGTATTCTGAAACTATATTATCTTAAGCCATACCCAGACGACAATTTTCAGGGTTTTTAACTATGTTTTAATAAATGTCCTTTACCTTTAAGTATTTTGTCTTTACAGATTTCAAATGAGCAAAAAGAGCCAAACAAATAAAGGACCAAAGCGATGAGTCACATTAGTAGAATTATCTTATATATAACAATGTGCCGGATAATTATGCCAGTGCCAAGGTGGCATATTTGCACCCGTCTAAGCTGCAGATATCGAAAAATTCAAATATGCCATATGATAGACCATTACTTAAGGAGTTTACAATCACCTATCTTATCATTGTATCTCACCTGTCAGGTGAGATATTTACCTTTCAAAACTAAATTCCTACAGGAAAATAATTTTTCCCATAGGAAAAACAGCATTCCTATAGGAAATTAGACAATTCCTATCGGAATACAAGAACTTCCGATAGGATTTTCAATTCCGATAGGATTTGATAAAATCCGATAGGAAATTTTAATTTCCAATAGGAAAACTACCTGTCTGAGTCAATTTCCTACAGTAAATAGCTTCCTCCTAAAGGAAATATAAATCCTATAGGAATTTTAGAAAATCCTATAGGATTGTCAATAATTCCTGTAGAAGAATCGT
>WFKH01011925.1:59174283-59204919 GCA_016163765.1 Magallana hongkongensis
TATTGGCAGTGTATTAGTTTTTGTTTCTAAAACATTTAAAACTAATTTAAAAAAAGATGTTCAATGTATTTAACAATAAAAGCTTTTTGTAAGTTGATATTCGTACTTTTCTTGGCAGTATTCAAGAAATGCCAATTTTGATTGGGTGATCCTATTTTTGAATATTTAGATTATTGGGTCGTTCAAATATGACCTCTTTACGAGTTGATGTTTTAGAGCGGTATACCTAGCTTAACAGCTAATTTTATTTAGATCGAGATTAAGGCTGACTTCCCTTAATTTATTTGTCTTAAACTATTTTTTGTGCAGAAAAACAAAAGGTTGGCGACTGTTTTAATGCTTGCGTCAATTTGATTTTTGGTTCGTGGCTCATTCTGTTTATAAAGGAAGCTAGATATTATTGCAATTTATTTTTTACGCATTAGCTGCATGTCCGAACCATTTTTAATTCTGCCTATAGATGTATGTTCAGTCAGTTGTTCATTAAGATCAAGAGCTGCGATAATTTTAAAAAAAAATATTTATTTTGGTGTAATGTGTACAGGTATAGTCTGTCCCAGGTTACTGCTTCCCTCACTTTTTTAAGAATTTTAACGGTAATATACATACCTGTCAAAGAATTAAGTACAATTGAAATCGATATAAGGAGGGAAATCCAAGATTTCTTCATTGACACATTCTCCTTTTTTACCCGGAGAAATTAACAGGAACGGAAGCAAATGTCTTACGGGGTTTTATAATGGAAAATGTTTACATCTTTTCTGCATTCGGGATTACTCAGAACACATCGCACAATTTTTCAACGTAATCATCCGGGTGTTTTCATGGCTGCTGCAATGCAAAATCCTCGTAGACTTTCTAGTTTTGGTTGTGTATTGAAACCTGAAGCGGTAGAGGGGGTGTTTCAAAACAGGTAATCTGGACTTTTTTCATTCTAGTGAAAACGTAGTTTGGGCACAAAGGTATTTATGATTATCGAAATATTAAGCTAAAAGTGGTGGAAGAAGAAACTTGGGACAGAATGGTGTCATTTAATGTATAGACATAATAAACAGTATATACTCATTTTATATTTGGCTAACAATTGAACATGCAGGGTAAATAAAATAAATAGGTTAATATTATTTATTCTACAAATTACACTCGATTTATACAACTTAATAAAACTACTTTTCTTACAGAAGAAGAACCATTTAGACAGGTCGTTTAAGCTAAATAAGGTAATCTGTTTGTGTGTGTGAATGCATGTACATGAAAAACCATCTATGGTATGTTTTAGACCTGTAAATGTAGTGTTATTTTTCCCTTTAAAAACAATTAGGTAAATCAATTACTTTATTTAATTTATTATAACGTTTTAAGAGGCATCTGAATATTTTTTTAAACAGAAATCCCCAATATTTTTTAATTATGAAAATATAGCAAACATTAAACCCTTAAAAATGAAATACACTTCATGAATGGCGATACGAGGTATCTTTAAACTTCTGTTTGTATTTTAATTGTTTGAACATCCCTATATTTTCTAACATGCTTCCAAAAAATGCGGGATGGGGAGGGTGTGCAAACTTTATCTGAATATGTCAATGTAAGAAAAATGTTGGGGGGGGGGGGTCTCCCCCTGATGCTACATGTCTGATCTTAAGGAGGAAATAAGATAAAACCAACAGAAAATATGAAAATCAAACCATAATTTTTATTATTAGAAAATGTTCTACTGCAAAACAGAATCAGATAATTCAATTCGAATTATCTCTGTTTTGTTGCCTATACGAGTCTAATCCGTTTGAGCCATAATAAAATTAAAATAAGAAAGTAAAAATATTGAATCCTATATAACTCATAACATCAATTTTATAACATTCCAAAATGGACAACACAACCCCTGAGTAAACATTTTCCTGAAATAAAGATGTTATAAATGAGATAAGAAGTATATCATACGCATACTATTAATCAAATCTTTAGTACGAATAAAGGTTATAGCTATGCCTACATGTACTTTATGCTACAGATGCTGAAATGTACTACCACACTTCAAAGCGTGCAAGAACCGTATTGTATCGTGCAAAAAGCGGATGGAAGACGTATCGTACCGTGCACAAAACGTTTTGTATAGTATCGCTACAACCGCAAAAGCACCGTATGAAAATCGGGCGAGAAACTAAAAGGTGTCTTCCAATAACTATTCTCACTGCTACACGACACACAGGGACATCCTTTAGAAAAAACCCAAGAGTCTGGTGTAAAGAAAGATTACTGATCGATGAGCAACAAATGAATATTTTATTAATTTTCTTCGAGACTTATTTACTGTGGAATCATTTTTATTCGTGTTGGTAAAATGTTCGTGGGTAGCCAAACTTTTTCTGGTTCGTGGGGATGTAATTTCGTTGGTAGCAAGTTCGGGATAATTTTGATAAATATCAAACAAATGCTTGTATATATACGTTCGTGGGTATGTAAATTCTCGGGCAAGGGTTACCCACGAAAGCCACGAACATTGGCCCCCACGTACAATGATGATTCCACGGTATTACAAATTGCAGACAGTTCAAAGGAAATTAATCGTATAAATTGACACTGACTTCTGCTCTGCAGGGTGACATTGGTTGTAAAAATGTTTTGGAACGATGTCTACACGTTAAACGAATTTGAGAGAGAGAAAAAGAGAGAAATGTTAATCTTTTTTTGTATGTAGCTATTTTTTAATGTCAAAAATATGACATCTCTTTACCTGTTTAATCATGCATTATACAATGTACACTGTCATTTCTTGTCTCTAGTCATAATACTATAGTCTTAAAGAAACTGAAGAGTTTAATTGAGTTTGTTGTTATATCTCGTGAGACTAAATTCAAAACGTTTTGTATAGCAAAAGCACCGTATGAAAATCGGGCGAGAAACTAATAAGTTTTTTTCCAAAAACTTTTCTCACTGCTATACTACACAAAGGGGCATCCTTTAGAAAAAAACAAGAGTCTAATGTAAAGAAAGATTATTGATCGATGAGCAACAAATGAATATTTTACTAATATTCTTCGAGACTTATTTATTACAAATCGCAGACAGTTTAAAGGAAATTAATCTTATAAATTGACACCGATTTCTGCTCTGCAGGGTGACATTGGTTGTAAAAATGTTTTGGAGCGATGTCTTTAAACGAATTTGAGAGAGGAGAGAGAGAGAGGGGGGGATAGAGAGAGACAAATGTAAATCTTTTTTTGTATGTAGATATTTTTTAATGTCAAAAAAATGACATCTCTTTACCTGTATAATCATACATAGTACACTGTCATTTATTGTCTCAAGTCATGATACCATAATCTTAAAAAAACTGAACAGTTTAATTGCGTTTGTTGTTAAATCTCATGAGACTTAATTCAAAACTACAAAAAATTACTCTAATCATGTTTCTCTTTGCAGGGGAATCTTATAAAAATCAGTTCACAGGAGACCTCATCGAGATGAAACAAAAATATGAACCTTCGTTTAAATTCACAGAACATTTCAGAACGTTCTGTTACAAATGAGTTTAGTGCCGTGTAATACTAAATCCATCATATTTTACATTCCTATGTTTTTATTAGCTGTATGTTTGTCTCCACATTCCCTGATTTTGCGTGAGCTTTAAATGCGTTTATAGTTATTGCTGAATTCATTTAATAACCTTTCAAAAATTGTGTGTATGTATAGACCCTTAGTAAAATCGTATAAATAAAATAAAAATAGTAAAAAAGATATATATCATTATGATTTGTTTCTGAAATACAATTGCTCTTGAGCCATACTGTATACAGGAAAATGTTAGCCCCTGTCTTATTTTCGCTCCTTTTGCCCTTGTTTTAAGCGGGCTGTGTCACGTTAAGCGAACACAACTGTGTCAAAGCGATTTCAAGACGGAGCGAAACTCTTTGAAAGTGTAGAAATGCGAAAATTACACGAGGCAAAAATAACTCTGTATAATCTGTTAGCGTACTATTAAAGACCTTATACTAGTAAATTTTAAACAACACTAAGTTTTTAAACTGAATTATTAAGTTGGCATGTAATGTCTACAGTGGTCAAAAGTTATAACAATAGCGTAGCCGACAACATTGCAAACCCCCTACATCAAAATGTTATGTCCTCCCTCCTGGGAAAAGTAGCACGCTGGGTTGACCTCAATCGTACTACGGACACAATTAAACACAAATTTGATAATATGGTTGTATTAAATAATTTTTATTAACCTTTACTCAAATATGTCTTATAAGTCCACATAATATATATACAACAACGTCAACTACAATAAATTCACTATTAAGAACAGTTCAATGGTTAAATTGAAGGTGACAATTTCGCCACATGGGCACCTTTGGGCACAAAAGATGCCCATCTTCATCTCGCGGGGGTAGGCAGCTTTAATTTAACACCACTGTGGAGCTGCTTATAAGGATCCTGGCATTAATTAACTCGGAAAACAACTCCCTCCTTGATTTTGCAATAGTATTCCAATGCCTCTTGTAGGTTATTGAGGTAAATGTCATTCCCCCGACTTGACAGATGTACCCCATCCCTGCTGTACAGTTGTTTAGGTTTTCCTAAACACTGTAAGAAGCCTCCCCAACAACCTTGGATTTCTTTGGCTGCTGCCCTGTTTACCCGCTTTCGGGTTTGTTCCATCGCCTTAACGTTTTTTTTAGTAACGCAGCGCTACATGTACCCAGGGCAGCCTGATGGACCGAACTAGTTTTTTCTTTGGGGTGATAGATGCAATTAAATGTAAATCCCACCTTACCCTATCAAAAAACTTTTGGGTTTTTACTTGCCCTATGTCATTGGCACTACAATGAACAACTATATAATCGGGTGGATTCTCAAACTGTGCTCATCATCTCAGGTTGCAGGCAAGATCAACAAATCTCAACCCCCATAGCTCTGCCACCAAATGACAATGCCTTTTTTTTGGAGTACCAAGCCTTGTCCCCCTGGTCTGCTTATGGCTGCACTTCCTGCATTTCTTACAATGGGGGATCCCACTATCCAGACTGAACGTCTTAACCCTGCAAAATTTATTTGGAACATGTAAGTGGAGACCTGATGTAAGTTTGAAAGGTCACAGTCAAGTAGTCCGAAAGTTCATTAGTTCGAAGGTCCAGTAGTCCAAAAGTTCATTAGTCCAAAGACCAAGTAGTTCGAAGGTTCATTAGTTCGAAGCCCCACTGGTCCGAAGGTTCATTAGTTATAATGCATCACACACATGTAATTAGTTTGAGAAATCTTTTCGAAATTAATTTCTCATTCGAATTTAACCAGTTAATATCAAATTAATTTTATTTTATTACCAAAAGTCAGGTGGATTTTTATTAATCAGTCTGACGAAAGAATTGGATTTTTTTTTAAAAATAATATTGAGTAAAACATGACAAATTTTCACGCCGCGCTTCAACCCATTTTTATTTTTTAACGTTAATTCCAATTTCCAAATTGTAAATTTTACGAGTCCTAAATTAAAGTAATTATTCATACCAAGTGTATGCACTTTGAATTATCCCACCTGCACGTTTGTGTTTGTGTACAAATGTTGTATGACTAACCCGGAGAAATTATTTTACTTCACTTGTACATGTTCATCCGTGTATCATTTGGTTAGTTAAAATGCATTGTGCTTCGCAAGTGTTTGAGTAATTTTGCACACCCATTGTATATACCCCCTGGTATGTTCTATTTTATTTGCTGAAGTATATTTACGGTATATAAAACATTTTATTTCTAACACTTATTTACACTAATTTTGCAGACTTACAAGTTTAAAAAAAAACAAGTAGATTACTTTTACTGAAAGTTCTGTGAGTGGGGAATATGAATTTAGCTTTGTCCGTTCGTTCGTCTGTATGCCATTTTGTTTGTGCATTTCCGGTTATCATAAATTTTACAGCAAACTTTTAAATAAAAAAATCTTGACCACTACTTAATTTTAATTTCTAAGTAATTGATTAACCACTTCAAACCCTACCCCCTTCTTTTGCGGGAGATAAATAAACGTCCGTACCAAGTGGGAGATACAAACTCATTGAATAAGACATTAGGTTTTGTTTCAATATGATTTCGTTTTGCACTGAATAGGTACTTTATGGTGGAATAACACACCTGGAAAAAGTCAGTCAAATTAACAGTAAATTCTTTGATTATGAAAGACATAATGATAAATAAACTCTACGTATGTCAAATAAGCGAAAAATTTGCTCTTTGGGGATAAAAAATGAATAGCTAAAAAATTCAGTTTAGTAAGTAACAACAAAAGCCCCTGCGGGATTCGAACTCGGGATGTACGGATCACAAGCCCGACACTTTATCCACTCGGCTATGGAGTATGTTTCATATAACCGTCCATAAAATTCTTTTAATAAAACGAAATTTCGTTTCGATCAGAGGTCAGCCATTTTGTGTTGATGTGTATGAAAAATTGGTAATAACAAAGTGAAAAAAAGTCAAAATATGGCGTGTAAAACGTTCCATCATTAAACTTTTTGGTTTTTCCCATTCAAAATCTTTGCTATTCTTATTCTTAAACATACAATTTGTATTCGATGAAACATGATTTGTTTTTGACAAGTTAATGTTTTAATGCAAAAAGTTATTCAAACTCGATAAATTATCATTCTAATTCAAAAAGATGTTATTATAAAAAAAAAAGTTATTGCAATTCTCCAACACATCTGTATACATGTATATACGAAAATAATATTACAAATCTATATAGAAATAACAATTCATATCATAGTACTCTCTTTTCGTAGTATATTGTGTTCTAAACCTCCAAGAACTTGTTAAGGTGAAAAATAATTAATCAAACCTGACCGTTTTAGTTATTTTAACCTTCACAGCATTTACTACATCGGCTTTCGGACTAATGAACCTTCGGACTACTGGGCCTTCGGACTAATGAACCTCGAACTACTGGACCTTCGAATCAACGAACCTTCGGGCTACTGGGCAGACCCCGTTTGAAAGGCACATAACTTCCATCTCTCTGTTATTCTATACTCTGTCCCAAGATATCCTCGATTAACATTTACTTCGATATTATATGAATGCCTCAGTGTTCAAACGATGTTAATTTAAAAATATGAAAAATTATCAAGATTTCTCCTATAAAACGCCCCCTCTGGCTTATTAGGTTTCAATACACGGCAACAAAATGTGATGTCTACGAGAATTTTGTATTGCAATAAACCCGGGTGATACCGTTGTAAAACTGTGCGAGGTATTCCAAGTGACTTCCGAATGGAGAAAAGATGGCATCAATCCCAATTATAAATCTCAGAAGAAATCAGTTTTCGTTCCTGTGAATTTTTCCAAACCATCACCGACAATACTATAGGCACAGGCTCTAGAAAAGTTATGTCTCTCATAATAGCCTGATTATCTCAACAACATGGGCATTGGTAATACATCCATCTTCCCCCAAAATAACATCCACATTCCAGTCCTGATGAACCAACACTGTCTGTAAACACCCTTTTGGGGAAATTAGCTCTTCCACTAAAATCAACCAAGAAACTTGGCCACATTGTCAAATCTTTTTAACAGCTGAATTGAGGCGTACATAAATTCTGGATTTAAAATACTTATCATTGCATCTTAAAACTTCTGTTAAAAGCTCTACCCCCTCTGACTGCTTTGCTAAAGAAATGTTTTGCCAGGATCATTACCTAAGCATTAGCTAAGCTATAACTACGATGCACGGTTCACTGGATATTGATAAAACAACAGTTGAAATTTGTTCTTCGCATAAAACTGTAGTTTACACTTTACGTAGAATGTAATTTAAAAGCATGTCAGTTGGTCAGTGTTATTTTACATCTAATATATTTAAACAACACATGGTTATATTGTTTTTTGTAACATTCTAAAAACTTCAAGTTTGCAATGCTAAGTTGCAAAGCGGCGAAATAAATTGTTAACACTAATAGCCAAGGTTATTTAATAATTAGAGACTGATCCCGTTATCAAGCTGAAGGTACAAATTATTTTACGCGCTTGTACATCAGCTAATCTTAGTTGGGGTGGTAAATACAGCCACGTAGCACCAAGTGGGACCTGTTCCCCCTCCTTCCACCACTTTCTTTCGCAACAATTGTTTGTCTTAATTAAACATATTGAGAGTTGAATTTTTAAGGCGCTTATAAAAAAAAGGAGTTCAGCATTACGCAATTATCTCCCAGCGGATAAGGATTTCAAAGATTGGCGAATTTCAGATGTTTGCAAGTGCCTGAAATATCTCACCCTGTTTATTTAGTATGTTTTAGTGCAATTTCACGACAACGTTTTCAATAAACACCAATTGTAATTTGAGTACATTTATTTCCTTTTGGATGGTACAGTAAAGTAATATTTAAGAGAGCTTGAATTTTTTCTGCTGTCGGTTGAACTTGAATTTTTCTACCAAGTACCCTAAATCTTACCTGACGTGCTACAAATTTACATCTCTAGATCTTTTGTTCGACAGTGAAACTGGATTTTCGTAATGTGCCACTACCTTATTATGTCTTATATAATTTTACACCATTAATTGACATTGATGTCATCAATAAACAGTATGTTCAGTTAAATTCAATTTAACTAACCTATGCAATGTTGCAGAGGGTTTCATCGTTCTAAATGCCATTACCTTAAATTGATTGTGACCGAATGGAGTCACAAATGCGCTATTTTGGCATCATTGTCTACACTGATTTGCAACAATAATTTGTGCAAGCAAGGTCGACCTTATTTAAATACTTTGCTTCCCGGTGTCTATTAATAACATCTAACTATAATCAGATTCGGGATCAAAATGTGTAACTTGATTCAAGTGTTGGTCATTTATGTTGAATCTAATTGTTCAAGTCCTCCGTTTTCGTTTTGAGAGTCTATGCTAAAAATCGCACATTGCCTATCTACAAGTAAAATTTAAATCCTGTTAAATGTTAACAAAAACAGTGTTTGTAAGTAGAGGTATATGAAGCACTGATTCAGAAATCCATAAACACATTAGCGCACATATAACGCATGCTGACACTTTAGCACGTTAAATCAGAAATAAATCCTCCATCATTTTTTAACTTTTTTTACTGATATTACATTAAGATATTGCTAATTTTGCAATACCAACTACATGTAATAACAAGTGACCGTACATTCATTACATATATCTATACTTATGCATGTTGATAATAATCATTAAGACTCCAGTTATATTCCATAAGATGTTTGCTGCTAAGGTACATGTACAGCTTAAGGATTACGTTTACTCGGAATGAAAAAAAATTCCACTGATGGTAATGAAAAACCATCTTTTGTGTGTTACAGACCTTTCATGGTAGTGCTATTTTTCACTTTCAAAAAAGTAGGTCAATGACCTACTTTTTGAGTTAATGGCCGTTGAATATTTTTGAAAATTTAAGAAAAATCCCTAAAAATTAGATTTTTTTAATTGTGAAAATAATACAAATTGCTCAACACTTTTAAAAATGAAATACAGTTTATGAATGGCAGTGACCAAGATCTAGAAAATGAAAGGTGCCTACAGGTTTATAAAATTGGAGATATATATTTTTTCAATGATGCTTTATAACATAGCTCTTTTTGGTATGATGTATCGGGGCATACATTTTTATTAAACACAATTAAAAATCGTGTTTTAAACTGTTATTTTCTATTAAAAATGAAAGAAATCAGTAAATATATCAGAGTTTTGTCCATTTTTGGCTAATGAACTTTATCTAGAATACCTACAGTCTCTCTAAAAACGGAATTAAACAAGCTCTTGACATCCTCTTTAAAATGATGTGAAATTGAATATATGTATCGGGATTACTTTTTCCATGATTAAATATAGAATGTCAAGAAATTGTTTTCCGCTTAAACATTCTTAACTTGGCAATACTATAATAATTAAAATTTAAGATTTTAATTGTTAGTCCATATATTTTTGCATATTTCTGTTGGTTTTATCTCACTTATTCATTAAGAAAATCATATGGCATGCAATGCAAAAATATTAAAAAAAAGGCTTAAAAACGATAAAAGCCACCGTATCTCAAAATTTTGATAATTGACCTCATTTAAATTTTACGCCAGCAGAATAAGGTCAATACAAGTAGTTAAATACTATATCAGCGTTATCATCATTTAGTTTTTTAGTTGAATATAAATGGGTATGGATTTGAAAACTGATAGAGGAAATTCGGACTGAAATATTTTAAAAATTTGTCACTGAAAACTTATTGCTATGTATCTATCTAGTGTTTTCGCATTCTTAAGCTGTGCTTTATTTTTCAAAGAGTTTAATTATTTGTAATATTTTCACATTAAAGAAAACCCAATCATAGTGTGAAATTTTAAGGGTTTTCTTCTTAATATTTCCAAACATATTCAATGGCCATTAACTCAAAAATTAGGTCATTGACCTTCTTTTTTGAAAGTGAAACATGACTCTACAATCAAAGGTCTATTATACACAGTAGGTGGTTTCTCATTATCATCTGTGGAATTTTTTTTCATTCTGAGTAAACGTCGACTTACGTTACTTTAAACTGCAGAAGTAGCTTTGTAGATGTTACATGTACTCTTTTGTTATTGTTTAATTTTGGAAGCAATTCAAGTTCACAATAGTAAATTTTAAAAGAAATGAGTTAGCACTCATTTATTTTTTAGCAATGATATCAGTTTACATGTAACTTTATGTAATAGCCGTTCCAAAAATAGTTGGTACGTGTATGTCAGACGATATGTCTCCCCTAATAAAACATCAGGCTTAAAAACCTGCTAGCTTCCCTAATACATAAGTTTTCGATATGATATATCGTGCTTGATCTTAAGTAGGTTAGAGTGAATTTTGAAGACTAAGCACTTAGGAACTAAGCGCGTGAAGTGTTATAACTTGTTTTCGTGGGTTTTTTGGGTTTTTTTGTTGGTTTTTTTTTTGCATTTTCGGCTCTTTTAATTTGATATACTCATGTTTCTAAACTTCCCTGTTTATAAGCCCATATTTTGACTGCTATAATGTATATATTCTATATCTTTCTTTTGTGTGCAAAAATGATTTTCTTGAACAATGAATAATACCAACCCCTTATATGATAGTTTCCTTATGACATATAAAGACATAATAATGAAAGTGTTCCTTCAAGATATTAAATCAACAAAAGTGGTTAATAATCCAGTTTAACAAACTGTTAATCTATTCATGTTACTTTTGAAAACTGCTATAATGCATTTTTTAGCGATATATCAAACAAATATTAACTTTAATTCGAAAACAAATATAAAAAATAAGATTTACATTGTTCCATATTAAGACTTTCCGTTTCCAATAGATGTGTACGAACAGATATGATATAATTGTTTAATTTGTTTTCATGTATACATGTACATATTTGGCATGAAATGCTTTACAAAGGAGATCAGAATTTTTCAAAGTGTTTGAATGCAGAGAGCTACCGTTTTAAAGAAGACTAATAAATAAATATAGTTGTAAAAATAACAACTAGCTTATCATTTTGAATTGATTCATTAATAATAAGACCCATTTTTGTATGCATTGATGCTCTGCAAGATACCAAATACAATTTAATCCATTCTTACATGTATCATTTAATAAAAATATTAATAGAATTTTCAATTTATATGATTTTATCATGAATTCACCATCAATCGCCTTTTCAGAAGATCTTCAAAAAAAAATAAAGGATAATTTTCTGATGTTTGGCACTTAAGGTGTTTTTTGAGCTTCCCTCCTTAGTGGACATGAAATTCACAATTCCTTTTGAATAATTAATGGTCTTTCTTAATATACAGTTAATTCAGTTCAGTTTCTGCAGAAGTAAAGAAATGTTACAAACAGTATACGCATAAACACTATATGGCCATTTGGCCCCGCCTTAGAGTCAAAACCCCGACATTTGGGGGAAGAATTTTACAATTTTGGTTGAAGGTTTTATATTTTTATTCATATGCAGTCAGTTTCTATTCAGTATTAGCAGAAGTAGAGGGGAAGGTTTGTAAGCATTATGATTATATATTATTTAACACTATATGACAATTTTGGCCCCGTCCAAGGGTCATAACCCCTACCCCGGGGGACATGAAATTTACAATTTTAGTAGAGGACCTCCTGGTTTACATAGCTATGAATTTTTTTCTTTTAGATGTGCGAAAATAAAAACGTTGATTTTTGAAAATACGGTCTACTATTGCCCCTTCCTATAGGGCCCCAATGGGGCAAGTGTCATTATGATATTTTTTTTTCCTGACCACCATAAGGCATTTAGCAAATTTGAAAAGACATGTAGTTTTACAAGAAGAAGTTAAATATGTTTAATCGTTAAAACACAACGAACAACTACGGACAAACCTAATTGCAAAAGTTTCATGTCAGCAGGGGTTTACATCTGAAACGGGTTTGATTTATCGTAGGTACATGTAATTGATCATATACTTTCTAAGTTCTATATTCTATTTCCCATAGGATTATTACGTAGTGTGCCTCCTGTCGTCATGTCGTAAGATTGCATTACCGTACATACGTTAAGATACATGTACAAATCACGAATGACGCATCGAAACTAAACGTAAATGTCAAATTTGCATCGAACAAATTACGAATCAGCAATTTACCGAAACTCGATAGATCTGGTCATATTGACCCTTTATATACTTTGAACATCTGAACCAGGGGCCATGAGTTTGATAATATTGGTAGAAGGCTTTGTGGGCACAAGTTTGCGATTGGAGAAGATACTTTATAAATTTTGCATTCTAAATGATATTTGGCCCCACCCATAAGTTGTAACGTCATAATTTTCCAATTCAGATTTCTCTTATCCTAGAGATGCTTTAAACCAAATATGGTATTAATTGGCCTTGGAATTTTTAAGAAGTCAAAAATGTAAAACTGTTAGCGGACGAAACATTGGTTTCTCCCTCAAATAATGGTTTTAATGACAAAGATGTAACCAGCAGAAGTGTTCATGTTCTAACTCATACAAAAAATATCAAAGGGAACAATTTCCTATTTTTAGAGAAAAAAACTAAACTCTTGTCTCCCCCCCCCCCCCGGGCAAACAATCTAAGAGGCAACCCTTGAATCCATTACGTCTATGCATGACGACTGTGTATTTTTGTCACTGTCGATATGTGTACAAAAAAATAACTATTCAAAAAGGCGACAAAAGAGTTACTGAGGAAATTTGAAACAAAAATAATCGAATAAAGAAATGTCCATTTTATTGCTTCTTATTACAGTGTACATGTAAATGGATCAATCAAAACCTCTTTAGTATTTCAGAAATATAAAGATGCTTCGCATTAAGAACAAATTTTTGACGATAATCGGGGGCAATTAATTGGCATAGCATAAAATTTGGGTTACATTCTAAAAAAGGTGATTTGTATCACATGACAATAATTACTTAGACAATCGAACGCAACATTTTCTTCTAATGTGCTACCTGTGCATTAATTGGTTATTAAACTAGATATCATTGAGTTGGTGACCATCTCAAAGGGCCCCGTTTAAATAATGGGAAATAGGATAATTGCACTTCAGTAGATTTTGCTTTGACGTTGACCTATGATTTAGAAATTTTCAGGTTGGCATAGAACTTAAAGTCAAGCTCATTACCCCTTACCTACAGGCTTTTTGGGTGTTTAATATGAGTAAGATTAAGCCAATGGGAAATAATTTGTGTTCTAAAACTGGATTTTCAAGAGATCTGCTACATGCATGACCTTCACATTTAACCCTGAAAAAAGTCGCTGCACATCCATTACTCAAAAATAGAATGAGCCAGATTGGGCTAAGGGGAGATAAATTATGCTTTGAATTTTTTATGCATGGTCTCATACGACCTTGACCCTTGACCTAGAAACGTAATTCAAAGTCACCACACGCCTTTTGACCAAATACACTCTGTGAATGAAGTATGATTCAGATTGGACCAAGGGGAGAGAATATATGATCGGGGCAAGGATTTTTTCAGATAATTCTGCTATTATCTTAACCTTAGACCAAGAAAATTGATTCAAGGTCAGTGCACACACTTTTTCCCAAAGGCACTCTGTTGGTAAAGTATGAGCCAGATTTGGCTAAAGGGAAAGAAGATATGCTCCGAACAAGTGATATCGGACGGACAGACTGATCATTATTGGGCGCCCACAGAGCGGGACCCGGATTATTTGTTAATTGATCAAACATAACGCTTGTTTATTACAAAATCTAACTGAGACAATGTTAACTACAAATATTATCAAAACTTTAAGAAAAAAATTCTAAGCTAAATTACACGGAATGTTTTATTTGTTTATTGAAGCTCTATTTACGACGTTTAAACAAATGTTTTATCCAAAATGGTTATGTACATTGTAGGATTATGTACGCCTAAAGAACAACAAAATAAGGCCAAAAAGGAGAAATATACTTAATAAATAGTAACGGGTTAAATGAAATGTATGTCTTTATCGTATATTTTTAAAAAGGGACACTACAGCTCATTTTGCGCAAATTCCATTAAATGACAATTTTCCCGTAACTTAAATGATATTTTTGGCACAGTTCAAAGTATGAACTTTGCAAAAATAATGCTTTGTGAAATCTAAAAATTCTCAACTGGTCGCTATAACTAATAATTTTAGACAGTCCAAACAATAAATATTGCTAGCCCAGCATTTCGTTTGATATGCGCATGCTCCTTGATTGTAAACAATTCAGCGTGGCTTTCAGCAAGAGGGTGTAAAGACCACGAATTTCGACCGAATTGGCTATAAAAGGATCAAAAGAGATGGAGACAAACACAAGTGCGAATTATCTTGTAAGAGATAAAAAAAAATCTACGTTTGTCATCAATGCATCATTTAATTATAAGAATATGTTAACATCTAGATCCGTTGCATTGAAAAAACCCCCAATAACAATATAAACTAATATGTAAAAAATCAACGCCTTTAAGTTAATACAATCCCTCGACCATCAAATTGAAATTTAAAGTCGCACAACATATCACGTTAAAAAAAGACAAAATTTCTCTGTATGCAGTTGCTATCAATTTCATCAATCAAATGAAGATTTATAAAACCTATAATATTAGTCACAGTTATACTTTTTTACCATGAAGTTAATGCATAAATTTAAATCAAATCATTTCTTCATGTACATGAAAACTAGTTTATTTGATAAAATTACAAGCAATATAACTGTTCGGTCATTGTGAATATTCCTTTTGTTAGAAGTGGACATAGAATCATGTAAATGATACATTTACTAGCTAACATCTGGTCCTTTGTTCAATCAAAATTGTTAATTTCGTCATAATGGACTCCTGCTGTCGGTTCAAGATAAGTTGGGTCAATATCATTTCCCATTTGATCGAGTTGGTGACTACCCCTATGGAAGCTATTGTATCCGACAGGCTGACTAGAAAAGTTGTTCTCTTTCTCATTAGTAGGCATATCGCTTCGTTTTATGCAGTGCTTGTAGAAATATATCCCAACAAACAATCCGAATAAAACGACAAATGCAACAATTACGTAAAACACAGAATTTGACAATCCTTGAATAAATGTGGTATACCCGGAAGGCGTCATTTCCGTCATCTCTGTCGATATTGAAATATGTATGTTGTTTGTTGTCTGAATCGTCACATCGGAGATAAAATCTAAAGTTTGAATGAAAACAAGTTTGTTAGACTAAATGATTTGAAAATCCAATAACAATAGTCAAATTTACTTATTTAAGTCATTTAAAACTGAGTTGACCAAAATCAATGCCGTTGGTAAAACATTTAAACAAACTTAAAATTATAATATATTTGGCTTCTTTTTTTAACAATTAGTAGCTCATTGATAAGCATAATCACCAAAAATTTGTGCTAAGAATAACGCTGTAATTTAATTTTTCTCTCTCTTTTTTTTAAAGAACTAATTCGAAGCTCATTTAAATCAAGAAAAAAATATGATAACGCGTTTTTTATTAAATGTAATCAAACTATTTGTCATTACACACCGCAGATGAGTCTCACTGCAACCATACAATTCTTAAAACATACCGGACGGTTCCTCAAATCCAAATCTAAAGTCGCATGCGCTACGATTGCAGTTGCATGTGCCAAGACACTTTTTCCCAAATTTAGGAAAAATGCAGATCCTAGAACAATTAACGTCATGGTACCCTAGGGGACACTCTAAACAGAAAAATAAAACAGAAATTCGAGTTCGCGAAATGATTTATTTAAAAAAGTATCAACACATCTTGAAATACTAAATGTATAACAATTACTTTCGCATCTTGAATTGACTTCATTCCAGTATGTTCCAACACAGCAAACGAGTCCTTGTATGCTTTGGAATAAAGTAAGAGCAGCATGAAAATCTATTAAATCACCGATTTAAAAAGGAGAAAAAATTGCAAATTCTAATAATTATAGCATACCTTCTACATAAAGAATAAGCAGAAGAAGTGCACATAAGAGGAAATATAGCCAAAACACTTTTCATCTTAAACAGTTTTGTCGTTGTCAGATACAGTGTATATTGTAAAAACCTTGTAATTTTGCATCAACAATTTAAATATTTCCTTGCATTACTAAAAATAGATCCTATAGTATTTGTTTGTTGAATTTAAATCCATTTTTGGTATTAGTTTGAAAATTTGTGCTTTGAATCGTAGATCAGAAAAACAAATTTGTTTGATCAAAAAAAATTATGCAGCGTTCTGATAATAAACAGGTATTTACCATTCATTGACGAAAGCAAATAAGAGACACAGGCTTTAACGGTAGCCTGAGTACGATGGTCCATACACAACCATGTCGAAGAATGTCATTTGTTTATTTAGGAGTGTTTAGGTAAAACTAGCCACTTTTGGTTTATTAATAAAAATATATACACGTGAAAACTATCTAATTGACAGAGAACAAATTATGAAATAAAAAATTTCCTATTATTAGAGTCTTGCACCTTTTCAATATTTGGTCATGCACTCTTGTCATCTTAAAGTATTTCACCAAAATGCATAATTGAAATTCTTGTGTGCCTCTTGTTTGCCATTGAATAGAAAATTGTTCCCTTTAATATTTTAGTATGGCATTAGAACAAAGACTACTTATGCTGGCTACAGCTATGTCAAAACTTAAACCATTATTGTACAGCAGTGCAGAGAGTTACCCTTCATAGGTGAATTGTAATATTGCGACTATCCAAGAAACTCACGACTTCCTCATATAATTTCTTAAGAAACAGTGTAGATAATTTGTTTAAAGGAATATTTCCAGCACCGAAACTAGGTACAAGTACAATTTCAGTAAACATCGATCGAGATGTACTGTTTAATGATTTGATGTTTTGACATTTTAGGTCACCTTAGTCAATAGTCCATCGTCGTGCGTTAAGGAGTTTACATTTTTAACTGTGAAAGTATTTAATCTTAGATATTTCATTTTTCTTTTCTTCCACAGCAAGGGGAGATAAACTGGTTATGATGTCCACAAAGTCGCCTAACTTAAAAAGTTCATGATCCCTTGGTCAACCGATTAGGCCTTGGGTAGGGCCAATATGGTCTTATAGTGAAATGTATTCAAGTTCTGGGATTTGTTTTACAGTCGATGTAGGGGGGGGGGGGGGACTAAATAAGTTGTTATTATGTACACAGTTTCTTAAACTGTTAAACATCACTGCTTATGGGGCAGATGGTAAAAAAATAAAAGCGGGGAAAACAGAGGAATCTCGGACTAGGGTTCAGACTATGAATTGAAACTTAAAAAGCAAACTTGTGTCTTCCTAACAGATTCATTTGGTACTCGGATGACCGCCATGGCCTATTGTCTCTTGTTAGGTTTTAGCCCTCCCTGTACATATTTTGATACGCTGGCAGTATACTGAATGTTTTGCAATTTATTTTCAATGCTATTCCACTGCTAAGTTTTTTGCCATTTCATTCCTCAAAACCCATACGCTTTTCCATTGTAATAACACTTCGTTTGAAAGTTCGTTGGTCGTGTTAATAGAGAATACACGACTTTTCGAAAAAGTGTAGCCACCGGCTTGCATTACACTATAAGACAACTCCTTTTCATTTAAGGGACAATTTTTTTTACCAAGTTGCGAATATCTTGAACTGATCCAACTTCGATCAACGAAAGTTGGCCTATCGTGTCGATCTACACAACAAATGTATTTACATACGCATGGCAGGCAAATGACTTGAAGTTGTTAAGTTTTTCCACGCGTCTCCATCAAAACTATGTGATAGAAACGGGAAACTCTCGACGTTGTAGATGAATATATGTAGGTGATCCACAGAATAAGGAAAGAATAGATATGCGCTAAGCGTCAAAGATCGCCCAAGGTCGAGATTGGCAATAGATTTGTTGCAAACTTTTAACTCTTCCTCTGTAAAAATTCCATCTCTTTTACAAATAGAATGAACTGCTAAGTTTCAATTAGACAATCACTCAAATTTCCGACATCTTCAAATAAAAGCGGTGATTGAGGAAACACATTCTAACTCTGGATTGAATCATGTGCTGTACTTCATATGGAAACGTTTTGTACTCATTAATGCATTTGTATAATCTGTAATCCATGATTTGAGTTCAATAGGTTTTAATTTAAGCAATCTCAAACACTGACTTCAGGAAGGATGTGCGGGTCTATAAATTCCTTTATTAATAACTGTTGATGATGTAATATAAATAATTATTATGATACATCAACACTCATTAATCAATATAACAATCAACATTTTCGGGTTATTCAGTCTATAATTTACAGGGAACCTAAATCCAACTGATGTAGTTGTAGGATAAAATCACAGGCACCCGACGTCATATATTTTTCTCATAATAAAAAAAATACTCCGCTTACCTAATAAATGACAAGGTACCCATCCCCGCCATCTTGGATTTATTTCAAACTGGCACATCAGCTGGAAGTTTTGCTTGAAACTCATCGGTAAAATTATTTTGCAATCCTCTCCGTCTCCCGATCGGTCATTCAACATCTAAGCTTACAACCAATTCAACCAAAACGGTGCATTACACCTGTCATTAATAAAAATAACCACTCGATCTGCATCTACTGCCTTAGATATCCGATAAATGTCTAAAGGGTGGACGGAAGTTGTCACCAATATGTAAATGAGATTTCCCTGCAACGTGTGTTTGTTTCAATATTTCAAAATATATGCATTTATAAACATGTTTATATAAACTTTGTGTAACAAAAGTTATAATTGATTGTTTATAGTATCCCTTTTCTTAATTTTAACTCGTATGTTGATCGAATTCAAAATTGACGCCTTTTGAATATATGTATCAGTGCTATATTTGGAAGGGATTACCCATATTATGACGCGATTTATGTCAACTTCCGTCCACCCTTTAGCTTTTTGTCGCAAATCAGCAGCAGTTGATGCAGAATGAGGAGATATTTTTAATAATAAACGATGTTATGGGCCGTTTTGGTTGAATCAGCAGTAAGCTAAGATATTGAATGACCGATCGGACGGCGGAGATGATCGCAGAAAAATGTTACCGCTGAGTTATAAGCGAAAATTCACGGCGATGTGACAGTTTAAAAAAAATCCAAGATGGCGGGGATGGGTACCTTGTCAATTATTAGGTAAGCGGAGTATTTTTTTTATTATGAGAAAAATATATGACGTCAGGTGCCTGTGGATAAAATATGTTTAGGGTGTTTTTGTCTACTTCCGTTGACTTGGCGACGTGTCATCTCACTCTGTAGAACTTATGGTAAGGATTTATGATGCGTCTGTGCATTAAAAGTTAAAGCGATTTGTGAAATGAGTTACGTACCCGAATGCACATAACCCTTGACCTTTCCGTTGGTGGACGAGTTCATTAATCATTAGAGGGGTTGAAGTTTGAATCGTAAATCTCGTCAACCACAGTAAAGTTTACAACATTCTGCTATTTTTAAAATTATGTGAATTTAATTTTTATCATTCTATCACTTGAATACTTACCGAACTTCAGTCAAGCATGAGCTTTGCATCTGGACGGGGTATACATAGTTGTTTAACATATTAAAGCAATACAAGCTGTAATTGACAGTAAAATAGATAAAAATTTGAAAACGCGATAAAATGACATATATAAGACTCTTTTTACTATAACTTAATGAATTTGTATAAATTTGCAGCGATAAATCCATAAGATAACTGCAAAACGTTGATTTTAGAATTAGTGTTTTCCTGACAATAATTCTCGTTTGTATTTATCGATATCCATTGACCCTAAGGTCAAGTCTTCGGAAAATAGCCACTGCGCATGTTCTAGTTTTGTAAACATGTCTGCAAAACGCGGACCTAAAGTGAAACTCACCGATTCTGCAAGAAAAAGACACAAAAGAGATGCAAATGCAAAGTTGAACAAAAGCAGAATTTATACTGGCGACCAGATTGATCGTTGGTTAGATTTAAGAACGCGCCTATCGATTGAAAGCAATGCAGATTTGGCGAAGATCCTTATTGACGGGTAAGTCCGCTGTTTTATGGAAAGAATAAAGTTTACCTCGTATAAAATATGTTTGAAATGAATGAAAATTTAAAGACTTGTGCATTTTTCACAGACAGTTGATATTTAGAATCGACTCGTAAGCATTTACAGTTCAAATCGGCGAGTTATTTAGAATGTTTGTGCAGCACATTTTCCAAGGGGCCCCAGAGGGGAAAAGTCGGCGAATGATGTTCATTATATATTTTACCTCATAAAAGACAAAATCTTAAGCAAATTGCAGCTGTATCCCTCTTATATTGGACAGCATTTACCCATTTGGACTAAAACATTATTATAAAATATAATTACACTTGGTAGAATTCGTCTTCCACGACCCCTTCCTCTTCTTGTTGAAACATCTGGAAAATATTCTTTAGATTCCTCTGAAAAAATTGCTCCTTGATCTATCTGAGTTCTGTAATAAGTGCAAAAAATAAGAAGAAGGAGAATAAGAATTAAAAAAAGGGCATTTTTTATTCTTATTCTTAGGGGTAATTTGATTATTGGTTAAACAACAAACTAGAGTTATATAGCCAGTTGCATTAAAAACAAATTACCCCATGAGGGGCCTCGATGTATTCAAAAGAAGCAACAATTCATATTCTGCACAAGATTCATCTGTAATTGTGCTCTATAGTGGCATAATTCATTTGATATAACTTTCTAGCACTTATTTGAGGTATGTTTCATTCATGATATTACTTTTTTTTGTAAACCATAGAAAATACACAGATACTCACATCCGACTCCATCTCCGTATAACTTCGTAATCAGCATCCCGTTTGGGTTCGGTAATCATCGTTGGTGTGTCCGAGAGATAATTAGGCAATGGCCGTTTCAAAGAAAAGTGCACAGCGTGATTGCAATTAAGGCCGTTTCTTTTGTTTATCATGCTGAATTTCTTATCAGAACTTCGGCTTTATCAGAGATTTATCGGTAGGTGTTAATTGGTGCAAAGTTAGCACATCGAAAAATTACCGTCAGATACAGCTTGTATTGCTATAAGTAATTTCTTCATTTTTTTCTCGCGAAGGCTTGTAGTCTACTTGCAACAATACATTTTAATCCAAGTTAATATAGATTACACATTTAGAGTGATCAATAAATCAAACCATATACAATCATATAGATTGAAGAACCGCGTTATATGTTAATGTTCATGTTATCCGGTTCAGTTGGAATATATTTGTAATTGTTTTACATGCTATGACATGTTTTTACTCTATAACAGAACTAGTCACATTTATAATTAATTTAAAAATAATTCAGTCATTAGTGTCTTAATCATCTTTATCATCGGAAACTCAGGTGACTTTCTCCAAGTGGTGAATAACTCGCACCAATATAATACTTATTAAATAAAGCATGGTTGTGTTGTAAACTTTGAATTTACCTTGTGGCAGTAAATAGTAATAGTACTTATCTCAATTACATGGATACGAAAATAAAAACTCGCAGTTTATATCGTAGTTTTGAAATCTGATTTTGAATATTTTTTTTGTACTAATGGCTGTAGAAGTGCAGCTGTTCAAAGTATTCAAGTTGAAACGCATTAGAAATACAGTTCATTTTTTTCCACGCATGGAAATTTGCGCTTGATAGACAGCCGCAGTAAATTGTCTGGTAACCATTTTAGTGTCAATAAGTTTCACAATGTGTATTGAGGAGGCATTACAGTTTAATATGACGCAAACCCCTGAAATGACAATTTCCCAGAACGTTTGTTAGTTTTGCTTTTAAAAGCATTAACTTCGCAAATATAAGAAATTTCTAGATCAAATCAAATAATTCTGAATTAATCGCTAAACTTAACGATTTTAAACCATCATATAATAAGCATTGCTGTATTCATTGTCAGTTAAACATTATCACCGTGTGAAATATTTTCCTTGGACATGATACCTTCTCTCTTTTATTTTTTCTAACTACATGTAGTCTTTTAACTGACTTACATTTATCAGTTAATTTGTCCACCATTCTCTATTGCTTTATTTATAACAAATGTAACAGCAAATCAGGAACGCTCTACCTCAGAGTATGACATGAATCATTCACTTCCGGCCTCCCCTTTCTAGTTTTTTCAAAATGGGAAGCTGAATTTGGAGTATGTTTTTAAATAAAAGAAACAGTTGTATCGTCAATTCATGTGGATGATGCACAAGTTTACACAAGAATTAGTAGGTGGCGAACAAATTTATTTGTACCTATCAAATATGCATGAATTGCAGCCAGAAAATCAGGCAGATGAGCTGGTCTAAAAAAATTCAAATTGGCGACCGTGACGAACCTTGTTATTATTATGTTACTGGGAATTATCCTTTTTTTAAAAAGAATTATTTTTAACGCCAGGCGCCTGTACTTGTTTACTTTTCAATATACAAATGTTAACGTCCTTCAATAATTCGGCACTTAGAGAGCGACGGTCAAAACGCCTGCAACATCGACTCCCGAATATGTGGAATATTGTATAAGTTTGCGGAGTTTTCTTTAATCTTGTATAAAGATTACCGAGTTATCGGGTTTTTTTTTTTACATGGATCGCAATATTAGATAACTCTAATAATAAAGCGTTTATTTCAATATTTCAAATGAACATAAAGATGATTTTATAACTCTATAAATTTTAGCCAGCTGTGTGAAATTGTGGAATATAAGATATGTTATGTTTTTCATTCTGTTTATTTCTAAAATCAATTTAATGGTTTTTAAAAGTGTGAGATTCCTAAACTATTTTATAGCCAAGACACATGTACTTAGCAAATTCTTTTTATTGTGACATTTGGCATTGTTTATTTATCCTCAGTCAATTTTGTGTCTTCTTACACTCATTTTCTTTGATGTCGCTAATTTCTTTGTTATCCAATATGTGTGAAGCAATTTACTGTCTAAACACCAGGTGTCATACATAGACTCTTATTTACTCAAGTTGAGCCCCTTTAGCAAAAATGTAGTTCTTACTTAGCGTTAATTATTATTACGCGTTAATCGTCTTTTTACTTACATTTTTATAAACCTACGCAATGGTCACTAATGTCATTGGTCAGTTTTTCAAGAACTAAATTTTTACGACAGGCGAGAGTTGGGCCATGCGCGTCACATACTCGATTGCGCTCTTTTAATAAATACATATCTTCATCGCCCACTCTCTGCCTCTTTTTCAAGGTATGTAAAATTATGTATTGTACGTTTTATATTGCGTAAACGATTTTATTTTATTTTATCATCAGTATTTCAATCTAAGTTTTATTATCAGAAAAACTCATTACTTTTATATATATATATTTTTTTGTATTATGTTCATTGATTTGTATGTGTTTATAGGTAACGATACTGTTTTATAGCTTTTTATGGTCGCACGCATTTTCAAATTATATTTTTCGTTTCAAAATTTTAGTTTTAATACTGTAATTCCGTAATAATTAACTCGGTTTTCCTTAAGAGCCACTCGGCACATCTCGGCGCTCGATTACTTTACGGAATTAGCCGAGGTTTGCCGAGCGCGTTTAGAACAATTAGAACTCTTTTATGTAGGGAGATAGGCTTTTTGTTATTCGTTTGCTAATCGTTCTAGAAGCAAAGATGACGTGCAAAAATCCTTTTCTTAATACTGTGTAAGTGTTTTAATTTGTTTTAACACGAGTTAACTAGTATTATTTTCATTATGATTTTGTATACATGTTTAGATCATACAATTTAAGATCGTGCGATCATTAATTTATAAAGTTTCTAATATAAACAATTTACTTTCACTTTCATTTTCACTGACATCTAATGTATTTTTTTTAAGTCAAAAACTTTTATGATCTAGTCAGTTACAGTATCAATTTATTTGTTTGTAGTATTGTTTATTTTGTAATTAACTAGTGGTCTCATTTTATTGATCGAGTTTTTATTTCATATTGTTAAACGAGACCGGGTTGTTTTCATTATACAAGTTTTATGACTTACTCGATTGCGCTCTTTTAATAAATACATATCTTCATCGCCCACTCTCTGCCTCTTTTTCAAGCTTCTCGGATACAACCTATTTAGGATCGTCCAAAGAAGTAAATATTGTCTCCAAAAGGATAGGGAAAACCAATTATCTACCCAAACCGTGTGAGACAAAGAATATAGCTAAATAAATAAATATATTTGTTTTGATATTCCCGATAACTTGAAGTTTTCTCATTTTTTCTCCTTTGGCATTTATTTTACATAAAATACCGTTGTGCATTTTTTTTTTTCGAATTATAAACGACTGTCCCGGCAGGGATTCAGTAAGTAAAGATTTCAGACAAAATATCAGGCAGAAAGTCAAATCTTAATAAAGATACGACATGTACATGATTGTATATGATTGTAGAGTTGTTGTTGTATCCTTATCATGTGCATGTTTGATTTAATTGTTAACGTCAGATCAATTCTGTCAATTAAAATCAATAGCATCAAAACAAACGACTTTTGTACACTTTATATAATCATTCCCCACGATAAATCCTGGATAAGTCCTGGCTTTTTGACATCATTTGATAGCTGCTTTTTCAATAAAAAATGGACGTAGTAAATTTACTTACCTTGTCATTGGTCATTTACAAAACTATTTTGTTAAAAAAAATTCGGATTGTTTCTTCCAATCTCGACTCGATATATCCCAGTGAACTTGAAATAAAAGATACCATAGGACTGAGTCATCTGTTTCATATTTAGATATTTTACTAGAAAAAGATATTCATGGTAACCTAACAACAAAGCTTTGTGAAAAACGTTATGACTTCAATTTTTCTATCGTCAATTTCCTTACTTATGTGGCAATATACCTTCATCACCTGCATATGGAGTTTTTGTCTCAGTTGATTCGATATGCAAGGGCATGCTCCACGTATGAACAATTTCTAAAACGAGGCAAGCTACTGACCAACAAGTTGATAAATCAAGATTTTCAACAGTCTCGATTTAAGTCATTTCGTAAGTTCAATATTTTTATAGCCGATACAACGACCTTGTCAGCAAATACAGTCTTTCGTTAGGCCGTATGCAGACTGACGTTTTTCATAGTTATTGTTAGACCATTATCAATCACCGAATTGACTACGGATATTCCCGTTTTCCTAATAAAGACAAAGAGCACACGCCGGGTGTGACCGGTCATCAGAGGATGCTTACTCCTCCATGGCACCTGATCCTACCTCTAATTGTGTAGAGGTCCGTGTTTGTTTTGCTCCTGTTTTGTGTTTTTCTTTTGGACGTTTGATTTAGAACACTGTTCGTTATCGCCACTTTTCATTATTAACACCAGATTTATAAAGTATCATTTGTTTCTCTTAATAAGCTAATTTTATTTTCTAAGTTGTTATATATTAGGAATCCTATTCCTATCCTATTTTTTTCTTCACTATTTTAGTACTTTTTAAAATAGGAAGCTACTTTTACATGACGTTTTGGTCTTCATGGTAGGTCTTCAACACTTCCGGTTATTTCCGGTCAAGCCTTAAAATAATTTTATGGTGTTTGTTAAAAATCTAGAGAACTGTGATGAATATTATGAATTTAGAATAGCTGTTTTATTGTTTAAGGCATCATTTTTAAAAGTAATATGTAACTAGACGCGACTCGTTGCGAGCAACGAGAGGTCTTCCGTTTGAATACACCTTAAGCTTTTTTTTTTTTTTTTTATTATATCTCAACACTTTTTCAAATTCTATTTAACCCTCTCTAAGGAGTTGAATAGACATATATTTGTGCGAATTTCTAACTCACTTATTGCTCTCTTTTGATTAAAATATTTAAGACCGTGGAACATTAACTGGCAAGATTGGAAATATACAGCTTAAGTCAATTTCACCGGCTTTAAGACCGCGAAACATTAGTTACAGTCAAAACATTTGAAATTGGCGGGAACAAATTGACGCGGACGTCTGAGAAAACGTTGGATTGAAACTGTAGTTATAGGAAGTGTATTTTCAATCCACCTCAGCGTTTCTAACTTGCTATATAAGTTATGCGATCGCAACACATTTTATTTAGTATCAGCAAAGCGATTG
Organism: Magallana hongkongensis; assembly: GCA_016163765.1. NCBI lineage: Eukaryota > Metazoa > Mollusca > Bivalvia > Ostreida > Ostreidae > Magallana > Magallana hongkongensis. The sequence continues at coordinate 59,200,844 of WFKH01011925.1, forward strand.
AAATTTTTTTTTATTTCATCATAAGTATATAATCAGCAAATATGAGAAGATCCCAATTCGGGAGAGATTATACGCAAGGCAAAGCATTTTCCGATGACTTCAAAGAATCAGTCGCCACTGACACACTTCCTATAGCTAGTATCAATCCAATGTTTTCTCAGACGTCCGCGTCAATTTTTTCCCTTCTATTTCAAATGTTTTGACTGCAACTAAGTTTCCGCGGTCTTAATAATACATTGTAAAATGTCGGGTTTTAATTTTACATAATAACACCTACGGCAGTATACATTATGAATTTTGAAAATAATCAGTGACATATTAATCGGCGTAGTTAATTTCAGCAAAAAATAAAAGGATCGAAATCAAAGAAGGTTGTAATACGCGTAGCTGTTTTCTTAAAACAACGTTAATTTATGGATTTACTTTTTACTTCTTAATGTTTTAGAAGTAAGATAAATAAAATGTCATACACTATGAACTACATTGGTATAATGAAAGAGAGAGAGAGAGAGAGAGAGAGAGAGAGAGAGAGAGAGATGAATTAATCAGAAATCGACTTGATAAAGAAATTGATTACCTTTTTATCTGCTTCTTTTGCATATCGATTATTTTTCTTTTTTTCTCAAGTTTATCTTTGCCGACTAACATTGTGTGACAAATAATTCTGCAAAGTTCGCAAATAAAATAACCTTACAAATGTAGCATGGTTAAATCTCCCCCTTTTCCCGAATCCACTCGATACCCAAGTGTTATGTCTAAACAATCAGTGTTAAGCAATCGGTTAATAAAATACGAAATTTATTAATCTTGACCTCGATGCTTAATCACTAAACAGATAATATAAATCCCGCTTTTGGGCGAACATTACATGTATGTAGTCATTTGTTAATAATTATAAACTTCAGACAGATTTTAAATGATTATAATCCTTATGCACCCTGCCGTAATTTTTTTTTTCTTATCAATAATGAAAATTCAGACTCTTTGTTTTAACAGTGTATTTCTCCAATCGGTGTTAACATGTGTTTATTCCTAGGCTCAAACACACATACACAGGTGGTCAGTTTTCACACCTTGTCGCAGTCACCCGGTCGTGTGTATAGTTCCGTGTGTAAACTTCGAAGGTTTTTCTTAATCCCAGACAGACAACAGATATGTATCTGTAGACATACACAACGAATGAGAAAGTACACCGTCTATAATAAAAATGTCTTTTTAGCGTTGACTTCCAATCAGTAAGAAGACAATCATTTAAAAACTAATTTCAAATCATTTAAATCCATAGACAATATCCCGTAACAAGAAATAAATGCATACATAATTTTTGGACGCCAAATGTACATTTAGCCGATAGAAACATAACTGCATGTTACCTGTAGTAGTTCTTATTCAAATACTTAAATATTCGTACGAGAGAGAGAGAGAGAGAGAGAGAGAGAGAGAGAGAGATTTTATAGTGTTATATAGTGTTCAGGAAATCAATATATAAGCAACATATGTCAATAAACGCATGCATGCATGTATACATCTATAAATCTGAATAAATACTAAACAGTCCTCCTTTTAAAGTCATGTAAAATACTTGAAACGAGGGTGCATTGCTAAATGTTTTCTGCATACAGTCAATGAGATGGCGGCATTTCTTTGATGGCAAAGCAACCCGGCGAGCTCTAATGCGATCGTACTGTAAGGGTGCTTCGGCGGCATGTCTTTGATGCCGGCAATGCGACCAGCGTTTGAATTTAGCAAGCTGCTGACAGAAACAAGACTGTCACAATGCAGGAAATTTACGGTATTTTGAAACGGGCTCTATATTTGTACTGAAAAAAGTCGGTATTATTTTGATTTATGGTAAAATTAAAACGGAAAACATCAACATCCATTATTTTTAATATAAAATCGTTGAACAAAACACAATTAAGAAAGAAAAAACATTCGGTACTCGGGGACTGAACCCGGGTCGCCTGGGCACAAGTCTACCACTCTAATGACTGAGCTACGCGGACTCTCGCTTCAGGATTTTGGAGCCCAAAATCTCGAGAATGCGTGGATCGATTTTAAAACGGATTTCATATTCTGAAGTTTTGAACGCTTCTCTATCAAATTCAAACATTAAAAAAATTCAAATCAAAAATGTTCAAAAATGACTTATTTTTGTTTCCTTCCGGTGACGACCGTAAGTAACGGCGGACGTTTGGATATGCCAAGGGCACTGCGGCCGTTAACTCTCTACCATCTCTGAAAATTTGAAAGTCCTATCTTAATTACTTTTGGAGAAAAACCGTGAACAAGCAAAAACATAAAATCTTTAATATATCGGGACCGGAAGTGACGATCGAAAAAATCTTAAGTAATTTTCTTACAAATTTTGTCGTCAATAAGATTCGAAAGTTTCATCAAAATCGGCTGAAGCGTTTTTGAGAAAACGTGACAGAAAAAAAAAATTAATAATAATAACTAGACGCTCGTTGCGAGCAACAAGAGGTCTTCCGTTTGAATACACCTTAAAAAAGACTATAGAGATAGTTGTTCTTTTCTACCATTTCTTAACAATCTTTAACATAGAGCAAAACCAATACCGGATATCTAAAACGCTATGTAAAAGTCAAACCAATATTGTAAAATCCGTATTGTGACGTATTTCGATCCTCGGTCACTTCGCCGGCATCAAAGACATTCTGCCGCAACAACAGTGAGTCAGGTTCTAACGATGCAACTGCATTACAAATAGATAAAATAGCTAACCGCGGGTCGAAAAACAAATATTTTTCATATTTATACATGTACTACATGTTACATTTAAAATTATTCTTATGTTTAGAATGACTTTTTTCAATAGTATGTCAGAGAGAGAGAGAGAGAGAGAGAGAGAGAGAGAGAGAGAGAGAGAGAGAGAGAGAGCTCTAAGCTAGGCTTAGCAGGTTTTTTTTTGCTTATTGGAATACAACTTATATTAAGTATCGACATCTTTCTGGGCTGACCCTTGAATCCAATATAGGTTAGAGAACTACGCACAAGCAAGGCTACAACTGCAGAAAAGTTTCAACGGATTGTTTAGATCCGTGTTTACTCTGATGGTGTTTTGTGGTTTTTTTCTTTGTAATTTTGAGTTTGAAAACAGTTCGTTATCACCACATGTCGTCGTAGAGGAGGAGTTCAGACATTCACTGCTCATGACTTGACTGAGAGAGAGAGAGAGAGAGAGAGAGAGAGAGAGAGAGAGAGAGAGAGAGAGAGAGAAGTCAATGTACAATTCAAACATGTATATAATCTGTAAAAAAAAAAACATTTATCAATAAACGCATGTAAACATGCATGCCTATATCCACGTATGTGGAGAAACATTAAACAACCCTCAGTTTAAAGTCATGTATAATAATTGAAACATAAGCATATTGTTAGGAGAACGGTTATTTCCTAACCGCGGTCGCTAATTGATGTGTGCACAGTCATTGAGATGGCGGCATTTCTTTGATGCCGGCAAAGCGACCCGGCGAGCTCTAATGCGCTCGTATTGCACGGGTGCTTCGGCGGCATGACTTTGATGCCGGCGATGCTACGAGCGTCTGAATTTAGATAGCTGTTGATAAAAACAAGACTGTCACAAAGCAGGAAATTAACTGTATTTTTAACCGGGCTCTATATTTGTACGGAAAAAAAACCACGATATTATTTTGATTTCTGATAAAATTTAAACGGAAAACATTTAAATCCATTGTTTTAAAGATAAAATCGTTAAACAAACCACAATTAAGAAAGAAAAAACGTTCGACACTCGGGGACCGAACCCGGGTCGCCTGGGCACAAGTCCACCACTTTAACGACTGAGCTACGCGGACTCTCGCTTCAGGACTTTGGAGCCCAAAATCTCAATAATGCGTGGATCGATTTTAAAACGGATTTCATATTCTGAAGTTTTGAAAGCGTTTCTATCAAATTTAAACATTAAAAAAATTCAAATCAAAAAAGTTGAAAAATGACTTATTTTTGTTTCCTTCCGGTGACGACCGGAAGTAACGGCGGACGTTCGGATATGCCAAGGGCACTGCGGCCGTTAACTCTCTACCATCTCTGAA
>WFKH01011925.1:59214151-59240536 GCA_016163765.1 Magallana hongkongensis
AAGTGAAAGTATAATGCGGTGTATGTAAACAAATGGTGAAGGACTAAAAGAAATATGTATTTATGCGTGTGTTTTACACACAGACGTGTAAGATTAATATTTAGTAGTTTAACACCAATGTCATAAACTTTAATGATGAGCATTTAAGTGTAATTTATGTACGTGTAAAAGATTCCTAACCCACACTGTATTGTATAACCCCCCTCCCCGGCTCTCCGACCTAACGTTAACACTGGTTGATAATGCTTACTAAGTTGATTATACTAAGCCTAAGTTGTAGTTTACTAATTCAACTTGCGTTGGGTGCCTTACACCAGCACCCTGCCCCTATTAAACACACTGTATTGTATAACCCCCTCCCCCTCCCCAGCCCTGTAGTTAACACTGCATGGTTGTCTAGTTGTGAAGTGATTTAGTTAAATCATTTATTATGGAACATGCATACAACACATGGTGGAGCACATAGCTTGGTGGTTATAAGAATGAGGCTATACGATTATAACCAAAAAGGCACTGGTTCTAAACCTCACAGTGGTCATTAATGCTGTGTGTTGTGCGTTTTGACAATGCATTTTATCATATTGTCTCAGTCCTCCGAACTGATTTTGGGCACCGGCATTAGCTGAGAGTTGAACCTGTAATGGACTGGTGTCCTAATGTCTCTGCATCATGGAAAACTGGGATCAATTAGCTGTATTAAGCACCAGCCTTATGAAATGGCATGGCTCAGAGAAGGGTTTAAAACAACACGATTGATCAACAGAATGAATTGAAAGAACTTATGTAGCTGTATACTTTAGGTTTTATGTTGGTGTTAAATGTGTGAATTTTGTTTAAAGCAGTCCAAAAATAGTATTCTTTATAATTAAATGTACCAGTATACGAGTCTACACCTTTACATTATAACATACATGAAGTAATGCATTAAAATATGTGGGGAAAGATATGAACAGTGGATATTGGCCACAGTAGAATAGCGGTAGAGCTTCTGACTAAAGTTCAGGGGGCCAGGGTTTAATTCCCAGTCGTGCCATATCTTTTTATTGTGCATTTATTTATATGCTCTTTCCTCCTTTCTTACTACAATACATGTATAAACAAAATCCACTTATGTAGAATGTAGAATCACCTTCTTCTTCATTGTTAAAATTGTACCTCATACAAGTACATGTATGTCTGATCAAACATATTTAGAACACAACACACTCTTTTCTGACCTCATCAAAAGTTCTGCACCAAGCAAATGTCATCACTCAATTGAATATTTAGCAACTGCTGATTGGATGAAAAAAATAAGTATACTGCAATGTGTGTGGATATTTCTGATACCCTGGTACTTCTAACAAAATTCAAAGGTACATTTACACATATTTAACGTGGAGGCTTGGTGCAGTGGAAATACATAGAGAAGTATGAATGGCCAAATATTTATCACGTCAGTAAAGCCAGGCCCTGCTCCTGAAGTCTTCATCCAAGGCTTGTTAATGTGCAATTCAGTAGGCCTCTTTAATCACCATAAACACATATGGCTGTCTGTTGTTTGTGTGAAAATAAACTCAATGTATAATTTGTATGTGTAAAACGTGCTCAACATTTAAACAATAAAATGCTTGCTTTTGTGATTCATGCGGGATATGAAGGTGGCGACATTGCAGAAAAAAATACATATTAACAGTGTCAATTTGATTCCTGTCAATTTCCAGTCGTTGTAGATTTCGACTAATCGATAAATGGGGCGTGTAGATTTCAGTCTGGCTGTTTCTATAGAGCTATGAATTAACTATAAGTTTCCTTAAGAAATAGAGGGAATCGTACTCGGTAATGTAAATACTAATGTATATGTGTTCATTTATATGTAAAATCTCTGTGTTCATTTTCTTTTAAAGCAATTTTTATCAAGGATACATCCATTTCTCATTTAAGGTGGCTCACTACACTTCAAAATAGTTTCTCAGAAAAATTACTAATGATAGATAGATAGATAGATAGATAGATAGACAGATAGATAGAACTAGATAGATAGACAAGAATATTAGTATAAAATCAAATAGTTGAAAAAATGTGCAATTTTGGATTAAAGTAAAGTATTTTCAAAACTTTAATTTAGTAAATGTGATCAAAAGGCCCAAACAGATTCGAACTCATGATCTGCGGTTCACAAGCCCGATACTTTAACCATTGAGCAATGATAATATACAACCAAATCAATTCACTGCCTGCCCACCATTTCAATAACAAGATTTCTCCTTCATTAAACCCAGTTAAAAAGTTTAAGTTTAGGTGTAGTGAGGTACCTTAATTGAGCAAAATATACATGTATCATTTTAGATTTGACAATTTTACTTCACTGTGCACACTATTCCTTGATATCAACTTTGGTAAATCTCTAATTATTGCATAAAAAAAGAACTACAACAATTTGGTATCAAGTGTTTATTCCTTTTGAATCAGGGTGGGTAATATAGTTGATACATTTTCTCTCTTTCTTGTTCCTAAAATGAAACATAAAAATATTTAATTCCTTATTTGAAAGGTTGAACATATTTTTAGTATCATAATCATATTCATATACTGTAAATGCAAAACATAGTAGCAAATCAACATGTTTTTAAAGATATTGCATTCTCATTAAAATTCATATTAATGAAGAATTAAATCATCAGGGGTGAATTTATCATCTATATTATATGTACCATATACCTTAACTTTTGACAGTTAGAATTTAAGTTGCTCTGCTTTACTATTTTACAGCATAAACTGTCCAAAGTTATGGTACTGTCATATTACAAAGGCAAAACTTAAAATCAATTTTAAATATTAAATAAGATAAAAAAATATATTTAAGTTGTTAAGTTACAGGATTTATCCAAAAAATGACCAATACATTTTTACTAACCTCCTGATAGCCATCACTGTGCTTAAATCTTCTTTCTCTCTTGTCCCAGATGTTTGTCTGGTGTACTCCTTAAAAGGTACATGAGACTCTATCAACAGAAAAACAAAAAATCATGCAGGTGTAGATTTACACATTGCACATTACAAATACACATGTACTAAAGTTAGATATTTCATGAATTAAAGATATAATTCAAAACAAAACAGTCATATTTACATGAGGCCCAGGGGCCTCATCACTCACCTGAGCAACAAAAGGCATGACTGATCAAATCAGCTTTATTAGGCAAGTAGAAATTGTTTACAAAAGATCTGAATCATTCATTTTGTTTCTTAACATATCCTATGGTTATATATAACCCCTTTTCTCTTGTGTCAGATTTTGAGAAAATATTTTTCAAAGATTTTTCTGTATTTATTATGGCCCCACCCTATCCCAGGGGACCATAATTTAGACAAATATAAGCCCCATTACCCGAGAATGCTTTCACACAAGTTTCATCTTTTCTGGATAAATGGTATTAATAAAGAATATTTTTTTTAAAATGCCAAGAAATTTTCAATAATTTAAAATGAACTTCCCTTGAAAAATAGGATGATCCTTCATTTTAAAAAAATTGAACCCCCCTTCACTTAAGAATTCTTTGTGCCAAGTGTAGCTGAAATTTGCTTAATGGTACTTGTGAAGAATTAGAAACTGAAAAGTTTATAGACATATTGACACACAAACATATACGCTGGACAAAAAATGAACAGAAAACCTCCCTTGATCTTTCAGATCAGGTTAGCTAAAATTCTTCAGTAAATTGATATATGATGTTCAAATTGCAGGTAAATCTCTTAAGTTTACATGTATTCTTCACATACTCTTCATTATAGAAGACAAAGTATATAAAAATTACATTTTAATCTTTAATCTGTCTTAAATATCATTTTTGAACAAACAAGGTATAGTACAAAACCAGTTACCCATCAATGAAGAGTTGATGAAATAAAGCAGGTTCATTACAGACAGGACACGTCCATGTGAACTTTTTTTTCGTCTATCATCAGTTCAGTGGGGTCATCAAAACACTGGATGTGGGAACAGGTTCTGGCTTGTGTAGATGTACATGTTAGCTGTAACAAACCTCACTAAATTCATTAAACACATATATTTGTTTTATTCCAATCTAAAACTGATTAATTAAACATATATGTATACTGAAAACATTGTTCTGATAGTGAATAAAATGAATAAATACTGATTGCATGTACTGACAAGAAAAATATTTACAATATAAACCTTATACTTATATTGCTGGTACATTAGCCAGATACTTATTACTAAGACAGAACAGATATGAATTACATTGACAAGATACTGATAATATTGACAAGAAACTAATAGGAATGACCAGATGCTGGTGTTTGTATATTAAACATAGGAGCACTGTGAGTTACACTAGAGAATACACAGTATTACAATGTATTGAGAAGTAATTGTGTGTGCAAAAAGCACCAGAACGGTTCTTCATTTTTTGTCTAGAACACTTAAAAAAAATTTAATTTATTACAGTTAGGTTTACTCTGACTTGATTATATGCATGTATTTGTATCAAGATCTTCATCCTAACACATACCTGTAATGTAGTTACTTACAGAGTAGGTGACTGGTTGTAACTATTTAACTGTCTGAATCAAGAGAAAGCATCTCCATAACTGAAACAAAGTAGGCACAAATGAAGATAATGTAACTGACAGGAATTTGAATCACGATACATGTACATGTTATTGTAGTTCAGAGAATGACAAACAGGAATCTCATTAATAAACACACCGAGGGACTAAATCTGCAGAAAGATTCAAATGCATATACTAGTATTGATTTAGTGTTTTGAAAACACAACAAATATCAATGAATGCATCCTCACTAACCATGGCCATCCACTCCTCTCTAAAATTGTAAAAGCCCCAGCAGGATTCGAACTCATGACTTACAGATTCATAGTCAATGCTCTAACCAATTAAGCCACACTGATAGATATCAATTTTGGGAAAGAAAATAATTAAATAAGATTACACTTGCTGTTTTTTATTTCGATCGGAAAAATGTCACAATATGGAGGTGTCCCATGCCACCTGATATAAAAATACACAACAGAATACTGTGCAGAATGTAATAATTATAAATTGTGTCGGTTTTGAAGAGAATAAAAGCTAAGGACTTCAATATGTTAATCTTGGAGAATTATATACTGTAAAACCGACTTTTATTCGCCTGCGAGACATTTTTATGAGGTTTGCGAGAGCCTCATTGTTACAAATATTTCTTGCCGCAGACCAGTATTTGCCATATAGCTGTAATAAAAAACCAGGTGTGGATAAGGCTTGATCGCGAAAATTAATTGCCACAAACAAGTTAGTCTCAGGTAAATTGTGAGATAAAATTGTTGCGAATAATAGTTGGTTTACAGTATGTAAATCATAATTGATCTTATCACAGATTTTAATAAACTAAACACAAGTAATAAGGCAACTGCACACAGATAACGTATTTCATCAAACAAGAATACCTGGTCATGTTAACAGTTACACAGCCTGGCTTATATAGACTGACTCACCTACATGTACACCAACACTGCCTACAGCAACAGTACATTTCAATTCTAGCAAAGGATCTGATGTTCAGCGATGATCCACTGTTTTTTTTCTAGGTAAAAGCAATAACGTACATAGTATTGAAAATAAAACACATATGAAGTTGTTTTCATACTCTATAATGTATGTGGTTATTGTAAACAAACAAATGACATCATCAATCCGGGAGGGGGGGGGATAATGTAAACTGGTATAATGAATGTCGGACATGTCGGCCCAATGACACCTCGGCCAAACGACACCTCGATCGGCCCCAGGACACCTCGGCCAAGACGGGTCGGCCGAAAATTTGAGACACCTCGGCTCATGTAAAAGACATCTCGGCTCAAGCAAAATTAAAACAAAAATATTTGATTTAAATGTTTTTATTTTATTAACATAATTATATATTTTATTTTAAAAAATATTACATATCAAATACTTGTAAAAGAAATTGAATTTATAAAAAAATGAGACCATCAAACAAGAAAGTAAAATTATGAAAATGACGACAATTTTCGATAACGACAATGACGCTAATAGTTAAACAAACAATTAAGAGGATGCAGCACTCTCCTTTGGAGTCTCAAACGCGTGTCACGGGTGACAATGAAGATTTAATTACGAGCAGTTAATTATTTTATCACATTTAGCACCAATTCAGTGTTTCATGTCGTTGGTCATTATCTTCAAAAAGGAGATAGAAAGAAGAAATCAATTAATAGATAAAGTAATTATCTGCCCTTATTTGTTTTATATTTATTTTTTGTAGAACCGATATAGTTTCATTGGGCCATGGTGTCTTTTACATGGGCCGACGTGTCAATAAATTTGGGCCGACCCGTCTGGGACGAGGTGGCAAACGCCCTGGGCCGAGGTGTCGTTGGGCAGAGATATCTGTCTACCGGTATAATGTACGTATAACATGAAAATTAAAGGTCGAAATAAACACTTATCCAATCTTCAAAATCCTTATCTGTGTGTGTGAAGGTGGGGTTGGGTGGGGTGGGAGGGGTATAAAACATTGAAAAATAGTGTGGTTAAATGGTATTTTGTTATTCCTCCCCCAAGTTTTTGCATCCTTCCCAAACAGGCAGTTTTTGTACTGTTGTAAATTTAAGAATATGTCTGCTTCGACAAAACATAGGGTAGTCCTCAAACCTTTGTGCCTAATAGATTATAGACAATCAAATAGTAATTAAAAAGAAACGTACCTGTCCTCGCAGAATGACTTCTCATTCTTCATGTCCGTCCATCATGAACTAAAGTGAAAGTTAAGTTGCACATGCGCAATTGTAGCATCTTCGTTGTAAAAGCGTTTGTATTTCAAGCGTCCAAATAATAATCTCTGCCCGAAAAAAGGTAGAGATTATTATTGTGATTCAGAATCAGATAAACGTTTCTTTTCAAGCGTCTAAATCTTTCCACCAACAATAATAATATATTGTCTTCTTGGCAAGATTATTATTGTCAGCACACAATAATATTGATAACCGGGGAATAATCTTTTTTGTGAAATTTACAATAATAATCTTTGCGAGTTAGATTTATTGGTTTTTTTTTTAGTGCGAGATATTATTATTTTTGGTTAACATTTTTATTTGGAGCAGATTTTAATAATTGTGTGTGGGTACAATTATAATTATTGTGGCATGAAAATAAACATGTAAGGAAATGGAAGTGATTATTATTTTTGGTAGGACATTTTTATTGTGACCATATTATATAGTAAAATATAATAATAATGTGGGGGTACCATACGGCTTTCCATAGTATTGCTATTTTTATTACTTCTATGCTTTAGGCATCTTTGATAAAAGAGTGGCGTTAGAAATTTTGACCAGTATATATCATTATGTACAATGTGTGACAAAAACAATACAAACTAGATTTTTTTCATCCATATTACATGTACAATTGTTATTACAAATGAGGCATAACGACCACACAGTTTGTCTTACATGTGAACATTCTGTATCTTCGTTATTTTAAAATGTGGATGAAGGGCACTAACGCGTTTTACGCCCATGTCCGCTTATCATACTGTATGTCAAAGGATGAATTGAACTGAATTTTTCGCTTGAATGCAAACCAACAGTGAATTTGGTTTATTTTATTAGGGATTTTTAAGCTAAGTTCACTATTAGTATTGTTTTTGTGACTGATTTGCTAACAGCTAGTATTTTTCATTTTCATTTTATATTGCCGTTCCAGCCCAACTGACCTCTAACCTCCCTTTTAATTGACAATACACTTTTTTCTGCCTAGATTTTCATGCCTCTTAAAACCGTGATAAATACCAAGTTGTGATTGAACTTAAAAGTATTATTGAAATCTAGTTATATATGGCATAATCATAATGCGAGCTTGATCATTCAAAGGAATAGAAATCAACCATAGACATTTAATTCGGCGATCAGATTAACCCCTTTGTACATGTATGACAAGAGAAAAGCTGTCAATGTGACAGCAAACCGGCCCGGGTTTACCGGGTTTTCTTTTGTGTGAATAGCATCCATAATCGATTTGTCGACCCTGAATTGATAAACACTCCCTATCCAAAGAAACATGGTACCCTATATGCATATATATTGCAAAAAATGACTAAGTTCAAGAGCAGGCATTTTTGCAAAAATATAATCAAAATTTAAGAAATCTGCATATTTCAAATAAATGTACAATTGATCTGCAAAATGAAATGTCCTATCTTGAAAACTGTAGGAGGGGTTATCCGTATAATGGAAATACCCTTTCAGCAGCTGCCCATCCAACCCCCAGTTTCAGTTTACTGTTCAAAAACCGAATTTTTCCTTCGGAAAACCCGGTTAGTAAAAACAACACATGTGTTTCAGCATCAAAAAATCTAAACTTCACTTACATAATTTTAATTCCCTTTTTCATAAACAATATTTTTTTCCAAGTCACGTTTAGCATCACAGACTTTATTATCATCCTTCCGTGTCTTATAAAAAGTTGTGTAAATACTTAGCACCAATAATGAATACACCACATAGATAATAAACTTCCTTTCTTTTAGCTAATATAATCCAAAAACAACAAACTTTGTAAAATCATCTCATGCAAATAAAAAAAAAATTCCAGACGATAAATTAAACGGTGATATAGAAAAATATTTCACTGTCACATCCACTACAAAGTTTCTACAAGCTTATTAAAGAACATTGATATGTAAACTCTTCATTTTTTTTTTACAATAAATAGGTCTGGTGTTGTGAAGCAGATATCCATTTTCAAAACGAGGATACACTGTGATGTACTCCATAGTTTAGTGAAAATCCATCCTTTTATCTAGAATAACTGTTATCTGGATTACAAATTGGATGCCTTTTGTTGATCATCTACGAAGGTAGGTCAAATTTTAATATGCCATTTCCTTCATGATTTTTTCCTGTCTTGGCATCTTGAATCCTTGAAGCAACTAAAGGGTTATTTGTACATATGGCTTTGACAAGCAGGAAAGTTTGAAGTTTCCATTACAGTCGCAATTTAAAGTTGGATTTCTATTGCCAGCAGAGTAGGTACATGTATCAATATAAAGCAGTGCTAGTGTCTCAAGTGAAATATACCAAATGGGACATTTCTTCTTTTTTGTCACTGAATTGAATTCACCATAAATTTATGATCGATATTGAATGCAAACTCGTTCTCTTAAAAAAAGATATCAAAGTAGGTTTTAGAGGTATTCACAGGAGTTTTTTTTAAGTATGTATTTAACAAAACACCACAGGTAAAAAACTTTGCAATGCTGGTTTTAAAATCCTTATGTAAATGACACGTAACACACACAGTTGGACAAAAAACTAATCCATTAGGCGTCAGATCCTTCTTGAAATCAAAGATGGATTTTGGAAGAATCTTGCAATAAAGCAGGCAAACTGATCACAAAAACGCCTTCACTTTAATGAATGCACTGCATCTTCTTGTTCTTCACAGTGAGAAAAATTACCTGACGTTATCAATGACACTGAATAATAAGTATTTTAACTGTAGTTGTTTTAGCTTTAATTGTAACTATCAAGAGAATTGCTATGGTATTAAAGAATGAATTTATGTAATTCCTAATGCAACAAAAGACAGTCACTTCATGTTTTGTTTACATACATTTTTTAGACTTTGAGCTGGAATAAACAATGCTATGAATTTTAATTTTTATTTGTTTTCATTATAACACACTCTCGAGGTAAATTATTAGGTTGTGTTGGTCGACTTAATTTTGTTCATTATTTTCACATATAAAAACACCGTCAACATGTATTTAAATGTGTCTTTGATCTCTATTCGATTATTGATATTAGCCTATTTATACATGTATACTACATGGAATTCAAGTGATTTTCGAGATTTACATGTAAGTGTCAATTCAAAAATAAAATCTTTAAAACAAATGTTGCCAATTTAGCAGAATCAAATTGTTATGAGGTTTTTTCAGTTATACACTAACGGTAGTCATTTAAATTTTTTTTTATATAGCTTCCGATAGCTCAAAATGCTTCATATTGCATGAGATAATATTTTACTACAACCCTGTATTTTATGTTCATCATTATTTCGCATTAAAATCCTGAATTGTAAGCCACTAGTTCGAAACTCGCTAGGTGTTTTTAGATTTATACAGTTTAATAAGAATTTTTCAAATAAATTTATTTTCAAATACTGGCAAAAACAATTAAACGATTTTAATACCCCCGCTCCGAAGGAGAAGGGGGTATACTGTTTTACCCTTGTGTGTCTGTCTGTCTCTCCGTAACAAAAAATTTGTCGCATTATTCTCAGCAACTATTCATTGCAGATGCTTGAAATTTTATCACACTATTTGTTTAGGCATGCCAAATCGTGGGATATATTTTTGTACCAATCGGACGTCAACTTCCTGTTCAATGACGACTTTGTTTATTTTTAACCTAAATTTTCAAACAAATTTTCGTCAAAGATTTCTCAGCAACTATTTATCGCAGATGCTTGAAATCTCAACACACTATTTGTTTAGGGATGCCAAATCGTGGGATATATTTTTGTACCAATCGGACGACAACTTCCTGTTAAATAAACTTTGTTTATTTTTAGCCTAAATTTTCAAACAAATTTTCGTCAAAGATTTCTCTAGTTGGCAACTATTTATTGCAGATGCTTGAAATTTTAACACACTATTTGTTTACGCATGCCATATCGTGGGATCTATTTTTGTACCAATCAAATACCAACTTCCTGTTAAATGCCGACTTTGCTTATTTTGAATATTCACATCAGAGCGGGGGTATTACTAGTGAGCATTTGCTCACAAATATCTTGTTGTGTATGATGCGCTTTAATCCACTTTTATTAATATATTAAGGTGTGATTGTCACACACCACCTTAAACATCATGAGCCTACACAGAGTGTCAAATATGTTTGCGGACTGTTGATAAACCTACATTATATTCAGTTTACACGTGTAAATAAAACAAACGGAAGCTTACCTCTGTATCTTGCCTAATTTTTTTTAATAAACAATGAACATACAAAAAAGAAATACTAATGCCGTGATACATATAATCACAGCTATGGTGGTATTACTGTATGATATCAAGTCTTCGCTGTTATACATTTAATAAAAGTAATAGCTATAAAAATACTATTTTAATATCCAGTTTTATGTAATTACTAAACATAAAATAAATTATTAAAACCAAACTGTCATGGATTGATGGATTTATTATGTGAAAAAAAACAAGTATAGGGATAATAATTATGTACCCCCATTAGTTTGATTTAACATTTCCTGCGATTATAAAAATGAAGGAAGTAGTGTCCCTCTGACATATTTAAATTTCAACAATAAAAAAAACCTATTACGACAAGTCAAAATGCATATTTTTATTGTTAGAATATGTCAAAAGGACAGTGGTAAATGGCTTATGAGGGGCTTAGAGTACCAGTTTATCAGTCAGTTGTTTCTTTTCCGTGTGGAATGGTTCTCTCATTCACACATTTTGAAATTTAATGAGATTGGTGGCTTAAAAAAGATATCTTAACAATATCATACTTACTGAATCTCACTCTGTTTCAGATTTCCAGAGGGAGAAATTGTGCTTGACGCAACCCAACGTATATCTGTAAACCTATCCTGTGAAACTTGACATGATGTTGTAGATGACCCACAAAGTTTCATTTTGACAGCGTCATTGCAGCCTTTATCTTTTTCAAACAAACAGTATTTAGATTACAACATCATAAGAAACAGAGAGATATAGAGAAGAAAAGAAATAGATAAAATTATCTTACAACGATATGCCTCTGTAGATAAAAACGACGATGCACAAGGAGGTTTTACGTCGTTGCATTTGAAGTTGTGGTGTGCCTGTACGACAGTACCGACTTCATTATATTCAGTGCAATATCCTGTAAAAGAGTTACTGTAGTGTGTTTGTATGTTTTCTTATTCTGGAAAAGTAAAGGATCTTATACTAATGAATGATTTATTTTTAATGTCGTTCTGTTAGCCCGTTATGATAATTTGTCTGCCCAACTGACGGCAGTTATTGACACGACAAAGTCAAAATTAAATAATCCAATGCTTATATTTACATTCTCTTATTAATAAAATCAATTATTTTATTGGGTTAATTTGCAGATCACGTAGGGAGTGAATTAGTAACAGTAGGAACAGCTGTTTTTTAAAACCGGTTTAAACAGGTCATCACATAAACTGTTGAGATGAGTATTGAAAAGAACGGTAAAAAGTGGAAAAAAAACTAGACACGATCTCGTTACGAGTAACGAGTAGGTCTTCCGTTTGATTTTTTAAAATGATACGATGATTTATCGATTAAACTTAAGATATAAATGACTGAATATTTTAAGGGCCACCCCTGTAGATCCTAAATGGGGACATATATTGGTGTTTTAATTAGTGGAATTGATTAGAATAATCAATGCAGACAATTTCTCTTATACAATGCTTAACAAAATATGTCTCCTATTTTAAATACATTGCATCAAAAGTTAAGGACTTTGGCCCCTAAAAAATTTATAAATGGGAGTGGCAATGATTTTTTCAAACAGATATTGTTACGATCAACAACTTTGCTTCTATAATGCATTACAAAATCTTTATCTTTTTTAAGTTATTTGTAATAGACTTTACATGGGTCTTGGTCCCTAATTAAGGGGGCCAGCCCCTTTTTGTTTATTTCATACGAAAGATCTTACAAATACTAACATTTTTTGTTCTTATACCTATCTTGAATTGTTGTTCATGTTTGAGATACAAATGATTAAATATTTTAGGGGCCAGCCCTGTAGATCCTTAATGGGACAGACATTGGTTTTTCCAATATTGGAATCGATTATAATTATCAATACAAGCATTTTCTCTTCTACAACGCTTAACAAAATATGTCTCGTTCTTTAGATATATTGTGTCAAAGTTTGAGAACTTTGGCCCCTAAAAATCCCTAATCACGTCATAAATGGGCGTGGCAATAAGTTTTCCAAATAGATATTGTTACGATCAACAACTTTGCTTCCATAATGCATTACAAAATTTTTATCGTTTTTAAGTTATTTGTAATAGACTTTACGGGTCTATTGGCCCCTAATTAAAGGGGCCAGCCCCTTTTTCTTGATTTTGTTAGAAAGAACATTTGATTTTCTACCCTTTTTGTTATATATGTTTTAACAAAATATCAACTAATAAAAAGATATAGATCAAAATGTATGAAAATTTTGATTTGAAATTCGTACCCAATTTTCGAGCCCTAGCGAGCTCCAAGAAATGGCGCCACTTGCGTAAAACGAAAACAATAGGCACAACTTCAAACTATGGACTACCTATCCTGAAAATTTTATATTCATATCTGTGATAGTCTTCGAGATCAACTGCTCAAAAAATGGGTCGTAAAAGTTTACAAAATTAGCAATAAATCGGTACCGGAAGTGACGACGGCAGAAATTTTATAAAACAAAATAAATTCAGACCACTTGTAATTATCTGTGAAAAAATGGTCAAAATCGGTCAAATAGTTTTCGAGAAAACGCTTGCATAAAATTTATGAAAAAAAAAATAAGAAGAAGAAACTGTACGAAAACGTTGGAAACGGAAGACCCTAATGAAGATTTAAATTAACTTAAAGCATCATTTTCTATCTCGCATCATCTGTTGATATTTACTTCATAAGAATCAACAAGTTTTAGCGCTGAATTTTATGTATATAAAAAGCACGAAGCTTTACAACATAGTAGGGGTCAGCCGACATTCGTGATTTTATATAGTAAATCGAGGACGGGCATTCAATTCAAAGCCTTTGTTTATTGTCAGCCTAACCGTGTACAAAATTGTGGAAAAAAAACAAAAGACGCATTATACATTTAGAAAACTCCTGTGAAAATAAATAAGAAGTTTCTACAACGTTAGGCTTGTACTTAAAAAAGATCAAAATGTATGAAAATTTCAAGGTTTTTCCTGTAGCAACCGAGAGCTATTATCTGCCTGACCCAGCTAGGTTGAACCCACGTATGGAATAAATTATTTCGAATAGTTACGTGTGTTCTATAAAGGTACATAATGTGCTCACTGTAAAACACTTACACATTTAAAATCGCTTTCAATCAGCATTGTATGATCAGGAATGTTTGTATGATCACTATGGTAATATGCAACTTCAAAGCTTTATTCGATTTTTTTCCAGAAAAAATAGCGTATAAAGTATAATTCAGCAAACGTGCCAAACGATCTACCAACAGAATAATGTCGATGGACACAATTCAAATAGGTTCGGTACGGTTTTTCCGGATTTAGATGATCTATGGGCATTGAAAAATCCTCAATTGTTTAAAATGTATGCTATTCAGGGTGAAGTTAAGTATAACGTAGAAAAAACAATTTGTTTAGATTTCTACAAAAAAGGGCACTGAAAAAGGGCCCATTCTCTTTAGCACTAGTTTAAGTTTTTAATCCATGAAACATCACTCTTGAAATCTAAATTTTAACAAAAGAATCAACTTTATTGTTGAATAATTGTAAAACACAGTGTTTTACAGCAAGCGAGGATTGCGGACTTTCAAATATAGTTGAACCTCTGAGGCTAATAAATGGTAATTTTGATTTTTTTATCTCTTAACACGGACTATACACAAACATTTGAATATTGTGAGGACGACCGGGGCAGTTAAAACGACATCCTATAAGAGGAACCGAACGGATGACAGGTTCGTAAAAATAAAAAATGAACGAAAATTGCAGAGGAAAAAAAGGTGTTTGATTAACGATGGCGACCTACATGTATTTCTCGGAAAATCTAATATTTTATAAAAGGCTTTGTGAAATCATATAAGCATTTTTATACAAACACAGAACAACACTCTGCCTTTTAAATGAGAAAAAAAACAATTAGTAAACTATGAATATACCAGTTTTGGATAAAAAAAATTATAATAGTGGCTTGTTAGCTCCCTTTTCCCCTATTTATTATACCCCCTTTTTTGTTGCTAATATTGAGTCAACTCTTTATGTTTCACGAAGCCTCTGTGTTACAAAACAACGCTGTCGTAAGTAAAGTAGATACGTACGAATCTGATCTCGGTGTACTTGTCAAATAAAAAATAATCGATAAATCTGCTTTGAATAATTCGAGTCGATTAGTGGAAAAGTTTCGTGCACTAGATGTACCATAGGCCACTTAAACGTTTTGTAAAATAACAATTAACAACAATAACAAAAATGCTATTTAAATAGATAATTCGATGATCTACACTGATTTCAATATGAATAGAAACTACTTCACTTCTTCATGTACTGAATTGATTCTAGACAAATTCGCATACATTTGTAGTTACCGTGTATGCGATATACAGGTGCACAAACCTCAATGAATGCGTTCTCGAACTCGTTCATAACACAGTGATACTTGATTTTCTCTATCGATGAACAATTTTGTTGGTGAGCCTTTAATTCAAATTCTTTTATCTTTGCTCTGACTTCCATTTCCTTCGTGTTATTTGGGCATGACGACACTTTTTTTGCTGTTTGCTGCGACCATGGACAGATAATCCCACCGGATGCCTGAACATTTAATTAAAATAGTGTTATTAATTGTTAAATTAATAACGGTTTCATTCAAATGCATTGATTCCATACATTATAAACAATTATAAATGCATCTTATAAAGTTTTATGAGTATACAATTAATCTTACACTTTGGAATGTCTCATGATAAATTGCTATGCAAAGGATGTACACGTTATGATGCATTGGCATTTCTATCGATTCCTTGTTTGACGTTAAAAAACAAACTAGAATTACTCGTCTGCAAAATTGGAAAAAAAATATTAGATGTAGCAATATTTGTCAACACACATAGGCAAAACCCTAAAAGATGATATGAACATTACAAGCAATTTTGACTTCCAAAGGGGACACATGTCTTTTTTTCTGTGATACTGTGATAAACTGTCGAATAAAACTCGGTTGCCTGTCACGTTCACCCACAAAAATATCCGATGTTCGTAAACTAAGGGTATTATCGATTAAAAAGTAAGCACAAGCACATATATATAGTATCTTAATTTTTTTTTATCGACACGTCGTTTAAAGATTTGTGAAGAAATAAAAGCATGTTCCCTACGTTGAATACAAAACATTTAAACTCAGTTTGTGCAGTTTCATGCATATTCAAAAGTAAGTGTGATACTGTTATTCTTTTAGATGTTGAAATTCCCGAAAGATAAATTGTGAACTGAATGCATATATATGTTAATTTTATATGCTAATTTATTAAAGATAAATGCTTTTTGATTGTTTAACTTCAATATCAAATCTGACCGCTGAGGAAACTAGAAATAGTAAACGAATACCATTTAAAGAAATTCTCCGCAATCATACAACAGTCTACAACATATATTATGCACAGGGATGTTTTTCATTAAGGAATAAGGAATCATTTTTTGAGTATTATGAGGTGATAATTTTGGTCGGGGCGTGATCAAATCCAATAAAGCCCGAAGGGCTTTATGATAGATTTGATCACGCCCCGACCGAAATTATTACCTCATAATATTCAAAGAATGATTCCTTATTACTTATATTTATATAATTTTCAGCAATTGTACGATTAAATATTTGAATATAAATAAGCAAACCCCACTTGCGCCCCAATTATACGTCATTTGAATTTATTGGACTGTATAGTACAAAATCGATACGTAGTGTTATCACAGGCAAAGACCCTGAAAAATGTAAATATTTCAAACAAGTGAACAAATTAAAACTAAAACATGTTTTTATTCGCAAGCTTGATAACAATGTTTCTTACCTGTGTGTGTCCTCATGGACTAAGTCTAACTAAATATGCGTGCACATCTATATGCTTTAAATGAAAGTTACCTCAAATGCCTCTCTTGAAATTGGCCACCATCCAGCCTTTTTTAAACCCTCGAGTTCAAAACGTTTACCGTTAAGAAAACGAGCGTGCATTTATCAACATTCGTTTGTCTCACCGTTTTCATTCCTTCATCAATCAATTATAGTGTCAACAAATGTGTCTAATGCGACCTTCTTCAACCTTATGTCCGACCTCCAGGAGACGAAATAAACAACATTAATTTATTTTAAAAAATAGTTGATTAATCGAGGCTGCTGTGGATTGAAAATTTCCGACTTGCTGATTTACAATATTTGACACTGTATGATCATCCAAACACAATTACATGTATACTGTCACACACTACAGATCTTTAATCTGATATATCAAAAATAAAAGCATAAATTGTCCGAGTGTAATCGATATTATTTTATGCAATTTGTTTTAAAAAACTTTTACAAGTGATTTTCAAGTAAATGTTTTGGCGTAGGCCACTGAAATTGGTTTGTTTAAACATTCGGTCTGATCACGAACCGAATTGATATTCAAGATCAAACATTTTTTTTAATATTGGTCAAGTAGTTCTGTATTACGAAGTTGAAAATCTAGAGAGTTCACAAACAGACAGATAACAGTTATGATGAAAAGCTGATATGAGCTAATAAATAATTAAATTATTGATATGTACTTGGAGATATTTTCCAACACTTTCTATTACACAACTTTATTTATTCCATTAGGTTTTTGTTTGTTCAAAACATATGATGTGGTCATAAAAGAAAGCAGATTATTAATATAGTCCAGTTCACAATAAGTCAATGTTAAAGCTTTTTCCTTTGTGGGGTTAACCAAAAGGGAAAAACCCAACTTCTCCCTTCCATATGAAACCAAATGTTTGGGCATCCTGTGATCAAAATATTTTATTCAAGTATAGAATGTATTAGATAGGGACTTGCCACTCTGTACATCTATGTGGTAGTTTAAAAAGGACTGTGAATGCTGAAGCTAGTCCTATCGCATAACTGCTTAATATTTTGATTACATTGAACATGTATGTTCTACAAATATATGTATATTTAGTACCAAAAAAGTTCATGCATAATTACAAATCGTTATACATGTACAAATGTATACATATTTATATATATGTGCCATTATGTGTATATGTCTCGTATATTTTTCTCCAATCGAAAAGAAATATAACAAAATTATTTATATATTATATTTACCTATAAATACAAAAATATTATATCCTATCTGATCCAGAGGGCCCCTAGCACCCCAGGTGAAGATATATTTAGAGGGTCTCTGCGGAGATATTGCCTCACAATCAATTGTATTTGTTTCTAAATAAAATACAATAAAATAAAGGGGGAAAATCTCTTTGAATTTGATTTATTTTTTTCGAAACTCTAAACTGCAAAAGCCACTATGTTGAATCTGTGGGTTTTTCCCCAAACATACGGCGAAGGGACATGATTTTTAAAGTGTGGATTTGTCTATGACAGCCAATGGACATAAATTTTGTAAAGTGTGGATTTGTCTATCGCCCCCTTTTGAAAGTCTCTTCAAACTCATTCGTAACAAAGATAAAACATGTCTTTCTCACCATGTTTGCTCTACTGAGATACCTATGTAGACAGAGGAAAAACATGCATTTATTGATTTTTGGGGGGATCTTACTAAAGCTTCCTGTGTTTCAAACTGTTCTAATTGGCAAAACGAAAATCTTTTAATTGACACCTGTACTTTTTAATGATCCATCATTCCGATAAATCTTAATTATTGCAAAAGACTTACGTTAAGTGTTCATATTCCGGTAAGAAACAAATAAATCAACATTGCTTTCATCTGACATTTTTCTTGTAGAAAAGATTTATGATTCCTCCTTGACAATTTTTGGATACGACTTAGACAGTATTGCCATCCAATCGCAATTAATAGGGCCTTTTCGGCAGAGCTCGTATGTATTGCAGGTGTCACTACAGTATTTACTAATTTTGCTATTTATCCGGACCAAAAATGCAAATCTTTATAGACAACTTAGAGATTCCAAACGAATTTCTGGTAAAATCCACTTGACATCTTTTTAAACAACACTTTATTTACAATCTAGTAACAAAAATACAGTCAGGTGCATCCAGCAAGTCATGACTGTTTGTTTACGGCGAAGTTAAATGTGTGCTTGAACAGCACAGAACCACAAACCAAGACTTTTTTTTTCCTCCCCCACCCCAATTAGAAAACAGAACGCATCAAAAATTTAAATGACCTTGCAATATTACAAAACTTAGATAATCAGACATTTTGCACATTGTTTTTTCATCTCACTATAATTTGCCCCTGTCGCTGGCGGAGACGCCCGAAATTCGAAGGAGAATTCGGAACTAATTTTGCCTTAGCCATGTTTTGGCGTGAAACTACGGTTAAAACATTTGCATTTGCGTCCATGAAAACTTGTTATAAACACGACACTATTTACGTCTGGTAAGATGTGATCTAGACTTCATTAAATGCAATGATATACCACAGAAGAGACTACAGTATCTAGCCGATACTGAAATTAATGAGAAGCGACTCCATTTTGTATAATATTCTAACATTCGATAATTTCATACATTGGAGGTGTTTACATCTACCTTTGCATGGGGTATTTGAGCAGAAAGGCAAAATATATTGGAATATGTAGGCTGTATTGACAATCTGGTACTACCAACAATTTGTTTCTTGTCAATATGTTACTGTTTCCAAGTGTTTTGATATCAACCTCTATATACTCCTTCGCATGGTAGTTGAGTACCCCCTGCGCACTTTATCTCTAAAATCTGGTCCAAGGGCTTCATCTCTATTTCTTGTGAAAGTTCATTTGTGTAGCATGACTTGCTAATAGTTGAAACATCCCTGGAGGTATAGGTGTGCGTACTCTATTGTTTCTTATAGTGGGACCTTTACAAATCATTCTGCTTAAGCCTAGTACTGGCCCTCCATCCAGGATTCCTCCAGTTTAAAGGCGCCTTTACATGGTCCAGTCTCACCCGACATCCAATCTGAATATGACCTGGCTGCTAACATCTGTAGCAGTACACAGTCCCAGTATTATTGCCACGTTATACTTTGGGGTTGACCTTTCCAGTCTTGCTGTTATATTTGTTGTTTAAAAAAGCTATAAAGAATGATGAAGACATAAACTGATAAATGTAAATGAGTTAAGTCAATTAAAGGATTAGTTAGAAAAAAAAATCAAGTAGAGTGTCCAGATCAGTCGCTTAGTGCTAATGAAGGAGAGAAGGTGTCATATCTAAGGGAAACGTTTTACACGGTGATAATATGTTTAACTGTCAATGGATATAGCAATGTTTATGTATGATGGTTTCAAATTGTTATTATAATTATTAGCGATTAATTCAGAATTATTTGATATTAAAATTTCTTATATTTGCACAGTTAAAGCTAATTGTGAGAAATTGTCATTTTTGAGATTTGCGTCAAATTAAATTGTAGCCTTTTTTCAATATATTCTCGTCTATGAAGCGCAAATGTTCATGCACGTCATGGAAAAATGAACTGCATTTCAAATACGTTTCATCTTAAATTTTTCCAGTGAGCTATATATCTACAACCATTAGTAAAAAAAAAATTCAAAATCAGATTTCAAATCTACGATAGAAACTATGAGTTTTAATTTTCTTATAATTGAGATAGGTAGTAGTTTTGGTTACTACACAAAGTTAATATAAAATCAACCACATAACAACCATGCATTATTTCATAAGTAGAATATCGGTGTGAGATATTCACCAATTGGGAAAAGATCAGCTTAGTTTCTGATGATAAACATTAAGACATTAATGAAGGAGCTATTCTAATTATAAATGTGACTGGTTCTGTGCGTTATAAAGTACAGAAATAAATTATAAACGTATGTCTAATAATATGTAAAACAATTGTGTAAAATTCCAACAGAGCCGTATAACATGAACATTAACATTTAGCTCGGCTCTTCAATCTGTATGATTGTATTTTGTTTGATGTATTGGTCACCACAAGTGTAAAATATATAAAATATAAAATGTGCTTAAAATACATTGTTACAAAATTTAAATTCAGTTTAATTTTCACTTGTACTAAAGAGTGAATGAACAAGAAGGTAAATTCAGACTTATTGTTATTTTCTATGTATAAAAATTCTTTCTTTGCATAGAGATGAACAGCAATAATACCGCAAGTAGACTGCAGGCCTTTGAGAGACAAAATTGAAGAAACTATTCAAAATATAAGACAGCTGTGTAATTCACCCCGTTCAGGTGTAAAGCTCGTTTATGAAGGTCGGTTAGCATTCAGGCAATATAATTCACAACTTTTCAAGAATAGCAGAATACGTTGTGAACTTTACTTGAGAAATGCAAATGCTTGATTCAATCTATTCTATTCTATTGATTAATGAGATCGTCCACTAACTGAATGGCCAAGGGCTTTGTGTGCATTCAGTTACGTAACTCATTCTAGGAATTGCTCTAAATAATGAACCCGAACAAGAATATTTAGACCAATAAATGTCTTTATTTATTTTCTAAATTAGAATGTGGATTATACATAGAGGACCTAGGAAGATGTAATACGCGTTTTTTAATATTACATTTATAGAAATGCATGTGAACTGCTTGCACTCTTTCCTTAAGCGTAGATTCGATTGATGTGTTCTACGCGCGGCTCCCGATTTGAGGTTTCGGCTCACAGTAAACTAATAGACGGGGTCACGTGACCCCGTCTAAAAACGATACAGAGAGTTTCGCTCATCTTAAGTTAATAAAATTGGTAAAATACTGGCATTATAATTTTGTTCCACGAATATGTGTTATAAGGTAAACATTTATTTTCATATTTATTAAATAAATCCGCCAACTTTTTTTTGTCAGAGTGTACGAAAAAAGAAGAAAAGTAACATTAACCAATATATACATTTTTTTAAGGATAACATTGTCGTATAGCGGAAGTGCAAAACCTCAAATACTTGAAATGTTAGCTGTAAAGTCCCTTTATTTACCTGCAGTTGTTCCAAATGAAAAATATTTGGAAAATATCATTCTAAATATGCATATGTTATAAGAGCTACATGTACAGTAAACCAATATGGATAATTATTTATTTTATTGTGAACAACAAGTTAAGTCAAATTCCAACAATTTTTCTCATTTCTAAATTTAACTAATTTCTGAAAAATTGTTTAATAAATCTTATGTTAATAAACCTCGATATAAATAGTGTTCATATTTTGAAAAAAAAAATCATCTTTGCATATAACTGGCCAGTGATACCATAGCACAAAAATTTAAAGTAGGACTCGGTTTCGACTCGCAAAGAAAACTCACAAGTGTACATCGTACTTGTTGTTAATAATCACAATGTTTATTTCAAACAAATTTATTTGAAAATATACCTCGGAGTTGCCTCTACCGTCGTCGTTTTCGTAAAATTATGAAACATGATAGACTCCATTTAATTATTTCGATAATAAAACTAACGGAGCAAAGTTTTGAAGGGAAAATGTAATATTTATTGTGTACTGTCTTTATAAGTGTATACATTCAAAGTTGTATTAGACCATTTAACCTACCCCCTCTTTGTCCTAATAAATAAGATGATCACATTTACAATTTTTTTTATTGTACACGACATCTCATACAAAATAAAAATGTATATTTTCCATTCAATAGTTTGTACATTTACACAATTATTTTATTGTAATAAAACACAAAACAATAAAACACAGACAACACATTGAGATTTACCGTTTTTCAAAAAAGAGTTGGCTTTTAAATGCTTACTATCCAGTTTTTTCATTTATATAATACTAGAGTTTAACTCCATAACTGCACGTTTACATGCACATGTAGCAATTAAAATTTACAAATTTAGGTTGTTCGATAACATAATAAATGCATTCTCTGAATAGTGACATACTTTTCTTTTATACTGTAACTTTCTTAACACTGACAACAAATTGTAATAGTACATCAACTTTAATAAAAGTTATAAAATGAAGTAATTTATTACCTAGCATAGCCGCTGGTCTAGTTATCAAGCTAATCAAAAAGATGAAATATAATATGACATGTGCGACTGTTTAACCATTATCATAATTCAAATTATAAAATCGCAATCTTATGTTTAAGCAGATATGACATATTTAAATGCGGTCCAATATGAACTGTATGATTTAAAGCCTCCAGTAGTCTAAATGCTATAAATTTTGTAGAAAAAAATATCTAATGCAACACACCGTAGCCTTTTATTTGGGATTTTTTTTTTCACATAGGTTATTAAAAAAAAGAAATAGATACAAAATGTGAACAACTTAATAGGGAGGGCAAACTAAAACCCAAATAGAAAAAAAAATTCTAGTAAATGAGTTTCAAACACTTTCAGTCAAAAAAAAGACAAGGGTTAAACTAAATAAATGTCACAGACGCGATACAGTACAATAAAAATCGTTTTCAAGCGACAGACACTCACAATTTAAAATATGATCACTTTTTAAACAGATCAAAACTTTTCTGCAACAGATAATGATGCTATTTTATATAAATATTTATGAAGCGTGAGGTAAGGATAGTCGTCGCATTTAGCCGATGATTATTATTGATTGTTGACATTTCTTTCATGTCCATAATATGTGACTTTTTTTAAAATAATTGGCCGTGATGCTCTATTCACATTTTTTTTTCGTTTTTCTAAAATCACCTGTTTTTCCTTGATGAATAAACCATTGCACTTTTCGTGTAGGATAGTGTAATTATCGGATTGCGTTTTTTTAGCGATCAGGCAAATTAAGAGTTCTACAAAGTCATAAATTAAGCCTTACAACTTCCTTTGACCGTCTGTTTTCCGACCATTTACTTTATGTATAAGAGTTTGGCTTTCATTAAACATTAAAATCAAATATTAAGCATTATGTTCACTTTCTCTCTTACTTTATGATTGAATTTAAATACATGTTCTGGTGATTTCTATCAAATCAAAGCTAAAATACATTTTGTATTATCGGCTATTTTTCTTTGATTGATATATGAAAGAATATAATCAAACGCCTTAAGTTCCTTAAATGTAAACGCATGTTTGAAAAGTAAATGTTATATTTGTTTTAAAGTTCTGTGTACTCTGTGTAAAAGCCGTCAGCTTTTTCAAATTTTTTTACCACTATATATATAGTTCACTCTGAAATACGAAAGTCAAACAAAACGTCAATTCAAAACGCGGCCAGTTTACATAAAAAAAAAGTGAACACTGCTTTTATTCAATTTGATTAAGGAAAATTACAGCAAATTATGTTTCGTGAAATTATCTTGTAAATTTTGAAAATCAAATTCTATTTTATAGCATCAATGAGTAGCGCGATGCTTTTAGTGACATTTTAATTTTGAATCGGCCCTTGTATGTATAAAAGCTTCTGCATACCACACTGTGCATTGAAAACACAATAATATAAAGTGAGCATTTTATACAAGTGAATACATGTATGTCAATGAACTTACATGTAGGAGCAAAATTCAATTTTACAATATGACATTTGAAATTGTTAACAAAGTTTAACATAGATGGTCTTGATAGTTTAAAACTTTCCTTCAATAAGAAGGATATTTCGAATTTCGGTCGTTTGTTTAAATCAGTAGTAAATTACTGTATATGATCAAATTACATACATTAAAAATCGTGTTGTTATTTCAGTTACGATGTGTACCATGCTATAGCCTATGTAACATAAAAAGAAAAAAACTAAATTAAATTACATTAATTATTTCGACTACAAACAAATTATGGATTTTATTTCTTTTCAAAATACTACTTCATTACTTTGTGTGTTGGCATATTCAACTTTTTATACATGTACGCTCAGATTTATTTAAAATCATACAACAAAAAATGAAATATTATTCTTTGAACCATTTCAATAAAAGACTATACAGATTCTCTGATACATTTAAACATGCATAAAATAAAAAGGTGCAGCGATAAAAAGGCAAAGAAGACACTATTGGTAAATCTGTGATCACTCTAGGAAATAATCTGTTGAATCTATGAACAAAACAAAAACATTAAACAAACATTAAAACAATTTGTCTACCATTATCATCATTCATGATCATACTTAAGAATCTGTGGTTAGTTGCAAAAAATACACAGCAAACAAAACAGCGTTTCGAGGATTGTTTTTTTTTTATCATTTTATTTAGTTTTCTGAAACTATATTACCTTTAGCCGATACCCAGATGACATTTCTATTTGATTTTTTAAAAGGACATTCTCCAATGACCATATTCCTAGGTTTTTTAACTATAAGTTTCAATAAATGTCCTTTATTGGGTTATCATTTTGATAATGGAATGTTTTATTTGAATATTAATGTAATTTATTCACTGGGGAGATCAATGGATAAGTGATGTATTGTGTAAGAGTGATTTCCCCTTTACTGATTTATTTATCTTTTATAATTTACAGTCGTCATTTTTAATTATTGACACTTTCATCGACCTATCTTGGCGTTTGTATGACTTTTTGGATAAAGGAAGTTAGGTAGGAAATGGAATGTTAACAAGCTTGTGTGGAAAAATAATTAGCGTAAGTGAACTTGTGAATTAATTACACTGGAGAACATAAAAGTATTTTGTCTTTACAGATATCAAATGAGCAACAAAAAGAGCCAAACAAACAATGGACCAAAGCAATGAGTCACATTAGTAGAATTATCTTATATATATATATATATATATATATATATATATTCGAGTACTCGATGATTTTTTTGAAACTTTGAGTTCTTTTCAAATCAAATAATGCTACTGCCACATACATCTTATCTTAAACTAAAATCATTTAAAAACTTATGATAATATATATATACTTAATGTATTTGATTTAAAATACATGCAAATTGAAAAGTATTTTATCTAAATATCCGTTAAAAAATGTCCAGTTTTCTCCCTTATTTTTGTGACGCTTACAAATAATTTAGCTTAACTTAGGCTAATCAAATGGGTCCTGTTACACGGTTAGTCATTGTTCGTGCCTAATCAACAATAAAAAAATTAATGATTATAAAAAACAAACGTCTTGAGATAATTATTGATGTGGTTAAATTTTTGATTATACAAACATCTAATCAAATAAATAACTAATTAGAAGAAACACAAATTGTTCTCAAGTACATGTCTGCCTAAGTAAATGAAAAAAGATCGATTAGCCGCTTCAAAAATACACCTGGGACATCGATGGAAAAGAGTGTTACTTACTGATCAAACATGTCGAGAAAAGAAAACTGCTGTTTACATCCGTATCCCAGAAACAGCCGCGTTAAGAAAGAATAATTGTAATTTTAATTTCTGTTCACTTTATTAAGAGTAATCGACTAAGAAAAATTTAGTCGATGATCGGTGTGACCGAGCGATAGTCGAGTACTCGAGTACTCGTTGACATCCCTAATATATATATATATATATATATATATATATATATA
>WFKH01011925.1:59246485-59265643 GCA_016163765.1 Magallana hongkongensis
AATCAGGTGATAAAAAAGTCAGTTTGAAAGAAACAGTACAGTAAAATGTCATTTTTACATGGCTTCACTAGGAAACATTTGTGTTTATCAATTTTCTTTTGAGCGCATACAGTTTTCCATTAATTATTTCCCATATTTTTTTTTAAATAACTGTACATAGTTAGATATTTATAAAATGTACTATCAATTTAAACAACCTACCGTTAATACGGTGTTCTTTTGCACAAACTTCAATGAATTTGTTCTCATGCTCATTCATAGCACAGTGATATCTAAACCTCTCTGGCTCTGTGCAATTTTGAAGTTTTGCCCATGTTTCGCATTTTTTCTCCGCTTTCCTTCTAATTAATTCGTCTTGTGTTTCAGGACAAGAGTCAACTTCCGTTTCAGTAAAAACAGAAAATTGACAGGGTTCGCATCCTAAAGCCTAAATAATTTAAAACTCCCACATCAACATCAACATTATCTATACATATTTTAAAAAAAACATTTTCTTTTAACTGTTACAAGTAAAATTCTAAGAAGAAAAAAAAGGATTTTTTGTGCAAGTTATTATATGCAAAAAATCTTACCGTGGGTATTACATGTAGTCCCTCATACAGTATAGTCAATAAGAAAAGTTGACAAATACAGTTTTTAGGCATCATCTGTTTTTCAAACAAGGTCAATTGAACACATTGTCTACAAAACCAATCAAATTGTACATCATGAGATACACTTTTTAAGTCCCCAACTAATTTTATATAAACAGATGAGACAATGAGTAATATTATGTTAAACATTTTAGCTAGATGGAGCTGAATATTTATTATAGTAAGCATTTCGTTATAAAACATGTACACTGTTGGTCGATGTCGGTATGATTACTTCATTTGTTTTTCATCAAAACCGTTGCCCAAATAAGATCAATTGCAAAAGAGAGAGCTGGGTTATGCTCTGACATAGTGTTATTCTGTTGATGACTCAAAGTTAAAAAATGAGTATATAGACTAAACGGGTATGAATAACAATATGTAATTAGGAAGGTGTATAAAAAAACCTAGAGGTCCAATGGTCTTAACTGTCACCTACTACATATGTAGTAAAAAAAATACCCCCCCCCCCCCCCCCCCCCCCAAGAATCCAGAATGATAATTTAAAACACAAACGATTGAGCAAAATTAACGGATTGAGGAAATTTTTCATTAAAAAACTTTTCATAAAATTCATGAATAATTGAGAATTTATTCCTACATAGTGTCGAGGTTTTTTTTAAGTGAATATCATTTCGTCCGAACGTGGTAAGCATTAAATTTTATATCTGCTATATAAGATAATCGAAACTGTTTTGGTTAGTTTTGTAACTCCCATTTCTTTTTATTCATCTTAATATCATAAAATATCATAAAATATAGGCATTGTTTAAAAACGCTGTACATAGTTTTATAACGCATAACATACGCACATTCCTTTGAATTGGTTTCTATTTAAACCATTCAAATCGAAAGTAAGTTACAAATAATTAATTTTAAATATTCTATCATCTAAACAATGCACTCTCTTGATGAGTTTATCATGTATATTCGTCTTGGGATAATGATACATATAGTCAATCTTATAATTACTTACAATTGAAAATTGAAATCCAGAACCCACTGTATATCAGATACCGTTTTGATCAATAGTTATTTATGGACTATGGAACACCGTTTCGGTAACTATCTAATGTGAATAATATTTATGTTATAGTAAAACTAAGTCAATTTCATTATACATGAATATGATTTTTGATCATTCTTTCCTGATTTTTACACCACCGCAAAAAAGTTTAGGAAGGAATATAGGAATCACCATGTACGTCTGTCCGTTCGTCCGTCTGTTCTGTCTGTGCAATCGTGCCCGGTCCTTATCTTTCTTTTGGAAAACATTTGAAGTTCCTACTTTATACAACGATTGCTCATGATCTGAGGGTGTGTCATGATTCTGACCAAAGGTCATTTGGGCAAGTTGAAGGTGACTGGAAGGAAAAGAGCATAATTTCTGTCTGGTCCGTATTTTCTTTAATTGAGAAGCATTAAAAGTTCCCACTTCATATAAAGAATGCTAATGACCTGGAAATGTTTCATAATTTTGACTCAAGGTCATTTGTTCAAGTTCAAGGTCGTTGTAAAAATAGCATAATAGTTTCTAAGCAGGGCTATTATTTGTGAACTTGCGTACAGTACCTCTAGTTCAGATCTCGGCATTACGTGGTGATACTTATTCGTTAACCGATATAATTTGTTTGAGGGTATTTTATTGGAACCTATTTCAACCAAAAGCATGCTGTAAACCCGTGTCCCATACTATCCGGTTTCCATGAGAAGCCTTTGATTTCATATTTAGAGAACAAGAAATATAATTTGACGGATCCGTTTATACGTTTACAAGTAAACAAATACCTGAGTTACGACGTTAAGAAGTTTATATTATTTCATAAGCAACGACTACTGTATAAATGCCAGCTATATACGCGCTAGTTATTTACGTCTGCTAAATGCAACAATTCATTAGTCTTTATGCATTTACGAAAAAAAGGCTAAACTCACTGACAAAACACCCAATTGGCCTTCTTATCCTTACCTTAACCCCTTTTTCAAGGCTCATCAATAAACAACTTCAAAAGAGCCTCTTTGCACATCATTTTGATGTTTTATTTTGTCTGCTAAATAGCATTTTTTTAACAAACGGTAAACTTTTAAATGATAAATACAAATTCACTTTTTTATGAAAATAAACCCAATAATCATGCATGAGGAGAAATATTTAAACTGTTGTTATAGACCTACATTTTTATTTTATCCATGTACTTGTATGATTGCTGGTTAGATGTCTTACAGTAAAGAAAGGATTTAGAATTATTACTATATAACGAGTCAAGCAACACAAACAGGACCCATATATCAAGAGTTTCACAAATCTAGAAAAGGGTTCTTTTTACCACAGGCAAGCGAATACATTTTAACACACACCCTTTATTTTAAAAAAAATTGTTTTTAATTTTCTTGTTTAATCAACGTCTTGAACACTTAGGCTTTGATTTTAGGTGATAATTAATTTGCTAGTGTTCCATCGCGTGTAGTTAATTAATGGATAAAACAAAACTTCATTTGTCGGCGGTTGGTAAGGTAGATTTACATTGACAAAATTATTTATCACTGTCTATATAGCTGTCAGACCACTGACAACATTGTATTTAATCATTGATAGGAAAGTGAACATTTCATTTTATGAATATTTTCTATTTATTTTGTCATATATACATGTACAATAGCCAACTTCAGTACCACAATTATATGAATTTTCGTGGCAAAACATACTATAGAGTAAAAAAATAGCCACAACAGGATTTAAAGAAATAAATTTTAAACAATTCCAATCCTTGGTTTAAACCTTACAAAAACATTCCAATATTCGAAGCTATAAAAGGCATAATATTTTTTACAAAATATGTTGAAAATCAAAACTTTATTAAAAAAAGATCGATTAGCTGCAGATCAGTAGCTCCCGGTCTGTAATTTTGCTCTATCAGCTGCATAGTCGTTGCTTTTGGTGTGACTATTTTATATTATCCAATATTCTTTAGCATTATTCGTATCAAAGTTGTTTAACCTATTTAAAGCTCTTTACTGTAGTGTTTTATCGACTCATCCATGTCAATTTTATATCTTTTCCTCGCTGTTTTTAGTTTTTTTTAGGTTCTCTTTGGAGTCTGCAGATTTAATTCTACTGTGTCTGCGTTTATTTATGTGAAAAATTGTGCATTTATCATTAAACCAGGGCTTTTAGGATTTTTTTTCTGTGTGTTTAACACCAAAAACGTCCTTAGATGCACTTAGAAAGACATCGCAAAGTTTTGCCACTACGTTGTTTAAAATATCTCTATCCGCCCCGTTTTCTATAATATATTGAAGTTTTTCTTCTTTATTCTTAATATTAGAATTGTGTCTCTCCATACTACTACAAAAACGATTACCTTTGTAGTGAAATGTACATTTTTATGCTATTACATGTAACTAGTTGATATGCAGATGACCTCTGACCCTGTCCACTGCGCACCCTTTTACCTGGAGCTCCAGTGCAAGTCTAGTTCTTTCAGCCCACCAGTTCATATCTATCTGTTTATTTCCCTGTCCTTGTATTTGTCCTCTGATGTACCATGTTCCTTGTTTGTTCATCCAAGGTAAGGCTTATAGCCTAATACATGTACCATGTAATGTTTACGTAATATCGGTTTCATGACAATTGGCGTCGCCGGTGGGATAGCCTACTCGACAATTCGCGTCACATGTTTGCAATATTTGCAAGCAATGAGTGGTACATTACTTGTTCATGTGTTGGAAGTTTCGTATTGAGCGCTTGTATTTTACGAACGTGTATAACGATAGTCCGATTATTGAGCAAGTGCTGCATCATTTTATTGGAAAAGTCGTGTTGCGCGTTTGTTCTTTACGAATGTGTTTGTGCGATAACTCCTATATTACTGTTGATTATGTCGTGTTGAGCGTTTAGTTTATATTAAAGCGTGCATACACACGAGTGTCGATAGTTTTTTTTTCTTTTTGTATATAAATTGTGTATTGACCAAACTTGTATGTTGAAAACTTGCGTGTTGTCGTGTTCAGGTACTACATAATGTTATAGCATGAGATTCAGGCGTGTATAGTATATCAAGTTATTTTTTCATCTTTGCTACTTTTGAATTTATTTTGTATACCTCGTATATTATCGTCTCATTAGACGTGGTGTCCGATATTTTGTCGTATTTTTGCTATATTGTAGACTCTGTCACTTGTGTTTCTGTAAACACGTGGGTGACAACGTCTGCACAAGTGTAGAATTCTTCGTATTTATTCTTTTTTTTCATATTTTACTAGTTTTTTGTCACTTTTTAGTGTTTACCACAGCGTTTGGGTAATTTTATGTCTTCGTAAATTGCGTTGGATAGATTTTTTTGTATTTTGATATTTGTTTACGTGTTGTTATCGTCTGGTCGGTCGCCATTATTTTCACGTGATTTTTTGGCGCCAATTCGACAGTGAAATTTTTGCGCATAGATAGATTAATACTTCCTGTAACGTATCAACTACTTTTGTTTTCAAGTCAGCATTTTCGTTTTTGTTTGTTTACATTTTAAAAGTAGATAAACATAACAGCTATTCATTTTTAATTTTCGTACACAAAATTTATTTAATAATTTTTGGCATTCATTTCTCTATTAAAGGGCTTTGCAATTAGTTTTATTTGACAAGTACTTGATAATAAATCATACTTTGCTATCTAGTGGTGAAATATTGTTTATCATTCATTTGTTAACATAGATATTAAAAAATTACGGGTTTTTTTTTTTTTTTGGGGGGGGGGCCCTTTTTTTGGCTATTATTATTATTTTATTTTTCCCTCTCATTACTTTTTGTAACAGTAATGAATTTAAGTGACTTTTGAAATTTCAGATATTTGGTTGGTATCATTTTCTAAAATCCTCAATATGTCAGCCCATTTATATAAATTTTGCATCGAAGATGGATTTACAAAAACTTAAAGGTGTAGGTCCAACTGTCGCAGATAATATTAAAGCGTATCTCGGTGCATCCGGCAATTTTTGGGGGGCCAGAAGGCCTTATTCAGGTAAGGAACCTGAAACTCAGCAAAGAGGAAATTGAAAAAACAATTTCCATCCATATCCTAGGTACAACGTTTTGCAAAATACTAAGGGTCAGCTGATGGTTCAACTAGTGTAAGAGATGTTAGCGGAAATCCCGAAAACCCTGCCAAAAATGAAATCATGAAACTGTTGATGATGAGGTCTTAAATGATCATGGGATTTGTAGTTCTGAGGAAATAATGAATAATGCTTTGAGGGATTTAGTTTCGAAGAAGAATAAGGAAAACATTAAAAATCAAAGTGTTCGATCGAAAGAATTTGATTTACCACCACCCCTCAAGGACCCAAATGAACAAAAACATTTTGCAGGAGCTGGTATTGATTCATATATTAACAAAAGCATGTTGTAGGTGCTGGTATGGAAAGGAGATATCTGAACACACATGTGAACAATTAAGTTGCTCCTCCTATATAAACCTCATGCTCTACAGTCTCTCATATGTATCAGCCAACAACCGTAAGCGCATCATATGGTGGAATGCAGACACAATGGGGTTTGCAATATCCTCCATGCACATTACCATGCAATGATGCCCTACGGTATGGCGCCTTGGTGACCCATATCCATATTATCTTCCGCAACCATATGGGTATCCCATTATGTCATTACCACAGACTACAGAGGTTATTGTACCACCAGTAGCTGCGGTAAAATCAGAACCTTTTAATGTGTTTCCGCAATCTGTGTCTATGTGCCCTCTCAGGTTATCCAGCGGTGCGTTACCGTGTGACCAGGGAGCTCCCATATATCCTCAAATGAGACAATCAGGGGTATCAATTATGAATACATATCCAACCACAAGGGTTGCACAGACAAGATATACAATACAACCTCAACATCAGCAACATGCATTGCCACAACAAGCACAACAACAACCAATGCAACCTCAACATCAGCGAAATGCATTGCAACCTCAGGCACAACAACAACCAATGAAACCTCAACATCAGCAACCAACATTGCCACTTCAAGCACAACAACCAATGCAACCTCAACATCAGCAACATGCATTGCCACTTCAAGCACAACAACCAATGCAATCTCAACATCAGCAACAAGCATTTCCACCACAAGCACAACAACAGCGAAACAATGTTTCTGTTCAGCAAGTGCCACATCAGGACAGAGTGGATACTTTGCGAAAGTCGTTACAAAATGATGGCACAGATTCTTGGGTTGCATTTCAGCAAAAATTCATTTGTATTGCTGAAGTAAAAAAATGGCCTCCCAAAGAATCCAAAGATTATTTGGGTTGGTGTCTTGAGGGAGAAGCTAGTGAGTATTATGCCACGGTAGTGACTCAAGATGCTGACATTGGCTATATGCAGCTGATGCAAAAATAACAAAACCGGTTTGG
This sequence comes from Magallana hongkongensis, assembly GCA_016163765.1. Classification (NCBI taxonomy): domain Eukaryota; kingdom Metazoa; phylum Mollusca; class Bivalvia; order Ostreida; family Ostreidae; genus Magallana; species Magallana hongkongensis. The sequence goes on from WFKH01011925.1 coordinate 59,253,527, forward strand.
GTACAAAGAAATAACTGAGACCGCGCAGCTGAAGCTAAGTTCTTTAATGCAGGGGACTGAAGAAAGTATGGTGGAATGGGCTTATCGAGTTTTCCATCCTGCCCTTCGAGCTTATGAAGGTCTTCCGGAGAATTATATGCTTAATAAAGCCTTAAAGCGTATCTGCCATTGTTGTAAGGATAAGGATGCTGGTCAATTTGCCATCGATCAGGTTTTTCTTTGTGAGGAGGAGACGGAGAATTCCTTGTGCTCCCACAAAGACGACTTCGTTCAGGTTCGATCTGCGAAGGTTGATGTAACCCATAGATTAGCGAAACTGGAAGATTATATGGGAATATTAACGTCTGGTATGAGTGACATTTTGAAGGAAATGGAAGCATTAGTGAGTGAGCGATCATTAAGTCGAAGTCCAAAGCGTCAACAGATGCGTACAACTTCACGGTCACCGTCATCTTCAGGTCGTAGATACTATTAGTGTGGGGATATGAGTCACTTTTAAAGTGAATGCCCAAGTTAGAACTCAGTCAACAAAGCATCAAGAGTAGACAAGATCGTAACCTTCGCAGAGCCAAAGAATGAGGAAAACGACAAAGGGTCAAGTTATTAGGCCAACCCTTGATCCTTTCAGAGCCTGGCCTTTCAGAGCCTGGCCTAGTAACAGATAATATTGCAACGTCCGACAAATTGTATATTATAAGATTGAGATCAACATAAACTATTGAGGTAAACTTAGATATCAATGGTCATACTGTTGCGGCGCAAAATGACACTGCAGCTCAGGTAACTATAATATCTGGTAAATTTTTAAACCTTCTTAGCAAAAAACCTTCAATATTAAAAGAAGTTCAAATGCACACAACAGGTCGTGATCTCGGCATGAAAGGATTCAAAGTTGGTCCGCTGAGTATTTTGTTAAGGTCACAGGTTTTCACAGTTAAAGAAATTTATGTAGCACCCATTGAGGACAATATGCTCCTGTAACTTGATTTCCTGTAAGATGTTCTGTGTTGTTAATTTGTCTGAAAAACTTATTAACCTAAAACGCGGACAAGTAGTAGAATTTGCCTATGAGGTGGGTGAGATTCTAGAAGAAGATACAGAGGAAGTTAAAGTTCAGAAATTATCCACATCCAGTACAGTGAGTAACAATGAAATTCCTAAGCATTTAACAGATTTTTCAGCTAGATCTGGAGAATATATATTAAAAAAACAGAAAGAACTCTGCTGCAAGACATGCTATATTGATATGCGGATGTGTTTGCTAAGAATGAGTTTGACCTGGGAAGTTTCACCGCCATAGAGCACCACATTAAAACTGGTGTTTCAAGATCAATCAAACAGCGTTTGCGGAGAACTCCGGCATGTTTTGCAGATGAGGAGGAGAAACATCCGAATGAATTACTTGGAGCTGATGTTATTGAAACTTCAGTGTCCGAATGGGCCTCAGCACCTGTATTGGTAAGGAAAAAAGATGGAACGCTTCGTTAGTGTGTAGACTACCGAGCATTAAACACCGTAACTAAGAAAGATGTGTTCCCATTACCTTTGGTAGATGAGTGTTTAGACACACTAACATGAAATATTTGGTTTTCAAAGCTGGACGCCAATTGGGCTTACTTACAGGTAAAGGTTAAGGATTCTAGCAAAGAGAAAACTGCCTTTATTACCAAATATGGCATTTTCCAATTCAAGAGGATAGGGTTCGGTCTCTGTAACGCGCCAAGTACTTACAGCAGAGCGATGAATTTAGTTTTGAGAGGTTTACATAGGAAGACAGTTTTGGCATTTTTGGATGATATTCTGGTGTTAGGCAAAAACTTTCAGGAACATCCAGACAATATTATTGAGGTTCTGGAAAGATTTAGATCATACGGTCTGAAGTTGAAACCCCAAAAATGTATCATATTCCGAAAAGAGGTAAAGTTTCTTAGTCGCAAAGTGAACAAAGATGGACTAAGTATTGGGCCTAATTACATTGAGACAATCAACAAATGGCCTAAACCAGAAAACACTAAAGACGTGGAACGACTCTGCGGCTTTGCAAATTATCACCGGAATTTTATAAAGAATTTTGCTGAGGTAACAGTTCCTTTGTATGCTGTAACAGGTAAGAATAGATCCTGGGGTGATGAGCAACAGTCTGCTTTTGATGAAGTGAAATTGGCTCTAACAAGTGCTCATGTTCTTACTTTACCTAATAAAGATGGTCAGTTCATATTAGACACTGATGCCTCTGAATTTGCCATTGGAGCTGAATAAGTGCAAATTCATGACAATGAAGAGAGAACAATTTCATATGCGAGTTTGATTCTTCTCCCTGAACAACGAAAATACTGTACCACTAGAAAGGAGCTACTAGCAGTTGTAGTGTTTACATGCTATTACCGTTACTATTTACTGGGTAGAGCCTTTATAATACGTACAGATCATAGAAGTCTTCAGTGGCTATTCAATTTTCGTTATCCCTAGGGTCAGTTAGCCCTTTGGATGGAGGAACTCATTTAATATAATATGACAATAAAACATAGGAGAGGAAAAGATCAAGTAAATGCTGATGCATTTTCAAGATTGAAAGATGAAATTTGCCAATTCTATCGAAAAGAGTGGGGTGTAATTACTGTCGCCGAGCACATACGACACTTTTCTGGACGAGGTAGATAATATTGTTCCTCTTACTGAAATTAATAAGGCACCAGTGGATAGGATGGCACAGTGTGATGAGAAAATCAAAGTTCGACTTGTTGATCAACAATCTTGGATTCAAAGTCATACTATTGATGAAATTAAGTCTGCACAACGCAGTGATACAACTTTACAAATAATCATCAAGTGGCTTGAATATCAAGAAAGACAGGATAATGAATTGTTTTTAATGTCAAAGCAGCCAAGGCTTACTGGATCAACAAAAAACTCTTTATACTGGATCAAGGACTTCTCTGGAAACAAGAAGAAGGTACCAAGGTTTAAGTACTCCCAAGTACCATGATAGTGGAAGTCATGAACTTGTGTCATGATGTCCCTGCTGCTGGACACCAGGGAGTAAGTAGAACCTTGAGTCGAGTTAAGGAGCTTTTTTATTGGTATTCCCTGTCAACAGATGTGCATAACTATGTTGCTTCGTGTGTTGTCTGTAATCGAAATAAAAAAACCAACAAGACGCGCTCGTTGAAGCTTTACAAATAAAAATTTCATGCAGGAGTGCCAATGGAAAGAGTCCATAAGGATTTCTTGGGGCCATTACCAGTTACCAAAAACAATAACGCGTAAATTCTAATGATGGTTGATCAATTAACAAAGTGGGTTATAAGAATTCCCTTGCGTGCACAATCAGCCAAGGTAACAGCCCGTGCCGCCATTAATGAATTCTTCTCAAAGTTTGGTTATCCTTTGCAGATTTTTACAGATCAGGGAACTAATTTTACGTCAGCTGTTCAGTAATACATGCAAAGCGCTAGAAATCCATAAAACCAGGACTACTCCTTATAGACCCTCATCAAATGGCCAAGTTGAGCGGTTTAACGGAACTCTCATGGATGCAATTCGTTGTTTTGTCTCAAAAACACCAGGAGACTGGGATGTTTATCTTCCTCAGATAGCGGGCGCCCTGAGATCCTGTAAAAACCGCAGCACTGGTTTTACACACAACATGCTGATGCTGGGCAGAAAAATTAACCAGCATGTGGATTTAATTTTCCCCTTTAACACCGGGCATCAGTTTTATTCAGAAGATCAATACCTGGCTGAGCTCTTAAAGAACATTGCTAGTGCTCATGAAACAGCTAGAATACTTTAAAAACTACGCAAGGTATCCTAAAGCGTGATTATGATCGCAAAATCCTTGAACATACATACAAAGTGGGAGATGTACATGTCGTTTACGTTCTGGATACAGCGACAGTTAAAGGTAAGTGCCGTGAGTTAAATACTACCTGAAAAGACCCACGTGTGGTTACAGAGAGGCTCTCCTAGTACATCAGTAAAGTTAAACAACGGAGGAAAATTACTTGCATGAATCATGATTGAATCAAGCTATGAAAAAATGACAATAACAAACCGTCAAGCATCTCAAAAATCTATAAAACGTAGTACAATGTAAGGATCGCAAGTTACCAGATTGGATTCACAAACATCTCTGTAAGATTCCATCAGATACAAACAGTGATTAGAGTGAATGTTGTGTCTGCCACGGTTATGATACTGGTTCGTTTATGATTCAGTGCGATGAATGCCGCGATTGGTTTCACGGTGCCTGTGTTAACATCACGAAAGAGTATGCGGGAAAACTTGCGTTTTAATTGTGCCCGGGCTGTAACAGTTGAACACTCTTATTTATGTTCTGATTCTAGTTGTGTTTTTGTTTTGTTTTTAAGTTATATCATGTACATTATCTTAAAAACATTACTTGTTTAGTTGGTTCTTTGAATTTGATTTTTTATGTTTCTGCTTAGTATCATGATAGCAGATATAAGCCGATCTTCAATGTTTAATTTCTAGGTACACTGAAACTGATTTTCAGTGTGTATGTGTTATTTTTTATTGTTGTATGCTATTATCTCTTTCAACAGCTGATGATGTGAAGGACAAACCTTTAAGACCAGGGTCATGTCTCATATTATTCATATCATTATCCTTTTTCATATGTACTAGTCATTTATTCGGGGGGGGGGGGTCCTGTTCGTATTGTCCATCATTATTATATACTTTTTCTACATTATATAGTTAATATCTACTATGTCACGCTACCGGGGGTATCAGCCTGCACCGAATTATTCAACTCTACGTCAGAAGAGAGGGGAGAATTACCTGAATTATGTGAGAAGAAGCACCTCCTCAGGAAGACTGATTGAGCCAATTCGTCTCGTATATGACTTGGCCCTGTTGAGTGATGGAACTTATCACAGACATTTGTGATGCTATCCTTGATCAATGCCGCTTAGTAAGAGATGAATATGACGTTCGCTGAATTGAGAAGATCTGGAATGAAGCGCGTACCATTCTGTGCACCGAAAGTTGGGTCGAGGACAATCTCCCATCACTTATCCGAAGCTCCAATGCAAGCCAAGAAGGTGAGCACGTTCTATTACCGTTTCATCGTCACCATCAGTTATGTGCATATATATTCGTCTTCGAACCAATCCCAACTTGGATGTTGTGCGTGAAAATGCGGTCGAGTGTCCGCCTTCTTACACCAAAGAGTTTGTGATGGAGATAGCTCATACTGATTGTCCCGTCTCCATTGATCATAAAGTAGCGGGGTCACCCGTAACTCGTGCACCGATGGCGCCTGCGACTTTCGTGGAGGAGATTCTTACGGCGGAGGACGAGTGTGTTGGGAGCAGGGAGTCTTCACCCGCAGTTGTGTCAAAGAAGCGGAGATTACCCTTGCATCTCATTTGGCCCCGGGGATTACGTCGGCGTGTTCTTTAGGGTTGTACAGTTTTCCGTCCATGTATAATTTGTCAACCACGAGCCTTTACGAACAACGAACAAAAACTAACTTACCAGTTTTCTTTTTATGAAAGTGATAAATGTTAAAATACGTTATTTTTAGTCTACTATTTTATTGCTTTTATCTAGGAATATTAACATTTTTCAGGTTTTTTGTCTGTGATAACAATACAAATAGAATTTGTTACGAATAGTTCAATACAGTTCATCAATGACGCATTGTTGCGGCGCGAGGGGAGATTTCATAATAAAAACGGAAAAATAACGTACAAATGTCAATTTGATATTTAATTGTACATTTGCTGCAAATTATAAATATGTAGGTACAGTGTAATAAAGAACAATTCTTTGAATATTATGAGTATAATAATGGTTGGGGCGTGATGAAATCCACTTAAGCTCGAAGGGCTATATGATGAATACGACCAAAATCATTTTTTTTCATAAACTTCAACGATCGTTTTGTATTTCTTTTAAAAAACCACAGATCACCGCTGAACACACGATCGTCTGCTAAAACAGCATAATTGTCCGCTATATTATAATTAATGTCTCTACACTCCATCAGTTAAATGCATTTGATATACAATACAAAATGTATACAACGTTGACATTTGTGTTCGTCCACTGAATCTACATTTATATCATGCACACCATTTGTAGATGTTTTGAGTTAAAATAAGGAATGGCGTTTGAGTGAATACTCGTTCTACAATGTCATACAACATTTAATACGGTGATTTGTTAATACAGCAGGCTGTTGAAACTTTAATGGTACTGTATTGAAGTGAAATACGCAGCTAGAGATCATTACAAAGTCCTTGGTTTGGATTTAAGTATGGCACCAAAGTTTATTCTAGAAGAAATCTAATTACGTTGTTCCTTGTGGTGAATAAATATGATAATCATTTGTGCTGAACAGCCACGCAAGTGCATACGGAAGTATTTTATATGCATTTCAAATGCGGTCAATAAAATTAGACATTCGTGAAACGCCCACGTACCAAAAAATCTGACGTTTTGTTGACATTACAAAATATTATTCAAATTTGATAGTCATCCAAAGAAATCCAGCGTTAGGGTCTTATACTGGTGTTAGAGTATAAAGTTAGCACAACCCATTTTTACCCCGCTAAAAAATCAACGTTAATACCAAAGTGGTTTGCTTGTGTCCGAATGTTTGACTTTGCTTATGTTGGGCATGGACAGATAGACACGGTATTCCAATAGAAGATGCACATATTTTCGGTTTCTATATCTTGATTTCCTTAATGAGAAACTTATCTACCAACAGAAAAAGATATGATTAACTGACGAACTAATAGTATGAGATATGCAATAATGGGTTATCGGTAAATGACCATTATTACAAAAGAATAGCTGTCTTGGACATTTTAGTTATTTTTGTCAAAGTGAAACTAGATTCTTTCATGGACCGTTAAAACACCAGCAATTATTTGATCGTCCGTTTCATGAAAGTTGTTGATTTCGTCATAATGGACATTCGTGACCGGTTCCAGGTACATTGGATCAGTAGCATTTTCTATCGGAGGGTGTTGGTGGCTTTCCCGATATAAAGTTTTATACTCGACAAATTGACTTGAAAAGTTTTCCTCTTTTTTACTGTGGGGCACTTCAGTCCGCTTCACACAATGTTTATAGAAATAAATAACCACAAATAATCCAAATAGAACGACAAACGCTAGTATTATGTAAAATACAGAATTTGAAAACCCTTTGATGAATGTAGGATACCCAGAAGATGCCATTTCTGTTATCTTTGACGTTGTTATAATATGGGGTGTTGAATTAAACGTCTTTTTGGGAGGAAAATCTGAAAATTAATCATCAATGAATTGAATATTAATATATAAACAGTTACATGAATATATTTTTATTTAAGTAAGTCTAATATACTGAGTTTAATAAAAACATGTACTTAATTTATATGCATCACTAGAACGTACCTGAATTAGTGAAATAGCAAGGCGTTATTTGATACATGATTGAAACAGCTATAAAAATCCTTGTTAAATATAACCTAAATGGCTTTCTGCAATAATTAGCGATCACAAAATGCTATAAATATACCGTCAAATATTTTACATCCAAATCTAAAGTCACATTCGCTAGGCTTGCAGTTGCAGATGTCCTGACACCTTTTCCCAAAAGTCGGATATGAACAGATCCTGGAACAGTTGATGTCTTGATACCCTAACGGGCATTCTACATAAAGGAGATCGATATGTTATTTAAATTCACTCTTCTAATAAAAAGAAATATGTGTGAGGTACTGAAAAGATTATCATTAAATATCGAAATTACTTTCACAACTCGATGTTTCATCATTCCAGTATGTCCCTGAACAGCATACAGGTCCAAGATAGCTTTTAATTAAAATTATCATAATCAATTGGATATTTTAAATAATCTTTTTTTTTAAATAAGAAAAGATTAAGATAAAATTGTCTAGAATCATAGCATACCTTCCACACAATGATAACACCGGGGTCCAGATAAGAGGGAAAACTATCAACATAAAATTCATTTTAGACAGCTATGTCGATGTCGAATAAATTCAGAGCACGTATTAAAATTGCGTATCGTTTATGTGCTTATACAAATTTCTTCCGTTTATTACTGCACATAACATCTGTAATGATTGCAAAATTTCAAATCAATTATAAATAAGGATGTTTATAATCCAGCTAGATATAGTTAAAATCCGGGTTTTTTTAGAGTTAAACAAATTATCAACTAAATATATCTGAATTTAGGAACTTTAATCGTTGAATCTTATATTACCAGTAGATGTTATTTATTCGACGATGAAATGTTTTTCTTCTCTGTTTCACATTTATAATATATAAATAATCAATAAGTCAACTCTTCCATGGTACAACTATACTCTAGGTTGAAAGACACGAGTAAATAAAAAAAAAACCAAGTCTTAAGAGAACCCACGAAATCGGGTATCAACCGTAAAATCGCATGCATTGGTTCTGATCAATCTATAAGCATTCTGACTATTCATGTAACTTTCCTCAAAACCGCAAAATGATAGCAGCGGCGCATCAGGAGGGATGTAAATAGATTGAACTAAAATGAGGTGGGTACAGGTTTTCATGTAACTTTTTAAAATTGCAATTATAGTATGCGAAAATTAATCTGAAATTAATTTCTTGCATTATAAGAAACGTTGCATAGTGGTCTCACCGGTTGTCACATATAATATAGTAATTTGACTTTATCGTCAGAGAATCAGCAACAAATACACCAATAAAAAGTCTTACGCCGTAATATAGAAGGATATGTGTATTTCAGTTGGCGGAATATACGCTTGTAGATCATGAAGCAAGTGAAATGTGTTTATTTATTATCATTGAGTTGTTGTTTGTGATTGGTTCACGGTTGATTTAACTGTAAAATCTGTTAATGTGACAAAACAAAAGATGCACAAGCCGATTATACACAGGAAAGATGTCCACATGTGTAAAATATGTGTATAATTTTACACTAGTTTTACACATATAATACATGTGTACAACACATGTTTAAAAATTTATATGTTGAACACATTTATTATATACATGTGTAACATCTGTATTTTACATATGTTTAACACATGTGTAAAAATATAAGTGTGCAATACATGTATCAAACAGCATATGTTAATCAGATACACGTGTAAATAATGTTTTCTTTTCTTATTCATTTTCATGACTTCAACCTGTACTTATGCATTTATTATTAAATACAAGTATACACAAAATTAATTTGATAAACTTTTGCCAACTAACTTACAGAAAAATTATTTGTAACCAATTCCGGATTTAAATCTTGATTGTCTTTAATTTTGTCCTATGCAATCATACGTCATTTTTTACGTCACGGAAGCAGAAGATGTTGAATTTGCTAAAGGTAAGGATTGTAAATCACTCTATTTAATTTATGTGTATTGTTAAATATATAAATATTGCTGGTGGCAACCTATATGTCATTTTTCAACGTGAACAGTAGCTCAGAGCCATGTGTTCACGCATACCTTGCTAAGGTCAATGCATTGAAAAGAAGGAAGTTGAAGTAAGATTGAAAGAGAGATGAATAAATACGCTAAAGGTAAAAGTTTATTCTCTCATATAAATGGTGATATGTTTTTTTTTTAAATAGTGCCCCTCTCTCTCTCTCTCTCTCTCTCTCTCTCTCTCTCTCTCAACTTGCAAGTGTAGGAAATTAATTAACATTTATTTATACATTTAAGAAGATAAATATTCTGAAATAACTTCATATTTTGTATGCAAAAACTATACACCGAATCTTCTCACTCTTGATATATTGCTGTGTATGCAAGCAGCTAAAAAAATTGTATTTTGTTTCTTTTTCAGGAAACTTATTGGACACAGAACAACAAATATGCTTATATGTAATCATTTGCAAGAATTAAATTAATTTTCATTTTAAATGCTGTTTTTTTAATCTTTAATTAACAACAGGTGAATAGAAATGCAAATGAATAAATCATTTGCACATGTATGCAGTGTATCATTCTTTGAGCTAAGAAATTAAAAGCATTGTTTGCTTTAAATGAAAATAGAAACAGTAATAATTAATTATTATTAACTCTGGCCCAATAATTAAGATTATTTACACATGAGTTTTACATATATATGAAACACATGAAATATACATATTGAACACATGTTTTACATGTATAAAAATCGTGTCTTCTATTATACATGTGTTTTACATGTATAAAGCACATGTTCAACATGTTTGAAAATAAACACTTTTTACATGTGTGCTCTTCATATGTGTTTTACACATGTGAAATATATATGTAAAATATATGTTAAACACATGTTTTACACATTTGGACATTTTTCCTGTGTATAGATTACCTAGAAAGATCATATCTGACAGGTTTAATCGAACTGGAACTGTGAAAGTAGTTTTTTGGGTATGTTAAAGATTTGAGACCAAATTTCTCATATTACTATGTAAGATATATTTTGTATTTATCTTGAAAACATTTAAGTAAGATTACCTTACACTGAATCTTTTTTTTTTAAATTAATGAATTCATTTATTTAATTGAACTCCCCCATAACGTCAAAAAACTAATTATGGTAATAGTATTGAAAAATTTCATAATTTTAGATTCTTCCTTGATTTATTTACTCTTCCTTGATTTATTTAATATCTCAATATTGTTTATTTCCTTTAGGAGATGAACAAGATAATGAAGTAGAATTTAAGTACTTTACTTTATTATAATTTTGTACAATACTAGTCAAGGAAATATTTTCAACTTATTTCGTTTCATAATAAAAATACATGAATACGACGATTGATAATTGATATCTATTTATCACAATGATTTACAAAAATTTATATAAACCAAACGATTATTGTACGATGTAACAAGATTAAATACATCGCTTTTTAATTTCTGTACTACACATGAAAGTAAAAAAAATGAAAAACTGAAAAGGATAAAATTATGATTCTTTAACTTAGCAGACCTAAACAAGAGTTTTTGATAAATGTTAACAATTAAAGGCAGACATGAAAGTATGAAATACATATACATGTATGTAGTTACAAAATAAGAAGTAAATATTTATTTTTTTTGCGCAGAATAAATGTATGTAGGAAGTACAACCCGCTAAATCATGCTAAGTTTAATTCCTTTTTTATAGCTGACTTATATTGCGTTTTATACCTTTAAAAGTTGCAAGTATATAATTTACTCATATGTAAAAGAGCTTGGGCATTTGTATAGATGTACAAGTGACACGTTAATACAGGAAGTTATAAAAGAGTTGAATTTCCTTTCACTTACATTTAATACTCAACAGTTATTGTGATAATTTGCCAAGAGCAAAGTCAGCATTATTTCATCAATCATACTTTAAAATAACTTTTTTTTCTATCAAGAATACTTTGTATCTACATGTATAATCTGTCTCCGGGTACAGTACTAGTCTTTTAGTGTTTGCAAACATTCCTGTGAAAATCTTGCATTTTTTTATTTAGAGGTTTTCAGGATCGATCCCTTTTGTCATTTTGATCTTAGCATTTTCATGTCATATGCAATTAAAAATCATAATTCAGCCGCGATCTTCAAACTGTTAAGCTAGAGGAGACGTTTCAATTTTTTTTAATTTTTTTTTCAGATTTTTTCTTACTTCTACATGAATATAATTTTTTTTTTGAACATGGGGCAATTATAAATAATGATTGACTAATTAATTGTCAAACGAAGTTATCATAGAACAGAATATATCAACAATGAACATGAATTATTGATCAGTGAAATGACAACCCATCCTACTTGCCAGATTAATTATTATGGAAGGCAAAGTAAATTTCGAAATTTCTGTGTAATTTTGCATGAACTTACATGCAATCTCTAATATATGTACTATCACAGAATCCCTTTCTTACTCATATACATGTAACTGATAATTGGGAATTAACGAATATAGTGTTTGTTGTTCCCCACTTTTGTTTCGATTGTCAAGATATTTTAGATAGGTTTGCTTTCTTCCCCCTCACTTTCTGCCTAAACCAAACAGACTGACATTAAAATTCTTACAATGCTCCCGCCTTCTTATGCATGCCCCTAATTACAGAAAGAAATCACTTTGCGTAGATGAGAAAACGATG
>WFKH01011925.1:59275830-59307765 GCA_016163765.1 Magallana hongkongensis
GGAAAACTTTTTGAGTTATGAAGCCGAAAAGGAGTCAGAAAAAAAAAGAAAAAGTATAATAATAATAAAAAGAAACCAAAGAATAACAAGAGGGTCTTCCGTTGGAAACGGAAGACCCTAATAATAAAAAGAAACCGTAGAATAACAAGAGGGTCTTCCGTTGGAAACGGAAGACCCTAATAAAGAAAAGAAACAATTGAATAACAAGAGGGTCTTCTGTCGGAAACGGAAGACCTTAATAATGAAGAATTACCATCAGAATCAGTACAAGGTCTTCCGTTGGAAACGGAAGACCTTAATAAAATTGATCGATAGGTTTAATAAAAATCCCAACCTCGGTCGTTATTTATCAGATATTCATGACCCCTCAAACGTGTCTGTTCTTAAAGCACCAACAATGACTTCAAAATATACTAACGGAAAAAGATTTCTGATTTGCGTTTTATTTTATAGTTTTTTTCTATTATTTATAACACGTTATATTTCAAAATTCAATGTGTATCATCGGATATTTAATGCAACCTTTCTTAAAACCAATTATAAAAATTGTACGAATCCTGATCCGAAGAGCAGACAAATGGAAAATGATTTAGAGATGCAATTTAGATACAAACTGTTTAACATTGGGCCACAGTTTGGCGCATCGTTTTCACCTTTGTACAAAGGATCTTATGCAGTGAATGGTTCACTTCAAGGATTCTTCGGTTCTGCAAGACGTGTCTCAAACGTGGATTGTAGTCTGCTGTTTGAAAACGATTAAAAACGTTCGTAAAATGAACACCAAAATACCCTCACCGCCATTGTGTCAACAAACAAAACACTGTGAACATTTTATTTCATCAAGAGGATATATAACAGATTCTTTATCGGACGAGGAGAAACATTTCCCAATTGCCTACAGCATTCTTGTTTACAGAAGTCCAGAACAATTTGAATTTCTTTTGAGAGCCATTTACCGACCACAAAATGTTTACTGTGTTCACGTGGACGGGAAAACACCTCGTAATGTCTTCAATGGATTTAAATGCATCGCACGTTGCTTTCCAAACGTTTTCTTAGCGTCGAAGAGATATACAGTGAACTGGGGGAAAATAGGGGTTTTATTACCAGAGATTGAATGCATGAGAAATCTTTTATCATTTTCAACTTGGAAATATTTCATCAATCTCACCGGACAGGAGTTTCCACTTCGTACAAATTATGAGTTAGTGAAAATATTAAAAATCTATAACGGTTCAAATGACGCAGAGGGGACGATCAAGAGGTATGCATTTTATGACATTAAATTTATTTAAGGAGGCCGACTTTAGTTTTCATTGGGCATGTTTTTGTGCATTCCATCAAAATACAGTGTATTATTACCTTTTATGAAATTTTTTTGATACCATTTATTAAATTGAACACAATTAACAAACTACAGATAAAAATATTTTTTACGGAAAATTTTACTTTTTAAACAAGTTTTTCGTTGTTCGGTAGGTAAACGTTGCCATTTTGCTTTTAAGACGTTATGATAAAATGAAGCTTTGTAGGAGTACGTTATAAGAAATAACATAAAAGAAAAAGTAAAAAGTGTACCCCATTGAAATTTTACTACAAGAATTTTGCTATCCTCAAGATTATTTTTCTTAATTTTTGAATGAATCCATTGTATCAATCTATATTTGTAATACTTCAAATATATAGCAAAATTCGGTGCATTTTGATATTTTGAGATGACCCCTCAAAAAACCAGATGATAGAATTTAGCATTATTTACATATAAGGTAGAAAATGATATTACTAAGCACATATAACAATTTGAGGAAAATCGCTATTGTAGTATTTTTTTAATCTGCTTCAAAGTGCAGAAAATGACAATTTCCTATATATTCCTATAGTAAATGCACCTGTATTTTGAGATGGCCCCTGAGAAAGAACCAGATGACAGATTTTCTTGAAACTTCGCAAATATACTAGAGTTGGTGTAAATCACATATTGTTAAAAAATAAAGAGTTTTGCTATTGTAGTTTTTACGCAAAAAACCCCAAATCGACCCCCTTAAATGTTTCCCAACATTTATATCATCAGATATGTGCATATATCAGAAGAGTAATTTTAGCAGGAGTTACTTCCCGTTGACGGTCTTGATTCCTTCATTTTTAACCAATTTCAACTTTCACTACTGGGCATTTTGACGCAGGAAGCACTTTCTAAATGACATATATACGTTTGTTAGAACTTCCTTTACTTTGTATGTGTTATGTTGTTCGGATTTTTCGCTGTATATTTCTACCAAACTTAAAATTGGTTGCTCAAAGTGGAAAATTCACCTCCATGACCCACAAAGATAGCAGCCAAAGGAAATAATTCTCATAGAATGAAAACTCTAACAGATCTTCTCAATTCAAATTTAGTATCTTGCATCATAGATTTTTTTAGTACTGACATGGCTGTCTAAAGATACTGTCACTTATATTTGTACTTACAAAAAATAAATTTTTCGCATATAGCTTCTTAATGCGTTTCGATGAAATAAAAAGTATTGTTTTACAGTTTTACTTAAAAAATAATCTTTTTTATATTAAATTAGAGCAAACAAATATAGATGGAATATACCAGAGCAACCTCCTCATGATATACATCCCGTAAAAGGATCTGTTCACGTGACTCTAAACAGAAAATTTGTGGAATACGTCATCAATAACGATGTAGCTGCTGATTTTCTTACATGGGTAAACAAAACAAAAGTCCCAGACGAAACATACTTTGCGACCTTGATTCATAATCCCCAGCTCGGCATTCCGGGGAGTTTCAAGGGTAAGTAACAAAAGATATTTATAAGGTTTCTTATTCTTGTTGTACACTTTTATACAGGCATTAAAACACATTACTATTAAAGCAGCTTTAATCTCAAAAAACAACAGAATCTTAAACAAATAATTTCCCTGCTATTTTGAGTTTATACATCGTGCAACATTTAAGAAAGTTACGATAAATTAATTTCTGCATGACATTTTGTGTTTCTTTACAATAAAAATGGCTCACTTTATCTTGATTTTTTTTTCAAATCTGCAGACAACAACTTGATTATGAAAGATAACATGATTATTAAGAAGTATGTAAAAGTCAAATAGGTAAAAGAAATATTTTTTGGAGGGGGTATGATTTTCAACAATTTAATTCTGAGTTACGATGAAATTCAAGCAAATTGATCGATACAAACAATTTCACAAAACATTTAAATCGCCATCCTATAGCGTTGTTGTATTAAAACGTATAAGCCTTGATATAGTGAACTAACTTAAGGACGACGGATCGAATTCGCTTTGCGCAGATATATCGCGCACCTAAAAAGAGTGATTGTTACGAACATCGAATATTCAATATAACGTCACAATCACTAAACTCAATAAAAAAAATCGTTTATGACGCAATATTATTACTTATTAGACGGCTCGGCTTCGCCTCACCATCTATGAGACTGATCAACCCAATATATTTCAGTAGGGAGTCAGTAACTAACCTACTAAGTGTTTTGTTTTCCCGAGGACTATCAAGTGACATATTTATTCACAAAAAGCGATGATATATGCAAACCCATGTACAAGTTGTCTAACATCTCGTCCAATTTAACTCATTTAAACTCTTCAAAATTATGAATCTCACCTTTCAAATACTCTTTAAAAATCTTGGCTTCTCCCATGTTTACTTACAATGTTTTGTTGCTATTCAATTTTAAACGTTTTCACCCTTTCCTATGCAGAGATTTGAGCAAATTTCGACGCTGTCATTTTTTTCTTCTCCAGACACAACAATGTGACGTCAATGTTCAAAAGGCAACTACACTAAATTTTAAAGAATTTCAAAGGGCAACTACTCCAAATATCTTAAGAACGTAGGGAATGCGGTTTCTGTATTAAATAATATGAAATGTCGAAATGAGTAGGCGAAGCGTCGGTCAATGACGACATTATTGCCTAATATTAATTCTCACCGAACCTACATAGAGATATATGAGGCAATCACGTGCTATGTTCAAACCAATGAAAGTGTGACATTTCAGTCCGAGGGAAAACAAATAGCTATTTTACGTCAATACACACTTATGTAGTAAAAGTAGTGGCTGCCCTTCTATAATTTTTATGCTAAAGTACGCTTTTCAACATTTAAGGAATGAATTTAATATTTATTTGTTTTATACCATATAAAATGGTTTGGGGCAGTTTACGCATTATAAACCGCGAAGCGGTTTATAAAAAAGCGCAAACTGTTTCAAACCATTTAATATCGTATATAACTAATAAATATTGAATCCATTGCTTATAATTTAATTTTGTTTACTCTTAATTGTAGATAAATACGGTCAATTGATATTTAAAATAACGTCAAATTGTACAAAATTCAAACGTAACGTTAGGCGGATTGATACGTTTTTGACGTTAGTCTTACTATGACGTAGGCAACATTCTTTATACGATAAAAAATAAATTTTAGCCAATCAGAAAGTATGTTACAACTAGAATTAAATTAAATACGCACAAATTTCTATAGGGGATGTCACAGTAGTGTAGTGAGTTTTATATTAGCTCAAGGTATTTATAACCATCGATATAGATTAGTTAGCAGAGTTGAGCCAGTGAACAAATGGTTTACATTCGGATCCACTTCAATACTCGTATTGAAAATAGAGTTAAACCGTCCATATGCTAAACTTTTGAGGTATTTTATAAAAAAAAAAAGTTTAGCACACCCCAGTAGTTTATTTCTTCCTAAATCAACCTCGAAATGATGAACATAACCTTTTTCTTAGAGTTTGCGCAGTACTCCTTATGAAAAATTTCAGAAAAATAACGACACACCGCACTTTACCATGTGCCCCCGTAAAAACGAAGTCAATGTTATTGTCATTTATTAATGATATTAATTTAAAACATTATATAAGTATCATGTTTCAATTTGGATAGAAAATCCATTGCAGAATTTTTTAAAAATTATTTTCTTTCTCACAAGAACGGTTTTCTCCAGTATGTTCCATTGAAAAAGAGAAGTAATACAAACATTTTTTGAAATGGTCCCTACTAAAAATCTAATTCGATTACTATTTTATTTTTTGATTAATTTTAATATATCTTTAGTGACTCTAACTCACATAAAATATTCATAAAAACACTATTGTAGAAGTAAATTGGGTCCGTCGTCCCTAAATATAAATTGTATTCCTGACTTAACATTGCATTTTTTTTTTGTTTTTAAGGAGATCTGGAAACGGATTTTGGCGTACGAAAACCCTTTCTATCTCGTTTCAAAAACTGGTGGAATACAGCAAATTCTCTCCAATGTCATGGTAAATTTGTTCGATCGATCTGTATATTTGGAGTTGGAGATCTTCCTCTTCTTGCTCGTCGACCTGAGTTCTTTGCCAATAAATTTCACCACAATTACCAAACACAAGCCTTACTTTGTATGGATGAACTTATTTATAACAGGACAAGGGAGGAATATTACCAGCGACTGAAGTTTGATACGGAATATTATGAAAAAATAACACACATTAAGAACATTGTAGAGAAATAATAGTTTAAGTATACCAATAAAAATGTTTTAAAAGGGAATTGATGTTTATCTTACTTTTTAATGTACAAAGACATGAAACGTTTTAATTTTTTGTCCTATTCTATATAAATATTATACCGTAATTCGTATGAGAACATAGAAAATAAATCAAAAATTCCCAAACGATGGTCAAAATATATAAGAGAATAAGTTAATTTGTGAAGGTCAATGTTTATCCCCTACTTGATTTAACAATATGAATATGCCCACAAGACAAACAAGTTGTAGATTTAAACGGCAATATAAATGTTTAGTATATGTATATTTTATGTTTTAGACTATAGCTACAGTATGATGACATCAGCATAACTTCTTGAAGAAAATCAAAGTTTAAACCGAACTTAATGATGCTATCAATATCGATACATTATTTAAATAATATTGCTAAAGTTTCATTTTTCTAGCTAGTTTAATCACCATATTTCTAAAAACAATTATCATCATAATGATTTTAAGATTCAGTCTTTATGCACCGAATTTTATCATAAAATCAAGAATTGTCGAATATTCTCTACTGATTATTAATTGAAGGACTTGAGAAAAAAATCGCAGAATGTTTTGTTAAAAAGAGGATGAAAGATTAGATAGGTTATAAATCTAGTGATAAATGTCTTGTAAAGAAAAGGCAACACCTTGAGTTTTATTAACGATATTTGAAAAATCAGCAGATGTTCAAAAGAGAATAAAAACACTTTTATAGAGTCAATTGCTTTTTATTATTTGAACAACACACACGCCAAATTTCGGATTAACAGATATATTTATAACTAGGAATTTGAAAAAGGTACAAGTTTATTCTTGTTGAAACTAAATTGTTTACTCGATTTCGGAATCGGGTGAACGAGTTATCTGACAATCGTTAATATGAACAAATATACCATCGTTTTCTCATCTACGCGAAGTGAATTCTTTCTGTAATTAGGGCCATGCATAAGACGGCGGGAGCATTGTAAGAATTTCAGTGTCAGTCCGTTTGGTTTAGGCAGAAAGTGACGGGGGAAGGAAGCAAATCTATCTAAACTATCTTGACAATCGAAACAAAAGGGGGGAACAACAAACACTATATTCGTTAGTTCCCAATTATCAGGTACATGTTTATGAGTAAGAAAGGGATTTTGTGATAGTACATATATTAGATATTGCATGTAAGTTCATGCAAAATTAAACAGAAATTTCGAAATTTACCTGGCCTTCCATGTTAATAAATCTGGATAGCAGGATGGGTTGTCATTTGACTGATCAATAATTCGTGTCCATTGTTGATATATTCTGCCCCACGATAACTTCGCTTAACAATGAATTAGTCAATAGATATTTATAATTACTCCAAGTTCAACATTTATAATAATATTCATTCAAAATGAAGAAAACATCGAAAAAATTCAAAAAATTGAAACGTCTCCTCTAGCTTAACAGTTTGAAGATTGCGGCTTAAAATTAAAAGTCTATTAGGATTTTTAATTGCTAATGACATGAAAATACTAAGATTAAAATGATAAAAAAAAGTGTACAGTGATCGATCCCAGGAACCTCTTAATATAAAAATGCAAGATTTCCCCAGGAGCAAGTATGTTTGCTTAAATCGACAAACACTAAAAGACTAGTACTGTACCCTGAGACAGATTATACATGTCGATACAAAGTATTCTTGTTAGAAAAAAAAGTTATTCTAAAGTACGATGGATGAAATAATGTTGACTTTGCTCTTGGCAAATTATCACAATAGCTGTTGAATCTTAAATGTAAGTGAAAGGAAATTCAACTCTCTTATAAATTCCAGTATTAGCGTGTTCCTTGTACATCGATACAAATGCCCAAGCTCTTTTACATGAGTGAAATATATACATGAAACTTTCAAAGGTATGAAAGACAATATATGTCAGCTCTAAAAAATGAATTAAACTAAGCATGATTTAGCGGGTTGTACTTTCTACACACATTTATTCTGCGCAAATAAATCAATATTTCCTTCTAGTTTTGTAACTACATACATGTATTTCATACTTTCATGTCTGCCTTAAATTGTTAACATTTATCAAAAAGTCTTGTTAAGGTCTGCTAAGTTAAAGAATCATAATTATATCCTTTTCAGTTTTTAATTTTTTAAATTTTCATTTTTTGTACTGGAAATTAAAAAGTGATATTTTCAATCAGGTTACATCATACAATAATCGTTGGGTTTATATAAATTATTGTAAATCATTGTGATAAATAGATTATATCGATTATCAGTCGTCGTACTCATATATTTTTATTATGGAAGGAAATAAGTTGAAAATATTTCCTTGACTAGTATTGTACAAAATTATGATAAATCAAGTACATAAATTCTACTTCATTATCTTGTTCATCTCCTAAAGGAAATTAACAATATTGAGATAGTAAATAAAACAAGGATGAGTAAATAAATCAAGGAAGAATCTAAAATTATAAAATTTTTCAATACTATTACTAGAATTAGTTTTTGGACGTTATGGGGGAGTTCAACTACATAAATAAATTCATTAAATTTTTTTTAAAAAAATCAGTGTAAGGTAATCTTACTTAAATGTTTTCAAGATAAATACAAAATATATCTTACATAGTAATATGAGAAATGCGGTATCAAATCTTTAACATACCCCCACCCCCCCAAAAAAAAATACTTTCACAGTTCCAGTTTGGTTAAACCTGTCAGATATGATCTTTCTAGTTAATCGTTGTTAGAGGCGTTTATAAAATCGGCTTGTGCATCTTTTGTTTTGTCACATTAACATATTTTACAGTTAAATCAACCGTGAATCAATCACAAACAACAACTCAATGATCCATTTCACTTGCTTCATGATCTACAAGCGTATATTCCGCCAACTGAAATACACATATCCTTCTGTATTACGGCGTAAGACGTTTTATTAGTGTATTCTATGCTGATTCTCTGACGATAAAGTCAAATTACTACATTATTCGTCATAACCGGTGAGACCACTGTGTCATGTTTCTTATATTGCAAGAAATTAATTTCAGATTAATTTTCGCAAACTATAATTGCAATTTTAAAAAGTTACATGAAAACCTGTAGGTTCACAGCTTTATATTTATATATATACATATAAAATATTTATTTAATATTAGGTTACACACAATTTTTAAGTTTAAGATACTACAATAGTAAATGATCGAGTATATCCTCATTTTTAAAATCTACATTTTAACATAAGAATGATTGTATATTAATATCATATATTGTAGGACTTTGTTCTTCCTGAAATATTTTGAAAGAAGTATCCATCCATCTCGTTTTAATTCAATCTATTTACCTCTCCCTATGAACCGCTGCTATCATTTTGCGGTTTTGAGGAAAGTTACATGGAGAGTCAGAATGCTTACAGATTAAACAGAACCCATGCATGCGATTTCACTGTTGATACCCGATTTCGGGGGTTCTCTGAAGAATGAGCCATTGCTTTTATCCATAATATCAGGTTGGTTTTGTTTGTTTGTTTGTTTTATCCAGAATCTTTAAATGTTATCTTATAACCAATCAACACATTGACATAGTCTTCGTGAAAGCTTCACAATCAGAAACTGAAGTGGGCCCTTTAAGGTTTTGTATTATATATTTGTTATTTAAGTCATTTTTTTTAAAAATTCGGTTCAGTTACATGTACGTTTTTAATCTGAAGTTTTTTTAATGAGCAAAAATGTATAAAATGTATATGAACATACTCACTCCATATTATTGCTCAGATTGAAGTTTTATATTTCAATTAAATAGGAATTTATCTTTCAGACGCATCTGGGAAACAATTAATCAAGGCTTCATTACTATTTGTTTTTTGTTTACTCGTGTCTTTCAACCTTACAAACCTACAGTATAGTTGTACCGTGGAAGAGTTGACTTAATGATTATTGAAATATTAAAAATGTGAAACAGAAAAGAAAAAAATGAAGGCTTGAGTATTGTTTAATAGATGGCTGGTATGAATGGCCAATCGTCGAATAAATAACATCTACTGGTGATATTAGATTCAATGATTAAAGTCCCTAAATTCAGATATATTTAGTTGAAAATTTGTTTAACTCTTAAAAAAACGGATTTGAATTATATCTAGCTGGATTATAAACATCCTTATTTAAAATTGATTTAAAACTTGGCAATAATTACAGATGTTATGTACAATTATAAACGGAAGAACTTTGCATTAACACAGATACGATACACAATTATAACAGGTGCCCTGAATCTTTTCGACTTTGACTTAGTTGTCCAAAATGAATTTTATGTTGATTATTTTCCCTCTTATCTGGACACCGGTTTTATCATTGTGTGGGAGGTATGCTTTGATTCTAAATACTTTAATCTTAATCTTTTCTTATTTAAAAAAAGTCTATTTAGAAATATCCAATTGATTATAATAATTTTAAATAAAAGCTATCTTGGACCCGTATGCTGTGCAGGGACATACTGGAATGATGAAACATCAAGTTGTGAAAGTAATTACGATATCTAATAATAATCTTTTCAGTACTTCACACATATTTCCTTTTATTAACAAAGTAATTTAAATAACATATCGATCTCCTTTACGTATAATGGCCGTTAGGGTACCAAGACATTAACTGTTCCAGGATCTGTAAATATCCGACTTTTGGGAAAAGATGTCAGGACATATGCAACTGCAGGCCTAGCGAATGTGACTTTAGATTTGGGTGTAAACTATTTTTAAGTTTTTTTTATTTTTACTTATGTTGTAACATATATGTGTGAAGATGATAAAATTTCAATTTATGGCATCCCTGAAACAATAATGATTTCAAGCATGAAACTTGATCCAAGTAATATTAAGCAGTTCCCCCACCAAATAATAAAGGTTACAAAGAATAATCAGAGGTTCTCTAGGGATATTTTTCATTCAACTGATTAAAACCCCAGTAGATCGGCATTACGATGTGAGAAGAAAATATGAACAATAATTAACAGCTGGTTGTTGAGAACTCAAATACAACGTTCATTTGCTTTTACAAGCAAACATATATTCACATACCCCTTATTTACCCCATATTAATCATCCTGTGGTGGGAACTAGGAACCAGAGTGAAAATGGAGGGAAATGGCAGAACACAATAAGCTGGGAGAAATGTATATTTTAGCTTTGGAAGTAACTAAACGTTGTGGAGAAACATTTTGTTAGCTTTTGACACTGAGTTGGGATTTAAATGAAGTTCCTGTTGAGAAAAACAAGAACGGGTTTATTTCAAAGTTCTTAGGACAGTGACCCACATTTTGATGACTTTATGATAAGTCAGGTTCGGGAGACTGAAGATTGAAGAATGTCAGCATTGCTTGTGTTGTTCGTGCATCACATACAAAACTATGGTGGCTAGTGGAATGTGCAAAGTAAGGTATCTCACACCAATGGAAGGACAGATAGCTTGATTTAATTTTGAGAAAGGAATTTTTGAGAGAGATAAAACGAAACCCAGATGTATTAATAAAATAGGAAGTGTTGCATATGAATTAACTCGCATTATTGACAATTTATCTACCACTGATGGGACATTATGCATCTTTATTGCGGACTCGTGAAGATTTTAATGTGGAACTAAAAGCAATGTGATTATTTTAATTTTAATAAATTTCGACAATTATCCAACCAGCAGTGTTATTCATGTGAAGGATTAATTTTTAATCAATGCTAAGGCAAAAGATTTTTGCCGATACATTTCTCATGCTGTGATGAGTAATCTACAGAGCACATGGCTACAGCCAATCCTGTGTGTAAACAAAACATTGGTTATCTCCGCCTCCAATGTCAATCACTAGTTTAGAATTCAAAATTTTGAGCTGCTTCAGAACTTTATAAGATGAATACTCTTTAAATAATTTTTTGTTGGTAAAAATTTTAATGTCAATTGATAACTGCCTTGGTAGCTACTTCCACACCAAAAATTAGTATTTTTTATTCATGAATAATGCAATTAATTTGAAAATATTCTCTCTGAACTGAAAGCTCCAGAGAAAATTGAATTTCCCATTCATTTTGTGATTGGCTGCTATTTATACCTGGGCCCCGGCCTTTAAGCCGTTTCATTCGCCTTGCTTTTTTCACTTATTCAGGCACGTTCTAGTAATGCATATAAAGTACGTACATGTATTTATTGAACTCAGTATATTAGACTTACTTAAATAAAAATATATTTATATAACAGTTTATATATTAATATCCAATTCATTGATGATTACTTTTCAGATATTTCCCTCAATAAGACGTTTCATTCAACACCCTAGATTATTACAACGTCAAAGATAACAGAAATGACATCTTCTGGGTATCCTACTTTCATCCAAGGGTTTTCAAATTCTGTATTTTATATAATTGTCGCGTTTGTTGCTGTATTTGGATTTTTTGTGGTAATTTATTTCTATAAACATTGTGTGAAGCGGACTGAAGTGTCTCACAGTAAAAAAGAGGAAAACTTTTCAAGTCCAGTTGTTGAGTATAAAACTTTATTTCGGGAAAGCCACCAATATCCTCCGATAGAAAATGCTACTGATCCAATGTACCGGAACCGGTCACGAATGTCCATTAGGACGAAATCAACAACGTTAATGAAACGGACGATCAAATGATTGCTGGTGTTTTAACGGCTCATGAAAAAATCTAGTTTCACATTGACATAAATAACTGAAATGTTCAAGACCTCTATTCTTTTGTAACAATGATCATATACCGATAAACTCATTATTGTACAACTCAAACTATTAATTCATTCGGCACTTTTTCATATCTTTTCTGTTGGTAGATGAATTTCTCATTAAGGAAATAAGGATATATAAAACCGAAAATATGTGCATCTTCTATTGGAATATATACCGTGTCTATTTGTATATGTCAAACATTTGGACACAAACCACTTTGGTATGAACATTGATTTTTAAGCGGTCAGCAAGGAAAAAGGTGTGCGAACTTATTACTCAAACACCAGTATAAGACGTAGGATTAACGCTGGATTTCTTTGGATGATGATCAAATTTAGACAACGAAACGTTTTTTCTGTACATGGACGTTTCAGGAATGTCTAATTTGATTGACCGCATTTGAAATGCATCTAAAATACTTCTGCATGTACTTTCCATGCGTGTCTGTACAGCACAAATCTTCACCATATTGTGTCACCACAAGGAACCCTGTAACTCAATTCCTTCCAGAATCACCTTTGGTGTCATAATCAAATCTGAAAGAAGGACTTCGTCATGATATCTATCTGCGTATTTTGCTTCAATACAGTACCATTCACTTCAATACAGTACCATTTAAGTCTTAACTGCCTGCTGTATAAACCAATCACCGTACTAATGTATGACATTGTATGGCAAGTCTTCACTCCAACATCATTCCTCATTTAAACTGAAACATCAATGAATGGTAACAATTGATTTAGTTTTAGTAGACGAACACCAATGTGAACGTTGTAAACATTTTGTATTGTTTATCAATTGTATTTAACTGATGGAGGGTAGAGATATTTATTATAAAATAGCGGACAATAATGCCGTTTTAGCAGAGAATCTTATGTTCAGCGATGATCCGTGGGCTTTTTTAGGAATATGACTTTTATGAAAAAATAATTTTGGTCATAACATTGCTTTTATTATATAATTAACAGAAAGATTTCTTAATTAACACTCTATTGTTTAATTCAATTTAAGATGAAAAAAAAAACTTTCATATGTAATCAAAATCAAAACAATTCTATGTGTTTGCGGCTAAATAAACCAATATATGAAGACACGAATCTTGTGTATTAGATATTCGCTGACAGCTAGGTAGTCTAGTCGCGACTGATCTCCTCGGCCCCGGGCGAGGGATAGGTTACCTAATGGAATACACACACAGCTCAGATCCCAAATAGACTTCAAATGCATGCAGTATAATAACTAAAATGTATTACAAAGAAGTTATTTTTTAATCCGTAAATTGTGATTTACAAGAAAAGAAAAAGAATGTTTATATTTTCTGTTTATCGTTTTTAAAGGATTTTACACTATAAGAACTTAACAAAAATGACTTATAATCCTTACATTAAAGCATGTGTACTTTAAAAAAAACCCCTTTTTTATGAATTAAAGCATCCAGTATAAACCGGTACACTTTCTGTGGTAACTTTATGTCAGTTGTAAGCACAAAGACTTTTCGCTAACTTCCGAAATGAAAACAGGTACATGTTAACAAGTAAAGCTTTTTACACTCATATTACGCAATACCCTAACAAAATAACATAGTAACGACATTGATAAGATCCCTATGTACAACTTTTCCAGCGACAGCCATATCGAAATCCTAACCGTTTTTGAGTTATAAAGCAAAAACTTTTTAAGGGCCATTGGCCTTTGATTTAAAGGGCCAGCCCTTTTTTTTATTGGTGACCGTGTCAAATGAAAGTCCTTGATATTCTGCACAACTTTGATTCTACATATCTTTACAAAATATTTTTTGTTTAAAAGATACAAAGGAAAATATTTGTAAATTTTCGCATCTTTTGGAATCCCGTTTTTGACCCCCTACCTTTTACTAAATAAAAAACGTAATCCAAAAACAAAAACCGATATGCACAACTTCAATGCCTCTGTTATTCAAATTCGTTGGATTCCTATTCCCTGCTTTTATAGTCTCAGAGCCTTTGTCTGGAAACCAAAGGCCCTACAAAATTTTCTAAGGTTAATATCTCGTTAACGGAAGAGGATTTTTAAAGCTTAAATGATTTAGATAGTGTTTTGTAATGTCTTTTAGCCCTGAAAATTTGAGCAAAAACCGTTCAGAAATGAGCAAAATATATAGCCTCAAAGTTCGCGTCTAGGAAAAAAACAACTAGGCACGATCTCGTTGCGAGCAACGAGGAGGTCTTTCGTCCGATATTTAAAGATGAGATACATGTATGTCCTTAATTTAAATTTGCTATTTAATATCAAAACATGATTTGGAAATAGAAGAAAGGGGTCGTCTTTCTAAGGGCCAGAGACTTTTTTGTTTCAGGTGTTAGATATTTGGTTGAAAACATTTAGACCCCCCTTGGCCGCTTATTAAAGGAACAGCCCCTTTTTCTTGATATCAAATCAAAGCTCATTTTATTTTGAAGACATTTTGATAAACAAGTGTTTAGGAATTTGTTACCGTTTTTGAGATAATTGAGAAAGAACGTTTTATGGGCCAATCCCTTAATTCCTTAAAAGCTAATCGGTATCGTTTAACGAAATTGTGATGGTTGACAGTTGTTACGTACGTCATTTTGAGCATCTTTTCTTCTTTACTGCTTATCAAATTAGTTTTCCTTTACGAGATATGGGGGATCAAAGTTGAAAAGTTTTTACACCTAAAAACCCCAAATTACGTAACACATGAGAAAATCATTTTATTGTTTGGGTACAGAACTGTATAATAAACATATTTGTTTTTATAACCTATTACAAAGTATTCCTCAGTAAAGAGCTATAGATAAAAAAAATTAGACCCATCTGGGTCCCTAATTTGAGGGGCCAGTCCCCCTTTTTCTTGATACCGAATGAAAGATCATGAAATTTTGAAGACATTTTGTTCAACAAGTGTTTAGAAATTCGTTTCCGTTCTTGAGATATCTGAAAGAGAACATTTGGTTGATCCCTTATCTCCTTATCGGGGCCGTTTAACGAAATTCTGATGGTTGACAGTTGTTTAGTACATCATTTTGAGCATCTTCTCTTCTTTACTGCTTATCAAATTAGTTTTCCTTTACAAGATATGGGGGATCAAAGTTTTGGAGTTTTTACACCTAAAAACCCCTAATTACGTAACACATGATAATATCATTATATTGTTTGGGTACAAAACTGTACGATACATATTTGTTTTTATAACCTATTACAAAATATTCCTCAGTAAAGGTTTTTAGATAAAAGACTTTAGACCATCCTGGGTCCCTAATTTGAGGGGCCAGCCCCTTTTTCTTGTAATCAAATGAAAACTCTTGTAAATATAATTTTTTTTGTATTACATCTCTTAACAATATTTTTCAGAAAGGAGATAAACAAAGAAAACCAGGAAAATTTACGACGTTTTTTTTAATCTCAATTTTCGGGTCCAGGCGATCTTCGGCGCCTTTTTAGCCAGACAGATATGATTGTCATTAAACATATCTACAATCTTTTGTCTACTGTCACAGAAAATTTCATCGTCGGATACCCACGGGTGATCGCGTCTTTTACTCATCACCCGTGGGCAAACCAGCCGAAATATCGTTGTAAAATATGCAAATTCGTCGATATTGATCAACCAATCAGAAACTCTGATAGTAAATTTGGAACTCTTCAGTTTTAAAAATACGTTTTGTTGCTAACTAAGCAGGCAACGATGGCGGCGACCATGAAGACGTGCGATTTTTATACTTTAAAACTATCCGAGATAAGTCATACAGGTCCCTAGCATCGAACACCAGTCAGGATCATTATTGGAATGTATTTCAAATACTGGGAAGTTCGATGACTGGTCTGGTTTGTAACCAGTGTGTTAATAAATTAAACAGAATCAGGAAATTGGACGGGGACATTCAAACGTAAGTTGTAACTTTAACGGAAGAACGTGCCAAACTGCTAGCGACCCTCAAAGCAATGCATGGCATTGTTCAACAGAGTATACGTACGCCTAGAAGAGGGGAAAAAGACCTTTAGTCAAGCAAACACCGACACCAAGGTCAAGGCTCAAGAAAAGTTTATTTTGTACACCAACCCGTAAGTGTAGTCCTGCACCTAAAGGTACACCAGAGAAAAAGGTTGTAACTCAAGTCACTAGGTCAACGCAGACAAAACAACCACGAGAAGATTTTGATCTAAAGGTAAAAATTGATTTACTTTATGCATTGTTATATTATCAAAGAGGTATTGCGCACTTGGTTTACATTTTGCCTATAATATAACGCTTTTGCAAGCATCAGATATTTTCAATATTATACAATATTGGGCACAAAATGGTATGAAGTATGAAATAAATAATATTTGTCCCCATGAAAATTTTACCAGTAGTCATTTTGTACCATAATCATTTCACAACACTATACATTTACAACATTTTATTTTATAAATTTTAAATTATGGTATAAAAAGCAGCAGATTTGATATGTATGACTGTCAAACAATTTCATATCCCTGTGTACATGGTGAACTTTTTATCATTGTTACCTTGAGAAAGTAAGATTATTAAAATTGACAAATAAATTTACTGTATTCAACATGTTCAATATCATGTTTTATATACATTACATACATAATAGGATATCAAAAAATATAATAAGCTTGTGCAATGATCATTTTAACATCATATTATGATCTATTGACCCACGGAAAAGTTCACTTAGAAATAAACATATACATGTACGTCTTGTAAAGATCAATGAGTACTTTAATTTTTTTTAATTAGATCACAGTCAAGTACCCACATGGTGAACGTTCCAAGTATGTTAACATTGAAAGCTATGACGAACAGCAAGAAACCTGCAGCAATAATGAAACATTACAGGAAAAATGATAAATACAAGGATGCTATTGTGAATGTTGTGAAAAAAGAGATTCAGAAAGAAATTAATGTTCTTGTTAAAAGAAATGGAAATGTCTTCCAAAATCAAAGTTCAGAAAACCTTCTTAAATTTGATTGGACAGCTGTTTCTCACGAATTTCAAGCCAAAGTTCTTTACTTGCATAATATTTTATGCGGTGCGGCTAACCTGGATTTGAGAACCAAGAAAAGCTGTCTGGTGTGATAACCTCTGCAGCTATATAACTTTACACAAGATCCCAAAGTCTTAATCAGCTGCAGTATATCTTGGGACTTATTGCAGACAAATGTGGAATGACCAAAGAGGTAATATATTTTTAATGTTTGACATTATATTCATGTAAAAATAGACTGATACTCACTACTTTAATACAAGTCATTTAAATTATTACAAATTGAGTTAAATTTCCAAACAATATACATTATTTTGCTGAAACAGATACAAAACAAAATAATACATGTACAGTACCGTAGTTAAAAAAGTTTAAATTTCAAGTTCAACACTCATGGATTGATCAAATTGTTGATCTTTTCAGGGTTTGAATAAACTACATGATCTTGGTGTAGTTGTGTCACCTACAAGCATAATACAAAAGAAAAAACAACTTGTAAAACAGCAAGAAAAACAGATTATGGAAACAGTTACAACATATGTGAATCACAAACAAGAGCTCATAAGGAATGCTTCAGGACCCTCTCCTCCTACTGCAGGGCTTGAAAGTGATACAGAAGTAACTTCGCTTGCTGCTTGTGTAGAGAGTAAGACAGAAGACTTACCATGCCACGCTGCTGTTGTTGAAAGTCAAACAGACAAAACACAGTACCATACTGGTAGTACTAAAAGTAATGCAGAAGACAATTTGCTTTTTTCTGCTGTATGTGAAATTGATGATAAATCCGATACAGGAGATCATACAGTTCAGAACATTATTTCAAAACCAAAGCCAATAGAAATTCTTGGGGATAATTTGGACGTCACGATCAGCCCAGCAAAGATGACCATGGAGAAACAGCGTAAGAGCTTACAATGGTTCCTAGTTATGGCCAAGCAAAAAAGAATTACAGCAGATGACTTAAATTTGCCGTCCGATATGTTGAGAGAAAGAAATGATGTTTTACGTGTATCAACAAGTAGTTGGATACCATCAATGGTACAGTCTGAAAGCCTTTGTAAAAACATTGTTTTCCATGTATATCACATCCTGCCGAAGCATATTGAATTTTTGAATCCTGTTAGTGCGAGCTCTCCAACTTATATTTTATATCCATACATGGAGAAAACAAAGGAAAAGTATGGAACGCCTTGATTGTCTTATCACGGCAAAACTAAATTCGTTATGTGCTTATATCATTATGTAGCGTGCTTTAATCGTTATGAGATGTCCTTGTATCATTATGTGGTGTGCTTTTATCATTGTGATGTACTCCTTCAATTATGTGTTGTGCTTTCATTATGATGGCATGTGCATTTGGTGTTATGTTATGTGCATTTGGCATTATATGATGTACATTTGGCATTATGAGATGTGTATTCATCATTATGTGGTGTGCACTTATCATTATGGCATGTGCATTCATCATTATGGCATGTGCTTTTCTGATTATGTGATGTGATACCGTCTTTATATTATGTGTTTTAAACATCATTACGCGATTTGCTTTTTTGTTCATTACGTCATGTACAAACATCTTTATTTTATGTACAAACATCATTACGTGGTGTGCAAACTTCGTAATGATGATGATCAAAGTCACGTGACAATTTTAAAGTTATAAGTTAGCGGGTTTAGAAACAGTGGCAAAATTCAAAACTGATACTGTGATAGCCAAAAAATCGGAGGGCTCTCATCCGCCACGCACCTAAAATCACCTGCCTCGACACTATTTTAGTGTTTCGGTGCTGTGATACGATCTTTATGATTTATTTATTTATTTATTTATTTATTTATTTAATTATTTATTTATTTCATACACAGTTTACTTTTAAGGACACACAAGACGTTCCCCAGTTACAATTAATTTCTCTTGATAGAATATTTCTTCCTTTAAGTTATTTGCATTTAAACCTGCTAATGCCCAAAAATTCAGGGTGCATTTAATACCAGGCTATTTTTGGAGTTATAATATTTTGAATTTTCTTTTAATAGCATGCAGAATGCAATTGAATGCTTATCAATTAAGTAGTATTTATTTTTAATTGAACCTAATATCTAAAAAGAAAATTATCAAAAAAAAAAATGTAAAAATTATTATTTTGCATTCAACTTCGTTTTCCGTTGGCAGGAACGTACATCGGGGGGGGGGGGGGTGCACCTGTCCGAAATATCTGTCGTTTTCCTGGCTTTTTTAACGATTTTGATATTTTACATGCCAGAAAAATGTCAGAACCGGTGCCATTACGAAAACTGGAAATTTCACTGCCTCCAACTGGAAGCGGCGCATTCTAGGCTCGATTTTAAATAGATATATATTTAAACTAAATAATACAGCTTAAATTATAATTTTAATGAACATTTTTAAAATCACACTGATAAACAATAGTGTTGGTGACCTATTTTCTCGCGAGATTTCAAAGTGCACGAAATCAAAACAAATCTCAACAGTTCGATGGAATGTGTTTATCAGCCTGTTATGGGATGTAAGGACCCATAAAAGCGATATTAGTGAGCAGTAAAATCATCATTTTATTAATTAGTTGTGAATGAAACATTTGATTCAAATCGTAAATATTTAAAATCGAGCCGAGAGTGCCGCCTCCAGTTGGAGGCGGAGAATTTCCAGTTTTCGTAATGGCGCCGGTTCTGACGTTTTCCTGACATGAAGAATATCAAAACCGTTGAAAAGCCAGGATATTTCGGACTAGGGGTGCAGTTTTTGGCGCAGCAAATACATTCTACATATAAAAATGTGAGTTATCATGCAGTTGCCCCCCCCTCCCCACTTTTTTGGGAACATGTAATAAATTTGAAGTAAAGGTAAAGAAAGAATAGGAAAATTGAAGTAATAGGTATACTACGCCCCCCCACCCCTCCCCCGGATTGGGATTTTCAGATTTTTGGAATTTCTCGGGTTTTTTGTTGTTGTTTTTTCTTTTGTTTTTTAATTTTGCTTGTCAAGATTTTTTGGGATAAGTCTCCCCCCCCCCCCCCCCCCCCAAAAAAAAAAGTACGTGCCTGGATCGGCCCCCGCATAAACACCTAAGTTTACAACCGGTTCAACCAAAACTGTACATTACACCTGTAATCTGCATCTACTGCCTGCCTTTTTAACAGAATTCATAAATTATTAGCAATTATTTTTGTAGGTATTTTTTAAAAAGAATTTTGGGCAGAAACTAATAAAAAATATTTTTTTCCTGGTAATTTTGATGAAATTACGTTGCTACACATTTAACAATTCTTACACTTCTCTCTTTTTTTTAATTTAAATGTAGGAATTCTGGCAGGGCCATTAAAGAAAGGTGTCTTTTGGAATTGTTAATCTGTTACCATGGTTATACAAAAAAGCTGTGACAATATGTTTCTTCATTTTTGTTTTACATCGGTTTACTTCATTTGTCAATTTGCTGTTTAGGTCCCGTCATATAACCGGCGCATTTCGGATATGGGACAAATGAAGTCCGCCCTATAGACAATACGGGACTCAGGAAAAAATCCCAGATACTAGTACAACACTGGAACATTCATATTAAAGACAAAGATTGCAGTGCGGTTTTCTCTGAATTGCCAACTGTGTCGATAAGAATTTGGGCGATATACTCACTTCCTCACTAATTGAATAATCCGTATAACAGATGTGCAAATAGTATCCTAATGATAGCGGATTTGCAGATTAAAAAAATAATGCAAGAAAATTAAATAAATAGATAAATCATGAAAGCGTATCACACCGCCGAAACACTAAAATAGTGTCGAGGCAAGTGATTTGAGGTGCGTGGCGGATGAGAGCCACTTTATTAAAGGAATAAAGTATGTGTTAGTAAGACTATTGTATCGTTAGATCATTTACGTTTGCGCCTGTTAAGTTTGTAAACAAATTATAAAGATAAATATCAGTTTTGAATTTTGCCGCTGGGTCTACGACTTTAAAATTGTCACGTGACTTTGATCATCATCATAACGAAGTTTGCACACCACATAATGATGTTTGTACATAACATAAAGATGTTTGTACATGACGTAATGAACAAAAAAGCACATCGCGTAATGATTTTAAAACACATAATTTAAAGACGGAATCACATCACATAATCAGAAAAGCACATGCCATAATGATGAATGCATATGCCATAATGATAACTGCACACCACATAATGATGAATACACATCTCATAATGCCAAATGTAAATCACATAATGCTAAATTCACATAACATAATACCAAATGCACATGCCATAATAATGAATGCACATCACATAATGATAAAAGCACACCACTTAATGATACAAGGACCTCACATAACGAATAAAGCACGCTATATAATAATATAAGCACATAACGAATTTAGATTTGACATGATAAGACAGTCCAGGCGTTCCATAGAAAAGTCTGTTTTTCTCAATTGTGACCTTATTGAAGCCAGTGAGAATTCTTCTCAAGGTATAATTAAATAAGAAAAAAATAAATGTAATGGAAATTTTTCTAGATGCATATACATGTTTTAATATGACAGTGAGAGAGCTTTTCTTAAAATTAGACCCCCCCCACTCACTTAGAAAATATTTCTTCTTTATCTTTTATTATTTAAACATAATAACTATACTTCAAAGAATCTACCACCTAGCAGTTCCACATTTAGACAGTGAAACACCTCACAGAATTGTGTTCGGTGGAGACGTTCTGACGAATGAGAGAGCTTTTTCTACGCAGAAGGCCATGCAGAATGTCCCATCTAAATTTGAGAGCCTTAGTGGATTAATTCATAGGCCAGAGGGATTGCACAGGGAAATGAACTTTCTTTTGGTTTACTGAGCGTGGATGTTTCAAACGTTGACAGTTCAAAAAGTTTGAAAGTTTAGTTTTCACCATGTTCACATGTAAGTTTTTCTTTTGTTTTCTTTTGTGTTTTACTGAATTTCATTATTGTGTGTTGAGACATTGCCATATTAATTTTTGGTTTACTTTTAAAATGCATGTTTATTTTATTTTGGTTTAACATTATCTCTCATTTTTTGGAATTGCTTTTTTTAATAATATGTAGACAGACCAGTGAATTTATTATTTGGGGGTGGGGGTGGATGGGTTGGATAATTAAACCTATTTAACAGATGCCCATGAAATTGAGAGGGTTACCTTTTTGCTGTTTTTTTAATGTTTACAATAAATATTAGTGTTTGTAATTCTAAATGAAGAGAAAGAAGGTAAACTTTACAATAATTTGCCATTAACTTTTATATCTAAAGAGCATTTACCGACTCTTTTACAAAGAAAAAAGCTCATCAGATGTTGGGACATTATACCAACTTTGCAATCTTATAAACAGAAGAGATGTTTCAGGACCTGATGAAGTAATCAATATATTTAGGTACTGTTATTGTTGCAAGCAATTAATATATGTAAAAAAAATTGCGTTAATACTGTTTACAGTTCATCGTCAGATATCAACAGGTAATCACATCTTTTACTCATCACCCATGGGCGATGAGAAAGATGTGATCACCTGTGGGTATCCGATGTTAACAGTTAGGAAATTATAAATGACATAGAAAATGTTGCTAGTTTGTTTAATCTGTATTGTTCAGTGCATTTTGATTTCTTTAATATGTGTATATGAAAATACAGCTCTATACCTTGTGTATAAATGTACATTATTAAGGTCTTCCGTTTCCAACGGAAGACCTTACTATTATTGTGCTTGTAAGATTATTCTTATTTTTTTTTTTTTTTTTTCCTTCCTAGACGCGAACTTTGAGGCTTCATATCTTGCTCATTTCTGAACGGTTTTTGCTCAAATTTTCAGGGCTCATAGACATTACAAAACACTATCTAAAACATTTCATAAACTTTAAAATTCCTCTTCCGTTAACGAGTTATTCCTCTTTTAAAATTTTTTAGGGCCTTTGGTTTCCAGACAAAGGCTCCGAGACTATGATAGCAGGGAATGGGAATCCAACGAATTTGATTACAGAGACATTGAAGTTGTGCACATCGATTTTTGTTTTTGGATTACGTTTTTTATTTAGAAAAAGGTAGGGGGTCAAAAAATAGGGTTCCAAAAAGTGCGAAAATTTAGACATATTTTTCTTTGTATCTTTTAAACGAAAAATATTTTGTTAAGACATGTATAATAAAAGTTGTGCAGAATGTTAAGGGCTTTCATTTGACACCAATAAAAAAGGGCTGGCCCCTAAAATTAAGGGCCAATAGCGCTTGAAAGTTTTTGCTTAATAACTCAAAAACGGTTAGGATTTCGATATGGCTGTCGCTGGAAAAGTTGTTTGTTGGGATCTCATAAAGATCGTTACAATGTTATTTTGTTGGTGATTTGTGTTGTATGAGTGTAAAAAGCTGTACATGTTAACATGTACCTCGTTTAATTTGGCAAGTTAACGAAAGTCTATGTGCGTGCAACTGGCATAAAGTTACCACAGAAAGTATGCTGGTTTATACAGGAAATTTTCTTTTTAGAATAGATTTTTTTTTATGAGTTTATGTCAGTTTTGTTAAGTTCTTATAGTGCACAACCCCTAAAACGAGAATCGGAAAACAAAACATTCTTCTTCCTTTGTAGTAAAACACAAAGTACGGATTTAATATAAATCTATGTATTACATTTGAGTTTTCATACTGCATGCATTTAAAATCTACCTTGAATCAGAGCTGTGTGTGTACCGTTGCGTAAGCTATCCCGCACCCGCGGCCTTGGAAAATCGGTCACCATGGTCGCGACGGGGCTAACTAGCGGTCAGCGGTTATCTAATACACGAGAGTTGCGTCTCTCATATATGAGTTTATTTAGCCGCGCACTCTAGAATTGTTTTAGTTTATATACCCGTAAATAAAATACAAGATCTGTTTTAATTTCTTCATGTTATAAGAGTTTGTCCATCTTGTTTTTATTTAATTAAACATTAGAGTGTAAATTAAGAAGTCGTTCTGAAAATTTATAAAGGCAATATTACTACAAATCGGAAACTTCGGCAAACTTAAAATAATGGTTGGTTTGTAAGTCTAAAATGTTTTTAAATCTGTACAAATATTGTTTTAAATCAACAAACAACCCACAAATATTAAACTTTTAAATGATGATCATCCCTCGCACATGACCGAGGATATCCCACGCGAGTGGACAGGTTTGTGTTCTTCTGCATGTACCTTATCACGCGTGCATGTTTCAGACTTTAGTACGAACACAACTATTTTCTTTTATTATGATTTCAACTATGATATTGGTTTAAGATGTAAAGATAAATTTATTTTACATGTACAGTTGATTTAGCAATGATTAATACGATTGCGCACAAGGTATAGTTTATTATAATCAAAGTTCCATGTTTCATGTTTGCGGTAGGTGCTGGCACGATAAAAGGATGTCATGAATTGAGGCATTCGGATTTTTTTTAATTGGCAAAAAGATTATCAGATTTGACGAAAATCATTTTTTGGCGACTTCTTCTTATGTGTAACATTTTCACTTTCCCACCCGTTTGTTTATTCGGTCAGTCTGTGTTACTTCAATCGCAGCGTGCGACCGAAAATCTTGTGTCGCTTTAGCGCACACAGCTGAGAACATCTATAGCCCCAGCCGGGTTATGTTTATGGCTGCAGATCATCAATTGTTATGTAATTGAGTAACAATGTATTGAAGGTTATCGAATATTTTTGAGTATCGAAGTGTGCTCTCACTACAGTGGTCAATTGTTAAACAATAAGGCTATTATTCGAAGTCAATCATCTTCACATTTTACATGTAGGTGCGAAATCGTAATCGGATAATGTTGCTAATAAATCAACCTGTTGAACACGCTTAACTTCTACAGATATGAACGGAATAATATATTATACTTAAAAGTTTTAAGTCAAAGGAAAATTGTTCTCGGATAAAGAAGTTATGAAATACGACTACATTATGCAACGCAGTCGGTCGCCATAGAAATCATCAAAGTACTACAAGTGTCGACAGATTTCTTGTTTCTTTGAAATACATGTACCATGATAGTTCACTACCAGAGTAAAGCTAGCCAGCACTAACTCCACCGCACTAACAAAAAATTAGTTAAAATTATCGACTATTTTTCAAGCGTTTTCCGATGCCGATGTTAAACAACTGAAATTATTAGGCCGCCTTGCACCCAAACTAGGACTTGTGCTCATAAGGTGAGCCCGGATTCCTCGGGGACGGGTGTACCCTCGAGGATTCCGGCGCCTAATTAGGCCCTAGTGACAACGATTTCCGGCGCCAGGGCGCGGAGTAGACCATAAGTGAACAAATTATTTCTGTAATGTAGCGTTCTAAACAAGGCGCCCTGCGCCCAAACTAGGACTTGTGCTCATTAGGTGAGCCCGGATTCCTCGGGCGACGGGTAATCCCTTGAGGATTCCGGCGCCAAATTAGGCACTAGTGACACCGATTTCCGGCGCCAGGGCGCGGAGTAGACCTTAAGTGAACAAATTATTTCTGTAATGTAGCGTTCTAAACAAGGCGCCCTCCAAACATTGAAAGTTCTTACTTCGCACAAAGGTTGCTTATGACCTAAGTGTGTGTTATGATTTTGATTTAATGTTATTTTGTGAAGTTCAATTTCATTGGAAGAAATTTCATAAGTTGTGTCTGCTTTATACTGTTTTTAAGGAGATACATTGGATATTGCTTTTTCATTTAAAGATTGCTGATGACCTGAGGATGTTTCATGAACTTGACCCAGGGTCAGTTGTGCAAGTTCAAGGTCGTTTGAAAAATAAATGCTTCTTTCTTGTCTGTCATATCTACATGTAATATACATGGAAATGATTAGGAGCTAAAATTTGACACAAAGATTGCTTGTGACATGTACTTAAATATGTCCCGACTTGAACTTTGATCATCTGTGCAAGTTCAGTGTCACTATAAGAAAAAGAAGCATCCATTAGTTTTTAATAAATAAATACTTTAGTTATGATTTTGTTTTTCTTAGTGGGGAGGGGAGGAATTATTTATGAGGTTGCTCACAGAACCGCCAGTTACTCCACTGAGAGCACTCTTCCACATCTCGCAACCAAAATTCACCTTAAATTAACTTAAAAGGAAATTTATTTTTGGGACATTTTAGTAGAAGGCAATATAAATTTTTATGGCAAATTTAAAACAAATTATATTAAACAAAATAAGTTAAAGCTGCCTCACAACTCCCCCCCCCCTCCCCTACCACTACTACGGATTAGATTTTGAAGATTAATTTTTTCTTTTATTGGCTTGTAAATACATTTCGGATAAATTTGTTCCCCGAAGCAAAAACGATGCTGAGTGCTTGCATGGCCAAACGTTATACGGAGAGTTGTCCCTCCCACTGAGCACCTCTCGTACAGCGCACCCTCAGGTTGGAGAAGCCGTCATCGTTTATTTTTGATTTTCTGAACTTACTTTTATCATATTGACAATCCTGTCTGATTAAAATCACTACCCTTAATTCTGCTTACATTCATCAGGGTCTGATAGGTATCGATAACAATTCATCTTCACATGACCTCTATATTTGCACACAACCTAAATATATATCTCATTTACCAAATACATGACTTTATCTGTTAATGAGAGGTGCAACTCTTCAATACTCAGTCTGGGGGTTACATAGAAAGCAGGATTGAAATAATTTTTCTGTCTCCATTTAAAAAATTCCAATACATTTTCTAAAGCCCTGATTGGTCAGAATTTTAGGTCGGGTGAAGATAACCCCCTATCAATACCTGTCAGACCCTGTAAGGAGAAGAGGGTGCTTTTAATCCGACTGATTGACAATCCTTTTCCGACAGGAAGCTGCAACGGAAGACCTCTTCGTTGCTTTGCAACGAGCTCGTCTCTAGTATTACATGTATATCCGTTTTAATGTTTTCAAAATCTTAAAATGTTAGGCATCATCACCAGTTCATTGATGACGTCACTGATGAGTACATTGTAGGAGCTTTTCTGGATACCATGGACATGTATGACATCAGTTCAACACCTGTACATGCACCTGTATTTTCATTGATGAATGACAAAGAAAAAACTGACTGGGTTCTCCATGCCGCAAATAAAGTGGTTAAAACTTTAGGTTTTTGTGATTTGGAACCATAAACCATTTGCAAGAAAACTTACAGCCTTTGGATCGGAATGATTCCCAGATGGAAGCTATGAAAAATGAAGACTTGTACGAGTGTCCTCTTTGTGCTAAAACATGCTACAAATCTGGTTGGTTTAAGAAACATTTAGAAAAAAAAACATTGCTGGAAATTCTGTAGTGTTGAAAATATGGATGCAGATTCAAATCCTGTTCATTGCTTTCTTTTAATGTCTTTATTGTTAAGAGATGCATGCAATGCTTACCAAATGGGTGATGATGAAAGAATTGTACGCAATGCTTATATGGAATGGCTGTATGCTTCTGCAGTAAAACACTCAAAATATAAACTTTGGCTTTGGCGAATGATTACATACATAATTGCCATACTTGATACCAAAGAAAGCTTTGAGTATAAATGGAACATGTTAACTTGAAAGGTGGAATTAAAAACAATATTCCGAATGATAATTGTGTAGAGATACAGGTACATAATATGAAAACTCAGTTAAACACACAAGGTGCAAACAAATCCTTTCAATCTGCAAGGCTAATTTGTATGACAACACAAGTAGTAGATGGAATAAAAGATCAGTTAATGAAAAGTACTAAAACTGTAAAATCAAGGAGTACAAAACCAACAGTTGACAAAACAGGTGATGTTGTTAGAAATGTGAAAGTATTGCGACAAAAAGGACAAGTGAAAGATCTAAAATGGGAAAGTTTATCAAATTTTAAGGAGCCATTGTATTCTATTAATATGTAGACTTGCACGACTGGATAAAAGCTCAAAAGAATGTTGCAAGTTTTCTTATGTAATTACAATATATAGATAAATTTGTGAGCATAATGAATTATGCCATACCTCATATTATAGCCTTTTATGTCTCTTTATATGTCTTGACCAAGTATTTACACTTATCATGTGCATTTTAGAGTACCGGCTGCCAAACAGTATGTAGTATTACAAATCCCTAAGTAGTTTGTAATTTTAGCAAAAAATCGCATTCAATGATAATAAATAAGGACTTAATTTGTTTATGTCTTTTGTTATTTTAGGAGGCTGGATGGTCAACAAATTAACCATCAGATCTAGTAAAATTTTAAAATATGACTTGTTTAGCTATAAACAGTAGCTAAATACAATGTAAAGAAAAAAACCCCCCACATATTTTACCTTATGTTTTAAATTTATGTTTCTAAATTAGATCGATACAGTTTAAAAAGGGTCCTTGACCATCGAGCCCTCTTAGTCATTTTAATCTAGCACTGGGTACCTCAATTTGTTGTGAATATGAATTAACTGCTTCCTTAATCTTTTTTTTTTTGACATGCATATATTGAATCTACCTCAGATTGTGTTTATTATATGATTAAAATTTGAACAACTTAAGGATGTTTTTTCTCATTTTACTGCAGTATATATAAATAAATAACAGGACATATAGTGAAGAAATGCTATCTAATGCAACAAATTTGAACTTTTTGGTGAATATTCTTATTTTTTATTCTTGTTCTTATTTTCAATTTATTTGAAAATTTTTTTTCCCGATTTTGCAGCGGTCTTCACTTCATGTCACTATACCTTTAAATGAAATAGAAAACAAAACCAGGAATATTATGAAATGTTTTGTTTTAATCTGAATCGTCGTCAAACTTGTCATCAGCACTATTATCAGTATCAGAATCCGAAGAACACACAGGCAATTGGTATTTATAAAATGAATGTTAAAAAATATTGAACAGTCAGTACTATTACAATCACATCCGACATCACAAATATCACAGCACATGTGCCTTAATCTTTTGGGGTCAGGCTTTGATTTGTACACTAAAAGTATAATATCCCTACGACAAGTTTCTTTATTTTGAGTATAGGTTTTCATATCTTCATCC
Source organism: Magallana hongkongensis (assembly GCA_016163765.1). Lineage (NCBI taxonomy): Eukaryota > Metazoa > Mollusca > Bivalvia > Ostreida > Ostreidae > Magallana > Magallana hongkongensis. The sequence continues at coordinate 59,305,121 of WFKH01011925.1, forward strand.
AATTTTCTACACTGTTTACCATTAAAAAGTAACAAGGCCATGGCCACTCCTCCATCACGGCCTGCTCTACCGAACTGTTGGACAAATCCATCCATATCTTTGGGAGGTCCATATATCATAAAATATTTAACAGATCTGAAATTCACCCCCATCCTTGCTGCACTTGTTGCTACTAAAACTCTTTCTACACTCATGTGTTCTTTAAACTTTTCTCTAACTGTGTCTGGTGATTGTGAATGAAACATGTCAACATGCTTAATGAGATGCCCCAGTTCCACCCTTAAGGCAGAAAATAATTCACTGCATGTTTTAATTGAAGGACAGAATATCAAAAATGTTTCACACAATTCTTTTTCCGTTTTTAACAAATGAATAAGAAAGTAGAAAATTTCTCCATGTGAAACTGTGCTCTTAAATTTATGAACAAACAGCTTGATATTTTCTCTATCAGGATTTTGAATAATTTCATGACAAACTATCATGCAAAACTTTTTCTGCATTTCCATCCTTGCTGATCTGTTAGCTGTTGCAGTTATCAAGAGGACAGGACACTGTATTAGGGATCTGATTTCACCTAGCTTGCTGTACCATATACGGACAGGTTCCATCTCTGTTTTACTTTCACCCCTAAAAACATACACATTGAAATCTTATGAAATAAATAGTAAAACTGCTTGTAAGGGAGAATTAATTTACTTGTCCTTATTTATTATGTATATAATATACCGTTGGCATAAAATTATCTTACCAATGCAATACAGTATGTGCCTCATCGACGACGAACAGTTTGAAATGTTTGCTTGCACCGAGCATGTCCTTCCACTTATTTATAGACAAAATGGATTCCGGTGAAACAAACAGGAATTGAAAATTACCATTGATAATGTCTGTGTCATCGCTACTATCTTTGTCAATATACGTTGAGGTAAAATCACACGATCTAAAGTATTCACATTGTTCTATCGTTATCGAAAGCAATGGCGAAACTATCAGAACACTCATTAGCATCCGTTTGATTCCGTCCACATCGGCTGAAAACCTCGTAGCAAACACTTTTGGCACCGCCTGTTTTAACTGAAAGAAATGAATCTCGGCCTTGCAACAGCTGTGTAATTGTTCCTCCTGGAAAGGTTTTAACGCATCTGAACTGAACCTTTACCACACACTCTGAAACTTGTCCGCCATGTTTATGTTAGCCGAACACGGATACGTTACACGAATTCTGATTGGTTTAAATGCCATCGAGGTATTGCAATGGAATCCTATGACGACCAATCAAATGATCCATTCATATCAAATAATTTACAACGATATTTTGGCTGGTTTGCCCACGGGTGATAAGTAAAGGACGCGATCACCCGTGGGTATCCGACGATGAGAAAATTTGAACTCAATATCTTTTAAAGTTCAGGAGGAGTTCCATGGACAAACCAACCCTTAAAAAATCGCTAAAACGTTCATATATCGGAAACAGAATTTACGTCATCATTATAAAAAAATTCCGATAAGGTTCAGATCAATATCTATCAGATTTAAAAGTTTCACGAAAATCAGCCTAGCCGCTTTTGAGAATTCGTGCGGACAAAAATTGTAAGAAAAAACTAGACATGATCTCGTTGCGAGCAACGACGAGGTCTTCCGTTCGATTTTAGCAGTTGAGATACATGAATGACCTTGATTTTGCTAATAAACAGCTAAACATGATTAGAAAATAGAAGCAAGGGGTCTTTATTCTAAGGGCCAGAGACTATTTTGTTTCAGGTGTAAGAGTTTTAGTTGAGAACATTTAAACACCTCTTGGCTCCTAATTTGAGGGGCCAACCCCCTTTTCTTGATATCAAATGAAAGGTCATTTAATTTTAAAGACATTTTGTTCAACAAGTATTTAAAAAGTCATTATCATTTTTAAGATATCTGAGAAAGAATGTTTTAGGGGCCGATCCCTTATCTCCTAATCGGGGCCGTTTAACGAAATTTTGATCGTTGCATATTGTTAAATAACTTATTATGAACATCTTATCTTCTATACTGCATTTCAAAACATTCCTTCTTTATGAGATAAAGGTAATCAAAGTTTTGGATTTTGACCCCTTAAAACCCTTAATTACGTAACACATGAGAATATTTTTATAATGTATGGTTTAATAACTGAAAGATGAACATATTTGCTTCTATAACATATTACAAAATATTTCTCAGTAAAGTGCTATAGAAGAAAGACTTAAGAGCCTTTTTGGGCTCTAATTTGAAAGGCCAGCTCCTTTTTCTTGATATCAAATTAAATGTCTTGTAAATATAAACATATTTTGTTGAACAAGTGTTCAGGAATTGAAAACCGTTAAAGAGATATCTGGGAAAGAACATTTTAGGGGCCGACCTATTATCTCCTTATCGGAGCAGTTTACCGAAATATCGATGGTTGAGCATTGTTTAACACATCATTCTAAGCATCTTCCTTTTTATATTGTTGTTCAAAATACTAGTATTTGTCCTTTTTGAGATAAAAATAATCAAAGAATTAGACTTATAGCCCCTTTTACACCCCTATCTACGTAACGCATAAGAATATTTTTACAATGTTTGGTTTAATAACTGTAAGATGAACATATTTGCTTCTATAACATATTACAAAATATTTCTCAGTA
>WFKH01011925.1:59307775-59326481 GCA_016163765.1 Magallana hongkongensis
CGATTTAAAAATTAGGTAAAAATTGGGGCAGATATTTGACCATATCAAATATAGTCCTTTCACACGTTTGGTCTATTATTGTTTAATGCAAAACGTTTTCTTTTTCGTCACATTTTCCATTTGCTATGATTTCTTGAACTTGCTTTAAAAATTCTATATATAGTGAATGCATGTACTTTTTTTTTTGTTTTTTTTTGTTTTTTTTTTTTTTTTATAAATGATTAGTTTATTGCACTCACAAATACGAAGGTTGGTCCAAAAGTAATGTCACAGATACGAAAAAATTGTTACGCACGCTTGCGATGCAATTTCTGGATCTTGGCATTATGTTGAAACTTCATAATTTAGTCCTAAACAAAGAATTAGCCATGATGCTCTAGTTAAATTTTGTATCCTTTTTTCCATTCAATAAATTAACACTCTTTTGTGTGTCCAATAGAGAAATATATTGGATTATTTGATGTGCGATCGGTTTTATCGATGGCTTTTCAAAAAGTCATAAACGTAACTTTATTATAATATTGCTGATGACAAAAATACATGGCTTTTACTTTTCTTCAGAGCGTATGTCTTTTGATTATTTAATTAAGTTATTTGCATGGCAAATGCTTTTTATAAAACATTGGAACCACATTAAGGGTGAGGTTTACTCTCTCTCTCATTTTTAGGTTGATATAGCAATTCCAATATTCCAATACTTTTTCTAGTTATTTCTATCTATCGAAGCAAAAAATGCATCCTATCACTATATATTCGCATATCCGGCCTTTTTATACCTAGATCTAGCAACAAAAAGGCACTGCGTAGTTAACCGAAATAGATAATAACGTTTCCTAGTTCTTTTTTAAAAGTTAGACAAAGTCTTTATATTTGTTTTACAATATTGTGTTGTTTGGAGCTTTTTTCCAATTTTGAAGCATGTTATTTACTCTGAAAAAAAAACCCTTAAAAAAAGACGTAAATTTAAGACGCGGCGATGTCACGTTTATATCATGTTATAAACATTCATATCTTTTTAATTATTCAACAAAATTTTATCAAATTTCTCATTCGAATTAAAAGTTTGATTTGGCAAATTTTGATTTAATACAACGCCCACGAGAAGTGTGGTGCGTTGTTTGACATTACTTTTGGATCAACCCTTGTAAAACACGTTCATCATGACCATGTTTCAGAGATATAAAAAGCATAAACTTATACAACGTATCTATTTGTTCTACAAACATTATTAGGTTTGTTCATGTTATTTGTTATTTGTTATTTAAATATTAACTGAAATTTCGGTCTATACATGACAATGATACAATTTGATTCATTATCATGAAATAAAATATTAAGTTGGATCCTTTCAATGTTTAACATTGCCACATACATCTGGACATATGCTCCACAGTCTTCGTCTGCTTGGAGGAAAACGTATACACACTAACGTGCATATTTTTCTTTATCTACGCTGTAACTTGGTTATTTTTTCTTAGACCTTTAAATGCGTATATAAAATGTTATTTCAGTTTTTTAGAGCTAATGATCATCCCTTGTCCGATTATAGACTGGGTTTTCAATGTACTAAGTAACCTAACGTCAATTCGGATATCAGTGCATTTAAGGGAATATTTTCAGTAAAATAACATCTGGGTTCAGATAAGAAAAATCAATATAAAACTGCGCATTTATCTAAAAGACTGATTTTCAAAAAACTAAAGGCATTTGACAATTATATTTCTTACAATGGATTTGATGTATTTACAACTTAGAAACAAAACAATGTGGGTATTTTATATGCTATTATGTATGTTTATCTTTATTTGTACAATGATGCTTAACAATTCTTTGTCAGAAAACAGAAACAGAGTTGAATCGGTAATCACTAGGACGAACCATCACCCTCGAGGAGAACTGGAGAAAAGGGCAACTGAAGAGCAATTCCTGCAAAGGATAATCAAGGTATTCGACAGTGGGCCAATATTTGGTGCTTCCTTTTCACCTTTGTATAAAAACAAATCATCAACAATCATCGTCAGAAATACTGGACATCAAAACTTTGACACAGACAGACATGTGTCAAATGTGGATTGTAGTTTGCTGTTTAAACAAAATTTAAAAGAAGCTGAAAGAGTTCGCAAACTGAATGCTACAAACAAATCACCTTCGTTTTGCAATGAAACAAACGAGTGTAAGAGTTTTATTTTATCAAGAGGATACGTAATGGATCCTTTAACCGACGAGGAGAGAGATTTCTCGTTTGCGTACAGTATTCTTGTTTACGAAAGCCCAGAACAATTTGAAATTCTTCTGAGAGCCATATACCGGCCACAAAATGCTTATTGTGTTCACGTTGACAGAAAAACCACTGAAAACGTGTTCAATGAATTCTCATGCATTGCACAATGCTTTCCAAATGTGAAGTTAGCATCTAAGAGAATTGAGGTGGATTGGGGAGATATAGGAGTTGTACTAGCGGAGCTCTTGTGCATGAAAGACCTTTTATCATTTTCAAAATGGAAATATTTCATTAACTTAACTGGTCAGGAGTTTCCACTTCGTACAAATTATGAATTAGTGAAGATATTAAAAATATATAATGGTTCCAACGACGGGGAAGGCACAATTAAAAGGTTTGTTATCTTCTCACGCATACCAATAACAGTATATTAAATATAATTCAATTTCAGAGGATGAATTTATCTTTTGTAAAAGGGCAAACAAAGACAGATGGGAAATCGGAGAAAAGCCTCCCCATAATATCAATCCAGTTAAGGGATCAGTCCAAGTTACACTGAATAGAAAGTTTGTTGAATACCTCGTCAGCAATAGTGTAGCTGCTGATTTTTTCACTTGGGTAAACAGAACAAAAATTCCAGATGAGACATACTTCGCCACACTAATTCACAACCCTCAACTTGGAATTCCAGGAAGTTTTAAAGGTAAGAGAAACTGCAGGAAAAGTTATACAATACGCAATTGCCTACGTCACAATATGATTTCTTTATTAAAAATTTACGCTTTACAAACCGTGAAAATTTTTTTCCAAAACTCAAAATTTCTTTACTGGTTTGAATAAGAAATAGGTAGAAGATTTTTGAAATACAAACTTTATAGTCAACATCTATTTTTAATTTGAAGGATACAAATATACAATTTATGTTTATAGGAGATCTGGAAACGGATTTTGGTGTACAAAAAACCTTTTCTATCTCGTTTTAAAAACTGGAAAGGTTCACCCAATTCTCTACCATGTAAAGGTAAATATGTTCGATCGATCTGTATATTTGGAGCTGAAGATCTTCCCCTTCTTGCTCGTCGACCTGAGTTCTTTGCCAATAAATTTCATCTCGATTACCAAAGAGAATCTTTACTTTGTATGGATGAACTAATTTTTAACAGGACAAGGGATGAATATTACCAACGACTGCATTTTGATACAGAGTATTATAAAAACCTAAAACATATTCGAAACATTGTATAAATGCATGTACATGTTCGAATGCCTATTTGATAAATCAAAATAGCATTTATGCATAAATGCGTGTTTGTTTCATGTGTTTTATAAAACTGGGTTCTATGGTCAGAACGTTCCACCACCGGAATTGCATATAAGCATTGTTTGTAATATCATTCTAAATTGCACAACTTAATACCAATTCAGGAAAAATTAAGGTAGAAAACCCCTTTACCTTTGTTAGAAGAATTCAAAGGTTTCCACTAGTGATCAAAAGATTATCAATCTTTCCACCGCAGATGTAGTTAACATGATTAAGCTGAAAAATAATATTATTACAATTTTGTTTCTTACTTTGGAATTTACTAGAAATTATTCACTGGGCCACTATGCATCTACATGCTGATGCACAAAATACAAGTGTGTACTAGTTGCTTTTCTGAAGGCTAAAAATAATAGAGGAAGCGCACCAATCGCTGGTAGCCCTTATCGACGATAACCTGGTTAACCTCATTAATCTATTAGGCTGCTTATGAATTTGTGAAAAAAAGTGTTGATACTTTATATATTTAGTAATTAAAAAAGTAAATGGGTTATGTGGGGGTTAAAATCCATTTTTGCATTGATTAATTGTCACGCATCAATAACGGTTTTATAATATACATTTTATAGGCAAGAAACTTTCTAATAAATTTTTTCTCCATTATTTCTAACAAATCAGAATATCTAATATTATTGTGATTAAACAGCATTATTTAAATTTATTTAGGAACGTAGTAGAAATAACAGACTTTTTCTTAATTGAAAAAATTCTAAAGTCAAAATTATCATTATAAATTTTAACATGTTTATATTTGTATTGTTCACCATATTTTTAAAAAACATATTATTCACATCATCTCTACTCTATTTTAAAAATATGCATCCATTTTAATTGCAAAGACGCAGTTCTAGAAAAAATAGAGTTTGCAGACCTTTCCCATTGTAAATTAAAACTGATAGACGGTTGAACATGTACAGAACTTCAATATAAGACAAAAATGCGTTAATTTGAGATATATTTACCTCCTTTTCTAACGAAGCATACAGTAATATTTAAACTAAACTCCCTACGTTAATTATAACTTTTGATATAACTTCACTTGTCTAAAAATTGTATTGAACGTTTTCAACAAACTATATAAAGATAGTTTTCAGTTCATGTTTATCAATTGTCAATCTTAGGTCTTATAACATGTATTTCAAATACTTGAAATTTACGTGATATGCATAAGGATTAGAATAAAAGAAAGGTGATTTTCGGAGAATTCGAGCCGTTATCGTGGGTTGGAAAATAAATTGTCATCCGCTTATCTTTATTGATGATTGTGGCCTTATAACGACACACATGCAGATCCATTGATTACTGGGGTCCATCAGGTACTAAGAGGTGCGTTTCCGCGAAACTATGATATGATCAGTCTACCTAGCACTTTGAAGATTTGCGCATAGAGAGAGCGTCTGGTTGATTTCTACTCATTTAAATGCATTTTAAAACGTATGCAAGAACAAGAGTTATTTGTTAACTTAGCACTTCAAAGATTTGCGCATAGAGAGAACGTCTGGTTGATTTCTACTCATTTAAATGCATTTTAAAACGTGTGCAAGAACAAGAGTTATTTGTTAAGCATTTTAGATACATTTTCAAAAACATATAGACAAACAAAATAAAGGGAAACAAATTAATTTCCGTTACATAATGAGTACGAGATTTGTTTATTTTATTAAGAATCATCAATCAAAGTATATTTTTAGCACTCGTGTGATATAGGTTGTTATGTTTAATTTATTCATATTTTCAATAAATATTCCCCCATTTTATGGTTTTCTTTCCAACATCATATTCAATTTGGCCCCCCTACAATGATTTAAAAGTAAAATGTGATTTACTTGAACACAGAACCAGAACAGAGGTTAATTTGGTTTTCATCAGAGTTGCGGTTTTCCCCAAATTCTTTATTAGTGTAAAGTGTACAGGAATTGCATTTGATTTCATTTTGTGCATTCTCAGTTTGTACAAAATCCGCTCACAATCGAAAGGAGACACTTAAAATTCTTTGTAGAACACTTTTATATACATGTAGAACTAATTTAATTCCAATAGTTATTCATTCCGATTTTACAATCCTATGATATTTCATACACGTATAGATGGCATAAACAGTTGTACGTATATAGTTATAAGGCTGCCACCACTTTGTTCATGTATTCAAGAGTGTATGTTCTATGTAATGCAATAACTCAAAATTTGTCATAATCCATGTATTAATATTTTTGTTAAAAAACCACTTGGTTTGTTGTCCTTTTTTTTATATGCTTGCTTCAATTTGATTCTTATGTGAACAATGAATTACAATAAGTGTGATTTTACAACTCTCTTCAAATACATTTTAGCAAATCTTTAAACATGTCTTTGTATTTATTTTCCGACGAGTTATCTGATATCCGAAATCATTTGATTTTATGCTGTCCACTATTTGAAAAAAATCACCTCAGTGGGATTATTATCCTATACTGAGGCAAAAATTCCTTGAATAGCTGTTCAAAGAAACACAGTAGTAAATGTCAACGATTTAAAGATACATGTAGTTACTGGCTCATAAATATTAATAAAATGTAAAAATATTCTTTCGGATGTTTTATGTTAAAAAGCACAGAACATAAATGGAATTTTTTTTAAAACTTCACATATGCAGAAATGATTTTTTTGCTCTAAGAATGAATTGATCCTTATTTTCGCGAGATTCTCCCTCTATAAGAGGAATGTGGTTGTTATATTACAGCTGTTATATCATTTTATTCCTTCTTAGCCTACCAATATTACCATGTGATGTATTTAATAACGGTAATTAAAGTCGCTCAATTAAATTAAAAAAATATTAAAATTAGACGTGAGAGAGAAAGAGAGAGAGAGAGAGAGAGAGAGAGTTTATCATTATAATCAATTAGCCTCTAACAAACAATATTGTCTCTGCTAAAGGTGTCAAGTTTAATATTTCTAAAGCAATTGAAGAAGTGATCTAGTTTTTAGAAATTTTTAAATTCATTAGGTTTTGATAATAAAGGAAAAGGTATAAAGGACGCCGATCAGAACATTAGAAATCAACCAGAGAAGATAACATTGTCTAGAGAGTGTTATGGTGCTTGCAAGAATCAAGAAACCAGAAAATGATATACATTTTATTTTCAGCAAATTTAAAACACAGAGTCCAAAACAAAATTGTATTAGAATTGTATACCTTATCTTTATATATTAAAAGGTAAGGAAGATTTTGAAAAAACAGTTTAAACACTTTAAATCTTTTGCCTTGGCATTTAGCAAAAGCTGGAGTATATAACTTTACACAAATTGTCTTCAACCACAGAGTGCACATCAAATTCAGCCAAAATTGACTTAGTAGATACAAAAAAGAAGATAAAGGTTTGCGACGGATAAATTGTGGATGGCGGAATAAAATATACAGTAGTTGGTTGGGTGATGGACAACAGACATCAGATATTAGTCCATATTTGCGTCGTTTTTCTAGACCAATAAAGGATTGCTTCTTTGATGATTGCTAATGTGTTGTACGTGGTTAGGCATCAATAAATCTCAAGTATTGTAAAATGATTTATCTAAAAATCGACATAGATAAAAAATAAAATATAGAAATAAAGATGTATTGCTGATAGATCTATAACTGACTAAATTTAAAAAGAGAAAAACATACATTTATGTAAATAACCTGAACATATGTTCTAATCGAACACATGAAGGCCACATGCAATTTTCGGTAATTTTTAAAATTCATAATTTTCATAAAGGATGACCAAAAATTCCCTATAATTAAGAAAATAAAAGCAGATTTCAGACATTTTCAGTTTTGTTTACTTGCAAACATCTCAGAGTTTATTTTTAGACAAAACTAAGACTATGAAATATCTTTTTTGATAAGTTATGCCCAAAATGTATGTTCCCCAAGTAAAATTGGCGCATAATTTTCATTGCAAATATGGTAAATAAACCAAAGATAGACAGGTTTCTAGAATTAAACTTTTTATGAAAATATTTGTACACTTTCTTTACATATTATGGTTCCAAATGAAGGCATAAAAAGTAGGGGTTAGTGTGCATATAAGAAAAAAATATTGTTGGTTATATCCCCACCCCCTATTTCAGTTGAAGCATTTTATGGAAACAAAATAAGCCATATTTGCCGCAAAACATAAACTTTTATTCACCAAAATTTTAAAATTGGTGTATTTATCTTCAATAGCAATTGTAATTATGTAAAGAAAAGCATTTAATGAACATATAGTAGACATACAACCAACTAAACTTCAAAATAATTATAAAAGATAGTGCTTATAAACTATCTTCTGGGTGTGACCTTGACCTTGGTGTGAATAACATGGAATGACATAAGGTATTTCTAGCTAATTATATGTTCTAATTTATTAAAGTTTTTTTAAATAATGTAATGATTATGAAATTAAAAATTCATTTGATATTTTTCTTTGAAAACAAAGCAGCTAGATGCATAGATTTTGATTGACATTGTTCCTCAAGGAATGCAAGCAATGATATGGAATGAAAAAATTGCAACTTCAGCATTGATGTCTGATCAATAAGTTTTAACCAGTATACATGTATATGCATTCTAGGTCAGAGCATATATAGATAGTTTATATACATACATGTATGATCTATTCTACTAAACTGTTTGGTTATATAGTAAATGAACACGCATCAATACATGGTTGCATTACAATAATGTCTTGTTTAATAATATAAGAAGTTGCACATTACTTAATCTGATCAGTTGAAAAACATAATTTGGTTTTATAAAAATTCCCTGAATGACAAAATCATTCCATCCAGGTAGCGAGAACATAGACATAAACTGAACACTTCATAGCAATGGGTGATACAAAATATACTGTCAGTAGAATTTATCAATTTATCAACATCAGGATTATTTTTATTTTTATTTATTTTTTTTTTTTTTGGGGGGGGGTGTTGTGTTGTGTTACATCATACAGTACATACATGTACTGGAACTAATAACTAGTTCAGGAAAAATGAAAATCAAAGGCAGTATATAGCACTTCTGACATAATGAGCTTTAACTATCACTTATAAAAGTATTTCTGAAATGTTCAGCTATGGAATGTATGATCTTTGATGACTTTGTCACTCTTGGTCCACTTCCACACTCTTTTGACAAAACTTGATGTATGCCCTCTTCCTTTCACCTACTAAATGCTAGCTTTAGAACTGCATAGTTCAAGCCACTGGCAGCTATTTTTCTATTCTTTTCCTCTTAGTGAAAAAGTTGCACTTAGCAGAGAGATGATGCCTTATAACTATTCTGTGAATCAAAATTGACTCAGACCATACAAGTCTTTGAAGGAATGTGACATCTTGAAAAGCACCATGAGCAGCATAGTCACAATGTAAGAAGATGAAACTAAAATCTGTTGGGTATGAGATGGCAACCCTGGGAATTGTGACCTCAACAAAAGCTTCGTATCAACAAATCCTGCAACATGATTTTAAAAAGCATCCATCTTTCCAACTGCTTCCATGGCGTTCACTAAAACATGGCAGACTTGATGTTATGCCCACTAAGGATGGTACAATTTCCTTGTCAATGAAGTCAATGAAGTACTCTAAAGCAGGGGAAAATTGCTGGATTGAACAGGTTTGCCTCAGTGGAACATTTGATCATATTTCACTGTTATGTCTGTCACTTCAGATGCAGAGGAAGAAATTGGAAATTTTGTTTGGACAAAACAGTGCCAGTGATCTTCTCCTCATACTGCAGCTATCTGGATAATAAGAGAATTACGACCTGTTAATTTTTAAACAAAACTTAATACATAATAAGCAAAATTATTGCTTATCTTGCTAGTTTTCACTTAAGACTAGATATGCAGAAAAGAAAAAAAGACATTTTAAAGGTTAAATGTCCATGCCATTGTGTGACAAATTAATCATTAATTTGTCACATTTAATATTCATTGTGACCTATATTGTGCAGTGCTGCAAAAAGCATAGTGCATATATGCAAGACTTACATTTCTTACATTCTGTAGTATATACTTACTATACATATACAAATGTAGCTCTACATGAAAATAGACGTGGCAAAGAGTCAATTATAATTTTAATGTAAGCTTCTCAGAAAAATATTAACCAGAATATTGACCAGTGATTTTTTTAAACTATTGACTGGCTTAAATATATTGAGAGGATCATCTCCAAAAAACAATAAATCAATACTAATTTGCAGATAAGCTGTCCCCCTTTGATATTTCTTTGACTGCATTTGACTTGACAGTATAGTAATAAAACGATAAAACTGAAGAATAACTTTCCAGTTATGATCTCCTGTTCAGTAGCAAGGTTTATTTTTATTGTAGACATGCCAAAACTTGAAATAAAATAAAAGTTATTACTATAGAAACATTCAAATTTGGTTTCTCATAAAATTGCTATATCGGTAACCGCATGGGCCGCCATATTATATACACATGTATCGCCTGCTTGTGTAATGATGATGATTTGATCTATAAGATCATACATATGCGATACTTGAGTCTGAAAAAAATTGTTATGAGCATAATGTAGCATAAACATTGCCATTTTAATTATACTAAGTCTAAAGGCACTGAAAACTTACATTTTTGCTGTAAATTATCTCGATTTCCTCTACTGGAATTTCCTCTGACTCATTTCGCTCGTTAGTTGCAGTTTCTAAAATAATCGTTTGTTCTATTGTTTTCCCTATCTTTTCACATCTCTCAGTTGGCATTTTCTGAGGACTCGTACTGCTGTTCACGTCGCTTTGAAACGAAGCGACCCTTTCTCCTTCCGGCTTCCCCTCTCCTAGCTAGTCCACCTAAAATTTAGAAATAAAATTTTCTTCAGTTAACTTGCAAAACCTTGTTTGTTTGTCCATATCTTGACTAGAACTAAACACCTTTTTCATTGGTTGTTGGTTAATGAATATGCAAATCATCTATGTATGTTGGTTAAATAAAATTGGCCTTGTGACCAAAGGGTCATAACTCCTACTCTTTATAATAGTGAAATTACCTATGAAAGACAACTCCTCCTTTTATAGTCTTTTTCAAATGTAGGAATGATCCAATCTAGTTGCTGCGTCTAAAATAAATGAAATACCGGTTATGAGTTTTTTATTAATAAAATGTAATAATATTAAATATAACCCAATAGATACATTAAACATTATAATACCTTTAAAGAATAAATTTCCGTCTTCAATGTCTTTGTTTATTTCTTGTTCCGTCAAGTCAAACACACTGCTGTCTGTCTTTTCTTTATCGTTCCAATACAAAACCTGAAATATTTAAATAATTGTAATATCTGTTCTTATAAAAAAATATTATGAATATTAAAATCAATAATTGAATAATAAAATTCATTATTTTTTTTATTTGAATATGATTATGAACACATAAATAAACATTTACACAAACACAAACACTGACATAGACAAACACAAACATAAATCATTGAACAGTTTATTTATTTTAAGGACATTTTTTAGATTCAGTGTTCAATATTATTACTCTTTTATTACGTTTATATAAAATTTAGTATAATATAAAATTAATATAAATCAAGACACATAATTAAATAAAATGCTCACCATTGTACCATTCATGATTAATGAATTATATATAAGGGTAAATATGCTATAACTTTTTAATGACATTTTACATAAAATAAAAGTAATTATTTGTCTTGCTTAGGGAAGTAGGATACCATTTACACCATTTTTGTAAGAATCATGCAGTGCAATTATGTGATTAAATTACTTAAAAACTCCATTAGTATGGCTTAATATTTTCCCCTCCCATTGAACATCCTCGTCATCCTCGGACCAGGTATGTATAATCTCTCTACTGAGCAGGTCTTTGGGCAAAAATGTGTTTTCACAGACAGTGGTATTTTCTTTTCTTAAATTCATTAACAATACCATATTGTTTTGTAATGTTCCTTCGTCAAAGACTTTGCCTTTCTTGCTAAAGTTTAATAAATGTTTGTGTTGTTTACTAATTTGAAACACTTTCTTGTGGATGTTGATTTGCTTTTTCAAGGCTAATAATCTGTCTTTTTTTGTTTTCAATTTTTGGAGCTCACTATCAATTTTATTTCCACAGTCCCATAGTCTGTCTTCTCTGATGTGGTCTATAACTTTGTCAAGTTCATCTTCTTTTTTTTCTTCTTTCTCTTTATTTCGTCCTCTTTCTCTTTTAAGTTTGTGAGATGTTTCCTTAGTAAAGTTTCTTTTCTATATTTCTCTAAGTTCATATATGTCCTGTTCTTTTCATGGTTTGCACAGTAATGTCTTTTTTCTCTTCCTCACTTTTTTTTTATTGAACCACTCTCATGTTTTGTTATTTACATATAATAGTTTACTTTCTATAGTATTATTTGATGACATGGAAGATGATTGTACATGATAATCAACCTGCCCCATCAACTGTTCCACACAAATATTGCTCGTGGGGCAGGATGAACACTTTAAATCTAAATTTTTCTGTACATTAAAATATTTACCATCCTTTAAAAAATCAGAAAAAAGTTTTTCAACTTTGGTCTTCAAAACAATACACAAACGTTTGATAAAAACACATGTTAAATCATCATTAATAGGACATGTAAATAAAAAATCAGACACAGTATCTTCTAATTCCGGTCCTCAAATAGTCTAATTTTCTGTCTTAAAGCTAATATATGTTCTTTTGCACATAAATCTAAAACATGTAAAAATCTTTCAAAAACTGACCCCAATGTTAAAATATTGTTCACTTCCATTGTTTTTAACCAATATGGTCCTGTTAATAATTTACATAAATTACCAAGTGCTCTTAAAATAGTTAAAATACATTTGTTTTGTAATGATAAAACAATAATATTCTGGACAAAATTAAAAGAACTCTTTGGCGATAAAATGTATTGAAGTAAAAGTTTGTGTATAAAAAAAGTACCAGCAGCATTATAAAAACAAACATTAAAACGATTTCCTCTGATATTCATTAAAGGAATTTTATCAATGCCCTGGCTTTTAAAATACAAAGTGAAATGTTTGGATCTCCAGTGCCATCTTTAAAAAAAAAATTTGGATACACACCTTAAAATAAACATTGTAAATGGCTCTTTAGTAGAGCTGGTGTGTCCATCGAAATGAATATTGAGCTCTTTTTCAATATGAAATATTTCTTCTAAACAGACCTCAGAAAATTGGAGAAGGGGATGAACTGAACATTTAAAAGATTGAACATCATGAGATATATCCTGACATAAAATATTATTCACCTTTTGTTCTGTGGAACTTCTATCTGTCATAAAACATGAAAAAGAATTAAAAATTTGATCTTTCTCCCTCTCGTTATTCACAATATCATTAAAAATCTCCTTTGTAGCACTCACATACGTCTCTCCCTTCCCATCACTCACTTCTCTCACACCTGCTGTCAAAACTTTCTCCCTGTACTAACTTGAACAGCATAAAAATGATGTCCTTTTTTTGTAGTTGCATCTCTATGCATTGTAATATCACTACTGTTTAAAAGTTCCTCATTTTAGTGACATCTACTTAAAACACCCATTTCACTAGTTAAAACAGAAGCAGTGCTCTTACTTGGTAATTTTTTTTACACTTATATTAAAAATATCTAAAACAGCTTCTAAAACAGGACCAATATGGTGAACTCCAATATTTCAACTTCTAAAAAATTAATACAGATTTCTTAATTTATAATTATAAGGACAACCTTTAGCATTTTCTTTAAAATCTAAAATCTTCTTCACACGTACATAATCATCTTCATCTTCTACCATATCATCTTTCTCAGCAATTAAATTGTCAATTTCACATTTGAGTTCTTGAATATAAGTATTTAGAGTATTAGAGAACTCCTTTATCCACTTTCTTATCTTTTTCTTGTTGTTCCTTCCTCTGAAAGATGTTCACTTGTTCTTGCAGTTTCCTCACCTTTTCTTTGGTTCTTTTCATTTTCTGGTTAATTTCTTTAATTCTGTAGCTACGGATTTTTTCTTTAAGGTCAGACGACACGTTCCTCGAGGATCTTTTTTGTATCTCCTCGTAATGAAGAGTT
The DNA here is from genome assembly GCA_016163765.1 of Magallana hongkongensis. Classification (NCBI taxonomy): domain Eukaryota; kingdom Metazoa; phylum Mollusca; class Bivalvia; order Ostreida; family Ostreidae; genus Magallana; species Magallana hongkongensis. Next base: position 59,321,388 of record WFKH01011925.1, read on the forward strand.
CCAATAAAATTATTATTTTTATAATTATTTTTAAAATGATTTTACCTATATGGATAAATGCCTAGATGGCCGAGTGGTTAGAGCCGTGGCCGCTCACTGCCAGGAGCGTAGGTTCTAGAGGTCGTGAGTTCAAACCCCGGCCCCGGCCGAGATTGATTTCCAATATAGTGAATTTCGCTGTGCTGTATATTTATTTGTTTTTATATCAGCAATTCAAGTGTATTTTAAAGAAGGTTATATAGCAAATTGCAAACTCTTGTATTTTGCAGAAATGCCTGGTAAGGTATCCTAATTTTTTGCAAGAAAGCTTGTCAAAGTAGAAGTAAACCATTAACAAATTCCTGGAAAAAGTTATATAAAATTGAGGAACGTGTCGTCTGACCTTAAGTTTAATATTTTCCTTTTTTAATTGGGATATAATAATGTCTTGTTCAGTTCTTGTTGTTACTTTTTCAGTCTCAGTATCTGATGGTACACATCTGATGTGCTTGCTGGTTCTTTATTGGTTTTTGATGGAATTTTGAATTCTTTCCTCTTATATTGCTCATATATTGATTTCTTACTGATAGATTTATTCAGTCTTTGAAATTCTTTGATAATTTTTTTTAATTTTCCAATGTAAGCTGCTTTTATTAATTTGAAATGTATCCACTTGGAGAGTTTCGCAGATTTCCTTATGGACTCCATTCATGGAACCATTATGTTTTTTATATATTTGGACAACATTTTCATTTGTCAAAGACATTGTGAAAAACGTGATGTTATTCAAAAAGAATTTTACCACGCTGTTTGAAGTTAATAAAAGCATAATTATTTTGTGATGTGACGTAGACAAATACACATAGACATAGACAATGTACAAATACGTAGACACACAACATAAAACACACATATTTATACATGGTGATCCATAAATTCTGATATCATTTTAAAACTTCATAAAACTCTTACCCGATGAGATAAACTGTTAAATAAGGTATCATTCTAATCTCCAGTGGCTAAAATTTTATATCATGCGTAATGTACGGAAAAAAATCTACTTTAAAAACAAGAAAAGACGTCATAAAATTGGTGTTGGTATTTTCATAGTGCCCTGTCTTTACCAAAGGCTACAAAATCGAGCTACTGTACTCTGAGACTCGTTTACCTTAAACTGTAATCCGTTCTATTATGAACTGGTTTTTGCAGACATATAAAAACTTTTTAGAGTAGTAGGGTAGTAAAGAATTAAAGATCGAAGAAAAATGAGTTCACCATACAGGCTTATATAGTGAAAGAAGAACTAAGGACAACTATGGACAACAAGGAAAATCAAGATCTCTGTTTTGTCCAGGTTCTCTGACTGATCATCTAAAAAAAAAGCTGAATATGTTAGCAAGAAGTGTATTCAATGATATCAACAATAACGTAATTGTAAATAATAGTATATGAAAGCATGAAAAATGTACCCTAAACACATCAAGAATGGTTGTGTGGTTTGAAACAAAATTGAAGAAAGTTAATTCCTTTTAGGACTTAGCCCAGTTGGTGACTTAACTGCTGCGTTACTCATAGCCCTGGCGTAAACCCAGGGTGGGAATCTTTCATTTGATGTTATTAAATGATGAAGCTATTAAATAAAACCTTAACATCTTAATTATAAGAGCATTGAGATAAATGTAAAGAGAAACCAAACAGAAGTGTAAAACAGGGTGGGATGGCAATTTGTCATAAAACCTGCAAAACGAAAAACGTCAAGTACGTACCATAGGACGTAATTTTGCTATTTTGATGTTAATATTTAATTTTCCAGCTCAGCTATTTAAAGCGCGCAAACTGCACTCAACCTACATAATATAAAACTGTACTCCTTGTATATTCATACGATATGTTTCACTAAATTTAAATTTGTTCTTTCAAACTGTAATGGGCATTCAAAACAGTATCAGATATTTTGGATCACACTGTATATGTAAAATTACATGTAGTAGGAATTTAATTTTATCCATTAATAGTTGTTAAATATTTCTGTAATGAATAGTGTAGTTGCATGAAACATAGAAGTTTAGCTTCAAAACACATGCATATGAATGTATAGTTGTGCATGTACACTCATGAAAATGCCTTATACTACATGTCAGATACATATATTACAAGATATTAAATAAATTAACTTACATTATATGGAAAATTCTATTCGTTCAATGGAAACTGTCTTTGACAAGCCTTTAAACAAACATACAAATATTAAAAACAGACTATAACAAGGGGGAGGTAATAAAATGCAATTATTGATAAAGAGAAACCTTTAAACTGTTATCGCAGAAAAGCGCATCATTAAAAAAAAAAATTCTTTCGCACGGTTATGTAGGTAAATATTAGTAGAAATTCATATAATATCCAACTAATTCCAATCTATGAGCAAATAAATATAAAATTAAAAAAATACATCACTGGTAACAAAAACAATAATTGTATTTTAACTGTCACACATTGTGTTATCTAAATTTATTTCCTTTTAAAAGTATACAAACAAAGTAAACATTAGTCTTTATCTATTCATCACATTAAATCTAGTTGTCATTGTTCTAATCTATACTTACAGCTATTTTTTGTTTAATCCTCTATCGTGGTCGTCTCTGACCATCAAATAAGGCCGTCAGGTTATAAGTAAGAGTTATCGTTCTTACAATAAAATGGCGTTAGCTGGACTGGCTACCTCTCCATATTTTGTTGTTGTTCGCCCCGACTACGGTATGTCGTAAATGACATAATTTTACCTATTCTTTTGTCATTTACACATTTAATGAGGGTTTATTGTGTGAAATATGATTCATTTAATTTTTTGTTTAAGTTTTATTGAAAATTGTTGGGGTAAAAAATGATGACAAGAATACATCCTTAATACTTTATTGTTTATTTCAATAGGGAGTACATCACAATATGCAGGTTTCCTGTACCACCTTAAATCTGAAATGTGTACTTTACATGGTTATTCAACTAAATAAAATGTAAAGAATAAAGTCATGAAAACACATGCATATTACAAATAACTGATCTTTGTCTGAAGTTACGTACACAACACAGGTCTACAGGTCGCATTATTATTAGTTTTACCAAGCTCTTCGATTAGATGGGTTTCACGTAGTGTACATACCAGTATGTGTTTTCCATATGCAGATTGCAGAATAGGATTAATTATCATGCATAAACGTTTCTTTTTTGATGATCAGCTAAAGGGATTCATATTGTGCTCTTGTTGGATTATCATTATGATGTTGACCAATATAGGAAAGCATAATACGTGTAGTAGCACAATATTATGAGACATCGGTATACATAAGTATTACTTTCACTTTCTAAATAAGTGATCTCCCTCTGCCAGCATACTGTATCATCATCTTTTAATATTTAAATAAGCTTATCATTGTTACCTTTCCTATCACATTTGTACAATTTCTGTCATTTTAATTGCCAAAGTTATTTTTTCATTTGTCAGACTTACACTATTGAGTTGACCCATATTGACCCTGTGACATTTTGTATTAAATTTGTGAATAACATGAAAGTAAGTGTAGAGACTTATCATGTTTATATGAGTTAGAATAGGAAGGAAGGGGTCTTTTTTTCTTAATGTATTATGATGCACCAAATATAATGTATGCCATGACCATATGGGATTGTTCTGACCCCATGCAACAGGAAAATATCAAATATCTTGAAAACTGTTGAGATCCCCACCACTTAACCATATATTCTTGTTTCTAATGTCATTATGATGCATCAAATGGTGTAAAGTACATAACCCCCAGGAGTTGTCTTTTAACCACCCCCACCCCCCGAAATAGGAAATGATGATATATTTTGATAACTTTTGAGATCCCCATCCCTAAACCATATTTATTTTTGCTCTTTGTGTCATTGCGCATCAAATGGTATATAGGTTATGCCCACTTAGAGACACCCTGACTTTCCAGAACTGGAAATAATAAAGTATTTTATCTTAATCATATGTAGTATTTGACCCGTGTGGGTAATTCCTAGAGTAATGATGACCCTGCTTTGTTTAGGAGACTTTACAATTGCCACGAAAACATATAACATTTTGTTTATCTTAAAAATTGAAAAGCAATTTCCAAAATTTTAATGTTCATCTAGAGAAAATACCAATCAAGAAATGATTTAAAATTTGCTACTGTACACATGTAAGAATGTAAGAAGACTGAATCTTTAGAACCAGGTTTGATGGGGGTGGGGGGGGGGGTGGATAAACATTTAATTTGAATCATTAATTGTTATTAATTTTAACTTGATTATAACTAATTAGTTATTATAATAACTAATTAGTTATTGATCCCCAGGTAGAAAATAAGACTTCTGATCATATCTCAATAGATCCTTTGTCAATTATGCAAGGTGTAATGTGATTTTTTTTATAAGAAAAACATTTCTTACCAGTTTATAAAACTTTTTAGACCGCAAATTATATTTTGATTTTAATAGGTAATTTGACAATTTAGAAGAGTGTAAATGTAAGGTTTTTTTTAAATTTTAAGCAAAAATAAATGCAAGGTTTTTTTATTTTAAGAAAAAAACCCGTCATTTTATTTACAGTTTAAGGACGGATACATGCACGGATCCAGATTACTTCTCCAGGGGGAGGGGGGGGGGGGGTTTTTTTTGTGTTTCGCGGGGGGGGGGGGGGGGGTTCCGAGGCATATTTTTGGCAATTTTATAATGTAATTTAAAGAAATTTGAATTCCGGAAATTTCATTCCTCCCTAAACCCCCTTTCATATTCGCGCATGGAATAATGTTAATTTTCTGCTACTATTTGACTACCAGGATTATTAATTTAATTTTTCAAAACCTTATTGCACATCAAAAGGACAGTCCCTATCATATCCCAAGATATGATGTGTCTATTCATTAAATCATGAGGAGCTCTGGGATTTAGGTTTCTTTGGAGTGACAAGCGTCAATTTTCTTCTATTATTTGACTCCCTGGATGAAATTTAAATTTTTAAAACCTTGTGGCACATCTATAGGACAGCCCCTGTCATATCCTAAGATTTGATGTGTCTATTCATTAAATCATAAGAGGAGTTCTGGGATA
>WFKH01011925.1:59342332-59355226 GCA_016163765.1 Magallana hongkongensis
CACACACACACACACACACACACACACACACACACACACACACACACTTTATACACTGTAATGCATTACAAAATACATAGTTACACAATATTACAATATTAGACTGAAATAACAAACAAATGATGAAATTGATCGAGATATTCAATCAAAATAGTGTGATTTGAACCAACAGGGAAAATAAAACTTTTTCGACGCAGCGAACAGTTTGATACGTCTTTTAAATTGCCCCTTTGTACAATAGTTTATTAACATCAACTGTCAAAGTTTCTTAGTATAATGCTGCAAGGCGACTTTGGGTCAGAAAGACGTATGTCTGTACAGACGTAGACAGTAGTTTTCTGTTTAAAATAGCTTGAAAAAAATCGAGCGAGTTCGTTAAATGAATGTTACAAATGAATTGCAGTCATTGTGATATTGTGAGAATTTCATGACAAAAAGAGAATTAATTATGGATCCATTATATCAGACGAACAGAGAAACTTTCCTTTACCCTACAGTACTCTTGTTTATCAACTTCCAGAAAATTTAGAATTTTTTTCTGAAAGCAATCTATCAGTCACATAGCATTACTGTGTTTACGTGGACAATTAAACAGCAGACTAGTTTTTCAAAGAGATTACTGTAAACCAACTTTTATTCGCGATACTTTATTTTGCGATTAACTAAAAATAAACTTGCACTACTGGCTCTGAAAACCCCTGTCCGTATGAAAATCCCCTGCCTTCCCCTGTCATCCCCTGTGTTTTCACTGTCATCCCCTGTGCACCCCCTGTCAGCCCCTGTACACAGACCCTGTACACCCTGTGATCCCCTGTCATCCCCTGTACACATCCCCTGTGTGCCACTGTAAGCCTCTGTCACCCCCTGTACGCCCCTGTCATCCCCTGTAAGCCACTGTATACCCCTGTGCATGCCCCTGACATCCACTGTACGGTCTTTAACTGCTCGCCAAAGTAAATTAATAGCTTTTAATTAATTGGGATTTTTGAAAATTTATATTTAGCATTCATGTTTCAGACGGTGCTTGTTTTTCTTTGCATTTCATAGAGGACAATATTATAACAAAGGTGAATTTATATTTAGCATTCATGTTTTAGACGGTGTTTGTTTTCTTTGCATTTTATTGAGGACAATATTATAACAAAGGTGAATAATCCTGACCCAACATTGACACAAATCAAGATATACTAAGTCTTGTATACCGCTAAACCGCTTATTTTATTACATGTATATAATCAAATGACCGTGTTTTGTAATTTGTAAAAAAAGAAAAATAAGTGGAGGAGTGAGGGAAATCTGCAATGTTATATGCCATTTAACCTGCCTGAGCTAAAACGCATAACACAACATGGTCAGCACATGCAAATAACCGCACACCGATCGAAATGGTCACCTATATTTTGACTGTTTTGCCCGGTGAAATGATGCATAGAATTAAATAGTCTTTATGAAGTTCATGTAAATCGCTGTTATTTGCTGTCAGCACATTGTTGTTGTTGTTTTTTTTCTTTTTTTGATAAATCATGAGAGAGAGAGAGAGAGAGAGAGAGAGTGAGTTGATTTTTTTTCGAAAGGGGGTATTAGACCGGTCCATTGACACTTTCATCTTCTATCAGTGTGCATTTTCCAGTTTAGTTATTTATATGCATTATTGTATAGAATTGTCCTCATGCATATCTAGCAATGATACAGTTAATGAATGATTTAATGCATGTATACAAATGCCGGTAACGGGGTAACATATATACACACATGCATGATCTTAAACAATGTTCCGGGTTTTGGATTAGAAAAATATCATACATTTATTTAAATTTGATTTGATTTCAAAAATGAAAAAAATATAAGAGAGCAATATACAGTTTTAATTCATATCACTGTGTCAAATAATGTTCTAAAGTTAAAGCTCTTTCTTTTCATGTTTGAAATTCTCAGAGCTGATAAATCGAAATTTTCAATTTCTTGTTTATTTACTTGACAGACTAGAAAAAAAGTCATAAGGGGTGTTTAAACAACATATTGCCTCATTGTGTAGCATTACCGAGCTCGATTATTCAGACCTGAGGACGTGTGTGTATATACAAGTACACGTGTGTCTGTCACCTCATTGTTCCCAATCTCGCTACCGTGCACTGCAAATTGTCAAGAAGGGCTGTGTACAGTAGCTATTACATAATTACTGACCGACCATTCAGATCTTAGGAAGTGTGTGTATATATACATGTACACGTGTGTCTATCATCTCTTTTCCCTACCTCGCTAACGTGCGCTGCAAATTGTCAAGAAGGACTATGTACAGCAGCTATTATATAATCACTGACCTAGTGAAAAAAAATGTTAACATCCTCTCATTAGAAAACGGTAGCTTCAATCAGCTAGTTTTAATCATGTGTTTTCAAGTTCTTTGATCAATTGATCTGGTGTAGAATAAAGCATTGATGAATTAAAAACCAATTTGACAGCTCTAAGTTAATCAAAATAATTATAGAGAATTGGTTATGAAAATTAATTAGGATTGCATGTTTACTTCTTAGGAAATTAATTCCCGGGTAAACTATTAGTAATTTTTAATTCAAAATCAATGCAAACTCTCTCTCTCTCTTTCTCTCTCTCTCTATCTCTCTCTCTCTCTCTCTCTCTCTCTCTCAGTATCTATATAAACTCCTCAGGCTACATGTGTAGAAAACACTAGTTCTACATTTACACATTTACATGTACATGTATGTTGTGTATGTTCTGACCAGGGCCGCGGAATGATAAAGAATTGGTAATGAAATTAGGATTGCATGTTTACTTATTAGGGAATTAATTCCCGGGTAAACTGTATAATTAGTAAATTTAATTCAAAATCAATCCAAACTCTCTCTCTCTCTCTCTCTCTCTCTCTCTCTCTCTCTCTCATGATTAATCAGTTTTTTTTATTTCTCAATATCTATATAACCTCCTTCATGTATAGAAAACACATTTACATGTTCTGACCTTGAAGGCGTATTTCTGTTCACTGGCAATTAATTAAATTATCTTTGATATCTTCCATTGTGCAGTAAAAAGGGATATGAAAATTAGATTATAGAAATTTATGAAATTGATTATGAGAATAATTCATCAGTTTAAATTCAATTCAAGTGTCCAATAAGCCGGTCAGAAACATATTAAACAAACATACTAAAATAATTTCTTAGGCAAACTTATATAGGCTATTGAAGCTTTATTTTGCTATTCACGGGAAATTAATAAAGGAATAACCAAGAACTGGATTAAAAAAAGAAGGAAAACGTACTCTATCGTAACATGGCTGCTTATAAATTCTACATTCTGACTGATTTACTGGTTTTAGTGTGCAACTATATGTTTAGATATACAAAATTAAATGCTTAACACCATGTGCCGCGCTTGATCTTAGTTTGTATTGTATGGTTTATTTCCAAGAATCATACGATTCATAGGTTTAAGATATATACATAAGTAAAGTGTACATATATATGTAGACAATTTTTAGAAATAAATATTTCCCTCTATGTTGTATTTTTATGTCTGTTTTTCAAACATTAGGGAGTAGCGATGTTCCCGAACTCTAAAGGACTACATGCCCTGAGGGCTTTCACGCCTATCGAAAATAATCCCCGCCCTCACCTGAGGTTTACCATCCGGTTAATCGCAAGTCTTTAGTTGTTAGCATGATTATTTAAGTATCAATAAATTATTAACTGAAACATGTGATTTCTAAAATTACTATAACAGTGTATCTTGTGATTCGGCGCTGTTGAGTGCAAAATTGACTTATAGTTCAAAATATACACATTTTATTTAAATAGTTGAATTAAGACAATAATATTTAAAAAAAACCAGTCAAAAGCCGTACAGGGGATGTCAGGGGCATGCACAGGGGTATACAGTGGCTTACAGGGGATGACAGGGGCGTACAGGGGCTGACAGGGGCTTATAGTGGCACACAGGGTCTGTGTACATGGGTTGACAGGGGATCACAGGGTGTACAGGGTCTGTGTACAGGGGCTGACAGGGGGTGCACAGGGGATGACAGTGAAAACACAGGTGGTGACAGGGAAAGACAGGGGATTTTCATACAGACAGGGGTTTTTAGAGCCAGTAGTGTTGTTTGTGACGACTAATGTTCTCGACCAACCCTTATCCAGACCCGTTTTGTTATAACAACCATACGACAAGGACTTGTTCGCGGCAAGAATTATTCGCGACGACGAACCTCGCGAAAGGTGTCAGAAGAAATGTGAACAAGGGAACAGTAAGCGTTTTATAGCTGATCTTTTGTGCATGAAAAACCTTTTATCAGATACTTAAAGGAAACATTTCATGAATCTAACTGGACAGGAGTTCTTCTGTGAATTATAAATCAGTTATGAAATTACAAGCTTTTAATGCCTTAAACAATGGTGAAGACACAATTCTGATCAGAGAGATTTGCAACATCAGGTGACTAGTTTATTAGAAATAAAGAAACGATATACTGTAGTCTTTTTATAATAGCAACACAAAATACAAACATTTTGGTATAATGACAGATATTCTTTCTGCATGTTCATATGATCGGATATATATCCCACTTGTTTTAACATTTTATCACATTTTATTTACTTCCCTGAAACCTATTCTAGGGTTAACAAGGATAGATGGAATATACAGAGAAACCTTCCCACGATATAGTTCCGGTAAAAGGCTCTGTCCACGTAACACTAAACAGAAGATTTGTGGAATATGTCATAACTAACAGGGTAACTGCTGACTTCCTTGAATGGGTAAATAAAACAGACATTCCAGCTGAAACATTCTTTGCAACTTTAATTCATAATTCTCAGCTAGAAATACCTGGAAGTTTTAAAGGTAGGTGAACTCGTTTCATTTAAGAGAGTTTTACCCGTGTTTTTTTTTTTAATTTTAGCCAAATCAGTTTATTAATGTTGAGAAAAAAATATTGTTTATTTAAATGTTTTGAAAGGAGAGCTGGAAACAGATTTTGGAATACTAAAGCCATTTCTTTCCCAATTTAAAAACTGGAATAGGGCATTGAATTCTTGACCATGTGGTGGTAAATTCGATCGATTTGCATTTTTGGAATCAAAGATATCGCTCGTTTAGCTCGTCGACCAGAATTCTTAGCCAATAAATTTCAATCTAGTTACCAAGAGCATGCTTTACTTTGCATGGGTCAGTTAATCTACAACAGGACGAGGGATGAGTATCTTCCCCGACTGAAATTAGATACCAAGTATAACGAAAGTTTAAAACATATGAAGTATATTGTGTAGAGGATAAGTGATGTTTCTTAGCCTGCAAAAAGAACACGTCATACAACAAAAAGTATTTTTGTTATATTAAGTATTTTTCTACGACATCACACAGTCACTCTCAATTATGACACTTTTAATTTTAACTGTACGGGTATCTCACCCCTTACTGTGGTTTATCGCTAATTTCTTGATAGATCTATCATTTAAAGAAATAAACAAGGCATACATGTACTTCAAAAATTCAAAGAAAAAAAAAATAAGGATTAATTTTTCTTGTTATTTTGGGAAACATTCTGCTCAAAAATTTCGCCATAACCTTTTTTGACTTATGATGTAGGTTGATTTTACGTTGATTTTGTTATATCGAGTGTGGTGCTATTATTTCTATGTTTATTATATGATTACAATATATCCGGTTACGGATGCAGAGCATACCAAGTTTCTGTTGTAATTTGAATGATTTCTTGATTTCCATGTACTTAACTTGTTATGGACTAGTGTAGCCTAAACCAAGGGTCCAGGTTTATAGAACACTAATATCTAAAACTCGGTAATTTATTTGTATGCCATGAATAAAAAGAAAAATGTAGCCAAAAATATGTAATTAATATTAGAAAAAGGACAAATTTTGTCTGCTAACTTTTATGATTAAATTTTAAACGTTTGGAAGAAATGACGTAAAAAGAAGAAATGTAATAAAGCCTTATGCTATCTGTTTAAAAAACCGCTCTTTTGTTTTGACATAAAACTGATGACATAGACTGACAGGAGTAATGTTGTTCAATTTTATTAATTATTTGATAACTTTATGAAAATGTCTCTGTTTATTCATATTGTTAACATTCATTTGTAAAGAAAGTTCTTAAGTAATAGTTTGTATTTGTCGTCAAAGCATTTTCATATGATTTAATTTTGTAAACATAAAGTTTGTCATGCTTCTTTCTCCATGTTGTCTTTTTATCTATTACTTTCCTGAGCACATTAACAAATATTAGCAAACAGGAACCGTTCATAAAAATGGATCAGAAATAATCTCTTTCTTCTTTAATCAAATATCAGAAGTATCCCAATTTATACCAATCGGTTATCTGTCGTATTTGTCACAATGTTTTCTTTTATACAGCTTAGCTTACGGACAGAATTGTGGTCTGGTTTCTACCATCGCAAAATATCATATACACCATTAATGAATTCATTGACAAGGTCAACAATGACAAAATTTAAGTAGGTGTTGTACGTGACTTTCGAAATGCAGATGTAATTTAAACTTGTAAAATTTTATCGGGACGAAGTCTAGATCTAACCATATTGTGTCACCTGTTGATAAAAGACATATGATGTAATGCCACGTTCTTTGGTGCGCGACTTCAGTTGAAAGTTCAAGATAATAGAGCTATGACGTCGCCTGTTTAAACTCAACCTAAACTCTTGTTAATTTCTGGTTAGATGAAGTAACTTTCGAATCGTTTATCGAATTGGTCTAGTTGCCTACCACGGGATTTAAGACTCTAGATTTAAAGTTAACTTCAAGTATTGGTATTATTGTACTAAAGACACAGGAAAATATTTTTTATCAAGGGAAACTTCGATTTTTAAGGTGTTCTGATAAACAACACATATGATTGTTCACTGTCATTAGCATTAGATATTATACATTCTTTTCAGACAAATGAATTAAAAATTTTGGGTTAACGAGTCACTGTATCTTCATGTATTTTGTTCACACAATAATGTATTGTACGATAAAATAGCATTAAAATAATTTCATTCACATTCTATAATAAAGGTATTTTATACTTTACATCAATGCTTTTTTTTAAACTGTAAATCGAATACTATAATTGTCTAAAACGTGTTTTTTTTTCCTAAAATTATGAGAGCATAGTTTATTATGGGCCATAAAGCAATAGAGCAATGCAATATCATATCCTACACATGTATAATTATATAGGTTTTAATTTTGAATTAATATATGTACTTATTTTTTTTATAAAAAGATGACGAAATATTATAAGCATAAATTACCATTACAAGCAATATAGTTTATGGACTATTTAGTTTCATGAGTAGAAGAATGCACAAAAAGCGGGATGCACTGCTCGAGCCCTGCACTGAATGAGATAAGATAAAATACTAGCGTCGTCCACAAAATACATTTCGACAGTAATGGATGAAAGGACTGTGCATATCATGATAATAACTTCATTAAGTCAAACATTTATACCAGTTTATAACAAATCTTTAAAACGGTAGCAATGCAACAAAGTTTATATCATAATGGCCAAACATATCGTTATGTCGCGGCGATGTCACGAATATATCATGTTATAAACATTCATATCTCTTTAATTATTCAACTAAATTCAATCAAATTTCTAATTCAAATTAAAAGTTTTGCTTTGGCAAGTTATGATTTAATATTAAAGTTTTATATAATACAACGCCCACGAGAAGCGCAATGCATTCTATGACATTACTTTTGGATCAACCCTTGTAAAACACGTTCATCATGACCATGTTTCAGAGATATAAAAAGCATAAACTTATACAACGTATCTATTTGTTTTACAAACATAATTAGATATGTCCTTGTTATTTGTTATTCAATGTTAACTGAGAATTCGGTCTATAAATGACAATGATACAATTTGATTAATCATCATGAATTAAAATATTTAGTTTGATCATTTCAATGTTTAACATTAAAACGTATATACACGAATGTTGATAGTTTTCTATATATACGCCGTAACTTGTTTCATTTTTTTCCTTTTTTCTTAGACCTTGAAATACGTAACTATATAAAATGTTTTTTTGTGTTTTGTTTTTTTACCTAATGAGCATTCCTTGTCCGATTATTGTCTGCGTTTTCAATGTACTACGTAACCTAATGTCAATGCAGATATCAGTGCATTTAAGGACCTGAAATATCTACAATAAAATAACATTTGGGTTCAGATAAGATAAGTTCAGTTAAAACTGCGCATTAGTCTAAGAGACTGATTTTCAAAAAATGAAAGACACTTGACATTTATATTTCTTACAATGGATTTGATGCATTTCCAACTTAGAAACAAAACAAAGTGTGTATTTTATGTGCTAGTAAGTATGTGTTTTTTTATTTTTACAATGATGCTTAACAATTCTTTGTCAGAAAATAGAAAAAGAGTTGAATCGGTCATCACTAGGACGAACTATCACGCTCGAGGAGAACTGGAGAAAGGTGTAGCTGAAGATCAATTCTTGCAAAGGATGATTAAGGTTTTCGATATTGGACCACAATTTGATGCTTCATTTTCACCTTTATATCAAAACAAATCATCAACAATCATCGGCGGAAATACCCAACATCAAAACTTTGACAAAGACAGACATGTATCAAATGTGGATTGTAGTTTGCTGTTTAAACAAAATTTGAAAGAAATTGAGAGAGTTCGTAACCCGAATACTACAAACAAATCACCTTCGTTTTGCAATCAAACAAACGAGTGTAACAAGTTTCTTCTATCAAGAGGATACATAATGGATTCTTTAACAGACGAGGAGAGACATTTCTCTATTGCATACAGTATTCTTGTTTACGAAAGCCCAGAACAATTTGAAATTCTTCTGAGAGCTATATACCGGCCACAAAATGCTTATTGTGTTCACGTTGATAAAAAAACCACTGAAAACGAGTTCAATGAATTTTTATGCATTGCACAATGCTTTCCAAATGTGAATTTAGCATCTAAGAGAATTGAGGTGGATTGGGGAGAAATAGGAGTTGTACTAGCGGAGCTCTTGTGCATGAAAGACCTATTATCATTTTCAAAATGGAAATATTTCATAAACTTAACTGGTCAGGAGTTTCCACTGCGTACAAATTATGAATTGGTGAAGATATTAAAAATATATAATGGTTCCAACGATGCGGAAGGCACAATTAAAAGGTTTGTAATCTTTTCACGCATACCAATAACAGTATATTAAAAAATAATACAATTTTAGAGCATGAATATATCTTTTTTAAAAGGGCAAACAAAGACAGATGGGAAAATGGAGAAAAGCCTCCCCATAATATCAGTCCAGTAAAAGGGTCAGTCCACGTCACACTGAATAGAAAGTTTGTTGAATACCTCGTCAACAATAGAATAGCTGCTGATTTTCTAACTTGGGTAAACAGAACAAAGATTCCAGATGAGACATACTTCGCCACACTAATTCACAACCCTCAACTTGGAATTCCAGGAAGTTTTAAAGGTAAGAGAAACTGCAGGAAAAGTTATAAAATAATTCAATTTAATACAATCGACAGAGCTATGGGTATTGCTTACGTCACAATATGATTTCTTTATATTGTGGTAAAAATTTACGCTTTTCAAACCCTGAACAAGTTTTTCAAAACTCAAAATTTCATTACTGAATTATATATGAAATAGGTACAAAATTTTTGAAACATAAACCTCATAGTAAATATCAATGTTTAATTTGAAGGATACTGACATACAATTTATTTTCATAGGAGATCTGGAAACAGATTTTGGTGTACAAAAACCTTTTCTATCTCGTTTCAAAAACTGGGATAGTTCGCCCAATTCTTTACCATGTAATGGTAAATATGTTCGATCGATCTGTATATTTGGAGTTGGAGACCTTCCTCTTCTTGCCCGTCGACCTGAGTTCTTTGCCAATAAATTTCACCTCGATTACCAAAGAGAATCTTTACTTTGTATGGATGAACTAATTTTTAACAGGACAAGGGATGAATATTACCAACGACTGCATTTTGATACAGAGTATTATAAAAACTTAAAACATATCCGAAACATTGTATAAATGTATATACATGTTCGCAGACCCATTTGATAAATCAAAATAGTGTTTTTGCATAAATGCTTGTTTGTGTCATGTGTTTTCTAAAACTGGCCATTATGGTCAGAACGTTCCACCACCGGAATCGCAGATAAGCATTGTTTATAATATCATTCAATTCCTAAACACAATTGCACAACTTAATGCCCATTGAGGTAAAATAAAGGTAAAAAGCCTCTTACCTTTCTTAAAAGAAGCAATTCAACTGTTTCCAATTCTCGTCAAATGATTTTCAATCTTTCCGCCGCAGAAGTAATAAACATGATTAAGTTCATAAATAATATTAGTTATTACGATCTTGTTTTTCACGTTGGATTCTGACAGAAATTTATTCACTGGGCCGCTATGCATCGACATGCAGATGCACAATATATAAGTATGTACAAGTTTCTTTCCTGAAGGCTTAAAGTCACAGAGGAAACGCTCTAATGGCTGGTGGCCCTTATCGATGATAATCTGGTTAACCTCATTAATCTATAAGGCTTCTTAGGAATTTGTGAAAAAAGTGTTGATACTTTATATATTAAGTAATTAAAAATGTAAATGGGTTATGTGGGGGTAAAAGTCCTTTTCTGCATTGATTAATTGTCAGGTATCAATAACGCTTTATTTATAATATACAGTGTGTAGGCCAGAGACTTTCTTCTAAATTTTTTCTCCACTATTTCTAAGAAATCAGAGTATCTAGTAATAATATTGTGATTTTACAGCATTATTTAAACTTATTTAGGAGAGCAGAAGAAATAATAGAATATTTCTTAAATTAGCACAATTCTAAATTCAAAATTATCATTATATAGTTTTACATGTTCATATTTGTATTGTTCACCATATTATTTTAAAACATATTATTTCACATCATCTCTACTGTATTTTAAAAATATGTATCCATTTTAATTGCAAAGACACAGTTCTAGGATAAAATAGAGTGTGCAGACCTGTCCCATTGTAAATTAAAATAGGTAGACGGTTGAACATGTACAGAACTTCCGTATAAGACAAAAATGCGTTAAGACTACGTCAATTATAACTTGATATAACTTCACTTCTTTCAAAATGATATTGAACGCTTTCAACAAACTATATAAAATTAGCTGTCAGTACATGTATAACAACTGTCAATCTTAGGTCTTATAACGTGTCTTTCAAACACTAGAAATTTACGTGATATGCATAAGGATTAGAATAAGAGAAAGGTGATTTTCGGAGAATTCGAGCCGTCATTGTGGGTTGGAAAAATAAATTGTCATCCGCTTATCTTTATTGATGATTGCGGTTTTATAACGACACACATGCAGATCCACTGATTACTGGGGCCCATCAAGTATTACATTTGTAGGAAGATGTGCGTTTCTGCGAAAATATGATATGCTCAGTCTACCTACCGCTTTGAAGATTTGCGCATAGAGAGAGCGTCTGGTTGATTGCTACTTCTTTAAATACAGTTTAAAACGTATGCAAGAACAAGAGTTATTTTGTTGAGCGTTTTAAATACATTATTTTTAAAAACACATAGACAAACAATATAGATTTATTTTTTGTTTTGTATTTAGAATCATC
The DNA here is from genome assembly GCA_016163765.1 of Magallana hongkongensis. Taxonomy (NCBI): domain Eukaryota; kingdom Metazoa; phylum Mollusca; class Bivalvia; order Ostreida; family Ostreidae; genus Magallana; species Magallana hongkongensis. The sequence goes on from WFKH01011925.1 coordinate 59,354,011, forward strand.
AATCAAAGTATATGTTTAATTAGCATGTGATATAGTTTTTTTTATGTTTGATTTATTCATATTTTCAATAAATATACATTCATTTTATGGTTTCCTTTACAGCATTATATTCAATTTGGCCCCGGAAAATTATATAATGTAAAATGTTACTTGAACACAGGATCAGAACATAGGTTAATTCGGTTTTCATCAGAGTTGTGGGTTTCCCCCCAAATCCTTAATTAGTGTAAAGTGTACAGGAATTGCATTTGATTTTATTTGATGCTCTTTCAGTTTGTACAGAGTCCGCTCACAATCGAAAAGAGACAAATTTTGTAGAACACTTTTACATACATGTAGAACTAATTTAATTCTAATGGTTATTCATTACGACTTCACAGTCTTATGATATTTCATACACGTATAGATGACATAAATAGTTGTATGTTCAAATTATAAGGCTGACACCACTTTGTTCATGTGTTCAAGAGGGTTTATTCTATGTAATGCAGTAACTCAAAAATTTGTCATAATCCATGTATGAAAAGTTTTGTTTAAAAAAAACAATTGGCTTGTTGTCGTTTTTTATATGCTTGCTTCAATTTGATTCTTATGTGAACAATGAATTACAATAAGTGTGATTTTACAACCCTCTTTAAATAGATTTTAGCAAGTTTTTAAACATGTCTTTGTATTCATTTTCCGACGAGTTACCTGATATCCGAATTCTTTTGATTTCAAGTAGTCCGTTATTAGAAAAAAATCCCCTGAGTGGGATTCTTATCCTATACTGCGGCAAAATTTCCTTGAATAGCTGTTTCAAAGAAACACAGCAGAAACACAATAGTAGATGTCAACGGTTTAAATATACATGTAGTTAATGGCTCATAAATATTAATAAAATGTAAAAATATTCTTTCGGATGTTTTATGTTAATAAGCACAAAACATAAATGGAAAATTTGTTAAAACTACACATCTGCAGGAATGTTTTTATTGCTTTAAGAATAAATTGCTCCTTTTTTCGCGAGATTCTCCTTATATAAGAGGAATGTGGTTGTTATATTACAGCTGTTATATCATTTTATCCTTCTTAGCCTTCTTATGTGATGTATCTCATAATGGTAAATGAAGTTGCTCAATAAAATTAAAAAAATATTCAAATTAGACGTGTATGAGAGAGAGAGAGATAGAGAGAGAGAGAGAGAGAGAGAGAGAGAGAGAGAGAGAGAGAGAGA
>WFKH01011925.1:59369655-59383956 GCA_016163765.1 Magallana hongkongensis
CTCTCTCTCTCTCTCTCTCTCTCTCTCTCTCTCTCTCTCTCTCTAATACACGTCTAATTTTAATATTTTTTTTTATTTTATTGAGCGACTTCAATTACCATTATGAAAGAAGGATAAAATGATATAACAGCTGTAATATAACAACCACATTCCACTTATAGAGGGAGAATCTCGCGAAAAAAAGGAGCAATTTATTCTTAAAGTTATAAAAGCATTCCTGCATATTTGTAGTTTTAACAAATTTTCCATTTATGTTTTGTGCTTTTTAACATAAAATATCCGAAAGAATATTTTTACATTTTATTAATATTTATGAGCCATTAAATACATGTATCTTTAAATCGTTGACATCTACTACTGTGTTTCTGCTGTGTTTCTTTGAAACAGCTATTCATAGAAATTTTGCCGCAGTATAGGAAAAGAATCCCACTTAGGTGATTTTTTTCAAATAACAGACTCCTTGAAATCAAATGAATTCGGATTCTAATTAAGGATTTGGGGGAAACCCCGCAACTCTGATGAAAACTGAATTAACATATGTTCTGATCCTGTGTTCAAGTAAATCACATTTTACATTATATAATTTTCGGGGGCCAAATTGAATGTAATGTTGTAGAGGAAACCATAAAATAAATGTATATTTATTGAAAATATGAATAAATCAAACATAAAAAACTATATCACATTCGTGCTAATTAAAAATATACTTTGATTGATGATTCTAAATACAAACAAAATGAAATAAATCTCATACTCATTTTGTAACGCAAATTAAAATATTCTTTCCTCTATATTGTTTTTCTATGTGATTTTAAAAATGTATTTAAAACGCTCAACAAAATAACTCTTGTTCTTGCACACGTTTTAAACTGTATTTAAAGAATAAGCAATCAATCAGACGCTCTCTCTATGCGCAAATCTTCAAAGCGCTAAGTAGACTGAGCATATCATATTTTCGCGGAAACGCACATTTTCTTACAAATGTAATACTTGATGGGCCCCAGTAATCAGTGGATCTGCATGTGTGTCGTTATGAAACCACAATCATCAATAAAGATAAGCGAATGACAATTTATTTTTCCAACCCACGATGACGGCTCGAATTCTCCGAAAATCACCTTTTTAAGGTCTTCCGTTTCCAACGGAAGACCTTATTGTTATTGCTTTGTTTCTTTTCCTCTATTGTTATTATTGGCTCTTTTTCTCTCCCACGTTTTCTCAAAAACACTTCAGCCGATTTTGATAAAATTTTGAGATCTCATTTATGACAAAATTTGTAAGAAAATTACGCTATATTTTTTTGGTCGTTACTTCCGTTCCCGAGATATTAAAGATTTTATGTTTTTGCTTGTTCACGATTTTCCTCCAAAAGAATTTAAGAGAGAACTTTCAAATTTTCAGAGATGGTAGAAAGTGTCCTGCCGCAGTGCACTTTGCATATCCGAACGTCCGCCGTCACTTCCGGTCGTCACCGGAAGGAAACAAAATACAGTCATTTTTCAACTTTTTTTATTTGAATTTTTTTAATGATTTTATTCGATAGAGACGCTTTAATAACTTCAGAAAATGAAATTTGTTTTAAAATCGATCCAGGCATTCTCGAGATTTTGGGCTCCAAAGTCCTGAAGCGAGAGTCCGCGTAGCTCAGTCGTTAGACTTGTGGACTTCTGCCCAGGCGACCCGGGTTCAGTCCCCGAGTGCCGAATGCTTTTTCTTTGTTAACTGTGTTTTTTTTAACTATTTTATCTTTAAAATAATGGATTTTAATGTTTTCCGTTTTAATTTTATCATAATCAAACTAATAGCGACTTTTTTCAGTACAAATATAGAGCTCGTTTCAAACTACCGTCAATTTTCCGTTTTGTGACAGTCTTGATTCTGTCAGCAGCTATCTAAATTCAGATGCTCGTAGCATCGCCGGCATCAAAGTCATGCCGCCGAAGCACCCTTGCAATACGACCGCATTAGAGGTCGCCGGGTCGCTTTGCCGGTGTAACGACGAAAAGTGACCCCCGTAGAATATTGACCGGGGGTCATTTTTCTACGTAGAAAAATGACCCACTCGGTTGTAGGATACTTGGATTACATCGTAGAAATTATGGTCTAAGGGTCATTTTTCTCCGTGTGGGTTTTAGAAAAATGACCTTGTAGAATATCGACTATATATTATTATTATTTTCTTTAGGGTAGATACAGGGGTGTTTGGGGGGGGGGGGGGGGGTACGTTGCCTGCTTACTACCTAGATTGTTCGAATAACCAGCTTGAATACTTTTTTTCTGATCACCTGTTATTGCTTATTATCATTATCTCAGTCTGTCTTTTAAATTTTCAAATTAAAAAATAAAAGACATAGTCATGTTTCTTTGATTAAATAAAGTACACTGAATATAAAATGTCCCCCCTCCTTACATCTTGGCAACAGAAGAAAATGACGTACCTTAGATTACAACTGAAATTTAAATATATAATTAATGTAGACGCGAATCTAGGAAAAAAATCATAAGATTGGGGGAGTTGGCGGGGAGAGGGAATCATATATAATATAAGGTATGTTATGACTGAATAGGATTTATATCAATCTGAATGAATAAAAAAACTCTCACTAAATGTATGCGTAAATTGATACCAGTTAATTTACAGGGGAAGAGAAAATTATTCATCATGCTCTATATCGCCATGAGCGATTTGTTCACCATGGGTCTGAAATAGGCACATCAAATCACATGCATGAATCCAGAAAAAAAATATCCGGGGGTATGGGAGGGGGATCCGAGGGATGTTTGCCAAGGGGGGGGGGAGGTCTAGGCCTTTTATCAGTAAATTTGATAAGTGAATTTAAAAAAGTTTGAATTACTCCACTCCTTAAATAATATAATAATAATATACTAGGAGAGGGCGTTTTAAGTTTCCAGAACTTGTGCCCGATCCTTTTGTATATACCTTCTTTACAATAAAATATGTTCAAACCAATAATATATATTAAACAAATACAATGCTTGATTTAAAAACAATATAAACGTAACACGTTCCAAAAGTTCGAATTTAGAATTGAACAAAAATACCCAGAATATTTTATAGATGATTCTGTGTGAGTTTGAAATCGATCTTTATTGTAATCAAAATTAACTTTTAAAATGTTCTTGCAAACTTCGGTATATACATGTACATGAAACAGAGATAGAAAATTGCAAAAAAATAATGACACTAAAAAGGGCTTTACATGTAGCATTGACTTTGATTTCAATTGAATACAACCGCGTCACTTATAAACGACATTTGAATCTAGCAATTAATACAGGCATATTTTAACATAACTTTAAACTTTACTTGGATTTAACATAGGCATTCATATTCATTTTTAGCAGTTTCTAAAAGTAGAAATAACAGCTTTCTTTTATTACTATTCTCAAAAATGTGATCTCTTAACTGAGTGTTAATAAAGTATACCATCTATTGATATATGTTTGTTGATGAGTAAAAAAAAATGAAGTCATCATCAACTTGTTGCATACTGCATACAGAAAGTCGGGAAGGGAAGTCCTTTACAGTATTGCATTATATTTGATTAATTATAAAGTTTATTTGAGACAAAATGCATCTGTCAGGTAAACAGCATCCGGTCTAATAATGTTTAATGGTTTAAACAATATTTTTATGTAAAATATTACATGTACATAGTCTAATATAATGTCATTTGTGAATCACTATAACATTGCATCCTCCAATAACTTAATTCAGCGATGCTGTTAATCATTACCTTTTTATTTAAGTAAATTAAGTTTCTTGCATGTGTTGTTTGTATATTTAGGAAACATTTTTTCTCCTATGGGGAACTTTGATATCAGAATTTGAACAAAGCAAACCATTTTGCGACCTTTCATGTTGGTTGGAATATACAAATTGGTAAGTGCTTTTTTTTCTCAAACAAATATTTGATATATATTATATATAGGTATTGTCCGATCATGAGAGCAGTTTGAGTTAAGTAAATAGAAAAAAAAAGACAGCATTACATTCTTCAATTACTTTGTAATCTAAACCTAGGGTGGGATAAGTTGTCAGAAAGAGGGAAAGTCCATAAATTTATCTTGTTTTACCAGATGGTTAATGATATGGTGCCAGATTACTTAACTAAAACCTTTAGAACCCTGTGTTCCACCTGAAATCACTTATTTATTGAAAATTTATGATGGTTTTACCTCTTATCATTCCTCAAGCCAGAACTGTATCTTATTTAAGAAGTGTTATACCTTCTAAAATTAACCTGTAGAATGAACTACCTTATCAGATATCAGAAGTCTCCCAACATTGTCTTCCTTTTTCAAACTCCATAAAGAAACAATATTCCAAAACTCCAAATTAACTTTTTAATTTTGGAAATCGCAGAGAAAATATCATACATTTTCAATTGAGAAACAATGCTAGTAGTTTAAATGGTCACCTTTTTGATGATTTTATTCGTGAAAATTAAATCTGTGAAAATTTTGGCTATCATGCTGAAAATGCATATCATTTTTTCTTTGACTGTCCTATAAATAATGAAGAAAGAAACAGTGTTTTGTTTTTTTTTTATCAAATATTAATGTTAGACTTACAAAAACCAGTAACTTTAGATTTGTTGTTATTTGGAGATATTGACATTTCATTTGATAAAAATACTGTACTATTTAAATTAGTTCTTAACTACATTGTAAAATCTAAGAGATTTAGCTAAATTTATCATAACTTTAGCTATATATCTAATACATGTACTCAAAAGTAGTATATTTATACTGTAACTGTACAATTTTAAGTTTTTTATTATTTTGGATTTTTTCCCCTCAAACCGGTTTTTGTCAATCTTTTTTTTCCCATCTGAATATATATTTTTATGCTACATCACATTTTTTAAATAAAAAGTGTATTTTATTTGTCATTTATATTTTGCGCTTTACATGTATTACCTTGCACCTTATGGAGGAGGCTTACATAGGCATTGCCTGCTGCCTACTCCATTTATGTAAATATATATTTGCATAATAAAATATATGTTCAAATCAGATCAAAAGCAGGGTTGATCAAAATCTATTAGAATCAATCACTCATATATGTAGTCATAAAAATGTTCAATTATTTATAGAACTATCATTATAAGACTCTTAAAAACATCTAGTGTGATGTTTCATGTGTATTGAACTGAAGATCAATAAAACCATCAAATATGTGAAGAAAATATGACAATAAAATTGAGGCCAACAATTTTTGTAGAAACCAAGGCAAATTTCAAACCAAAAGTCCTCACAAAAAGTGACTGTGTACCTGTGACATATGTCTGTCGGTGTGACGGTGTTTAATTTGGTTTGTCAGACATTCACTGTAGCTAAATACAACTGGTATTAAAATCCGCTTTATTCGTCGAAATTTTATATCTGTCTTCTGTGTTTTTATTTCTTCTGAAAATATGCAATACATGTACATACTCGTATAGAGGTCATTATTTAGGTTTGTCTGAAATTATCTACTAAAATAGTGGGGCATATTCAGCAGAACGAGCAGACGCGAGCTGTCGCATCCGTCTTTAGTTATGCAAAAAGGAAGCGCAAGCGAGCGCATCATCATGCACGTACCTTTAGGGAGGGCACAACCCTAAAACGGTTTAGCGAAGGGGCACCATAAAGCAAGCTGACGAGTACATTAAGTTTAAGTTAAACGCAGACATATTTTTGTTCAAACTGATGTTATATATATAACAGGGTAAATCGGGAGGCGCATCCATCGTTTATATGCTTTCGCTGCCCCCTTTCCCCTCGCCAAATATGAATACTACACGTATCACCTCTGAATTCTATAATTTCTTTGTAGTTTATGAGAGGTCAAAATTCTATGAGGGTAAGTTTTCAACGTGTTGGGGGTCGTAGATCTACAGGTCTGGAATGGTTTTCTACTGTAGAAAAAGGACCCTACTTGTCATAGAATACTGACCCTGGGTCAGTTTTCTCCGTAGAAAAGTGACCCCCGGGTCAATATTCTACGGGGGTCACTTTTCGTCGTTACACCGGCATCAAAGAAATGCCGCCATCTCAATGACTGTATGCACACAACATTTAGCGACTGCGGGTAGGATATAACCGTTCACCTAACAAAATGCCAATGTTTCAATTATTCTACATGACTTTTAACGGAGGGTTGTTTAATGTTTATCCACATACGTGGATACAGCCATGCATGTATACATGCGTTTATTGACAAGATTATTTACATGTTTGAATTGTCAATGTACATTTACTTCCTTCTCTCTCTCTCTCTCTCTCTCTCTCTCTCTCTCTCTCTTTCTCTCTCTCTCTCTCTCTCAGTCAAGTTATGAGCGGTAAATGTCTGAACTCCGTCTCTACGATGACATGTAGTGATAACGAACAGTGTTCAAACTCAAAAGTCCAAAGGAAAAAACACAAAACACGATCAGAGTAAACACGGATCTAAACAATTTGTTGAAACTTTTCTGCAGTTGTAACCTTGCTTGTGCGTAGTTCTCCAATCTAGATTGAATTCAGGGATAAACCCAGAAAGATGTCGATACTAAATATAAAGTGTATTCCAATAAGCAAACTATTCTCTCTCTCTCTCTCTCTCTCTCTCTCTCTCTCTCTCTCTCTCTCTCTCTCTCCTCATACTCTTATAAAAGTCATTCCAAACATAAGGATAATTTTAAATATTAGTATAAATAAGAAAAATAGTTGTTTTTCGACCCACGGTAACCTTTTTTAACTATTTGTAATGCAGTTGCACTGTTGGAACCTGATGCATTGCTGTTGCGGCGGCATGCCTTTGATGCCAGCGAAGTGACCGGCCGATAAGGTCTAGCAAGCAGCTGACGTATTGAGTAGTCCGAGTATCGCAATACGTCACAATACGGATTTTACAATATTGGTTTGACTTTTACATAGCGTTTTAGATATCCGGTGTTGGTTTTGCTCTATGTTAGACTCAGTGTTAAGAAATAGTAGGAAAGAAAAACTATCCCTATAGTCTTTTTTATGGTGCATTCAAACGGAAGACCTCTCGTTGCTCGCAACGAGATCGCGATCGCGTCTAGTTATTTTTTTTTCCACAAATTTTGTGCACGCGATTTCTCGAAAACTATTCGACCGATTTCAACCATTTTTTCACAGATGATTGCCAGTGGTCATAATTCTAGGCATTTTTTGAAATTTTGAAATCGTCACTTCCGGTTCCAATTTACGGCCGATTTTGTAAGTTTTTACGACCAATTTTGTGCAGACATAAACTCAGAGACTATCAGAAATATGACTATGAAATTTTCAGGATAGTTAGACTATAGTTTGAAGTTGTGCAGAATGTAGTTGTTTAACGCCTGTGGCGCCATTTCTTGGAGCTCGCCTAGGCACGAAAATTGGATACGAATTTTTATTCAAAATTTGCAAACGTTTTTATTTGTATCTTTTTATCAGTTGATATTTTGTTAAGACATATATAACAAAAATGGTAGACTATTAAAAGTTCTTTCCAACAAAATCAAAAAAAGGGGAAGGCCCCTTTATTTAGGGGCCAAGAGATTCGTAAAGTTTTTACAAATAACTTCAAAACGATAAAAATTTTGTAATGCATTATAGGAGCAAAGTTGTTGATAGTAACAATATATATCTGGAAAACTTATTTATACATCCATTTATTACGTAATTAGAGATTTTTAGGGGCCGGAGTTCTCAAACTTTGACACAATATATCTAGAGAACGAGACATATTTTGTTAAGCATTGTAGAAGAGATAATGTTTGTATTAATGTTTATTATCGATTCCACTTATCAAAACACTAATGTTTGTCCCCATTAAGGATCTACAGGGCTGGCCCCTAAAATATTCAATCATTTGTATCTCAAAAACGAACAACAATTTAAGATGAGTGTAAGAACAACAAATGTTAGTATTCGGGAGACCTTTCGTATGAATTCAAGAAAAAGGGGCTGGCCCTTTTAATTAGGGGCCAAGAGACTCGTAAAGTCCAATACAAATAACTTAAAAAGGATAAAGATTTTGTAATGCATTATAGAAGCAAAGTTGTTGATCATATTAATATCCGTTTGAAAAAATCATTGCCACGCCCATTTATTACGTAATTAGAGATTTTAGGGGCCAAAGTCCTTAAACTTAGGCAAAGTTGTTGATCGTAACAATATCTATCTGGAAAAGTCATTGCCACGCCCATTTATTGCGTAATAAGGGATTTTTATAAATTATCTGAAAGGGGGAAGTTAATTCTGAAATTGTATCGATTAATCATCGTATCATTTAAAACAAATCGGACGGAAGATCTACTCGTTACTCGTAACGAGATCGTATCTAGTTCTTATTCTAATCCTTATCCATATCAAGTGAATTTCTAGTACTTGAAAGACACGTTATAAGACCTAAGATTGACAGTTGTTATACATGTACTGAAAGCTAATTTTATATAGTTTCTTGAAAACGTTCAATAAAATTTTGAAAGAAGTGAAGTTATATCAAAAGTTATAATTGACATAGTCTCAAATTAACGCATTTTTGTCTTATACGGAAGTTCTGTACATGTTCAACCGTCTATCTATTTTAATTTACAATGGGACAGGTCTGCAAACTCTATTTTATCCTAGAACTGCGTCTTTGCAATTAAAATGGATACATATTTTTAGAATACAGTAGAGATGATGTAAAATAATATGTTTTTTAAAAAATATAGTGAACAATATAAATATGAACATGTAAAACTATATAATGATAATTTTGACTTTAGAATTGTGCTTTGTACTGCTCTTCTAAATGAGTTTAAATAATGCTGTAAAATCACAATATTATTACTAGATACTCTGATTTCTTATAAATAATGGAGAGAAAAATTAAAAGAAAGGCTCTTGCCTACACACTGTATATTATAAAAGCGTTATTGATACCTGACAATACAATTAATCAATGCAAAAACGGATTTTTACCCCCACATAACCCATTTACTTTTTTAATTACTAAATATATAAAGTATCAACACTTTTTTCACAAATTCATAAGAAGCCTTATAGATTAATGAGGTTAACCGGACTATCATCGATAAGGGCCACCAGCGATTAGAGCGTTTCCTCTGTGATTTTTAGCCTTCAGGAAAGAAACTTGTACATATTTATATATTGTGCATCTGCATGTCGATGCATAGTGGCCCATTGAATAAATTTCTGTCAGAATCCAAAGTGAAAAACAAGATCGTAATGACTAATATTATTCATCAACTTAATCATTACTCACTACTTCTGTGGCGGAAAGACTGAAAATTATTTGACGACTATTGGAAACCTTTGAATTGCCTCTCTTAAGAAAGGTAAAAGGCTTTTTACCTTTATTTTTCCTGAATGGGCATTAAGTTGTGCAATTGTGTTTAGAAACTGATTGATATTACAAACAATGTTTATCTGCGATTCCGATGGTGGAACGTTCTGAGCATAATGGCCAGTTTTAGAAAACACATGACCCATACAGGCATATATGCAAAAACACTATTTTGATTTATCAAAAAGGTCTTCGAACATATAAATACATTTATTCAATGTTTCGAATATGTTTTAAGTTTTTATAATATTCTGTATCAAAATGCAGTCGTTGGTAATATTCATCCCTTGTCCTGTTAAAAATTAGTTCATCCATACAAATTAAAGATTCTCTTTGGTAATCGAGATGAAATTTATTGGCAAAGAACTCAGGTCGACGAGCAAGAAGAGGAAGATCTCCAACTCCAAATATACAGATCGTTCTAACGTATTTACCATTACATGGTAAAGAATTCGGTGAACTTTCCCAGTTTTTAAAACGAGATAGAAAGGGTTTTTGTACACCAAAATCTGTTTCCAGATCTCCTATAAAAATAAATTGTATATTTGTATCCTTCTAATTAAAAACTGATATTACTATGAAGTTGATGTTTCAAAATTTGTGTACCTATTTCATATTCAATTTAGTAAAATCAGTATTGAAATTTTGAGTTTTGGAAAACTTTTTCAAGGTTTGTAAACCGTACATTTTTACAACAATATAAAGAAATCATATAGTGACGTAGGCAATAACAATAGCTCTTTTTAGTCATTTGTATTGAATTAAATTATTGTTTAACTTTTCCTGCAGTTTTTCTTACCTTTAAAACTTCCTGGAATTCCAAGTTGAGGGTTATGAATTATTGTGGCGAAGTATGTCTCATCTCATTTTGTTCTGTTTACCCAAGTGAGAAAATCAGCAGCTACACTATTGTTGACGAGGTATTCAACAAACTCTCTATTAAGTGTGACGTGGACAGATCCCTTTACTGGATGGATGTTATGGGGAGGCTTTTCTCCAATTTCCCATCTGTCTTTATTAGCCCTTTTAAAAAATAATAGATTCCTGCTCTGAGATAAGATTTTATAATATATAGTGATTGGTATGCGTAAGAAGATTACAAACCTTTTGATTGTGCCTTCCCCATCGTTGGAACCATTATATATTTTTAATATTTTCACTAATTCATAATTTGTACGCAGTGGAAACTCCCGACCAGTTAAGTTAATGAAATATTTCCATTTTGAAAATGATAAAAGATCTTTCATGCACAAGAGCTCCGCTAGTACAACTCCTATTTCTCCCCAATCCACCTCGATTCTTTTAGATGCCAACTTCACATTTGGAAAGCATTGTGCAATGCATGAGAATTCATTGAACACGTTTTCAGTGGTTTTTCTGTCAACGTGAATACAGTACATATTTTGTGGCCGGTATATCGCTCTCAGAAGAATTTCAAATTGCTCTGGGCTTTCGTGAACAAGAATACTGTAAGCAATCGAGAAATCTCTCTCCTCGTCTGTTAAAGAATCCATTATGTATCCTCTTGATAGAAGAAACTTGTTACACTCGTTTGTTTGATTGCAAAACGAAGGTGATTTGCTTGTTGTATTCAGATTGCGAACTCTCTCAATTTCTTTTAAATTTTGTTTAAACAGCAAACTACAATCCACATTTGATACATGTCGGTCTGTGTCAAAGTTTTGCTGTCGAGTATTTCTGCCGATGATTGTTGATGATTTGTTTTGATACAAGGGTGAAAAGGAAGCATCAAATTGCGGTCCGCTGTCGAAAACCTTAATCAACCTTTGCAAGAATTGATCTTCAGTTGCACCTTTCTCCAGTTCGTCTGTAGCCCTTTGCAAGAATTGATCTTCAGTTGCACCTTTCTCCAGTTCGTCTGTAGCGTTTTGGTTCGTCTCTTTGATAACCAATTCGACTCCGTTTCTATTTTCTGAGAAAGGATTGCTCATCACTATTGTAAAAATGAAAATACAAATGATTAATAGCAAATAAGATACCCACTTTGTTTTGTTTGAAAGTTGTAAATACTTCAAATCCATTGTAAGAAATATAAATGCTTAGTGTCTTTCGTTTTTTGAAAATCAGTCGTTTAGATTAATGCGCAGTTTTAACTGAAGTTATCTTATCTGAACCCAAATGTTATTTTATTGAAGACATTTCAGGTCCTTAAATGCACTGATATCCGCATTGACATTAGGTTACTGAGTGCATTGAAAACGCAAACTGGCATGCTCATTAGGTTAAAAAACTAAAACAACATTTCATGTACGCATTTCAAGGTCTAAGAAAAAAAATAAACAAGTTACAGCGTAGATATAGAACAATATAAACATTCGTGTATGTACGTTTTAATGTTAAACATTGAAAGGATCCATCTAAATACTTTATTTCATGATTATGAATCAAAATATATCATTGTCATTTATAGACCAAACTTTCAGTTAACATTGAATAACAAATAACATGAAAATATCTACATGTAATAATGTTTGCAGAACAATTAGATACGTTGTATGTGTGAAACAACTCTGAAACATGGTCATGATAAACGTGTTTGACTAGGGTTGATCCAAAAGTAATGCCCACACAATGCCCAGCGCTTCTCGTGGGAGTTGTTTTATATAAAATGATAATATTAAATCATAATTTCCTAAATCAAACTTTTAATTCGAATTAAAAATTTGATTAAACTTTCTTGAATAATTAAAACGATATGAATGTATATAACATGATGTGACATTGCCGCGTCTTAACGATAAGTTTGGCCATTATAATATAAACTTTGTTGCATTTAAAAAATTTGTTATAAACTAGTATAAATGATTGATTTCATGAATTTATTATCATGATATGCACGATCTTGTCATCAATTACTGTTGAAATATGCATGTGGATGACGCTACTATTTTATCTTATCTCATTCAAAGCAGGGTTCGAGCAGTGCAGGGTTCGAGCAGTGCATGCCGCCTGTTGTGCATTCTTCAACTCGGGAAACTAGATAGTTCATAAACCATATTGCTTGTCATGGTAATTTATGCTTATTACATTTCGTGTTTTAACTTATGTTAAAAATTAACAAACTTTGAGATGACCCCCTAAACAAACGATGTGGCAAATGTCTGATTTTTTTTATTTTAAAATGATAATTATTTCAGTAGAAATTCATGTAAGAAATTTCATTAAAAAATCTAGGGCAGAACAAATTAGACCCGGCCTCGTTAAATGATAGATCTTTCAAGAAATTAGCGATAAAAGCACAGTAAGGGGTGAGATACCTTAACAGTTAAAATTAAAAGTGTCATAATTGACAGTGACTGTGTGATGTCGTAGAACAATTCTTAATATACGTAACAAAAATACTTGTTGTTGTATGACGTGTTCCTTTTGCAGGCTAAGAAACATCATTTATCCTCTTAACAACATACTTTATATGTTTCAAACTGTCGTAATACTTAGTATCTAATTCCAATCTGGGAAGATACTCATCCCTCGCCTTGTTGTAAATTACTTGATCCATGCAAAGTTAAGCATGCCCTTGGTAACTGAATTGAAAGTTATCGGCAAAGAATTCTGGTCGACGAGCTAAACGAGCGATATCTTCGATTCGAAAAATTTCAAATCGATCGAATTTACCACCACATGGCCAAAATTTCAATGCCCCATTCCAGTTTTTAAATCGTGAAAGAAATGGCTTTCGTATTCCAAAATCTGTTTCCAGTTCTCCTTTCAAAACATTTAAATAAACAATTTTTTTCCTCAATATTAATAAACTGATTTGGTTAAAATCAAAAAAAACGGGTTAAACTTTCTTAATGGAAACGAGTTCACCTACCTTTGAAACTTCCAAGGATTTCTAGCTGAGAATTATGAATTAAAGTTGCAAAGAAGGTTTCAGCTGGAATGTCTGTATTATTTAACCCATTTAAGGAAACCAGCAGTTACCCTGTTAATGGTGACCTATTCCACAAATCTTCTGTTCAGTGTTACGTGGACAGAGCCTTTCACCGGAACTATATCGTGGGGAGGTTTCTCTGTATATTCCATCTGTCCTTGTTAAACCTAGAATATGTTTCAAGGAAGTTAATGCAATGTTATATAATGTTAAAACAAGTTGAATATATATCCGATCATATGAATAAATAGAAACAAATAGAAACAATATCTGTCATTATACCAAAATGTTTTTATTTTTCTATTATAAAGAGACTATCAGTGTATCGTTTCTTTATTTATAATATACAAGTCAACTGATGTTGCAAACCTCTCTGATCAGAATTGTGCCTTTACCATCGTTTAAAGCATTAAAAGCTTATAATTTCAAAACTAATTTATAATTGGTTCACAGAGGAAACTACTGTCCTGTTAGATTCATGAAATATTTCCTTTAAGTATCCGATAAAAGGTCCTTAATGCACAAAAGATCAGCTAATAAAATGCTTATTGTTCCCTTGTTCACATTTCTTCTGACACCTTTCGCGAGGTTCGTCGTCGCGAATACTTATCGCCGCCAACAAGTCCTTGTCATATGGTTGTTATAGCAACACGGGTCTGGATTAGGCTTGGTCGCGAACATTAGTCGTCACAGACAAGTTTATTTTTAGTAAATCGCAAAATAAAGTCTCGCGAATAAAAGTTGGTTTACAGTAATCTCTTTGAAAAACTAGTCTGCTGTTTAATTGTCCACGTAAACACAGTAAAATGTTTTGTGACTGATAGATTGCTTTCAGAAAAATTTCTAAATTTTCTGGAAGTTGATAAACAAGAATACTGTAGGGTAAAGGAAAGTTTTTCTGTTCGTCTGATAAAAGGGATCCATAATTAATCCTCTTTTTGTCATGAAATTCTCACAATATCACAATGACTGCAATTCATTTGTAACATTCATTTTACGAACTCGCTTGATTTCTTTCAAGCTATTTTAAACAGAAAACTACTGTCTACGTCTGTAC
>WFKH01011925.1:59434745-59475023 GCA_016163765.1 Magallana hongkongensis
CATCGTTTTCTCATCTACGCAAAGTGATTTCTTTCTGTAATTAGGGGTATGCATAAGAAGGCGGGAGCATTGTAAGAATTTTAATGTCAGTCCGTTTGGTTTAGGCAGAAAGTGAGGGGGAAGAAAGCAAACCTATCTAAAATATCTTGACAATCGAAACAAAAGTGGGGAACATCAAACACTATATTCGTTAATTCCCAATTATCAGTTACATGTATATGAGTAAGAAAGGGATTTTGTGATTGTACATATATTAGAGATTGCAGTTAGAGTTATCCCGGTACCTATATTCAATTTGACATCATTTTAAAGAGAAGGTCAAGAGCTTGTTTAATGCCGTTTTTGGAGAGACTGTAGGCATTCTAGACATATTTCACTAGTCAAAAATGAACAAAACTCCGAGATTTGTTACTTTTATCCTTCATATTTCATAGAAAATGGTTGTTTAAAACATGATTTTTCATTGTGTTTACCAAAAAACTAAGCCCCGGTACACCCTATGAAACAAAGATATTGTTATGAAGCATCATTAAAAGAATTTATATCTTGAATTTCATAAACCTGTAGGCACCTTTCATTTACTAGATCTTGACCTTAACGTCACACGATGGCGAATTAAATGTTTTGTGAAATTGTTTATGTCGATCTATTTGATTGAATATCATCATAGCTCAGTGGTTAAAGTATCAAGTTTGTGAACCGCAGATCCTAAGTTCAAATCAACGTGAGACTGATTTAGATTTTAGAAAAATCATATTTCCTCTCCCTAAATTTTTCGCCTATTTGACTTATATACTTCTTATGCATCATGCTATTTTTCATAATGTAGTATTTTTTTTTACAAATTTGAAAAAAAAACCCCAAACCTTTTTAAGCCACTTCAATCAACCGATTGAGTACGTTACCATTTTAAAGAATATGCTTTTATCGACATACGCGTTGTACAAGTGATTATAAAGATTCATATCTACATGTATAAGGAAGGGGTCTTTGAAACCACATGTTCTTTATTTCTTATAGAGCTAGTTATTCATATTCCCTGTAGTTGCGGTGCTTTTTTAATACACTTTAAAACATATCCCCCCCCCAAATGATTAAAGTGATTAGGATACTTTGCCTTAAAGGTGACCAGTTCTCATCCAATTTCTAACAAAGCATTTGTGTTATGATCGCTGAAAACTATGTTTACGCTGATATGTATTTGATTTAAGGTTTTGTCATAGTGTTTAGGTATTCTTTTGTTAACAAAAGTATGAGTGAAATTAAAAGCATAAACATACTAATATATTTGTACATGCATTTCTAATATTGTTATCTGAACAAATATGTTATCTTTCAAGAGGTCATTGTACATAATATAAGAAATTAGGAAGAACCATACAGGAACATCAGATTTTAAAATGCAGCACATTCAAACCAAAATGTCCCCCAACCTATCTGTCCTCAGAAGCCTATTTATGTAAGTTTTAACAATTCCGATTATGATTAAATACAGGTATCTTTAACAACAGTCATTCTCTGTTGGTTTTTTTTCTTTAACCAAAAAGTTAAATACTACTTTTTACCAAAATGTTGATGAAAAATGATACAATGATGCGATATCAAACATATTCAACTTTCGTAACTTATTTATTGTTCATTAATTTGTCAAAGGTAAAGATTGTTATGACATTGTGAGATTACAAAAGAATGGATCATGTTCAATCGAGCCTCAAGACGTCTCCAATGCAATGAACAATCCAAACAACACCAATGGAATAATGAACAGCAGTTGTAATGATTCATCAGGGTAATAAACTCTAATCTGTCATTTTTGTGTAACATTACGCATCTTTTGATATAAATAATTCATTTATCTAATTAATGCAAGCTGAATGATATTAGTAGTTTGACTGCAATTTCAAAGAAATGTGACTGCTACATTGCAAAAGACTTTAAACCTAATAGCTGACTTAAGCTAAGAATGTAAGACAAGTTAGAATTTTATACTGTATTTCGTATTCAAGCAAATACTAAATACAAATTTCTTTTGGATTAATTTCCTTGTGTGTTGAAACAATTTAACCTTTGGACAAAAAATACTTAATTTAATTTGTAATTCACTCTACATTCAAAATACTCATGTAAATATGATACACATGATTGCAAAACATGTATGAAAGGGAAATACTTTTACTGAATAGTTAACGTATTAAATGACGAAAGCTGATTAGAATAATATGGAAACGTGATTAATTTATGAAGAATTTATGAAGAATTGGCACTAAACTTTAATAGTTTAGGTTTAATTTTTTTATTAAATGTTCAAAATTCCCAATTTATCTCAAAATGTTTATGAGAGATATTCGAATTCATTATTGGGAGATATTGATAATTGGCACGTGTCTCCGCGACTTCTATATTTTTTTAATCACATTTGTATGTTTTGCGTTCAAGGAAAGTCGGAATGAATCGTGAGCTTAATCTTTTATTTATCCTTTAGTTATCTTTCTTTATTTTTTAAGGACCTCGATTTAAGTGAATTTTGGCCTTCTTTCCTCAACATATTAACACTCAATACCTAGCTGCCTTCTTAGTGCCTTACTTTTTGTTGTTCTCGATAGTGCGGCAAACTACCGAAACGTTTCTGAAAATTGATATATTTTTTAAATTTTTAAATATTCTGCCAAAAATAAAACACATGGCAACGCAATAACGCAGGAATTATCTATTAAAAAAGCATACTGCTAGAATAACACAGCACATTCATTTTTCTAGATAATCTTACAATAAAGCTAAAATTTACATGACTGGGTAAACGTTATTTGTCTTTTTATAGATTCACTAATTGTTCATGGTTATTAAAACCTTTTATTCTATCTATATCTTTGGTGCAAACCGTTCTCTTGTACACATTAATCGAACAAAATAAGTTTTTAACACCAGATTTGTTCCTGACAGTCATTCAGTAGAATTTGATCCCGAAAGCTCGTGATTGTTTTGTTAAACTCTGTTCACGCCATTCACATCTTTGTCACTCTTTCGTACTATAACTATGCTATCAAGAACTGGATTTTAATGTTTGATGTTGCTAAAAATTTTGCCATAGGTAATTTGCAGGAACGGAATAATAAATAATTACAATATTCGTATGTATATTTTAAACTTATTTTTTTCAGATGCCTAAAAATGAAATGATTAGAGGCCCGAAACTAAAATACACTTCGACTATCTGTATCCTTACTCAAAATAGAATTTTTTTTTTTTTTTAATTTTATTTAAAATAATTTTATTGTTAACGGTTTGACACATTATTTGATATTCTACAATGTTCTATTATTTATTTCAAAACAACGGAAACCGTTGTATATTGATGAAAATATAGCACGCATTTATGTTTTACAGATGCGATTTTAAAGTCTGTGTAACTCTTATAGTTGTCGCTGGTGTTGAGTTTGTCATCATCATTTTCATGATCATTAGAGCACGAAGACAGAGACGAAAGCAGAGTAAGCAGAAATTATAAAAAAAAATTTAAACTTTAGAATAAGCGAAATTTATTCCAAATATTATCATGTTCTATTTTTATAAGTACGTTTTTCCAATGTCTATTATTAGTCGTATCCTTCACTTTGCTGTGGTGTACAACAGCCCGTTAATGTAATATTTACAGATTTTTCATTCTTCCACGATACACATTTTAGTATGAAATTTTGTAACTTACATTAATATTTTCCAAAAGTTGTCCTCAAAATTTACTTAGTATACATTCTCCCTGTTATAGTTTTTGAAAACTAAAAATAAAAGAAATAAGAAAGGTGTTGAATACAATCTAGAATCACGACAAAAATTGGATACGTTTTTGAAACAATAACACAAATACATGTAATCATAAGAGGAAGAAAGTTCTTGTAACTTTTAACAAAATGAATAATTATTAACTCTTTAGAAAGTAAATATTCATATCAAGTTGCAGATTATTTACAAAATATAGAGCGGACAAAACCTTATGTCAAGGAAGATTTGACCATTGATCGTATGAATTATCTTTCTGTTTTTCAATTTCGAACTGTTTTTTTCTATGTCACTAGTAGTTTGAACACTGTGCCGGATAGTTATGCCAGTGCCAAAGTGGTACGTTTGCATCCGTCTGAGGTGCATGTTTCCAAAAAATTCAAATATGATATATGATAGACCATTATTATTGCTTAAAGATTTTATAACCACTCTTGTTGTTGATGAGATTAACCTGTCAGGTAAGATATTAACCTTTAAAATATGAATTCCTTCGAGAAAAAATAATTTTCCAAAAAGAAAAAAATAACTTTCCTATAGGATGTTGAGAATTTCCTACCAGTATAAAAAATTTCACGTAGGAATTTAAATTCCGAAAGGAAATGAACAAAACGTGAGATTTTGAAATCTGATATGAAATCTTGGTGGAAAACCCCCTGTTTGAAATAAATTCATGTAAGAAATATTTTTATCATATCGGAAATATAATTCCTGTAGGATTTTTTAAATTTTATTCCTACAGGATTTCAAAATACCATGTAAGAAAATTATTTTCCTATAAGAATAATTTTTCTTCTATGGGATATTAATTTTTAAAGGTAAATATCTCCCCTGTCAGCTGAGACATGCTAAAAACAAAAGTTGTTATATACTCTTTATACTCTCTCAACAATTATCTATTATTTGGTTTAAATGGGTTTTTACATAACTGCATCTTACATTGGAGAAAATATGCCACCGTGGTACTGGCATAATTATTTGGTGCCTTTTAACTTTGATGAGTAATTTTGTAAATAGCTGATATAAGTATTGAGCTAGCAATTTCTTTTAATAGGTTTTGCATAGGATTTATAATTGTAGCTGTATATATGTAAATGAAATGTTAATGAAATGTTAAAAAAATCCTCGGCAACGCTGTTTTGTTTTATGTGTGGTTTTGCAACTAATTTCACAGATTCTTATATGTAACCATGAATGATGATAATAGTAGAAAAGTTGTTTTTATGTTTGTTTAATGTTTTTTGTTTATAGATTCAACAGATTATTTCCAAGAGTGAACACAGATTTACCTTTACTGCTGTCTTCTTTGCCTTTTGTGACTGCACCTCTTTATTTTATGCATGTTTTAGGTATAAGAAAATCTGTATACAGACTTTTATTGAAAAGCTTCAAAGAAATAATATTTCATTTTTTCGTTGTATGATTTTCAAATGAATCTGAGCGTACATGTATAATAAGTTGCCAACACACAAAGTAATGAAGTAGCATTTTCAAAAAAACAAACAAAAAAAAAAAACCAAAAAAAAAAACCAAAAAAAAAAAAAAAATCCATATTTTGTTTGTAGTCGAAATAATTAATGTTATTCATTTAAGTTTTTTTTCTTCTTATGTTACATAGGCTATAGCAATGTACACATCGTAACTAAAATAAGAACATGATTTTAAATGTATAAATTTGATTATATACAGTAATTAAGGTAATTATCCATATGTCACAAAACAACGTCTGACGTAATTTACGATTTATTACGTTTTCAGTCCGTGCCCGATCTAATTGAGATCTAATAGGATTATTCAAAGAAATCAAGCTGATCTAAAATTGATTTAAAACAAATCTATTAAAAATCCTGACAACTGCAATCAATTATTAATCAACGAATGAAAACATGACTGGGTTGTGTCGATTGTGTACTCATTTTGAAAATATAGACCGCTTACTTTTTTCCTGTAAAAACATCATTGAGTTGTAAGGTTGAATTTAATCTGAATCTTTGAAAAAATATTGAAAAAACACATTTAGAATATCTCAAAATTATGTTAAAAGTAAGAAAAAATACTTCATCACTGATGGTGTATAATGAATTAGGACGCTTACCACTGTGCATTCAAAGAAAAATTCGCATTGTTAAATTTTGGTTTAAACTATTGGAATCTGAGAATTGTATAATGAAAAGTATTTATCAAGATATGTTTGAAAGGGCTGAAAAATATCCATGTGTGAAATACAACTGGCTACTTAATGTAAAACATTTGTTATTTTCATTGGGATTTGGTGAAGTTTGGTATTCTCAAAATGTTACAAACAAAAGGTTGTTCTTAGATATTTTTAAACAAAGACTACAAGACTTTTTTCAGCAAGATTGTAATGCATTTTTTTCAACATCATCAAAATGTGTTTTGTATAGATATCTAACAAACAAGTTGTGTCTACAGTCATATTTATTAAAACCAATTGCAGTCAAGTATATTCAGTTAATTACAAGATACAGATTGAGTGCACATTCATTAATGATAGAGAAGGGAAGATTTACTCAGTTACCTAAAGAGCAAATGTTATGTATTTTTTGTCATCTGGATGTGGAAGATGAGTATCACTTTATTTTTAAATGTTCGATGTATCATGAATATAGAAAACTGTACATCAAAAAATACTATTGGTATAAACCAAGTATGTATAAATTATTACAATTATTGTCAACTGAAAATACTACGGAATTAAGTAATTTAGGAAAATATCTTCAGAAAGCAGAAACACTCAGAAATTTGTCTGTAATATATAAGTAGTTAATACTTTGATGCATTTAATACGTATATTGCTACCTGTTATGTCTTACATTGTATATATATATATTATGTATTCTTTGTATCTGATGAGCCATTTGGCTTAAGGAATAAATAAACTCTTAATGATTAAAATGTGTAAAAAAAAAAAAAAAAAAAACTAAAAAAAAAAATGAACATTAATCCCCGAACGTCCATAAACATCAAAAATGAAATTCCGACCTAGATTGATTCCAGTGCAATAAGGGAGATAAATACACATAGGGGAATAATTTGACCTACTTGTTAAAAGTACATGTATATTATCTTTATTCGATACGCTTAGCATCGAACATAAAAATATCTTCCCCAAAAATTGTTTTTATAATTAAAATTATAGTTGAAAAAAAGTTATTTCATTTTTCAGAACAGTCTTAAAACCAATAAAAAAAAGTTGAATAGATGATTTGTCTTGAAAGCATATCGGGTAATTAGCGTTCTACGCGTATGTGACTGCAATTTCTAAATACCAATCTCGATCCATAATACTTACCGATAAAAGAAATCTTATGCGATTTATATAATACAGATTGATCAATGGTTTGTTCAAATCACGTTTTCTATTAAACAAAAAGCTAAACATACGTATACTTATTAGAGAGATAAAATGACAAACGTATGCGAAATTTTATTTTTACGGAACTTTTTTTAAAATATATATTTTTATGATTTTTACCAAAAATACGCCCATCGTGATCCTGAAAAGGCCGATCCTTTGGGTAATTTTATTTTCAATTGAATAAGGGCCTTAAGGGGTAAACATTATCAATATTTCCGAGATTCTGTAGGTTAATAAAATTATACAATGTAAGAGATTAAATTCTCTTTGAAAATTTCTTTCATTGTATCTCATTTGTAAGCAAATTTATTTTTATTTTTAAATAAATAAGCAAGTGTAACATGAACTTATTTGTTTTGAAAAATAAACTTGTTAATTTTACATAGGATATCAGTCAAGAAAATGATTTTCTGGGAGTCAAATTTCAGGCTTAGGCTAATAATAAGTATGAAAAAGGCCCTTTTCCGCAATCGGTTTTATTTGTAGCAATGGTCCTAGCTTTATTTATACCGATGGACCAGCCAACTGGGTAAAATTTGGTAAAAATATATCCCCAGATACATGTTTGAGAAATCTAAAAAAATTATGTACGTACTTAATTTATGTGGTGGGGTATGGATCATTACCTTAACTACCGATTTACTCGATAGACCGCAATTCGAAAGATCCTTCTTACTAAAGGAAAGTTTTAAACTATGTCACAGGGTCGTTAAGTAAATTACGAAATCTCTGGATTCGTACTTTGCTTTTATATTATATATGAAAAGAAACCTGGAAAACACAGAAAACACATTCACAACACAACACACACACGTTGACGAAAGACAATTACATGTACTACATATTTAACTAAATTACAAACACAATGGTTTTCCCAATTATAATACCGGCGATTTACCGACAATATCACTGAATATGATATTACAATAATATGTTTAACAGTGATCTTACCAGGTATCCAGGAATCTAAATAATAAATAAATAACTGAATCTTTAAAGATCAGAAATGGAATATAACAGTAAATGATACTAGCGCCGTAAAGGGTAGAATCTGTGGGTACTGGATTTGGCGGGACTTGCGCTTATATAGTGAGCGAAGTTAGTAAAACATGCATATTAATGAGTTAAAAGTCGTCTGTCATTGACCAATGAGACGTGTATACATGTATCTGGTCACTAAATCCTAAAAATGGAAAAACCACGTGACTTATCACAACATACAACATTCACACATGCACTCATTCATACATACAGCAATGCGTTCTATCAGCAATGCGCGCTGATGAACATTAAATAAATAAATAAATACGAACTGTAACAACTATCTAGACCATCTATGCTCAACTTTGTTTACACTTTGAAATGTTATAGGGTAAAACTGAATTTTGCTCCTAATGTCATTGACATATTCACTTCTATGAAATGCTCACTATTATGATGTTTTTGATGCACAGTATGGTATGCAGAAGCTTTTATACGTACAATTGCAAGGGCCGATTCAAAATAAAAATATCACTAAAATCATCGCGCTACTCATTGATGCTATAAGAAAGAATTTGATTTTCAGAATTAACACGACGGTTTCACGAAACATAATTTGCTGTAATTTTCATGAAATAAATAGAATAAAAAAATGTTCATATTTATTTTACATAAAAATTGGCCGCGTCATGAAGTGACGTCCTGTTTGACTTTCGTATTTCTAGATTGAACTATATACTACTTTGAAATATGAAAATGGTGACGCAGAATACAAAAAACTTTAAATTAAATACAGCACATACTTTTCAAACATTTGTTTACATTTAAGGTCTCACAACACTATTTTTCCGAAGGTTCACGTCAAAACATGGCTGAAGCAAAATAATTCCCGAATTCCCCTTCGTTTTTAGGGGCTTTCCGCCAGCGACAGAGACTGTACTTTTTTATGAGATGAAAAACAACGTGTAAAATGCCTGATTTTCCCACTTTTGTAAAAATACGAGGTCACTTGAATTTTTGATGCCAGTTATTTCGGCAGGGGGGTGAAAAGGCTCGGACATGATTTTCAAGCACACGTGTAACTTTGATGTAAACAAACTCTCGTGCCTTTGTGGATGGCAGTGTTTTTTGCTACTAAATTGGTTAGGAACGATTGTTTTAAAAGTTGTAAAGAGGGATTTTCCCAGAAGTTTGTTTTAAACTCGCTACCCGTGTCTAAAGTTGCGTAATTTTGGTAAGAATATATAGTAAAAATTAATAGTGGTGTGCAACCTGAAGGAAAATTGCTATGATGTGTTTTAAGTCATAAAGTGGAGTGTCTTGGCGTTCTATCGATGTGTGTAGATTAGAAATTACCAAAAATGGGCCTTTGTGGCCGGCACCTCTCTTATTTTGTTGTCAATGGCGCATACAAAATTAGCCCAGATTTCCTCTGAAATTTCGTAGAACATCAAACAGCGACCCGATTATGGTGTATCGGACCGTCCAAACTGCCCCGAAAAAATACAGCAGCTTATCCAGAAAGTTGGTTTTATCGTCGTAAACCAAAAAACCTTCTATGTAATACGAATTTTGTGTAAAATGAGTTATTTAGACGCTTGTATGGTATACAGAAATCATAAAATTATGCCGCTAAAACGGCAATATTAAAGTGAAATATGAATTTAGCTATGATGCAGCACCCGCATTAGTTTCATTAGAACCAGAAAATGCTAATATAGATGAAAATGGACGCCAATTCTTTAAAATTGAATGATATAACGGCAGTTTTTCAACCCCTCCCCCAAAAGGCAGGGTTCCCTAAACTTGTACATGTATATATTCTCGGGTCGTCATGATATTAACAAGTTTGCATTGTCTTGTGAATAGACATGCATATTTGCACAAATTAAAACCAAAAAAATCATTCAATATTAACATGCCGTGAAATTACATACAGTATAACTTTTAACATATTCTCATAATTCAGAGGCCACCGCGAGCTCCAAGGTTTTAATAATCGATCATAACTTTTTGATATAGCTACAGAATTCTATAAAACTTTCAACATATATTCTACAATAAATGTTTTTGTGTTTGCAGATTTTATTTTTGCTGGTGTAAAAAAATAGATTACTTGCAGGTCTCACAAAACTATTTTTCCGAAGGTTCACGTCAAAACATGGCTGAGGCAAAATAATTCCCGAATTCCCCTTCGTTTTTAGGGGCTTTCCGCCAGCGACAGGGACTGTACTTTTTTATGAGATGAAAAACAACGTGTAAAATGCCTGATTTTCCCACTTTTGTAAAAATACGAGGTCACTTGAATTTTTGATGCCAGTTATTTCGGCAGGGGGTTGAAAAGGCTCGGACATGATTTTCAAGCACACGTGTAACTTTGATGTAAACAAACTCTCGTGCCTTTGTGGATGGCTGTGTATTTTTTGCTACTAAATTGGTTAGGAACGATTGTTTTAAAAGTTGTAAAGAGGGATTTTCCCAGAAGTTTGTTTTAAACTCGCTACCCATGTCTAAAGTTGCGTAATTTTGGTAAGAATACATAGTAAAAATTAATAGTGGTGTGCAACCTGAAGGAACTTAATTGTTGGTTCTGATTATATTCTTTTCATATATCAATCAAAGAAAAATGGCCGATCATACGAAATGTATTTTTACTTTGATTTGGTAGAAATCACTAGAACATGTGTTTAAATTCATATATTACATGTAATCATAAAATGAGAGAGAATGTGAACATAATGCTTAAAATTTGATTTAAATGTTTTATGAAAGCCGAACTCGAAGACAGACGATCACAGAACATTGTAAGGCTTAATTTATGACTTTGTAGAACTCTTAATTTGCCCGATCTCTAAACAAACGCAATTTAATAATTACACTATCGTACACGAAATGTGCACTTGTTAATTCATCAAGGAAAAACAGGTGATTTTAGAAAAACGAAAAAAAAAAAATGTGATTAGAGCATCACGGCCAATTATAAAAAAAAGTCACTTACAGTATGGACATGAAACAAATGTCAACAATCCATAAAAAAACATCGGGCAAATGCGACGACTATCCTTACCTCACGCTTTATAAATATTTATATAAAAGAGCATCATTATCTGTTGCGGAAAAGTTTAGATCTGTTTAAAAAGGTATCATATTTTAAAGTGTGAGTGTCTGTCGCTTGAAAACGATTTCCATTACTGTATCGCGTCTGTGACATTTATTTGGATTAACCCTTGTATTTTTTTTGACTGAAAGTGTTTGAATCTCATTTACTAGAATTTTTTTCTATTTGGGTTTTAGTTTGCCCTCCCTATTAAGTTGTTCACATTTTGTATCTATTTCTTTTTTTTAATAACCTATGTGAAAAAAAAAAATCCCAAAGAAAAAGCTACGATGTGTTGCATTAGATATTTTTTTTCTACACAATTTATAGCATTTAGACTACTGGAGGCTTTAAATCATATAATTCATATTGAACCGCATTTAGAATATGTTATATCTGCTTAAACATAAGATTGCGATTTTATTATTTGAATTATGATAATGGTTAAACAGATGTCACATATCAAATTATATTTCATCTTTTTGCTTAGCTTGATTACTAGACCAGCGGCTATGCTAGGTAATAAATTACTTCATTTTATAACTTTTATTCAAGTTGATGTTCTATTACAATTTGTTGTCAGTGTTAAGAAAGTTACAGTATAAAAGAAAAGTATGTCACTATTCAGAGAATGCATATATTATGTTATCGAACCTAAATTTGTAAATTTTAATTGCTACATGTGCATGTAAACGTGCAGTTATGGAGTTAAACTCTAGTATTATATAAATGATAAAACTGGATAGTAAGCATTTAATAGCCAACTCTTTTTTGAAAAACGGTAAATCTCAATGTGTTGTCTGTGTTTTATTGTTTTGTTTTTTATTACAATAAAATAATTGTATAAATGTACAAACTATTGAATGGAAAATATACTTTTTTATTTTTGTATGAGATGTCGTGTACAATAAAATTAATTGTAAATGTGATCATCTTATTTATTAGAACAAAGAGGGGGTAGGTGAAATGGTCTAATACAACTTTGAATGTATACACTTATAAAGACAGTACACAATAAACATTACATTTTTCCTTCAAAACTTTGCTCCGTTAATTTTATGGTCGAAATAATTAAATGGAGTCTATCATGTTTCATAATTTTCATAATTTTACGACAACGACGACGGTCGAGGCAACCCCGAGGCATATTTTCAAATAAGTTTGTTTGAAATAAACATTGTGATTATTAACAACAAGTACGATGTACACTTTTGAATTATCTTTGTGAGTCGAAACCAAGTCCTACATTAATTGTTTGTGCTATGGTATCATTTTTTTTCTTTACAAAATATTAACATTATTTATTCCGAGGTTTATTAACATAAGGTTTATTAAAAAAAATTTCAGAAATAAGTTAAATTTAGAAATGAGAAAAAATGTTGGAACTGACTTAACTTGTTGACCACAGTTAAATAAATAATTATCCATATTGGTTCCCTGTAGCTCTCATAAGATGTGCATATTTAGAACAATATTCTCCAAGTTTTTTTCAGTTGAAACAACTACAGGTAAATAAATGGACTCTACAGCTAACATTTCAAGTATTTGAGGTTTTGCACTTCTGCTATAGGACAATGTTATTCTTTAAAAAAAAGGATATATTGGTTAATGTTACTTCTCTTCCTTTTTCATACACACTGACAGAGAAAATGTTGGCCGATATTTAAAAAAAATATATAATAATGTTTACCTTTTAACACATGTTAGTTGAACAAAAATAAAATGCCTATATTTAACCAATTTTCTTAATTATCTTTAGATGAGCGAAATTTTCGGTATCGTTTTTAATATATCGTGTTGGTGTTGTATATAGTTATTATAAATGTCTGCTGAATTTTGATTTTTTAAACATACTAAGCATGTGATGTCTCAGATACTGTTAAAACAAAACCACTTAGATTGAAAATACATTCATGTTATATAGTTTTTATCTCACCTGAACCGAAAGTTCAAGTGAGCTTTTCTGATCTTTTGTTGTCCGTCCGTCCGTCTGTTCGTCCGTATGTAAAACCTTTACGTGTTTTACCTTTTCTCTTGGTACAAAACATCCTTATTGAAAGTGAATTCTAAATTGTCTAACAACGGGCGAAACCTTTTATTTTTTTATAAAAGGGATAAAAGGGAGCTTGTCACGGAACAGTGAAAATAGGGTGTATGTCTTTAAAAATATTTTTCTCAAGAACCCATGCACCAGAAATGCCATTATTTATGCCAAATCTTGGATATATAGTTAAGATTATTAATATAAAAGAGCAGCAAAATAACCATTATGAATCGATATCCCTTAAACGTGTAAACCCAACAGTATAAGGTACCAAATATATCTGATGGTCATCAATATGGTCAACGTACTGAACATGACAATCGGATAAGTTTTTCTTTCAGTTTACATTCGTTATATTTTCAAAGAAACAAACAGAAAATATACATAAAACATTACACACCTGCTTTTAATATGATATAGCATAAAGAAGACACGACATTATTTTCATTTGCTACCTAGATAAACAGTTTTTGTTATTGAATGTTAACTAAGACTATTTGTTAAAAATCGACCACCATTTTTACATATCAATTTATTGTATATGCAATATTCTAGAGGTTACTCTATGCCTTTCAATGTCCATGTTTTAGGCATTTTTTAAAATAACAGATCTAAAATTTGTTTGAGACCGTTTTAGCTAACCTGAGCTGAAAGCTCAAGTGAGATTTTCTGATTGTTTTTTCCTTTGAGTTTGTCTGTAAAAACCTTTACATTTTAACTTTCTTCAAAACCACTGGGAATTTCTGCTAAACGTGGCCCCAAAGCATTACTTGGTAAAGGTAATTCAAATTTGTTAAATGAAAGGCCAAACTTTTTTTTCCAAGGGTAGATAATTAAAACTTATTAAAAATTTGTTGCTATTTTTTTTAAATCTTCTTAAAAAGCAGTTGGCCAAAATAAGCTGAAACATGTATGGAAGCATCATTACGTAATGTAGATTCAAGTTTGCACAAATCATGATCCCCGTGGGTAGGGCTGGCAACAATAGAGGGTTGAATTTTCACATTGGAATATATATAGAGAAAAATTTTTAAACTCTTTTTCTCAAAAAACATTAGGTCAGAAACGCTTCACACTTGTCTGGAAGCATCCCCAAGTAATGTAGACTCAAGTTTGTTTAAATCATGAGCCTTTGAGGTAGGGTTGAGCCACAATTAGGGGTGGAATTTTTACATAGGATTTTTTTTAAATCTTTCTAAAAAACTCAAATGTTATAAAACTCGGTTATAGCGAAGTCTTAGGGACCGATGAATATCCTTCGTTATATCCATAATTCGTTATATCCGTAAAACGAATTCGTAATAATTGTATTTATGTGAAGCATAAAGTAATTTATACCATCTCCTTGATAAATTGTTATTTTGTATATTTCCGGATTAGTCATGTGTACCGTTTAGATTCTAATATTACAGACTCCATTATTTTGATCACGTGATCTTTGTTTACCACAATTTGATTCTGATACGTTTTTGGAGTAATTGGTGTATCGTCGTCGTGTTGTCATTTCGGGCGTTTCGATTGGCACGGCATCCTTTTCCTTTGTGAGACTTTAGCAGCTCAAGCAATGTGAGTACGATGCGAATTTATTGAAACTGGACTGACCTATAACGCTATGGCTGCTCTCACAACCTCTCTTTCTTGCATGACTAAAAAAGTTCTTATTCCTGGTCACTCCTTTGTGCGGAGATTTGAACAATTTTTTTTAAACAGTGTAGACAGCTGTGTGAATGTAAACTTAAATTTAACTGTGATGATGTACAGATTTGTTATAGGGGACACGGTTGGGCTTCTTTGGAGAGGATTCGCGCGCTTGGCACGGCTTATGTAAGAGAACAGCGCCCGGATGTGGTCATTATTCAAGCCGAATCTAATTTGTGCAAGCCAGAAAAAAATGTGGACTGAGAAAAACGATGGTATAATAACTTACCGAATTCACTACATACATGTTATCTTTCAGCATACTAAAATTTTTGCTAATTGAGGCTTAGAACGAAAATACATTCTTTTGATACCTTAAAAAATTTTAAACTGTAAAAAAAAATCGTTATAAAAGTGTTAAATTTCATCATTATTCACCTCTACGGGACTCAAAATCAGTTCACTGTATCCGTAAATTCGTTATACCCGAACTCGTTATAACAGTAAAATTTTGCAAAGATTTGTTAAGAACTTTACCGGGGACTCAAAATAACTTCGCTATCTCCGAGATTTCGCTATTATAATATCCGTTCGTACTAAACGAGTTTTACTGTAATACATGGATATGGAATGAAATATATGCAAGCATCTTGACATTTGTTTATTTTTAATTGTTTAAACTCTGGCTCCTGGACAATTCTTTGGTCATAAAAGGGGTTCAAGGTTTGATGTAGGTTTATATTTTATGTTAATAGTTGTTCAAGATCTTTTCTGGTCATTTTTTTGGCGTCTGTTTGTCTGTCTGTCCATTTATCTTTAAACTTTTTTTTTTTTTTTTTTTTTACATTTTTGGTATTTTTTCCAAAATCACCGGGCCAATTTTAACCAAAATTAACACTAAGCATACCTAGGTAAAGAGAATTCAGGTATTTTAAATTAAGGTCCGCGTCCTCTTTCAAAGGGAGATAATTATGAATAATTGAAAAGTTGGCATTTTTTAAAAATATTCTCAAAAACTATTTGGACATTAAAGCTGAAACTGTGGAAGTAAGAGTAGATACAATTTTGTTCCCATTATTAATTGGGCCATATTGGGGAAGAGGGTCCAATTTTACAACAGAAAACATGTTTGATTCAAAATTATATTCCTTTTTAAATTGTGGATTTTAATTTAAAGATACTACTTATACTTCTTAACTAATAAACATCATTCTCAAACTGTGAAAACATGCAAAGGTTAATAATTATCGCCACAAGACGCGATCTTCAATAAAATTCGTAAATGGATGTAAACATGAGATTTTTCATAAACAAAGTCTATTCCAATCTATGAAAAATTTTCCTTTCTTCCTTAACATTTGTATGCTTCTTTCATTCGAACGGCTTTTATTAGAATTTAAAATAACATGTAAATGATGCATAAATAAATGGAGGCACCTGTCGTTTGTTTGACCTTAACCACTGGATAAAGCATGTAAATATATATTGAGTACTTAACTATCGTGTTTGTTTTGATTGTTTTAAATTGCTGTTCATTGTTAATATTCATTCTGTAAAGGTTTTCAATTGACTCAAAGGAACTCTTACTGGATTTATATAATAAAACATATATTCACAGGGTAAAGATGTGCTATATCGTCAACTAATTGTTAACTAAATCGTCTAAAAAAGGTAACTCAGTGGCAAAGCTCTGCCATTCAGTAACATTTTGTTTTTTCAGTCAGAATTCAGTTCAGCCTGTGATATTCAAACCACGTATTCAACGACCCACTAACACATATATCAATGTAAACTCCTGTAAAGTACGCGCTTGTTGAAATAAAAAATGAATGCGGGGCAACCCGTAGTTTTGGAGTTTTTAAAGTGATCCATAGATTATGTTTATAACCTAAATGTGCTATTCTGGATTTTCTCAAACTTGCTGTGGGTAGATGTACAGTGCGAAGATAAAGAGCGTAGACACTGTAGGCAATTGTGTTTTGGATTAAAAAAAGAATAGGTTATTCACAATTTTATTAAAAAGTTCATACATTGTTTCAAAAATTAATATGCGACCATGGAAGACGACTAAATGAATTACAATTTTTCCTTACAAGTTCTAGTTTTCAGATGATTTTTATCAATGTGAATTAGGTTTGAGATGTGGCTCATCTTTCTAGACTAACATAAACCCGAATTTTTATTTCATTTTTCTAATTTTGTAAAAAAAAAGAAGAAGAGTGTCCTTCATTTTATCATTCAATAGACTTGTCAGGAAGTCTCATACTTGCATTTTAATCTTTATTTTGGAGTCTAATTTCTAATCTGAAACTTATCTGACTCTGACTGTTAACCCCGCATTTATTAAGTGATGTTTGCTAACATTCATTCTAATACCCTGGTGGGGGAGAAAGGGGGGGGGGGGGACGAGAGTCGGAGGAATCTCGGATTATCTATATCCAAGTTCCAGGGGCCAACAATTGTAATCTTTTGGTAAAAAGAGACCTGCAAGGTCGCTTGTAAATTAGTAAAACGAAAGTTGTTTTGAGATTTATGGGCTATTGTGTACAATAAGTTACAAATTAATTCTGAATATAGTATATATAGATCAGTGAATCGCCATATAGAGGAATGCGTATTTCCTTTTTTTCAGTTATAGAAGTCAAATACCTTGCAGTTATTAGATTAAAACGTAAATTTTTGGATGCTTCAAAAGGGAAAGCTGATTATTAGAAAAAAAAATCCAGAGAAATTAATAATTTAGATTAGAACAAAGCTATTATAAAACTGTATGCATCTTTACTATATGGCTATATTGTCCCTACCCAAGGGCCTGAACCTTTGGCCAAACTGTTATGAATTTCACACTTTAGGTACAAGGCTTCATTGACATAATAATTTAATAAAAAATAATATATGTTTATCTCCCCTGAGGTGGAAGATTTTTTATAATTAAATACATTTTCGCAATATGGCCATATTGGCACGCCAAAAGGCCAGAACCCCTGACCCAGGGACCATGAATTTCGCTTTATTGGTAGAAGTCTTCATGAACATTATAATCACGCATTCAGTTTATCTCTATGATTTAATACCTTTTCACTATATGACCATATTGGTACCGCTTTTAGGGGGCTGGATGGTTGTGTCCATTTATAGACTATATTAATCTCCTTGAGAAGAAGAGCTCTGTATAGATGTAAGATTTTTGGAATTTTTCTTATATAAATTAATAGATTATATAGCTAAACCAATAATTTTTGAAACAAATTAGGACAGATCTAATGGCTACATGCAATTTTTCAACCCCTGAGCCTCCGCAAGGTCGAGCCTGAACTGTTGACCTAAGGGCAAGGAATTTTACAATTTAGGTAGAGCGTTCTCTCAAATATATATTGGAGTAGAGAAGAATTTAAAAAAAACAACAAATTACATTTGCTCATTACGGCCATATTTGCCCCGCTCTAGGGTTTAAACCCAGACTCGGGGGCCATGATTTTTTTCAATTTTGGTAGAGGGCTTCATCAACATCGCAACCATTCATTTAGTTTCTTCCCATATGAGGCAGTAGAAAAGAAGATTTTCGAAAAATTAACCTTTTAATGTATAAATTAAATCCGTGTAATTTAAGTAAATTAAACGATAAAATTATTATAGTATGCAAACAATACATTGACATAGTGAGAGTAAATGTCAGCCAAATGGTCTGCAAAATTATGCAGGCTGAGGTCAAAATTTAGGAGGGATACCTAGATCGATATATATTTGGTCAATAAGAAATGATAGCATGTCAAAGTTAGGATTTTATGTTTGGTACATGTACATGTAAAGATAAAACGCCTATAGTAATGGTGCCATTATCATAATTTATTGTTGTATGATTAAGGTAAGGTTGGCGGCTTGCATTTTTTAAAGAATTTACCAAAGTTACATACCATTTTGTTCACTATACTAAAGTCTTTTTTCTCATGAAATTCAAATGATTTTGCCGGACCCATTTTATTACTACAAAAGGTCAAAGTTCATGATTTCAAATTTTCATGTTGATGAAATGCAAATAATTTTGTGAAAATATATACATTTTATATGTGATTATTATGGGAGTTATCTATGCTTAGAATGTTCGAAAATAATGTCACTATTAATATCATGATTCATTTGTTAAAAATTTCTAATGAACTATTTAAAAATAGAATAAAATGCAACAAAAGTCTTAATTTGGGACTACTATTATGTAAACGAAAACATCTTATTTGAAACCTTTCCAAATCCACCGAATTCAGGAAAAATTTATCTTAGTATATGTGCCATCTTGTGTTTCTAAAACACTATTCAAAACCATATGATGCGGACTTCGTTTTTGTGGAAATTGATAAAATGCTTGTGTTCTGTTATTTTTTCAATGAAACAAAACCCCACGAAATAACAAAAACCTTAAACCAATTATGACGTCATATAAATATTGACGTCATAGCTAAAATAAAGGGTAGTTGGTGTTATGTCACATTGAAATTCTGAGTTATCTCCCTGTAACCGCAAACCTTACCTTAAAGATAACATTTAGCTTTTATTTCACCGCCCCTCCACAAAAAAAAAACAAAAAAACCCGAACCAATGTTCATCAAGCTGCTCAAACTGCATTTAAAGTCAAAAAAAGAATTTGTTATGATTATAGCAAGTAAGTTAATGTACATTGTAAAGATATTCTGGTTTTATAAGTGTAAAGACATTCTGGTTTTAAATGGATGTTTGTATCAACGAAACTATCATGTTTCTTAAACTAGCATGAAAATGCTTAAAATAATGTATTCCCGATTATATTATGATACATGAATCTCCTGTAAGAGGAAAATGTCATCAAAAATCAACCGATCTAGTTCACATAGAATTATTTTTTACCGGATTTTACGTCTTTAAAGGCATGTATCATCATTTTTAAGTGGAGACTCATTCAAAGAAATCCTGGCAAGCCAAAAAAAAGCATATTCGAAAATCATTAAAATCCTTATCCGCGGGGGGGGGGGGTGGGGGGGGGGGGGGGGGGGGGGGGGTGTATAGCAATAATTTACTGCTAATATATTTATTTTTTTCAGTTACATAACATAGATTTAAAGAAGTCATATATTGCTGTCGACCAACGGATTCATTTACTGTTGATCTGAAGTGTCTGGAATTCAGGAAGCTTATTAAGTTTTTAGTTATTAATACAGATCTCCCAACAACCAAGATTTGCATTACTCTTTATTATGTTTACATAGATGTTCAGTATAGCATACATGGTGTGGGTGCCATGTTTTATATTTGTTACGACTAAAATAGAAAAGAATTTAAAAGTCTGACGTAGCGGCGTTTTCTTTTAAGACCCCTTGGTTAAAAATTGTACTGTTTTTAGCAAGCTTATGAGATAAATAAAGTTCTCTGTGTGATAGAACGTGTTGCCAAATACATGTATCTTAAAGAAAATATCATTAATGTTTTATTAGCTCACCTCATGTCTGTCCATGGACGTCATTTTTTAGGTGCTCAACTTCTTCATACAGAACTGCTTCCCAATTTAAAAGTTTTGTTTGATCTTTCTTGAAATTAATCCAGTTCATGATTGGATTGTATGTTTGAACAAACACGTTTGAGAAGTTGTCGGCGTATTACATGTATATTATATACCATTAAGGTATGAGGAACCCATCATGCTGGTAGACAGTCACTTTCTTCTGGATAAAGTGCTTGGTCGTTCAGGCTACACCAACTGGGATCTCCAGGAAGACCTACAAGACAGAGGGCACTTGGAGTTAGCTGTGGCCAACCATGTATTTCCTAGGGACACGGCCAAATGGGAGAGACAAGTAGAATCCTCGCGTAACCTAAAGGTCTCATTTGGACTTCATCATGTGTGATGCACAGTCCGAAATATTGGACAAGCTTGTTGTGCTTGCTAACTTGCCACAATGTTGTGCAATCGGAGAATTGGGCGTAGACCTGACTACGAAGTGCCGTTGCAACCCCTGTAATGACCCTCAGGAATGTCAGCGCACCCGGCTGAGGAAACAGCTGGATTTCCTTTCTGAGGTTCTCTTGTTCGCAAGGAGCTTGGGCAAACCGGTGATCTTACATTGTCGAGACAACGGTTCCGGAGAGGCAGCCGCACAGACGCTCTCCTCCATCCAGACGATGGACATGTCGGATCACATTTTTACCGGCACTGCTTCACTGGTGAGGCCCAAAAGCTGCGTCAGTGGCAGAAGGAGCTGCCCAATGCAAAATCTGGGGTAACAATGAAGTCAATTCAAGACCCACGGAACTTAGCGCTAATACCGCCAGAGCGGCTTCTCCTGGAGACTGATGCTCCATATTTGCCCCTGCTCCTGGATGTCGCCTTAACCATCCATGGAATGTGTTGTCCCTGGCCGAACAAGTCGTCTTCATTAGGAACACTCCAGTCTCACTCCTCCTGAAGGTGGCTAACGTCAATGCCGGGGATATCTACGGATGCCCTGTCAACCTGTAGATGGTGTATAGGATCGTCCACAATTGATGTACACTGTATATACATTTTTATTTGTGTTTTATATGTGCTTAAGGAAAGTACATGATAGTAATATTTTTGATATTGTGATCTGGACCATCCAGTTATATAGACTTTGCTATTTTTTGTTTTTTCTTCTCGTCTTTCCTTCCACCCAATACTGCTTCAGTACCATTGAGATTGAACTTATTTTAATGTGTAGGGATTCTATCTCTCACAGAACTTCATATCCCAGCGAGTACTGCAGAAGTTTAGGATTTGTATGCCACTTATCTAAAGCATTACTGAACACAATTTTGGGAGGGGGGTGGATTTTTCTAATTTAATACTTTTAGATTCGCCAATGGATATCATCCGCTCTACAAGAAAGGGAGGAGTGTGGTACCACAGCCCGACTTTTCCGTGTACGACCTGTCTAATATGATTCTCCTCTGACCTCCATCTTGCCAGACGTGTACTGCAACATATCCTGTCATTTAGCCAATATCTGGAGAGATTTGTCAGGTAACTTCATCGTCCATTACGACAGTACTACGCCAACGAAGTAAAATGTTCTCTGGAAAAAGGTGTCGACATTGAGAATGTCAAAGTTGACATGCGCTTGTCTAAAATAAAACCCATCCATGCAAATGGCTCGTATAAGCAACTGACAAGCTTAGTAAAGACACGGAGTTGATCGCTCGGGCATTCGACAAAGCTGGGGTATAATTAGAAAAAGTGATCGTGACGGTGTTCAAATATTAAATTATTTGCAATTGAATTGATTTATATGAAATCAGATTTCTGTATCTGTACTGCATTAATATGTGTAATATAGAAAAATTAAATGATGCAAACACATATAGTATTTTTTTTTTATTGAATATTGGTATTCATTGCAATTTACAATCTGAGTTATCTCTCTTTGTTTGTACACAACTATAATACGGTGCAATGAACAAAGAATAAGGATTGATACGTTTTTGAAAACTAATGATAGTATTCACGATGGGTTTAATTTCACGGAAAAATGATAAATCGCGAACATAATGAAATTAAAACCATCGTGATTATTTGCCAATCTACAGTATATAGTGGGATAAGTTTACTTATTAAAAAGCAGAAATTTCCAAGGTACTTTAAATTTTGAATATTTTCTACTCTATTTTATCAAGAATATGCCATCAAATTAAACATGTTGTAGATATAAGCGACCACATTGAAGAAATTATTTTCTTTTTTTATTAATTATATACGCTGTAGTCTGTCGGTTTTTGCATGAGAACTTTCTAAACTTTAATATATGTAAACAGGTATTTGTTTAGCTATAACATATTGGAGACTGAAACGTTTAAAGCGTTGCAATACATCTTTTTAAGATATAACTTCAGTTTATTTTTTGTGGTTTTAGACTCTTTAAGAACTTTAATAAGTAACTATAGGTACAAGTGTCGTTTCCACTAAGGGTATGGTAAGAGTAAAATTATTCATAAAATCAAATGACAGATTCAAAGTGCCCATTTAATACCTGAAACAGCTTTTTTTAAAAACTACATTGTTTCTTGATTATAATTCAGAATTATAAATCCTTTCAACGAAGCCCTAAAAAACATAAGTCTTATACATGTACCTATTACGTAGAAACTTTTATCATTAGAAAAGTATCTAAATTGCTTCAACAATAGTTTTAAATCCTAGCAATAATTAGTATAATTATGTTTTCGACTTTGTTAACATTAGCGTAACCTCTTGGGGAAAATCAATTGTAGAAGTCGAACTTCACATTACTTACTATCAATGCAAGATCTTTATATCATTAGATATTATTGCCGATGGATTACTAGTAAATTACCATATTTCTGATGAAACCAATGTTGGAGTTAGCAGTTGTGTTTATTCATTTAATTATTTTTTATCGTTGTTAAAATGAGAGATAAGATGATATTTGATAAGATATATAATGATTTAGTGATATATAATGACATATTTTATCCTAAAGCCTTTGCTAAAAATTAAGTCTATAGACGATCGTTGGTCGCCTATTTTATCAGAAGATACGTGTTTCTATTCAACTTCACATTACAAAAGATTTCATTCAGTATTGATATTATCTATTGCTTGGTACTTGTTTTGTTAAAAGAAACTGAAGGATTATAATGGGTTATAAATCAAGTCATAAATGTCTTGCAAAAACAACACATTGGATTCAATTTATGATGTATGTTAAGTTAACAGATGTTCAAAAGAGATAAAAAGAAAATTTGGGTTCTTTCTGTAATGTAATGACAACACACATATCAAAACATTTTTACAACTAGGAATTCAACATTAGCCTCATCTCAATCCATGTTGAAAAAAAATTGTCTACTCGAATTTGGACTCAGTAGAAAAAGTTACCTGAAAATTGTAATTATTAACAAATACATGTATACCATCGTTTCCAATCAAATCAAAACAAGACACAAGCGTCAAAAGACCGCAAACTATTTTTCTGATTATCACATTTATCTTGTTATGATGCTAATTTAATTTTTACTAAGACTGGATTAAAGAATTATAAACATAATCTCTCTTAACTGATTCAAATTCTGTAAAAACTAAATGTTATCAAATTAAATTATATGACCTATCCTGCTACAACAAAGATAACTGTGCAATTGCCATGCACATGAAACTAGTTATTAAAAAGGTACAAAAAATTGCAACGGATAACAACCATAACAACTCAATTAATAACATTACATGTAAAAATTGCTGATGAAACGTAACAAATGACGAATGATGAGTAATAATTGCTGTAGTGTGCTGGATGTATTGATACAGTAGGATATGTATGATAAATCCCCGTCTTTTTTCACCTTTATTAGTTGAAACGCAGCGAAAAAGGTTTTTTTTTTTAATAAAGTTATTTTCTGCAAACAGATGCAAGTATGATGTCGTTTTAAATCACAATGCATAATAATATATGCTATCATTTACCCTGAAAAAGATCTATTCAAAAATAATGTTTATGAATCAAGAGCTGATTTTGTCACCAAAATGAAAGAGACTAGCGTGCATGCGTGGTACATTGTTCATGTCTGTAGTTGATTTGTAGTTGTTCAATATTGCAAACATATAATTATGACGTTTCCTACAAAGATGCGTGCATGTTCTTCGCTGTAGGCAATATCCACAAACCTCTTAGGCTAGACACACTTTCAAAAACCAATGATCTGAGTTTCAATGATTTTGAGGCTTTTGATATTAGATATTCTCCTAATCTTACACTTAAAATAAATTTCAACAAAATACTTGCAAACATTTTACTTTTTTCAGTCAATTATATTTGCATTTACAATGGTATGATAAACAAAAATGTTTTTGTCAACATCTTTCAGCAACAATTATAATATTTTGTTGCAAAACAACACATGCGTGTAAGAATGATTCAAAAAAAGAAGAAGTCATGCACATATATTAATACCTTTATTACGTAAATTGAATTGGAAGAATTCTTTATTAAAATATCATGATTAAGCAAACAATGTGTTTTAGTATTTTGATTGATTTATACTTTTCAACTAAACAACATTACTGTAACAGTAAAGCAGTTTTTACATGTAAACGTGCAAATCGTTCTACCAAGTTTGTAAAAAAACAAATGTATATAAGAAACCATGCAACAATTTGGTGACCATTGAGTACAATGTTTTTGAAAAGAGGGTTATATAATTATAAATGTTTTGACCCTATATTTATAAGTTTATATAGAACACTTTGTTTAGTATTAAGGTGTATGATATATTCATTCATGCGTTTCACTAATTAAGAGAGATTCAATTAAAGTGAATTAGTAAAAGATATCTATGTAAAATTGAGCACACACGTGTCGACCGTATGAATAGTTGAATGATCCAAAGTATACACTGACAGAGCCACCTTAATCTACTGAATTTGTAAAGAGCGTGGAATAGCTGTTGATTCTAAAAAACCTTTAACCTTAAATTCTGTCTATATCTATATCAACGGGTAATGTGCGCGTATAGCCATTAGTTTGTTAATAGCGAGCGGTGTTTTTCTACAATGCTGTTTCTAGCGTGCTTTGTTTTTGTGGTTTTTATATCCATGATTCTTGTCAATTCATTTGGCTCATATTTTTCTACATTTAAATCAAAGACAGCATGTATTCTTTTTATTGGTCCAACACTGGCCAAATTGGTACATGTACTTCCTGTACAACTACAATTCTTTACTTCGAATGAATCAAATTTTGTTTAACGTACATTTTAGTTCATTTGAAGAAAACGTATTTACAAGTTCAGTCAATTAACTTTAAATTTCATCTACAACGACATGAAAGGGTTAAACAAATTTAATTTCATATCAATTTTAGTAAGCACTTTAGAACAGGTTAAATTTTTTCATTGATTTTTATTGATTTAAATCGGTAGAACTATAATAACTCCGTTTTATAAAGTCTGAAAGGTTTAGGGAATTTCATTAGTTGTAAAATTCAATTTCTATGTCGAGAAATTTAATTTGTTTTTCTAGATGAAGTTACTCTTTTTATCAGGAAGTTGTAATTATTCCTTTTGACACTATGAATATCATTAACGGTAGTCTGGAAACATCATGAATAGGAAATATAGCAAAATTTACCATCTTTGGTAGTTTATAACTTTGTTACGGGGGGGGGGGGGGGGGGGGGGGGGGGTGGGTGGACAAACTTTGAAGTTAGCAAAACGTCAAGGTCGGCAACATCATGTCTAAGACATTAAAATACCTCATATTGTGTAGTCACTGATAAATTGCATTTAAGTACGATATATGTGTTGTGACTGTGCTTGAATTAAAAATTTAAATGTTATAGAGCTAAAGTGATGAAATCATATTCAAATTATTTGTGGTTGCAGCATTTAGTGTTGCAGTGTTTACCTCGATAAATAAGTACCTATGCTTGAGACTGTTTGTAGTGAACGTCATTAGCCATGAAGCCGCCGGAGATTTGGTGTAAAAGCCGGACAGATTTGGTATCGTCAACTCTTGGTGTCAAGCATAGGTTTCCATATCTCTTGCATGTCGGTGTGTTTATGTATGACGGTTGTCTTTCTTTATTCGTACAAAAAACAGATTGACTAGTTTAAAAGTAAAACACAAACGTTTTGTGTACATTTTTAAACAAATACTAAACTTAATTAAAAAGCGTAAAGTAGAAATAAATATCTTGAAGTCAACAATTCTAAATATGATTGCAAATTTGAGGATTATTTTCTTTTATAGCATAGTATCATACTATGTATGTAAAATGGCTAATTTCAGAAATACGACATGCTGTAAAATTAAAAAAAAAAACCCAACATGAGCATTCAGATACAGGTATTAAAGAGAAATATACGTTCCTTTGTTTTAATAAGGGAATTGTTGGAAAGATAATATTACCTATCTTTGTTTGCAAAATAGGCAAGATGGAAGCCCGTTTAATGTTTCCCCTCCAATCTTAGAAACTGTTAAACAATACTGATTGTCCATTAAGACAACAGACGCAATGTGTTTATAATAATAAATTATAATATTGTACATTTTAAAATGTTTTATATGTTAGATATACTGGATTTTCTACCTCGGAAAATAAAACGTTAATCAATACACGGAATACCTACTGCATCTCTAGTAGCCCTTGTCTACTGTAAATAACACGCAGGAAAAAATGTCTAATGTTTGTTTGCATTGTGTAAACAAATATTTTATTTAATATTTAAGTACTTGTCTTTTAAAAGTTCTTAGTTTCGGGCAGAACACTTTACTAAATGAAATACTTAACATATACCAGTAGCACAAGAGAATCTTGTTGAATTCATCGCTGGACAACTTAAGTATTCCTACATAATACACACAGGTTGTCCCGCCTATGCGCAATGGATTCAAGAAAATAATTCGATCGATAATGCTTTCACGCTATTGCTAAATTGAAGCGCGTACAAACAGTTACGCAATTATGTTCTATATTTTACAAACAACTAAACATTTTTAAAAATTCAAAATGATGCATATTTAAATTCAGCATCAACGGAGTTCTTATTTTTTAAACTGTTATTGTGAGTCAAACTGTGTTCAAACTCCATAGGTAATCACGTCAACACAACGCAATGATTTCTATGAATAATATAGAAATCGGTCTGCGTCGGCCGATTTACTTATGTGATTTGTCTGCATACATGTTCGCAATTATATTTTCGATGTAAATAAATGTTAATAAATTGCAGAAAATAGTGATTTTTAGGTTTTTTCATTAATTTGTTTTTATCCATCAGAATTTATAAAAAAAATATTAAAATTTGAAACTGAATTAAAAGTTCAGATTTTTTAAGCTTGCATCGAAAAATAGTGGTCCTGTTGAGCGACTAAAACAAATTAAACTTATTCTGTGGCACGAAACAGCATTGGAACGCCATGTATGTTACAAAAATAGTACTTTTGTGCAACCAGTACTTACATAAACTCATAATATCTTAAAGCTAAGACCCCGCAAATGAATGAAAACTTTAAAGTATAAAAATGAATGTACTGTAGGTATGGATTATATTGATTTTCAAACTAAAATACACTCATATATTTATTCGCAATAACTGACTTAAGGTCACTTTCATATGATAAGAATTAATATATACAATACTAACATCCTTATATTCTGTGAATACATCATTATATTGAAAGATAAAATCTTAATTCATTATATGCCGTGAATAATTTTTGACATGATGTGATAAACTCGTTTTATACATAGAGAAATATATCATGTATTGTTGTTCAATCGTTACTTATATACGCTTTGTGGTACACTCTTCATATGCAGTTGCAAAATCCTTTTATGCACTGCAACATCCTGACATAA
The DNA here is from genome assembly GCA_016163765.1 of Magallana hongkongensis. Classification (NCBI taxonomy): domain Eukaryota; kingdom Metazoa; phylum Mollusca; class Bivalvia; order Ostreida; family Ostreidae; genus Magallana; species Magallana hongkongensis. Next base: position 59,463,014 of record WFKH01011925.1, read on the forward strand.
GGTGATTATAAGGAGTTCATTATATGCAGTACTAATTTCATTTTATGTATTAAAATCATAATGTATGGTGGTTAAATATTTATGTATTGTGCACGTGGTGAAAACGTTATGCAATGGTAGATCCTTTATATTATATAACAATTTATAATCTGCCGTTGTTGAGTCATTATATGATGTGGTCAGTTCTTTACATGATGTGATCATTTCATACCTAGGAAACTGATAACACAATGAAAGCGGCATCTTTTTTCAAAATTAAACTGGACCTTTTCTCCATTAAAACCATTTAACAACCTCACCATTAACATACGACTGCAGATTAAAGGTTATCAAACCATATAATGAAATGATCACATCATGTAAATTACTAACCACATCTTACATGTGTTATTACTCAACAACGGCATGTAATAAATTAGCACATTATATAAAAGATTTACCATTGATATAACGCTTTCACCACAATACATAAAGGTTTTACCACCATACACAATGATTTTAACACACCATAAAATAAAATTAGCATGAAGAGTGTACCACAAAACATAAGAATGGAACAAAAATACATGATGAGTTTATCTCTATTTAAAGTGAGTTTATCACATCATACAAAGATTTATTTACAGCATATCATGAATTAACCACTGCACCTAATGATCTTATGGCATAACGTAATGATATTACCAACTTTTACTTTGGTGTCTGTTTTGGCAACATAACAATGATACTACCTTCAAGGTCAGCAGAAATGGTGTCACGTTAAAAAATGTTTGTTAATATGACTGTGTTTGTTCGATATGTACTATAGAATATATTGATGAAAAGAATACTTCGCAAACTTTAACCAGGCTAAATGAATCATGCGATCTTTTTAAGATAATCGAGAATAAAAGCGTCAAGCAGAAAAATATTAATTAATTTTTCACAACAGTATCTAGCAACAGAAATATTACCCATGCATCATTGTATTATAAATTGTTGCGAGTCCATCAAATTATGTACAATCAATATGTAAATTGATAGTTACCATAACGATTTTATATTGTTATTGGATTTAGATTTGGACCATCAATGATATAAATCTTGAATTTTATCATATCGAATAGGTAAAACAGGTATGGGACAAGGAAAATTTAATGTAATCAATAATTTATTGATTACATTCATATTTGTTTGTAATCGGTTATAATCATTTACTTTATAAGATATAATCGATTAATTATGGATAACTTCAAGGTTTTTATTTTATTAAATGTATAAACTATTATATATACACGTACATGATAAAGTTGTTATACACATGTATTAGAATATGAAATATTGTATAAAAACTTTAGAATTATGAAAATTCAATATCGATGGGTTATTTTCACTGTAAAAAGCTGAAATCACAATCTTTAATTTTCCTTTTGGATGTGTTAAAGTTTCTACCTCTTAATCAATTTGAATGATTATTTTTAAACAATTTGAAAAACCCCCCAGTTTTTTTATATTGTTATAAAGGGTTCTTGTCTTGATAAATAATGACATGTTAACAAAAGTTATTTTTGTGAAATTATGACCATGCCTTTGAATACCATCATAAATTTCAGGTGTTGAATTTATAAACTGAAAATAAAACTAATACTAGGTAATTGACCAATAATTGTGTTATACAAATTGAACTAACAGGTTGTGTCGAAATAACTGTTTTAAGAGCTTTTAGAACCTCTTATTCTTTTTGAGGCATAAACGTTACTCTAAACATTAAAGGGTTCAAAGTTTACACTTCATTAACTGCATTATGGAATTCCAATCACTGATCTTAGACACATACTTTGTGTCAGACCTCGTTTCTCTAGCAATTCAGATATAAATCTTTAAGATATATATTCAAAATTAGGCTCTCTCTCTCTCTCTCTCTCTCTCTCTCTCTCTCTCTCTCTCTCTCTCTCTCTCAAAGAATTATGCAACATGCAACATTGCATTTATTCTACACGATACGGTCCACTCTATCTATTCATATTTTAATGCATTACTTTTCTTGAAGTAACGAATATTCAAAATAATAGTAAATATATACACATAAATATTTTTATTAATACATGTATATCGTGATGATTCTCTGATATTATCTAGATCAGTACCTAGATTTTAAAATTCTAACTTTCAAGGTGGATCTTTATGAATAAAGAGTATTTTCAGTTAAAAACAGAAATTAGCAAAATAAATGGAAAGAACGCTATACTTGTTTCAGTGATTCCTCGGTACATTATTAGTTTATGCATGTACATCTAAGCCGATGTCTTTTCCTGAAAGTCAAAGGACCGCGTTCTTCTCTTACACTATGTCGGATAATTATGCCATTGTCAAAGTGGCATTTCTGCACTTGCGATAGATGCAGATATTTTTAAAATCCTGTAGGATTTCCTAAAACTCCTACAAGAATTAAATTTCCTATAGATAAATGTATTTCATTCAGGAATTTAATTCAGACAAGTAGTTTTCTTACAGGAAATATCCTACGGGATTTTAAAATCATTTTGGAGTTTAATTAATATCGAAATTTAAATTCCTTTTGGGAGTTCTTTTATTTTTATATTAAATTCTAAATTTCCGGTAGGAAAAAATGTTTTTCTTTTGGGAACAATTGATACTGGTTAACTCTTTAAACAACGATTTATCATTTGACAATTTTGAGTCGTTCTAACAAGCACCTTTGACGAGCGCAAAATTGCCACTTTGGCACTGGCAAAGTTATATCTTGCTATGGTTTCTTCAATACGATATTTCATATCATTTGAACTTCGGTATCTTAGTCGACCTTGACCAGACACCTGGCGTTGCCTGTGCCACATTTAAAGACCAGAATTATCTCCTCCTCTACATGGGGAGTAGCCTGTATCCCTGAATAAAAAGAGAAGGCAAAAGACAGCTTCCAGTTGACTACTCAGTTATTGAAATATTATTCAAACTATTGTTATTATAAAACTTTCCAAATAAAAGTACACAATAAAGTATAATATAATGTATAATTAAATTACAATAAATATATATTACAAGAAACTAAATAAGAAGAAAATAAAATGTTATATATATTTGAACCCCGTAAATCATCATTTATGTTTGGTTTTGTAAAAGCGCACAAGTAAATTGATATGATCTTACCTGTACAAAAAAGACGAGGCGAAAGACAGCTTCCACTTGACTTCTGGAGAACTGCTTTCTCCGCACCTCCTTTTTATACGGACAGATACTGTACCTCAAATTTCCGTTCCGACCCTTATAAGTAAATGTGTCGACAGGCTCATACTTGGACTCAATTACACATTTCTCCTTGCACGTAAATAATCATATGTAATCTGTATAGCGAATGTACTTATCTAAAACACTGTGCCGGATAATTATGTCAGTGTCAAGTTGGCGTTTTTCCACCCGCTTAAGATGCAGTTCCAGATATATACCATATATACCAAATGATAGACCATTGTCTAGAGAGTATATAACCACTTTTGTTTTTAGTGTGTCTCACCTGACAGGTGAGATTTTTACCTTTAAAAATTAATATCCCATAGGAAAATGATAATTCCCATAGGAGAAATGAAATGATTCTCCTACAGGAAATATTAACAATCCTATAGGATTTTTAGAATATCCTATAGGAATTACATTTCCTATTGGAGACTGGTATTTCCTGTAGGAATTTGATTCGGACAGGTAGTTTTCCTATATGAAATTAAGATTTCCTATCGGATTTTTTCAAATCCTATCGGAATTGAAACTCCTATAGAAAGTTCTTGTATTCCGATAGGAAATTTTAAATTTTCAATAGGAATATTGTTTTTCCTATGGGAAAAAAGTTTTTCCTATAGGATTTTTTTTTTTGGAAAGGTAAATATCTCACCTGACAGGTGAGATACAATGATAACAAAGGTGGTTGTTAACTTTTTAAGCAATGGCCTATCATACGGCATATTTGTATTTTTAGATATATGCAGCTTAGACTGGTGCAAAAATGCCACCTTGACACTGGCATAATTATCCGACACAGTGTTCTAATTACTGTAGATTTTTCGTTCTGATAATTGTCTAGACACTGTTCTATTTTGACATATCGTTTGAAAGGTTTTGATTATTATCGGCACAATGTTCTGTTTTGACATATCTTTTGAAAGGTTTAAATATCATGCTATGATTATATCAGAAACACTTTAAATGCTTCTTATAAGAACTACTAGGTAATTGAACACATTATTTCAATACGCTTTGTATGTTGTCATTGAACTATCGCCAAAGTTTACATGCATAGCTTTGTTAAGTTTTTTTTTACAATTTTTTAAGCCTAATATTTAGACGTTCAATCATGTTCACATGAAGTTAAGGTAAATGTCCTTTAACATTGGCTTATATTAATAGTCTGTTTACGTATAAATAGCAGTAAGATAAATTTTACATTAAATAGAGCAATACACGGAAAGGAATATTCATATCAGGTATGGAAAGGTAGTTCTATTTAACGATTTTTGCTTTTGCTTTGGAGTCCTTAAAATTGAATATTCTTGGGGTTGAGAATTATTAAAAAAGCATTTTTTTATGAATGCAAATTGTTAATAATATCAAATTTTTAACTTCTGATTTCATTTTATTCAATCTTTTCAATAAATATTATGGATGCTATTTGCATCAAAGTAGTAAATTTATTTAAAATGACTTAACATACTTTAAAAAGACATATAATATTATTTAGTGGATTTAATATCATCATTCACTTTTAATAAAATGTATAATTATTTTTTAAAGGTTTGAATGTTCAATTATTTCATGGTTTACATTCCTATAGCAGTGGCATTGTGAACAATTTCATCGATTTCTACAAAACAGTACACGAATAGGTAAATCTTTTTGTTGGACAAGTGATTATGTAGCTTATCAATATTGCTTAATTTATATAAGTAAACGTTTACCTGTCTCAGCGATTGTATAATGATAATTGGAACAGTCAGTGTAGAAATTTATAACAGCAAACATTACAAGTATTTATTTTCTTATTCATAAATCACATGAAGGTAAGGTAAAGGTCCTTTAACATTGGTTTATATTTATATTCTCTTTTAGTTTAAATAGCAATGAGATAAAGATTTATCTTGAATAGAGATATACACGGAAAGGAATATTCTTATCAGGTATAGAAAGGGAACTTTGTTCAACGAATATTGCTTTCGTTTTGTAGTCTTTAGAATTGATTTTTTAGGGGGTTAAGGATATTTAAATAAGGAAGTTTTTCATTAATGCTTATTTTCTAATAATATTATAGTTATAAACTTGCACTTTCATTTTATTCTATTTTTTTTGGATAAATATTAGGGATGCTGTTTGCATTAAAGTAGTAAATTTATTTATAATAACTTAACATGCTTTAAAAAGACATATAATACTATTTCATAGATTTAATATCATTATTCATTTTTAGTAAAATGTATAATTATTTTTTTAAAGTTTTGAATGTTCAATTATTTCATGGTTTACATTTCTATAGCAGTGGCATTGTGAACAATTTCATCGATTCCAACAAAATAGTACACGAATAGGTAAATTTCTTTGGTGGACAAGTGATTAAGTAGCCCATCAATATTGCTAAATTCATATAAGTAAACGTTTACCTGTCTCAGCGATTGTATGATTATTGGAACAGTCAGTGTAGAAATTTATAACAGCAAACATGACAAGTAAAATTTTATTTATTTTCTTATAGTTAAAAGGAATTACCGCATGTTTCTAAATTACGGGACATTTTTTGACTTCCTTGATTATATAGTAATTTCTTCCAATAGTTTGTTTGGTGTAAAACAGTGGTAGTTAGATTCTATATCGACTTAAATCAATGCCCCGATCGTATAAAAACCCGCGTTTATTGAAAATTTAAAAGCGTGGCACGTGGTACTCTGACGTCACATGCGAACTGATTGCAAACAAAGAGTAGGTTAGGTTTTTTCTTCTTAAAACTTTCAGGCACGTAGTATCAGTTTTGAAAGTTGGGGTGGGGGGGGGGGGGGCAGACTCATCCAAAAAATCTTGACAACCAGAAAAAAGAAGAAAAAAGACAACTTCCCAATTCCAAAAATAATGAATAGAAAGGTAATAATAAATAGAAAGGTACAACGCACACACACGCACAGCTCAGAACCCAGGAAGATTTGAAAAGTTTGCAGTATAATGACTTAAATATATCAAATAGAAGTCCTTTTTTTTTTTTTACTTAAAACCCACAACTAATCTATGTCTGATATTGCTTTAGATTGAGAATGACATTGCTTTTATTGATTAACTGAACGAATTCTTAATTGACACCCTAAACTAAAACAATACTTGAGTTCGCGGCTAAATAAACTCATATATGAGAGACGCAACTCTCGTGTATTAGATAACCGCTGACCGCTAGGCAGTCCAGCCGCGACCATGCTGACCGATTTTCTCGGCCGCGGGCGAGGGATAGCTTACGTAATGGTACACACACACACACACACACACACACACACACACACACACACACACAGCTCTGATTCAAGGTAGATTTTAAATGCATGCAGTATGATAACTGAAATGTAATACTTAGATCTTTTTAAATCCGTATTTAGTGTTTTACTAGAAAAGAAAAAGAATGTTTTGTTTTCCGAATCTCGTTTTTAAGGATTGTGCACTCTAAGAACTTAAAGCTGACATGAATTCATAAAAGCATTTGGTCGCCATATGAGTTTCGATCATTCCTCATTTGCCACTGGGGTATATATACCGGTCGAGAAAGTTACGGTCCGTTGCTTTCCGATCGAGGCATTCAGGTTGCACGGACTTCTAAATGCATAAACTACACATTGTAGTAAAATGTTTGTGAAAAAAGAATACAGGAAACTACAATCAATAAAACATAGATGTATTTATTCTTTGAAAGAATTTTCAAGGTATCAGTATTATTTTGCACATATAAGGCTGTCTTACTTCGCATGCACATCGAACACGTGTGTCGTTCATACAGAGTGAATAACGTCTGCATCTTTTTGAAGACCCGGTGGCACTACATCTAACACAGTAGATAAATGACAGTAAATCCAAGAAAGTAACAACGTAACATCGTTTCCATCGGTTTTTACAAAAACACTTCGTTTCTAAAATCCATGCGGTCATTGACATTGCTCGATCTGCCACAGTGTGTGGATTGCGCATGTGCGATGTTGTAACATTCACAGGAAAACGTTGTACAATTTTCGAGGATTTTTGAAATATGTGTGCCTGGAATTCAGTCTGTCTTGTTTCGTCGTTCATTGGATATTCCTTACCAGTACAGTGGTTGTCGTATTATTTTTGTTCAAAACGCGTTTCTTCAAGTCTTTTCGTCCAATGTAACGTGTTCGGGTGAATGATATACCTGAATGCGGTGAAGCATGAATAGTGCTATCGGCCTTATATAGGGGGTGTGTAGCGATGAGCAGAACAATAGAAATCGACAACTAATATGGCGGTAGTCGGAGATGAAGGGAAATAATGCGTATTTATGAATTCCTGTCAGCTTTAACAAAAATGACTTAAACTCCTAAAAAAAGCATGTATTCTAAAAAACATTTTTTCCTAATGAATTAAAGCCTCCTGTATAAACCAGAATACTTTCTGTGGAAACTTTATGCCAGTTGAACGCACAAAGACATTCGTTAACTTGCCAAATGAAACAGGTACATGTTAACATGTAAAGCTTTTCACACTCATACTACACAAATCACTAACAAAATAACATTGTAACGACCTTTATGAGATCACAACAAACAACTTTTCCAGCGACAGCCATATCAAAATCCTAACCGTTTTTGAGTTACTAAGCAAAAACTTTCAAGGGCTATTGGCCCTTAATTAAAGGGGCCAGCCCTTTTTCATTGGTGTCAAATGAACGCCCTTGATATTCTTGACGCACTTTTTGGAATCCTGTTTTTTGACCCCTACCTTTTCCTAAATAAAAAACGTAATCCAAAAACAAAAACCGATGTGCACAACATCAATGTCTCTGTTATTCAAATTCGGTGGATTCCCATTCCCTGCTATCATAGTCTCGGAGCCTTTCTCTGGAAACCAAAGTTCGCGTATAGGAAGAAAAAAAAAAGAAAATTTTTTCCCCGCACAATAATAGTAAGGTCATCCGTTGGAAACGGAAGACCTTAATAAAGTCGGCAATAACGATCATATCGATCGACGAGTAATCACAACGTGGTAAGGATTATAACCAAAAAATCAGAAAAAAGGTGCAGTTTTTGTAAATCAAACAATTATTTTGTTTAGTTGGCGTTTCTTATGATTCAGAGTGCTCATGGTTGTAAAATAAGGTCTAAATCTTTGGTACACCTGTTTCTTCGGCCGTACACATGTAACTGGTACCAACTTTCTACGGGTGTTTATTTCATAACACACTGCATAACCTCTGGGGCTTGTTAAGAAAAACCCAAAAACCAAACTTCCTTAATTGATGTTTGTTCTGTTTCCATTTTTAAAATTCTTTTTCACGTCTATAGCTAAATACTTTGTCAATTTCTCTAAACAACTGTGACAGAAATCTCACGCACCGTCCTTTTGTTTTTTGCAGAGGTGAACAATATATGAATGAAGAAATCATTACGGAAGAAAACATTCATGTATGTCTAGTAAAACAATTTAGAAATGAGACAATAGCTGATGAAGCAAGACCATATTCAAAATAGGCGTCCTCCTTCGTTATTTTCCCTCCGAGCAACTTACTCTTTGTGCACAAACTAATGTGCATTTTAAACTTCTATATTTCTCTTTGCAAAATAAATACGATTTTTACAAAACTGATATCACAAGAAGATGCCATATATTTATTTATCCATATATTGATAGTTTATTTGAAATTCTCTCGCCAAAAGATATTAGAACAAGTTTTCCTCACACTTTTCCTTTCGGAATCATTAAAAAACCAGTCCAAATCCCTTTTTCTGAGGGCTAGAACACCCTAGGCAACACAAAAAACCATCATGTCCCATTATCGGGGATTCGATAGGTGATAAATGATTTGATTGTCGATTAAATCTAATCCAATTACAAAAATGGCTAACAGCACCTTCTCCCCCGAGGTCGCATATGACGTTACATTTAATGGCGGGTAGATCGAGAGAGAAAAAATGCATATAGCGATGTTTGAATATCATCGCTTTCAAATACCATATTTAAATCGTTTTGAGGCATATACGGTAATTTTTTTATGTAATCAGTTTTATTTGTAATGACATAGCACTGGGGAAATTCCAGAGCGGGTTCAAGTCCTTGAAATATTCTTATATTAACATGCAAATGTCTGTAATTTTGATTGTATATTGTTCTCATGCCTTTTAAGAAATTCAGAATTTTATTTAGAAGTAAACAAAATTTATATTTAAAGCAAATATTGATATCAAGGGCCCTTTCAATTAAATAGTTTTAATTCTTGACGCAAAAGGAAAGAAACAATTCGTACATCAATACGTAATAAAGACCCTAAAAGGAAGGAAAACATATTCAGTGCACTTGTAACACAATGACTGTTGTGCCGCATTTATTGTCTTGTTTTTACATTCTTAATTCCTCTACACTGGCAAGGCCTAGTTACAAGGTAAAGCTAGTGGTTTAACCTAGAAAATCGTTATCAGCAATATTTATCTATGCAAAGGAATTACAAAGAATTTAAACCTCCATATACAGTCGCATTTTTCGTGCTATATTTTGTAGGCCAGAGATATAGGTTATCGATACTTTATAATTGACAGGCCTTGACTAGTGCAAATGTGTTTTTTTTTTTGGCACCGGTCTCAGGTGCATGATTCGGGAAATTCAAATATGTCATATCATAGATGTTTGCTTAAAGAGTTTATAAATATATTTAATTGATATGTCTCAACTCTCAGGTTAGATATTTAGCTGTAAGGGAAAATATTTAAAAAAAAAACAAACAAACAATTTTTCTTTGAGATTTTTATTATTTTACCGGAATCAAATAATTTATCTGACACAATGTTCTGTTGAAATTAGGTTTTGACATATTTTCTGAAAGGTCGAAAGTTAATACAATAAATATATATGAAAGAGTTAATCTAAAATGCTTATTACATGTATAGGAACTATTTTCTAAATAAGTGCGTTTACCTGCACGCCTTCTACTAAGAAGTACTTTACAGTGTTTATTATCCTAATACGTAGTTTGTCAATCATGGTCACATGAAGGAAAGGTAAAGGTCCTTTAACATTGGCTTACATTAATAGTCTCTTTTAGTTTAAATAGCTGTGAGATAAAGATTTATCTTGAGTAGAGACATACACGGAAAGAAATACTATTTTCAGGTCTTGAAAGGTAGTTTTGTTCAACGAATTTTGCTTTCGTTTTGTAGTCATTAGAATTGATTTTCTAAGGGTTGAAGATATTTAAATAAGGAATTTTTTTGATGAATTCTTATTTTCTAATAATATTTTAGTTATAAACTTGCACTTTCGTTTTAGGCCAGAAATATCTTTATAATTCATGGGCCTTGATGTTAATGTGGCACCGGTCTGAGGTGGATGTTTATATGTTATATGATAGACATTTGCTTAAAGAGTTTCTAAATACATTAATTGATATATCTCACCTGTCAGGTTAGATATTTACCTGAAAAAAACCTACGGGAAAATGTTTTTGTTATTTTTTCCAAAAGAGAAAACAATTCCCCTATGACATGTTTATTATTCTACCGGAATCAAATAACTTCTAATAGAAGTTAAAATTCTGATAGGGTTTGAATAAATTTCCCTTAGGATTTTCAATATACCCTATACAATTATCTTTCACCTTTTGAATTTTTTTCCTATGGGATATTAATTTTTAAAGGTAAATATCTCATTTGTCAGGTGAAACACTCTAAAATTAAAAGTATTTATATACTTTCTATGCCGTTATCTATCATTTTATGCGTATGGAAGTTTACAAATCTGTATCTTAAGCGAGTGCAAAACTGCCGCCTCGGCACTGGTATACCGTTGTACTGTATCCGGTATTGTTTACTTATTAATAGCTCTGAGTTAAATGTCTCTCAGTGAAATCTCGTGAAAAATCAATATGTATGAAAAACAATTATAAATTAAAATAGATCGAAGGACAGCACTGATTAAAAGAAACAGATCAATTTAGCATTAAAGATACGTTTTAATTGGGTAATAATAATATAATTTACACACTTCTTTCATGCCGGGACAGTTTTTTTAACATAATTTATTCTGCAAACACTTGCAACATGAACGACTCTTTATGTGTTCAAATTTGCTATTTCACATTTACGACAGCCAAGTAATTGCTTGCTTTTTGCACTTCCTTTATGATAAAAATATCCGATAAAATTTGCTAAGGAAAGTTACTATATGTACAATAGAATCAAAACAAAGCGAAAGTTCCAAAGCTCGTATTATAACTTTTGGGCTAAATTTACCTGAAAAAATGAACTTAATAATTTTTTTATGATTTGTTTTTCACTTCTTAGCAATCCACTTTGTCAGTCGTCTATTAGCTTAGCTGCAGGTCTGTAGCCCCCGGTCTGAAAATATCGGATGGACGACGGGAGCTCCAGTGCCTCCCATAGTAAACAAGAGGCCCATGGGCCACATCGCTTACCTGAGCAACACTAGAATAATAAAATCAGCTTTATGAAGTCATATCCAAAATATCGGGACAATGATGAGTAAAATAGATCCTGTATTTAAAATTGTGTCCAGATGTTCTTATGTTGAGCCCCTTTTGTAACTAGATGATTTCATAGTTATATCACATATTGAGCATTGTCATTCTCAAAAAGATCTTAAACAAATGTTCATATAAACCTACATCAAACTTTGAACCCCTTGTGTGGCCCAAGAATTATCCAGGACCACAGTCTAAACAACTGACAATCAACAAATGTCAATTTGATTGCATATTAGTAATACTATATACTATATATTTTTGAGAATGATCAAATTTATTTCCTATGTAAAAATT
>WFKH01011925.1:59475123-59487976 GCA_016163765.1 Magallana hongkongensis
TTTTTCTCTATATATTACACTACCTGAGGATGCTTCCACACAAGTTATAGCTTTTCTGACCAATTGATTTTCGAAAGTAAGATATTTCTCTTTACATTCCTATGTAAAAATTTGACCCCCATGGTAACCCAACCCTAACCCCTTTGATCATGGTTTGAACAAACTAGAATCTACACTACCTGAGGGTGCTTCCACACAAGTTACAACTTTTATGGCCAATTACTTTTTGAGAAGAAGATTTTTAAAAATATATATTACTATGTAAAAATATTGATCCCCCCGTAGTGGCCCCACCGTACCCCCGGGGATCATGATTTTAACAAACTTGAATCTACACTACCTGAGGATGCTTCATGCATGTTTCAGCTAGTTTTTGAGAAGAAGATTTTTTAAAGATACCTCAAATTTAATATAATTCTCAATTATCTCCCTTTGAAAGAGGGCGTGACCCTTCATTTTAACAAACTTATATCCCCTTCACCCAAGGATGCTTTGTGCTCACTTGAGCTTTCAGCTTAGGTGAGCTAAAAACTGCAATTTACGGCGCACAAAAAATACGCTAGTTTTGGACTGATTTATCTAATTTCCTAACACATTTTAAAATATCTGATTCTAAAGAAATCCTTGGACATTTTACTACAGAGATCGTCACTTACCTTGCCTCTGATATTATTTTAAACACCATCACCAGCCCCGTAAAGTGAAGTGGTGTAAGTTGTTTACATGTAAAAATGGCGACTCTTGACCTCGACGTGAATTTAACATACTTCATTTCCGAGGTCGGTTAGCGTGTTTGGGAGAACGTCTGAGGTAAGTAAAGAGACGATATTAGTAGCAAATTACCTGAAGAATTGTATGGTACTATTTTTCCCCACATGATTTGTGTGTAAATAAGGTTAATCAGTCCAAAACTAGCGCAATTTTTTGTGCGCCGTACATTGCAGTGTTTTTTTTACTATGGGAGACACTGTAGCTCCCAGGTCGTCCATCCGATTTTTTTCAGACCGGAGCTACAGACCTGCAGCTACCATTAGCTATAATTGAATATTTCAAGTTTAGACCCGCTCTGTGGGCGCCCCATAGAGATAATTTGTTCGTATGTTTGTTTGTTCGACATTATTACTTGGCCAAATCTTGTTTATATTTCACCAACAGTGTGCCTTTGGTTATATGGTGTGTTGTGGCTGTGAACCAAGTTGTTCAGTTAACCATATCAGGTCTTTCAGATAATATTTTGTCTGGACAACATATTCTTTCCTCTTGGCAATGTTTATACTGCACATAAGATAGTTCTTCTAGCAAAAATTACAGCATAGACCACTTATTATTTTTTTAGGTTAAAGTTGAAGGTCAAAGCTGATCCATTTGAAATTCGTTTTGAGCCACGATTTATTTCCTCTTGGTGCAGTATTTCTAATACTTAACAAAAGACATCATGTAGATTACATTATTCATGCGCCAGACATTCATAATCATAAAAAGCCTACTTCGAAAGGATTGACAGAACATTCTTCCGAAAATCTCTGTCGAAAAGGAAATGAATGACGGAAATAAACATTATTCTTATATCATATTATGAGAGTGAAAAATTATCGTCGTCCAAAATGCATCAGAAGAAAGCTCCGGACTCGGAAAAGAAGCTACGGGAGAGATAACTCTTGTTGATTATTAAAGAACATTAATTGCGGTTATTTAACCCCCGCTTTGAACAATATTTGTTGAAACGTTTAATCTTTAAATTTTGCAGATCGGGTATTTGGATTGATATCAAATTAGACAGACACCATGCAACTTGATATAATTGGTATCATCCTTGGCATAGTAATTTATCTACATACACTTCAAATTGTAAGATTTTATCTACTAAACATATGATCCTTTTAAGATAAAGTCGCATGTATGGAATGAAATTTCCAATCATATTAAATTTTAATAAGGCATGACAGTTGCAACAAAATTGTTATTACGTTCTTTAGGCATTCGGGGGAATAATCTGTCGGTGGTCAAGAAACACATCACAAACAGTTGCTTCATGTCCTGAAAGCCAGGAGGAGATGGAAGTCAAAGCAAAAAGGAAAAATTGTGAATCAATAGCTTACGAACAAAAATGTACAACGCCTGAGAAATTCAAATATCACTGTGTCATGAACGAGCTAGAGAACGCATTTATTGAAGTTTGTGCACCCGAATATCGCATACATGGTATGTTTTCATGTTTTAAAAAAGGAGTATTCAATCATATAAATAACAAAAATTTGATTTGATATCATCTAATTTGTTGTGTACTTACATACCAATCAGTGTCATCTATATCTACCTTTTCCTGGGGTTCACTAAGGTATACCATTAATATCCTTCTGCATATAAATATTAAAGTAAACTTATTCTGTTCTCTTTGAAGCACTCAGATGAAACATAGTTATGTTTTCGGGGATTAATAGATCTATGCGACGTAAGATCCAAAAAATTAGCGTTGTTATCATATATCTTTAAGTTATAAGATCCCATACAAATTTTGGTTACTTTCTATCAAAACTTGGCCTTATTCGGAGACATTTGAGTCAAACAAACACATTTAGTTTACATAGGTAACAGAACCTACTTCGGATCTTAAGTTTAGATAAGAATTATTTGGTATTTTCTTTTATTTAATTCTGCAAAGGATTTTCTGCTCAGGTAAAAATTAAGGAAAACATTGAATTTGTATAAGGAAAAAAATTACTAGCTTGAAACTTATCATTATTTATGAAAAAGACATCGCAAAAAATAGGTTCAAAACAGACAAACTTTATCACGGAGAATGATATTTTTCGCATTATGAGTATAATGATAGAATAAGAATTTCAAAAGTAACATTGACCAATGCCATGATTTTAACGGATTATTTGAAATTCGTTCTGGTTATGTTGGCATTAAATTTTAAATTACAATATCATCATTTCAAACCTTCAGAAGCAAATCAAAAGTGTGTGTGTGGGGGGGGGGGGGGGCAGACTTATCCGAAATCTTGATAAGCGAAATAAAAAAAAAATAGAAAATGAAAAAGGAAAAAACCATTTTCGCCAATCCAACCTAATCCATGGTGGAGGGGAAGGGGGTTAACCGCGGTGCATTGTAAAATTCAAATGTAGTTTTCGAATGCTACTGCTCAGGTTGGTATTTACCGGATTAAAACACCTAGTGGAAAATTCAAAAGTTTAAATGTTTGGATAATTCATTCGTTATGATTATTTCTTTCTTTACAAAACACCAGCAAGAGAACACGGATGTACATGGTATTAACATAATTACTTTAATGATTTATTATGATCAGAAAATGCAAGTCTTATTGGACGAAACGATTCCTAATCGATAAAATTTCTGAACTAAATGCAGAGTTCTATGATTAATTTATCTTAAAGAAAAGAACAATAAGGAAACTTTGTTTAAATGAAGAAGATATGTTCACATTTCTGTTACAGGATACTGCACAGAGTACAATGAGATTGGCACCGTTATTCAGGCACACTACGATTTGAAATGCGAAAACGTGAAACCTCCTTGTGATTCGTCATATTTATCTACAGAAGCATATCGTCGTAAGAAACTCTTTCTCTCTGTCTTTCTCTCTCTCTCTCTCTTTTACCCAGACAGTTACAGGTTATAAATGCATGTTTTCTAAAGAGTTTGTATATCATTTTTTTTATATTATGTTGTTCAAAGAAGTACACTTCTGTCTAGCTTTTCAAATCTAACCCTCTGAAAATACATGTACATATAATTATATCAGAGTGAGTTTTATTCAAATGATATTTGACACAGCATAACATTGATTAACAGAATTCTTTGGTAATATTTTGGATTTAAACAATTAAGTAAATTGTTTTAAGTTTGATTTACATCTTGTATTTTATAAATTCTTTTCCTTCGGTTTTCTTCTGTTTAGATTAGCAAGTTTAGCAAAACTTGTCTTTAATAATTTTTTATCAATAAATGTTTTGTATTATGGATTATTGCTTTTTTTTTAAGTTAAAGGCTGCTATGACATAGTAAGAAATAATATCCAGACGTCATCTACTAAATTGACATTGCCTGTTTCAAGCACACCCGGGTACTTCAGGTTTCCAGTCTTAGACAGCAATAGTGTACAGTGGTATTGTAATATTCTTCTTTTTTAAATTGAAACTAATTTTTACTTATGAAGAACTATACGAGCTTAAAGACTACGTTCTATCTATCTATCTATCTATCTATCTATCTATCTATCTATCTATCTATCTATCTATCTATCTATACATTCACCTTGCAAGTTTTGTATTCTTTACCCATATTATGTAAACTAAAACTACTTAGTTTTGATTGATAATAAATGTTTCTAAATGATGACATGATATTTTGCAGCATACTATTGACACCTCGGTTATACCTGTTGACATTACTATACACTGTAAGCTGCATTTAAGGTGATTGTTGCTGCAGTTAATAATAGTTGTAAGTACCTTAATATTCACAGTTCTGTTTTAGTTTTTTTACCATAATTTTTTAGCATTATATTAGTCGATCTGCTGTTAATTGCTGACCATAATCCACAACCTAAACATTATATTTGTCGATATGCTGTTAATTGCTGACCACAATCCACAACCTAAGCATTATCATTGCCTACACCAGGGCAATAAGCTGGTCTGTTCGAGACGATAATAGATTGGTGGCATTAAGGCATTTTTAGTGTACGTCTATAGTGTTACAAAAAATGAAGTATCGTTTCCGAAAACTTTTAAAGAACCATGCAAAACTTATCACTAGACTGGGACTAGTACATGTATACATGTATATCAAAATAATGATTAACAGATAGATAGATGTCCTGTGGTCTTCATATCACAATAAATACTTGTCCCGTGCCTTTATACATGTATTTATTAAAAAAAAATGTCAACATGCCGAATGATTATATTAGTTATAATATATCATTGCTGCAACAAAAACGGTAGAGTAAATTTAATATATTACCATTATCTAGTAAATAAAAGCATTATTCTTAAAAACTCTAAAGGTATTGAATATTATTCAAATATTTTACAAATAAACAACGCGTTTTTATGACATTTGATTTTTAATGCATTTTAAAAAGAATATGTATTTTTGTTAATCTTACACTTTGAAAATCTTCTCCTTTGCAGAGTTACTGACGCTTTTTTTTGTAATCCGTTAATTGTTATCATCGTTGATTCCAATGCCAGTTTTTCGAAAAGTTTGACTTGAGTTAAAAACTGAGCCAAGGATTATTCCAATGCTAAGAAATGGAGCCAGTGGTTTATATATTGACACTATAGATGAAATCAATTACAACAAATCAAAAACAACAATAGAAATGTTGATTTAAATGAGTATGAGACGTTATGTAGATTTGTTGATCAGAAATCTGTAAATTTCTTTGTTTATAATTCAGTTACAGTTAACAAACGCCGAAACATGTTTCGTATACAATAAGCATAATATTAAAATTCTGCACGTCCCATGTTGTCCTCCACCGTGAAAAATCGTAATGATTTTAGCATCGATTACATATAATTATTAACGCACTTATTTAGATATGTAAACAAACAACATACAAATATTTCTCTAAACAAGATGCCCATGGGCCACGTCGCTCACCTGAGCAACAATAGCCATACAAAGCAGATTTCTGAAGTCATATACAAAATATTTGGATAATGTAGTAGAATAAATCCTGTATAAAAAAATTTCCTCCGGATGTTCGCTTGTTAAATATTAAGTCACTTTGTGTAACAGGATGATATCACAGTTCTTTAACATATTGAGCATTGTAGATCTCAAGAGGAAAGAAGATTTTATTAACATATAATCCTACATAAAACTTTGATTCCCTTGTGGGGCCCAATTTTTTTTCAGGGGGCACAGTCTAAACAATTTAGAAACAAATAGTCAAGATGCTTGTTTATATGTAATACCATATAACCTACAATGTAACATTTAGGTTATTGAAAATAATTTTAAAATTTTTTTCTATGTATAATGCGACCCCCTAGAGTGGCCCCATCCTACCCCCGAAGATCATAACTTTGACAAACTGATTTTAAAAGATTTTTTCTCTATTTATTATATAAAAAAATTCGCCCTCCTCTTTTGTGGTCCCACCCTAACCCCAGGGATCCTGATTTGAACAAATTTTGAACTAACACTATCGAATCCTTCCACACAATTTTCAGCTTTTCTGGACAAATGCTTTTTGAGAAGATGATTTTTCAATTTTTCTATATATATTCCTATGTATTAATTTCGATCCTCCGTTGTGGCCCCACCCTAACCCCTGGGGATAATTATTTGTACAAACTTAAATCTACATCACCAGAGGATGCTTCTAATCAAGTTACAGCTTTTATAGACAAATTGTTTTTAAAAATATTTTTTTTTTCAAATATAATCCTATGATGTTATTCGACCCTCCCCCCCCCCTCATTGGCCCCATCCTACCCCTGGGGATCATGGTTTGAACAAACTGGAATCTATACCACCTAAGAATGCTTCCATACAAGTTATAGCATTTATGGTCAAATGATTTTTGAGAAGAAAAAAATAAAATTTTCTCTATTTATTCTTATGTAAAAATTTGCATTCCCCCATTGTTGTCCCACCCATCCTCCGGGAATCATGATTTGAAGAAACTTGAATCTACACCACCTGAGGATGCTTCCTCAAAAATATAATAGTTGACTTTTGGAATCACTAGCAATGTTGCCAATTCTTTCAACCTTTTTTTCATATTGTACAGCATTTTAGAAAAAAAATATGTATTTAATAGTATGTAATATTTATGAACGCTATTGCATTCGTTTTTGATTTCAACTTGTATTATAAAATGTTTAATCAAAGTCAATAAAGAGGTTGGTTTTTCCAAATGTGTTTGCAGATTAGATTATTCGACTAATGATTTCACGCAAAATATTTCTTAATACTCTTCTTTCAACAAACATTCTTTTCCTTCCGACTAAAATGTCACACTTTCACTGGTTTGGTATATTTCTATGTCCTGCTGGAGAGAATTATTATTAAACAACATGGTCCACGTTTAACATACAGATATATTGTTATAACAGTAACTTGATCAAAAGGGTCGAATCACTTCTCATTGCCAGGCGCGGATCCTTAAAACAAACTCGAGGCGTATAATGATTTTATTATATACCCTTGTCTATGGAACGCCATAGCTGCTTTTAGTTCAATTTCATATTATATGAACTGGTATATCTTTTATATGCAATTGTAATATCTTTATATGTAGTGGTAACATCATTATATGCACTGGAAACATCATTTGTTACACTGCTAACATCATTATATACAGGGATTACATCATTATATTCAGGGGTAAAATCTTTATAACTTCTTTATATGCAATCGTAACTCTTTATGGTGAGGTTGTAAAATGGTTCTTGCTGAAAAGTTTTAATGGGGAAGAGGTCCAGTTTTATTTTGAAAAAGATGCCGCGTTCATTATGACAGTGGACATTTCCTGGTCACGAGAGAGAGAGAGAGAGAGAGAGAGAGAGAGAGAGAGAGAGAGAGAGAGAGAGAGAGATTATCTGTCCTTTATACATTGATATAATAATATCAATCATTGAACTCTTTTCGTGTGAAAAATCGAATGTATTATTAGTAGATTGATTTAAAAGTAAAATAAATTACAAAAAATGAAGCAAACGTTCCTTATAGCGTTTTAAAATCAAATTCAAAGGACCCAGGTAGGTGCTAGCACGATATATAACCCGCTGATCAAAGACATAAATAAAAATTCCTTTTTATTTTTTGTTTTTTAATTCTTTTGATTTTAAGAAAGAATAAAGAAATTGGTTGGTCGCAACCTCTTCCTTTGGTTGTTTGATCCACTGAATAAAATTCAAGCTCATTGGGCATGTATTTTTGTATTTGCAATCCTTTACAGAAGGTGTTGCAGTTCCTGCGCTATTTTTTAGCTTCATGATCCTGAAGCCTGATGTTATAATATTTTTCTTATCAAAAATAACCCCTAACCCACTGTATAATGTGTTTACAGGTCGGGGGTATGTTTAGGTTATCAGAATATTAATTTCAGGTGCATACCTGTGCCTTTTATCTGCATATTCTAAACATTTTGCCAATCTAGAAACATTTTTCGGAAGGGGAAGAAGGTTGGTTTAAAGAATAACTTAATATGCAAGGGGCCAGGGACCAAGCTATCTTACTCAATGAATTGCGAAATTAATTGTAATTCTCAAGAAGGAGGGAGGGGGGGGGGGTATAGATCTACACATGCAGAATGAGTAGGGGGATACTAATTTTTATTTTATTTTTTTTTTGGGGGGGGGGGGTTGCATATATATTCATTCACTAAAATAAATTTCAATTGCATATTTTTTTTCATTACCGAGAATCAAAAAGAGGGTAAGTCCTGCGAGAAGGCAATCAAAAGACATTTTTGGTTCACTTCAATATTAAAAACTCAAATAGTTCTGAACTTTCCTATGTGAGGGGATAAAGACCCTCACCCCCACCCATTTACATCCTTTATGCATAGAAACAGCATAAAGCTATTTAATATAACTGACTTAACTAAATTCCATCCTCCTCCACTTCTTAAACAAAATTATGAATACAAAAACAATTATACTTGATTTATTTGTTTTATTCGTTTAAGAGAATAAAGGACTTTAATTCTGAAATGATGATAAGATTTTCTGTGACAACATTTAAACTTGACATATATGCATCCACACTCAATAATTTCAATTTCTTTTATGTATAATATCATGTCAATGTGTATACTGTATGACTTCTTAGTTCAAATCCTCTTCTCTCTCCAAAAGCACAGCTAGTCTTCATGTTCTTTAAGTCCATATTTTCATTATTCTCAACATTTTCATATTTTATATTCCAAGGATAAGTTCACTGGTAAATTGTCGACATAAGAACATCATTTTTGAAAATCCAAAAAATAGCAGGTACCAGCTGAAATGAAAATGTTTTTTTGAGCGAGTTTAATAATTGAGAGATTGAAATGGAAGAATTGTTTTCTACAATTTGACAAACAATGGAGTTTATTAATCTAAATAAAAATTCATTCTGTTAGATTTGCATTTAGGTTTTGCAAATGTTCAAATACAGCTTTGAAACAGTTTTTTGATTTGTTCTGAAATGATTAACACCCTCACCACTGATATATGAAAGATTACTTGGACCCCTTTATTTGGCTGACCTGACAGACATTAAAAGTGCACGTCTCTCTCTCTCTCTCTCTCTCTCTCTCTCATTCTTTCTCTCTCTCTCATATTAATGCTTTATGTATGTGTACAAGATTACTACAAAGCTCGTGCAGCTACATATAGTTACATAGTGATATCATACCATTTCAGGTTGATATGTTGATGGGCAATTTGTAATCATTAGGTATTCAAAATTATAGGTTTAAAATTACCAATTTTGTAATCATTTTTAAACATGACACCATTCATACATGACGATGCTTTTTCGAATTGAACTGTCGAATAGAAAACAGACATAAGTATTATCAGATTTATCATTATTTCAATAATGAACTATTGTATTTATAATATGTTATTTACAGTACTAATTTTCTTCAAGCCTTTTTTTTTCAAATCACTGACACTTTTTAAGAAATTGGGCGCACAAGATTATAAGTTTGCAGGAACCATCGACACGAATCAATTGGGATTTAAATGTCTACAGCCTTGAAATGATATGTACAGGTTCGAACAAAATTTGATTACTCAAACTACATGTATATTATGTTGAGTGTTGAAGTACATGTATATCCCGGCTATTAAAAAAACCCTCATAAGCTTTCTAAAAAAGGCAATGAGGGGTAAACCGATAAATAATTATACCGGAAATGTTAATGCATATATATTTTGATACAGTTATATTAGTTACATTGTATATTATAATAAATTAGTAATAAGAACAGAAAATAGTGTATATATGGCAGAAATCAATAACGACAAATTAAAATGTATTCTATAGTTATACATAATGTTATATCAGCATTCATTTAAAAACAAAAATGTTCAAAAAAAAAGAGGAAAAAAAAGAGGAATTACCAGGAGGATTTGAACCCCAAACACTACATATTCGTATTCACTAATCCAGGACGAAACAAGTGAGCCATGCGAGACTTTATAAAATACTGTTTAAAGTAGTGTTTGTAACAACATTGTCATATCTCTGGACTTTGTCTTTTATCCTCCAAAAATATTTTGAAAAAGTACATAATTAGTCATCTCTGGGTCATCTCTCCATCTTTTTTTAAAAAGTGACATTTTTAATGTTGAAATATGTCATCTTTACACGTTTCAAATTTGTGGAGAGAAGACCGAGAGACCACAAAATCATTTTAAAACAGCTGTAATTAAGTAGAATTTTGCATCAATTGCGTCGTGTTGCTATATTTAGACCCATATAATGATAAAATCTTTTGCATTTTAAACATTTTTTTGCTACCCATTCCACGTCCAACAGAAACCAAATAACGGTTATAATTCGAAAAATGTGCAAAATTAATCAATGAAATTTTCACTCTCCTTGTGCACCCAGATTCCTGCCGAATCTACATCTTAAGCGCTCACTTTCTTACCCCGCAAATAACAAAATACAATAGGAAGTTATACAAATTTGCATGCACTCATACATGCCAACTTGAACATTCTGTTAAAGGTCCACTTTGTATGGATAGGTAAAATGACCAACACTTTAACTATTATTTGAAAGTTACACATGCACAATGCATTCTAAACCAACATGCAATGTCCATATAGATTCCTCATTTAGAGAAAATCAGATTCAAAGTGACATGCAATTCAGATATTTGTTTATTACACTGTATTTGTTTTTTAATATGAATTCAGATGACAAAATTTCAAACCGTGTTATGATTGTAATGTTCTGAGTGATATAAAAAGCTAGTAATAAGAATTAATGTGCATGAGCATCTTATATCAATTGGATGAATATGATGTGTCAAAAAAAATTAAATAAAAAACTTTTATTTTTAAGCTAGCGCGCGTTATTCAATTTGTATGCACACACCGTTGCAGTTATGAGACCACATCTTTTAAAAATAATGATTCAATGCTGAAATTAAAATCAATAGTATGGCGTTTACTTATTCTTCACAGCTATTTTTAAACGAACTCTTTTAAAACGCGCCAAAATACAGACGCTATTTAATATTTACTACGTTATCAGTTTCAGAGAGTGGTGAAATGGATTCTGAAACCTCGGATCAAGAAAAATTGATGGGCATGATTATAATAAATGTATTTATCTCCGACATTTCATATTATTAAATACAAAATTCATGTTCCTTATACGCTCATTTTAAAAGCTGCCTTTAAAAATGATGTGATGTTGTGTGTTGAGCAGAATGAAATCTAAAGGATAACTGCACTTAGCGCCGGGTTTTGGGTCTTTTTCTGTCGCTTCTGTTGCGTTTATTTCTTAACCTAATATCACTTTTGTTTATTTTATTAAAGAGTCTTGTCAATTTCCAACATAAACTAAGATTATAGACTGTGATACAATAATCTCATTCTATGTTGTTCTCCTTACAACTTTCGGAAAAAAGAATTTTCGCTTATCTGCCCTTGATCGAACATAAGATTGATATTAATATGCATGAGAGGTGGAGCTGACATTATCAGAATGGAACTAAATTTAGACTAGCATGAATAACAATGCCATGTATAAAAAGTTATGTGATTACTCTTTCACATTAGCCCTTTCTATTCTATATGGTACGAGTATACTATTTACTATGGTTTAAACAATAAGACCACGCCCATGTAAGTCCAGAAGACTTGACAATTTAACGTGTTCGAAAACATTGTCCTAGTTAGCACATAACATGCTACCTTACACGTCACGTGATAGAATTTTGTATTCACAAGGTTACCTGAGGTGAGAAATCACGTGGTGAATTATAATATTCAACATGTATCAACCTTTGGTTACAACAGAGAAAGCAAAAGTAAGAAGTTTTTGTTTGTAAGAAACATTTTTTTCTCATTTAAACCATGAGCGCATATTTGTCTATTAATCTCCATTTGACATAACTTAGATAATGCAAATATACAACTACTGTTTAACGGAGAACAATAGACAATCATGCGCTGACTATGTATGAGGTCAGTATAAAAGTGGGCGTCCTCATTATCGTATGGAGATTCAAGAAATCGTGATGACCCCTGCCTATGAAAACAAATTCGTACTTGGTAACAACATACTTTTATTTAGCGTAATTACGTAAAGTTGCAGTTTGGATGTTGACCATTTCTGCAATTGAAAGAAAAATGCTTGTCTTAAAAGTTTATTTTCCCGCAAATATCACAGTCATCCTTTGCTTGTACGTTTGCGGTTGAAATAGAAAAATCACATTTAAGATTGAATAGCAAGAAAACAAAGTAAACAAGGATTTTCAAAAAGACTTTTTAAAAAAGAGATTGTAAAAACGGCGACATCAATCAACCAAACTTGTCGTAAATTTACTAGGACCCGACACTCCAAACCATATCATATTTTTTTATATTTCTTTGTAGGTTATGATATCAATAACAATAGTTATAATGGTAGTTGTAGAGTGTTTCGGCGGTTTTCTGAATTAGAAAAGTCCGCCTCATCAGGGGTGCAAGCTTAAATGAAGCATCTATTGTTGAAGTTTTGATCTGATTAATATGTCGCCTACGTTTTTATGCTTGCTATAAGCGATAATTGGGTCCGATTTGAATAAATCTCTGCAGATTGGGTCTGTGGTCATTTTGTTCCAATATTTTAGAATGCGTCCCCTCAATCCTTTGAGACT
>WFKH01011925.1:59498341-59540655 GCA_016163765.1 Magallana hongkongensis
CCGCACATGCCTCGTGTTTGTAATAAATAATTTGAAGGTGTGCATATTGCGGGGCGTTGTGGAACTCCATTGTGTCTTCCTCGTGAATGGTGGTCATTCTAGATGTATACATACTTAACACGAATCACATATTATATTTTCGAAGCAATAAGGTTTATATTTTATGAACTGTGTTGTAATAGTCTAGCCAAATATTACAAGCAAGAAGTTTGTGTTCGGCAACATTTTTAAGTATAATCATCAGTGTCGTACAATCAATCGCAAGAAAGTAGCTTTGGATCTTTACATGCAATTTTTTTTATAGTTTGGGAATATGGTAAAGAAGGTGTTGCAGTTCCTATGCTATTTTACCTAAAGGTGTTTCATGTAAAATTAAAAAATTAAAGCTAAAGAATTAGATATAAATCTTTTTTACATGTCACTTTATATATAAAGCAATATAGAACTCTATCTTGAAACTTCATTCCACCCACTTTTATAAGACAATGAAATGAATTTAAAATGGCTACACTAAAAAATGTGGCGCATTTCATGCAAAAGAGGAATCCTCATTATTGTGAAAAACTGCCTTAATTGATGTTAACATTAATAGTAAGAAGTTTTATAGAAAACTACCATTTCCAATTTTTTTTTCGCTACATTGATGCACTGTAAGCATGTGCTTACATTTTTTTTTCTGAATCTCAAATTCTTTAAAAACATTAATTTTTTCATTCCAAATCCCAACAACATTTTGCGTTTCTGTCGAACTTTTCCTTTTAAAAGCATCCCGAACTAACTATGAGTGGTAATGCACTTTTCGAAATATTCACTGAGTCGCAAGTTCAAAATTTAGAGCCATGTGGTACAAATTTACAAATATTAATTTCATTACAATCAAATGCTGAGCTCATTATTCCGTATCAAAATGAAAAGAAGCAGCACTGATTTTTTGTTCAGAGCAGGGTTTGGGTATGCATGTATCCTCCAACTTCTGAAGAAAAAAATCTAATCTCAAAAAACGAACGTTGCTTTGACCTAGTAGAGGGGAAAGTTAATTGCCATAGTACAGTGAAATTTCAAAACAGGCAAGGAATACGCCGCGGTTTTCATCATATGGTAACCGTAAATTTCAATTTTTTTTCCCGTTTAAGAAAAATATGCAAGGAATAAAATTGCTTGAGAAATAGTTATAATGCAACTTGTAATCCAAAACATCTAGTCAAAAATCATGCATTCACCGTATTGTCAGTCGTGGTTGTCTCATATAAAAACTTGGATTACTGATTATTTTTAAGATGCACAATGTATTTTCTTGATTCTTTGGTATCTGTTGGTGTTTGTTTTAATTTTCATGACGTTCCATAGTGCCCGTTAAAGCTTTTAAACAATAATTCTTTTTAAAAGCATTATTGGTTTTACGTGAAGTGAAGGACGCCAAACGAAAAATAACTCTAGGTAAAAAATTAACTGCACACACCAACATGGACGTCTGCATTGTTTGAATTTTCGATCCTTGATATTGACATTATCAGGTTAGATAGAATGTACTTGTTGTGTCAATGAACTAAATATTCCTAATAAGGAAACAAATAAATAGTTATATGCTGAGATATTATTAATTAAAGTAGATTAAATTTACTTTCATTTTAATGATACATGACGTTTAGAATTTCAGTTTATAACTAGTAGACTAATTGTTCTCGAACAATTTGAGGTCTTTCCACCTCATTATTTTTTTAGGTTTTGTTTCAATATAATTAAGGATGGATTCTTTTCATATTTCTTAAATTCAGAAAATGATGAAATTAAGCATGTAAAGGTTTTAAGATTTGCACATTTCAATAAAACAAAAAAGGTGTAGGGTCATCTTGCTTGATTTTCTTTGAAGGTCATTTGAAAAGTCAATGCTGAAAATAGATTTTTTCCATGTAAAAACAAAAATTCCATGGTGGTATCTTAAATTGATGGTTCAAGAAAAAAAAAAGATGATTAAATGTAAAAAAGCAACTAAAGTCTAAAGTTCTATGATGAAGGATGGTATTAAGTAGTAAAAAAACCGAACTTTTGTTCTTGAATCCCACAAAATATATATTCCGAATTTCCTCTGTACACTCGATAAATTGGTATTTTGGTGTTCGCCAGTCCCCCCTTTTTATTGATTATTTCGATATAATCATATATTCAGAATTTAATTTTTTTGAGGATCATAGTAAAGATCCATATTAAGAAAAAAATTAACAGTAAAGAAATCATTGGGTATTCATGCATATAAGATTGTCAGATTAGCTCGAATTTCCTCATCTTCAAATTTTTATTAAAAAAATGAAATATTTTTATGTATTTTCTAAAACAATAATCAATAAGGCCAGACAAGCAGTTGGATAATATATTTTTTATAAAATGTAATATTATGAATTATAGCTGTTATTACAATGTTTCAAGTCAATACATCGTAAAAATTCCAGTCCGAATTTCCTCTGATACAAAATATATTAGATTGATTTTAAAAGGGTAACATATTTTTGAATATGTTATATTGCAAAACAAAGCCACAAAATGAAGCTATATTGTGATTTTTTTTATAAACGTATGATTAAACATCTCAAAAATGTACAATGAAAAATATCTTCATGTTTACCATTAACACTTGGATAATATGGTTTACAGATGTCAGTGTAAAACACGCTAAAAATGCGAAATATTATCAACCATGCAAATTAAAAATTTCGTACTTAAAATGTATCGATAATTAATATATACACTTGTACATGAAAAAATAGTACACCCAATGCACTAGTCCGAATCATAGCTTTCGCATTTTGATGCAAAATATTTGTTTAAAAATTTATATATTTTAAAATACTTTTTAACACGTAGACCTTTTTTCGCATTTTCAGAATAGGGATGGTATTTTTTGGTGTGTCTGTTATAAACAATTTGTAAAAAATGGATTCTTTTCATATTTCTCATATTATTATAATCTTGATATTTTGAATAATAATAATTGAGACTGTGTATAATATTTTAACATCAAGAAATTTGGGGGTAATCTTCCATAACTTTCTGTCAATGTCATTTGAAAGTCACTCCTAAAATACTACATTTACACTGGTGAGTTTTTAAAATCTATGCATGTGAATAAACAACTCGGATTAAACAAATATTTTTCACCACAAATGTAAAATTTGTTATATATATTTTCAAGCACAAATTCACATGTAATGAAATGATGACAAGAAAACGAGAAAAAGAATTGTGTTTAAAAATATCTTCAATCCAAGTTTTCTCTATAAATTTATCAAATTTTTATGTGTTTCATACACAGACACAAAATTTCATTTTGATTTTTACAATGGACTATATATTGTCAAATATTTAGGTTACTCTCTGAAGATATATAAAAAGTTTGGTGATTATTCTACACAGTAAAACTGATCTTAGGTAATCATGCAAATTAAAAATTAAAAAATTAGCCTGAATTTACTCTACATTTCAAAGATCATGATTATACAGAAAGTTTGTAAAAACAATGGTTTTATATCCAATAAAATAACAATTTGAGGTAATGATGACATATTTTCAGGAATGAATAATAGTAATAAGCATCTATTTTAATAGTATTTCATGCTTTTGAGGTTTACATGTACATAATTAATCCGAATTCCCTCTGTCATATCACATTATGAATATTAAAAGTTTAATGTATAACTTTTGCAGCTTTGAAAACATCATGTGCATTGCAATTCAATGAAAGATAACTTTTTTAAAATTAGGTTTGGGAGCAAGATTTCAACTTTGAATTTAAAAAATGGAAAAGTCCATTTATACATGTATATAAAACATTGCATTTCACTTAGAAAATTCATCTTTAAGTTTTTCAAAAGAATTGAAAAATAAATGGCAGTGAAATAATATAACATTATGGTCTAGCAAAACTACTTTTGACTAAAACTTCGAGAAAAAAAATTAAGTATGGAATCAACAACTGCAGTGAGATTTATAGCATTGATTTCAACATTTCTACAAAATTTTTTCCAGATAAAAATGTTATTTTAGTAATTTCTCTTTTTCTCTGTGTAAGGTGTTCTTCTGCCTTCTGGCATGACACATTCTGATAAAACCTCCATTCATTGACAGCTGCTATTTGTGTGGTGTGAGAATATCTTACTGAAAATAAAGAACCTTAAATTATACATGATATACACAAGATTGGAAAAAAAAGATATTGATTTGTTCCAATATGTATTTTTTTTTAAAAAAAAACGTGTCCTGTTGACTCAAGGTGAAAAAGACAAATGTGACGGATGGTCACTGTCATTATTTTAGTACAAAGAAACATCACTAGAGTAGAATGAACCTTCTCTAGTTTTTTACTGAAGCTGTCAATTTATTCTTGAAATTATTTAAAGAATCAACTCTAATGCAAACTTGCAACATGATGGACTAAGTGAAAAATAAATACATATTCGCAGTAATGCACTTACTATTCAACAAGCAACCTTCCTGCCTTGAGAAATAATATCCTTCTCTTTGATTTTGTATATAGGGAATTATATGCTGCTTAATTTGTGGCATGTTCCTCTGGTGAAAGTCCTAATTTTTGCTCACCTAAAACAATTAAGAATATCTTTCACATTCAATAGCACATGATTATGTTGAAATACAGGACAGCCATGATATTCAATTTGTATATTAGACAATATGGGCTTATAAGTGATTGACATAAAGCAACAGAGCCAAAAACAATAGCATACAATTTGATTTAAGTTTTTTCCCCAAATTTTATCTTGTCTATGTTTAAAATTACTCATTATTGCATATACTTTTAATATAAAAATGATAAGAAATAAAATGATATTATATTAATTTTAAGAATGTGAAGTTCTAAATTCAATACATTTATTTTGTTCTCCTGTAAAGTATTTTCTGTGTCCGTATGGGCCGCCATAGATTTTACAATTGAGGTTAAACATTTGAAATCTTTGAGTAGACTGTAGAACTGTTTTCTGATCATTTTTTGAGGCAATGTATTCTTAATATTTACAAAATAACATAAGTTCATGCTATATAATGCAACGTATTAAATTACCCATCGTCTGCTTGTGCAATGGGAATTTAATCTGTACTGCAGTTCTAGTGTGATATGAACACTGATGAATGAATATAAATAATGTTATATAGTCATGAATGTGCGATGGTTGAGCTTGCAATGTGCATGTTGCCATGTTATGAAATTATACCGCTGCATTGCTCGTTTTCTCAATTTTACTACGTCTAAAGCACTTGAAACTGGGTGTTGCTAAAACGCGGAACGGAAAACGGAACGGAAAGCGGAACGGAATGGAAAACGGAAAAATACTATGACGTTTATAGCTTAAATATTGTATGGATTGGACACAAACTATTTACTTTGTATCATTTATTCATATTTAATGAATGATTATTATCAAAAAGTTCCTTAATTATTTGATATCATTCTTACGAATGTCTATCAAATAAATCGTTGCTTTCAGTTTGCTTAATAAAGTACGAAACGGAAAAATGAAATGTACACACATTGTGTTTAAATAAGCTATTAAAATATTTTTTTAATTATTTTCCTTTTGTAATACTGTTGGAATAATAGTGTAGGGCAGTTGGTTGAAGCATTTGGTTGTGTTTTTCATGACTTCGAAACTTGCTTGGGATTTTAAACTTAAAAAAAAAATTCAAACATGATTTACTCTCATCCACATTGAATTTTTAGTGATCAATAATATTTTCAAAATTTATTGATAGCATTATTGATATAAAAAACGTGACCGACGAACACCATCCACTATCATTATGACGAGGTTTTGCTGCAACATCTGCTTGCTAACCTTTTCGTCTCGCTATTTTAAAGATCATTTAATCTAAAACAAAATCATTTTATTGGATCACTAACGCTTTAGATGTCCGGCAAAGTCTCCTTTGTTTCTTTTAATATCGGCGTTCGTTGTCTACTTCTTCTACCGTTTTAGATTACTTATTCCTAGTATTTTAGGTATGACAGTTTCTTTACGTTTACCTACGTGATTCTACATTCCTGCAACTTAATCCGAATAGAGAGCTGGATATGTTCTTTAGTTTGATAAACTGGGACTAGTGGTCAAATCCTGTAATGTTAATCTTTAAAAAATCATACATTTTCTAAATAAATAAACTTGAATATGGATAACAGTTTTAACAATATTAAAAAAATACATAAAGTAAATCGTTTTTAGCCTCTTTAACACATATATCAAGTAAATAACATTATATAACATTTTCCGTATTCCATTCGGTTCCGCTTTCCGTTCCGTTTTCCGTTCCGCGTTTTAGCAACACCCCCTGAAACTTACACTATCTCGATTTCCTCTACTGGAATTTCCTCTGATTCATCTCGCTTGTTGGTTGCAGAGTTTCTAAAATAGTTGTGTTGGCGATTTTTTCTTGTTTGATTATTAATCCGTTTTATCCCATCTCTGTCAGTGGACATTTTTAAAGGATTCGCACTGCCGTTTCCGTCGCTTTGAAACGAAGCGACCTTTTCTCCTTTCCCTCTCCATTATTTGTTGTTGTTCGCGCCGACAGTACGGTATGTCGTAAATGACGTGATTTTAACCATTTCTTTGTCATTTACAATTTAGATAAGGCAATTTTTTGTGAATATAAACTAATTAATGAAGAATTTTTACGTTTCATTGTAAATTGTAGTAATTTGAATTATACGACATGTTAATATATGGAGACCCATTTGGGGTAAAAAATGATGAGAAGAATCCATCTTTAATAAAACATTTTCTCTGCGTTACATTAAAAAAAAAGTCAAAAAACTTAAATATGCAAATTTCATTTTGTTTGACCTTGACCTATGACCTTTATGTCATATTGACTTATAAAGGTCAACATTTTTATTTGAAGTAGTCTGATAGCCCTATGATGTAAGATTCAAAAGTTGTAAGTGTTTTTAACGAAATTAAGAAAACTTAAGGGGCGATAACTGCTAGAAAGGGGCATCAGGCCGTTTCTGTATGATAGACTGAAAGAGCCCCTTAATGTACTGAATAGATTAGTAAAAGTTTCAAGTCTCTGCGTCTAACGGTTTATGAGAAGTAGCGATAACAAGCATTTTGTACAATAGGGGCAATAACTCTATAATTGTTTAAATATAGGGGCTGAAGGGTTATATTTGAAATGTCCTGAAGAAGTCCTACTACATCAGTGAAAAAGTTTTTCTGTACCACCCTAAACAAAAGAAATATAAAAAGTCATTAATTAACAGATTTCTAAATGACCTTGAATTTCGACCTCTATGTCATTTTTTTCGGTCATGGTAGACACTTTCATCCTAAGTGGTCCGAAGTCTCTACCATAAATAATAAAAAAGTTGTAAGTGATTTTATGGAAATTTAAATTCTTTCAGTGGCAATAACTACTAGAAGGGGGCCTCGGATCATTTCGGTATGAATAGAATTAAGAACCCTCTAAGTGTATTGAAGACATTGGTAAAAGTTCCAAATCTCTATCTCTTATGGTTTTATGAGGAGTAGCGATAACAAGCATTTCGTACAATAGGGGCAATAACTCTGTAATTATTCAAAGGTATGAGCCAAGGGGCTATATTTAAAAATGTCTTAAGATGTCCTACTACATCCATGAAAAAGTTTTTCTCTACTACCCTTAACAAAGGAGATCTAAAAACTCATTAGTTAACAGATTTCCAAATGACCTTGACCTTTGACCTTTATGTCATTTTGTTCGGCCAAGGTAGACGCTTCTATTGCAAGTGGTCCGAAGTCTCTACGATTAATAATAAAAAAGTTTAAAGTGATTTTATATGAATTTAAATACTTTCAGGGGCAAAAACTACCAGAAGGGGGCCTCAGATCCTTTCGTTGTGATAGATTGAAGAACCCTCTAAGTGTACTGAAGACATTGGTGAAAGTTCGAAGTCTCTATCTCTTATGGTTTCAGAGGAGTAGCAATAACAAGCATTTCGTACACAAGGGCAATAACTTTGTAAGTTCTAGGAGTTATCAAGCAAAGGGTCATTTGGTATCATAACTTTTTATGGTCAATAACATGAAGAAAAAATTGTTTCGATATCTCTTAAAATAAAAAAGCTGTCCCTGGAAAAAAAGAGAAGAAAATAATAATAAAAATAAAATAATAATAATAAACTAGTAGACTAATTGTTCTGGAACAATTAGAGGTCTTTCCACCTCATTATTTCTTATGTTTTGTTTCAATATACTAGTAATTATTAAAACATTTTCTCTGCGTTACTTAAAAAAAGAGTCAAAAAACTTAAATATGCAAATTTTTTTTTACCTTGACCTTTGACCTTTATGTTATATTGACTGGTAAAGGTCAACATTTCAATTTCAAGTGGTCTGATGGCCCTACGATATTAGGTTCAAAAGTTGTAAGTGTGTTTAACAAAATTAAGAAACTTTCAGGGGCGATAACTGCTACAAGGGGGCCTCGGGCCCTTTCGGTATGAATGGATTGAAGGAGCCCCTAAATGTACTGAATACATAAGTAAAAGTTTCAAGTCTCTACCTCAAACGGTTTATAGGAGTAGCGATAACAAGCATTTTGTACAATAGGGGCAATAACTCTATAATTGTTTCAAGGTAGGGACTGGAGGGTTATATTTTGAAATGTCTTAAGAAGTACTACTACATCCATGAAAAAGTTTTTCTGTACCACCGTAAACAAAAAAGATCTAAAAACTCATTAGTTAATAGATATTCAAATGACCTTGACCTTTGACCTTTATGTCATTTTGTTCGGCCGAGGTAGACGCTTCCATCCCAAGTGGTCCGAAGTCTCTACGATAAATTGTAAAAACATTGGAAGTGATTTTATAGAAATTAAAATACTTTCAGGGGCAATAACTACTAGAAGGGGGTCTCAGATCCTTTTGGTATGATTAGATTGAAGAACCCTCTAAGTGTACTGAAGACATTGGTAAAAGTTTCAAATCTCTATCTCTTATGGTTTTTAGAGGAGTAGCGATAACAAGCATTTCGTACAATAAGGGCAATAACTCTGTAATTATTCCATGGTATGAGCCAAGGGGCTGTATTTTGAAATATCTTAAGATGTCCTACTACATCCATGAAAAAGTTTTTCTCTACCACCCTGAACAAAAGAGATCTAAAAAACTCATTAATTAACAGATTTCCAAATGACCTTGACCTTTGACCTTTATATCATTTTGTTCTGCCGAGGTAGACGCTTCAATTCCAATTGGTCCCATGTATCTATGATAAATAATAAAAAAGTTAGAAGTGATTTTATGGAAATTTAAAAATTTTCAGGGGCAATAACTACTAAAAGGGGCCTCATATCCTTTCGGTATGAATAGATGGAAGACCCCGCTAAGTGTACTGAAGATATTGGTAAAAGTTACAATTTTCTATCTCTTATGGTTTTAGAGGAGTAGCGATAACAAGCTTTTCGTGTACAAGGGCAATAACTTTGTAAGTTCTGGGAGTTATTAAGCTAATGGTCATTTGGTACCATAACTTTTAATGGTCAATAACATAAAAAAAAAATTGTTTCAATATCTCTAGGAATAAAAAAGCTGTTCCTGGAAAAAAAGAGAGAGAAAAAAAAACACATAAGAAATACAAAAGGTCTTTCACCTGAAAGGTGGAAAGACCTAAAAACATAAGAAATACATAAGGTCTTTCACCTGAAAGGTGGAAAGACCTAACTACATCAAAAGATAACATAAAAAGTAATTTGATTGAAACAAATAAACGGTATACGCGTAGTTTGCTAAATATATATTATGAATTAAATTTAATTAAACTTATTTTAATATACTTTCGTTTTAATATACAATGTGCATGGCAACTGAATTTTCAGTTTATATAATTATACCAAAAGATAATATGAAAGTGTATCTTAATTACTATATAAGTTTAATAATTTATTTGAAATCTTACATGTGTATATACCATAAATGTACTTCACAAACGTAAATATATTGTTAAGGATTATTTTTTTGGTAAGGTTATTCAGTTCACTAATGTATTTGTAGTATGTTTAAAATGATAATACAGGTATATCTTCATTGGTCTTATGCACCAGTTGTATTTTTTTGGTCAATTACCTATCAAATATAAATATATTATGTATTATAATTATGATTATAGAGTTTAATTCATTATTGGACCTTTGCGGAAAAACAATAGCTAAGCAATTAACTCTTTACACCGAGCAATCAATCAATCAATCAATCAATCAATCAATCAATCAATCAATCAATCAATCTAACTTCATTAACTGTTGCTGTTCTTGCTTTTGACAATTTCGTATCGTCAGACCCAGATAGATCTCAAACTTATATCACACAGTATTTCTAATTTTTTTTTAATATTAAGCAAACATGGCACTATATTTTCCGAATAAAGTTGTAACACTTAATACTTGCTTTAATAATTGTTTTTTATTGAAAGCGAAAATCGACATAGTTCAAGCATTCGACGTAGTTTTTAACCATAATATTTCAATTTTAATAAACACCTGAAGAAAGTCGTTAGTCGTTAATCGCGTATAGATTTCTTGTTGTAAATAAGCAAGTGCAAAATTTCTGATAGCTACGTAGACATTTGCGATTAGCTCTCTTATATAGAGCTTTAACTGGTCAATTTTGTTATTGTCTTACGGCATCAATCCGAACTGTTGAAAAATATTAATGATATTCATTTATTCGTTGTTTCTATTTTTCCCTAAAACGAAAACAAATGAACAAGCTGTTGAGCTAGGCATTTGTTGTTACATATTATTAATAATATTCTTCGAGGTTTTTTTATAAATACAAAAATGTCCTAAACATAAACGAATTGCTGTTCGAACATCAAATGATCATTATGCCATTTTACATTAGTTTGTTTATCTTTACTTTAATTTGGATACGTGTTCAATGACAAAAATCAAACTTGTTTGATTTTTGTCATTATTGACGGTTGACTTCATCCAAAACTGTGTGAAGTTAGTTATTGCTTCAAATATTTTTATGAATATATAATAATAAAGCTCTGTGACTTAACATCTAAAGTTTACATTCATTATTCTCAATTATATCTAAAGCCTTCGTATATCAATAAATGATTAGTTAACTAGGAAAGGCTAAAGAAATCACATTTTCTTTTAAACAAAGTCAATTAGCGTTAGAACAAATTAAAACATAGCCATAAACAATCAATGGTATCTAACCATTCTTCTGTTTACATATTCTCTCCTATTGTACACGTTTTAACAATGTCAAAATTTGTATCGAAAAAATCATATTTATAAGATTTCAATCTACATGTATGATGTATGCAATACTTTGAACTTGACCCAATGCCATTGCTGTCAATGTTAAAACATTGATTAAAACTAGATGCATGTACTATATATGTTAACGCACTACCTTACAGCACATAATTAACAATTTTTATATGAAACAAAATCATCAGTACACGACGATTTCTAAGAACATGTACTGCTATTATATAGATCCTTTTTAACATATCTTTTTTTATAAGGACTGTTGGTGTAAACAGAGTTAAGTTTCCCTCTATTTTTTCATCAGGTTCCTTTTTTTGGAAAGTATTTGGACAGAGTCACATATTGCCTGTTTTAGTTCTGAACTAATTTTTTCGGTAAACGGTATGTTTCTTGTTTCTGAACAAGGCAAAAATGATGTCTGACATTCTGCAAGACAATCCTTAATGATTTTCGTCATTCTAGATTGGGTGTGTACATTTCCACCAAGTAAATTTCTCACGTGACAAAACCTTTCGTCGATAGATTTGTGGTCGGTATGGACTTTCTTTGTTGGTGCTTCCCAATTTGCTAACACTATACAAATTCGAACAAGGAATTCAAGTTCTAAATGTTCATCATAATCTTTACTAATTTTTAACTGAGCAATAACATTTGAAACTCCCGGAGGTTTATACCCAGTTAACGATTGATTTTGTTTCCCGAATAGTTCTAACATGCATAATATTCTACTACACATCCGATGTTCTGATGCACATTTCAATAGGTCATTGATCAGCAAGACATCCTGTTCCCACGTATCTTTTAACATTTTCTCAAGAACTAAGTGTGCCTCATAGTCTGATCTATTAGAGCTGATTACAAGGTGCAAAATTGATTTTCCATCTGCGGTTTTAAACTTCTATACTTTGTCTTTTAATGTGACGAGATCCAAGTCTGCACTGGAAACAGAGTAGTATTTTATATCTGTTCCGCAACATTCACCAAATAAACCTTGGTAAAACTGGTAGTCCGAATGTTCAACGAAACTAAATGCCGCAGCTAACAAGGTTTTACGTCCAAATCTGCTTGCCCAAAATGCAAAACACAGCTTTTTATTTAAAAGCAAGAAATATAAAGCACCACTTTTCTCTAATTCTTTTTTGAATTTGATTTTAAACTGTTCTTTGTCAAATATTTTACAACTCAGCACCTCAGGTTTCATGTTTTTGCAAGATTCGATATCCATTTCTGTTTCTTGAAGACCTATATTTTTTTGCAATTCCCTTTTGAAGCGTTGAATTAAATTATCCCAAACACTTGAAGAGGCATCTGGGAAAGCATATGAACGAATAATGTTTAAAGGAAAATAACGAACAGTAACATCGGGATACTTTCTCAAAAAATAGTCACTTGTTCCGTCGAGATATATCTGATGCTTAAACTCAAACATTGTAGATGACTTTACCAATATGGTATATATTAAGCTTTCTGCTACCGTATAAAGGTTTTTGAAATTCAAAGGCTCCATCGCATTTACAAGATTTTTTGGAGCTTCCTTCGTATTTTCTAAATAATCCTGTATTTCTTTGCCATATTTAAGGTTCAATCTACTACTTGGTTTTAAGCTGCCAGGGCTTGTATAAAACAGCAAAAACATGAATAAAGTCTTCACACTATTGCTATTATCTTTCTCTATTTCCTTTTTAAAGTGGCGTATTACGTAAGATACTGGATCGATAAAAATATCTTTCGTTTTGTAAACTGTATCTGTTTCAAATGCATATAGATGAGCACACAGCGGAAACCCTATCGCACAAGCTTTCTCCTTCTCTTGAATATCTGCATATGTTGAAACAATCTCAGGATTTTGTATTCCTTTCAATATTTCAGCAAGTTTGAATTGTGATTCTAAGATCTGATTTTTTCCTTTGTCTGTTACAGGAAATTGATCTGCCTTCAGATAAAAAGGGTTTTTACCTATGTTTGTTTTAATTTGCTCACACGCTTCTTGCATTACATCCTCTTTAGCTGTAATCAAAAGATGGATATCTTTTTTACTTTGAATTCTTTCAAAGTAAAAATAACAAAGGGAACACCACCATTTTCTCAATTCTTCTGGATACATATTCATGTATCCGTCAAAAAGATTGTCAATATAAACCAGTGTGTTTTCCGGTACCTTTAATGTCAGAAGATCTACCCAAGATGAAAATTTTAATTTTGTCCATGTTTTATAATGTCTGTTTTTGGACATGATATAGACTGCAGACAGCGTTTTACCAGATCCTTGTTGTCCACACAAAATAGTAATACCATTTTTTTGAAGTGAGTTTTGGCATTTTTTGAGCAATCCTGTTTTCACAAAACATTTACGTTCATCTTTATAAGCTTGGAGGAAATTGTATGCGTCTTCTGCAAAAAATATAAATATTTTTTAATAATGCAAAAGAAACAACTATAACTTGGAAGTGACAAAAATGTTGCATATTTATCACTGAACAGTTATAGAATGGTTTAAAATCATATC
Organism: Magallana hongkongensis; assembly: GCA_016163765.1. NCBI lineage: Eukaryota > Metazoa > Mollusca > Bivalvia > Ostreida > Ostreidae > Magallana > Magallana hongkongensis. Next base: position 59,512,122 of record WFKH01011925.1, read on the forward strand.
AATACAAGATAGCACGTTAATGTAATAGTGAAAGATTTTTGTGAAGGCCCTTTGATGAAATATCAACTTCAATCAAGTGATTTTAATTGTATATACTAGTAGTTTATTACAACATATCGAAAATGTATCGCTTTTACATTTTGTATGTATGCCAGTCAAAAAATATAGAACAGTCTGAATTTGATACCACATAGACTAACACGGTTGTTAAATTGAACATATGGCTAACCAGGGGCCCGTCTCACAAAGCTTACTTAGGACGAAATTATACTTTTTCTTAAGTTAATTAGTTAACTATCCATTTCGCTACTCCAGTAGTTTCTTATGAATTTCTTATGAATTTCTTATTAATGTCTTGATGAAAAATGAAATGATATTATCGAAGTCTTAAGATCCAACTTAATATGGTCGATGTTAACATAACCTTGAAATGAATTTTATGAATTTTTAAGTTGAACATTTAATACTTTTTTCCATTACTATTTTCATCCTAAATCAAAACTACTAAGAAATACACACATCTCTTCTATTTAGTTCTATTGTGTAGGCTTATACAATATTTGCCTTTAAATGCCTTTATTCATAAGTATTTAACGTACGCATACCAGATATTTAAGTGAATATAAGTTTAATACGACATGGTTGGATGGCATTTTGTCATACTGATTGCTGGTGCCGTACATACATATATTTACATCTTCCTAATTATATTTCCTCTATTTCATAAGAAAACCATTTAACGTACTAGATTTTTTTTAACAGTGTTTAATTTACTTTTACCTGCATTTTATGGTTAATTATTCATAAAAAAAATCTTTATAAAAAATGTAAATATAGAAACAAGAGTCCCATGGGCCACATATCGCTCACCTGAACAATAGTCATTGTATCATTTTATTTCGAAAGGATGTATTTAAGGAATAAGGAATCATTCTTTGAGTATTACGAGGTGATAATTTAGGTCGGGGCGTGATCATATCCAGTAAAGCCCAAAGGGCTTAATGATAGAATTGATCACATGCTGACCGAAATTATCACCTCATAACATTCAAAGAATGATTCCTTACTTATTGTATTCATATAAATTTTTGCAATTTTATGATTAAATATTTGAATATAAATAAGCAAACCCTTCTTGAGCCCCAACTATACGTCATTTGAATTTATTGGACTTTAAAGTACAAAATTGATACGGAGTGTTATCAAAGGCAAAGGCACTGAAAAATGTAAATATTATGAATTGAAAAATATTGTAAAACTCTCATATTCAAGATTTTGCCATACATTAAACAATACAGTCAGGTAAAGAAGCCTACTTTTTTGGGACATCATAAGATCTTAAAAATGCTTCAACTGGCCAATCTTAAAACTTGGCATCAAAGCATTATAAAGATAACACAATTCTGAAATGAACTATAAAAAATTATAAAGTGAAAGAGGGTCACTGTGACCCTCAAACGTTGATATGAAGATGTGAGGATGCTTAAAAAGTAAAATAAATATTCATAAATATATAACACATCAAATGAGATCGAATTTTAAGCTCAAAAATACTCTATTTGCAGTCAAAGCAATGTTTCCTATTTCACTGAAAAAAATAGAGAAAAAAATAATTATTTAATTGAAAGTCGATATTGATCTCTGTTTTGTATTTTAGAATTAAATATTTGGTGTGTTGAGGACATAAGATGTTGCATTCTCATCTGTTTTATAAACTGAGCTGAACATGGAAAGTCTATTTATAGTTGATATACATTGTAGTCTGTCCATGATTCCTACTTATCTTTGCATAACATTTACTATTTTTTGTTCCTTTGTCTTTCCTTACTGTGTGTTTGTAGATCAAAACTTCGTAAGAACTAAGATCCATACCATTGAAGTTGGTGGAATTTAGTCATCTTTGATCCCAATAACATTGATGCCGATAAGTGTTACTAATTGATGTCGGGATCGAAATTAAAAAAAAATATAAAAACTAGTCAATAAACTTATTTTCAGATAATTTAACTATGATAAACTTATCACCGAAATTTCCTTTTTTTATTTTTGAGACTTCATTTAATAAAAAATTATTTTATCAATTTATAACCTACACTATCTAAGAATGATTGCAGTAATCTCAAAATTTGTAACATTGTAGTTCTTGGGAAGAAGATTTTTAAACATTTTTCCTATTTATTTCTTTGTTATAAACTTTGAACATCTTTTGGGGACCCAAAATTATATTTGGTGTCACGGTTTTCACAATTTAGAATCTATGTTATAGTTCCTTGCATAGTAATCTCACTAATTGTAGCATGTAGTCTTTGAGAAAAAGATTGTTTAACATTTTTCCATTATTTTCTCTGTTAACAATGAACCCCTCTTGGGGCCCCAGTATTGGTCCGGGGATCACGATTTTAACAATTTAGAATCTTCACTATATATACAAGCGTTGTTGTAAATATTGGCTTTTCATGTGCAGTGGTTCTTGAGAAGAACATTTTTTAAGACACCCAATTTTCTCCGTTTCGCAATTATCTCCCTATAAAAAGGATTGTGTCCTTTATTTTTACAATTTAGAATCCCCTTTCCATAAGGATGCATTGTACCAAGTTTGGTTAAAATTGGCCCAGCGGTTTTAGAGAAGAAGTAAAAAATGTGAAAAGTTTACCGACGGACAGACGGTTGGACGGACGGACGGACAATGGGTGATTAGAAAAGCTCACTTGAACCTTCGGTTCTGGTGAGCTAAAAATAAATAAATGCTTTCTTCGATGATTCTTGTCGGTTTTGAAGGTAGCGATCATAGTGGGCAGAAAAAAAATATAATCCGCTAACGCGAGTTAATTATTTTTTCTGCAACATCGCTACCTTCATACATGTATTCCACATGTATCAACAAAAAAAGTATAAATAATTTAATTGTTTGAATAACATTTATAGTTACACAGTGGACAGCCTATGCATCACGAATCCCTTTTGTAATTCGGTAAGAACATGAGTAAGTAACTATAGTCTGTCCCAAGATATTTGTGCTGCGCATTTGGACGATTTTTAATAAAAATACACATACCTGTGAAAGAAGTGCAATTGATATCGATGAAAGGGAAAAATTCCAAGATAACTTTATTCACACATTATCATTTTTCCCTCGTAAAAATTCACAGGAACGAAAATAGATTTCCTACGGAGATTTATAATGGGGAATGTTGACATCTTTTCTCCATTCGGAAGTACTCGGGACACCTAGCGCAATTTTTCAACGTTATCATCCGGGCGTATTTTTCTCCTTGGCAATGGAAAATCCCCCTAGACTTTTTATTTTTAGCCCTGTATTGATACCCGACAAGCTTGAGGGGGCGTTCCAAAAGGTAAATCTTGGGATTTTTTCATACTATTGAATGAACATCGTCTGAACCAAGAGGTATTTATAAATATCGAATAATTTAGGAAAATATGAGGCAAAAATATCTTGGGACAGACTATACATTATATATTAATAGTTCAATCTAGTTACTGTAATAAAAGAATACATACATATTTCTGTAATAAAGTCAAACCCTTATACAATTTATAAGTATCTCATTAATTGCTTTAAACCAGCGATAGTGATTGATGTTGCCATTTAATTTGTTTTTGATAACTGTTTACCGTTTTGCTGAATTTCGGACCGGAATGTAAAATAAAAAATACTTATACTTTTAAACGCGTATGAATTACATTGTATTACTTTCAGATATATATTTATGTATAACGGCATATTGTATTGATATGCGACGCCTATATGTAAAAAAAAAATTGAATAATAAAGTTCCAATTCATACATACATGTATTTAGTCATTATTTTATAAATCTTCAATTTGTATTTTGTTCAGATATTAAGTTTAAGATTAACATTACCCCTTTTTTGGTCAAGATTTGCAGCCATTTCAGTATCTACAAATCAAATGTGATATATATCAAGAAGATATTTTCAAAGACAAAATCTTATAAAAAAATAAATGAAATCAATATACTTTTTCTATGACCTGCACTCTTACAGCACATTTTAGTTCACTTAAAATATGATATCATTTACGCTTTAACGTTGTCAAAAATTAAATACTATGGAAGCATTTTTATCATTGGGGAAGTGCAATTGATTTTGAATACTCGATTTTTAACTGGTCCATGAGAACATAACCTTGTGAATGTATATTAAACAATATAATAAATTCATATATATTTTGTGTCATTGTAATCGTAATACATTGAGGTTTAAGTTTTATTGTTTGTATTTACCTTTTACAGCCAATGTTTCTCTCAAAAGTTTTGCTCTTTCCATTTCTATTAAAATTAAAAAGACAGTTTGAATTTTTCATTAGCTTTCGCATATAACAAAATTTAATACAATGAAAACCAAACTTGCTACCTTCTTTGTATTCTTCTATCTTCCATTCTTTTCCTTTTTCTGAAAAACATGCCAGTGATGAGAAATATTGTGTAACATTTAATATATAGAATGTAAGAAAAGGAACCATGCGTGTTCTTGAAAAATAACTTATTTAAGGGTGTCGTTTACTCAGGGTTTGAGTTCTCAAATTCGGATTGTTATAAAGTTCAAAGTCATGAGTAAAATTTGTTCTAAATACAAAAAGTATTTATGAAATGAATAATTATTGACATAACATTCGATTTTTTTTATTATATTATGGAATTAGGCTCAAACAAAAGTTGACTTTTAGCCAAACAGAGGAAATTAGGACTAAATTATGCAGATTTTGTTTTCCGCTCACATTTTGGCAGTATTCTAATATTAAAAGTTAAGATTTTATATTTTAGTCTTTTTAATTTTGCATATTTTCTGTTGGGTTTACCTCACTTATTCGTTAAAATTATCGTAGGGCACGAATTGCAAAAATATTGAAAAATGCTTAAAAACGATGAAAAACACCATATCTCAAAATTTTCATCATTGACCTCATATAAATTTTATGCCAACAGAATAAGGTCAATATAAGTAGTTTAATACTATAAATGTTTTTGTGTTATCATCATTCAATTTTTTGTAAAATTTGATCAAAAATGGGTAGGGATTTAAAAACTGATAGAGGAAATTCGGACTGGAATATTAATAAAAATTGTTGCTGAAATTTTAATGCTTTATGTTTATTTAGTGCCACTACCATTCATAACTTGTATTTCATATTTTAAAGCGTTTAATTATTTCTTATATTTTCACAATTAAGAAATTCTCAATCGCAGTGTTAAATTTTATTGGATTTTTCTTGATTTTTTGAAATATATTCAATAGCCATTAACTCAAAAACTAGGTCATTAACCTACTATTTTGAAAGTGAAAAATAACACTACAATCAAAGGTCTTTAACATACAATAGATGGGTTTTCTTTATCATCAGTGGAATTTTTTTCATTCTGAGTAAACGTCATCCTTAAAGAAAATAGTTTATTATAAAAGAATTACAAAAACAAAAAACAACAAGGGCACCGCAAAGCGGAGCATCCCCTCGCGAAATAAAATATTGTGGGGGAAACGCATTATTTAGGATATACAAGTAATTTAAGAGACCAAATATGTATCTTCTAAAAACCTCTTTGAATTAAAATATTTCGTTATTCCTATCCCCTTGCACGCTCTGTGGTGCATCCAGGGGTTGGGGTGTTACATTTACGTGATTGTACAACTCCTCCCATAACTAGCGAAAACAAAACCCACCACAAATGTTTTAAACTTAAGTATATATAGTTATATTATCTTTATTCAGTGATATACATTACGCATTTTCATAATGAATATGAAACGCAGCTAAAGATCCAGCGATTTGTAGTCTGCTCTATAGAAAAATTCGAGTGAACATGTCGGAATTTCAACCCCGATTTTTTTTTTAAAAATGGAGTAACGGTTCTACAGCGATTAACATGAAATGAATTCCCGGTTAATATTGTTGACGATACTCGTCAAAGTCTCTTCTGAATTATAAACCTGTTCTTCTCTTAGGAATTCGGGAAATTTAGCCCGAAATTCGTCTCAGACAGCTGCTTGTTTTGATTAAAATAGGATGAACTTAATCTCCTTCTCACTTCAATTTCACACTTTGGACATCCTTCTAACTCCCCATTTCTATAAAAAAAAACCCGTCTGTTTCTTCCCTTTACAAGGCCTAAATCCAACAAAATGTCAAGTTGTTGATTTAAAATGTTTACTTTAGCGAACAGGAAATGTCTATTGTCAAGTCGTACATAAAATATTTATTTTAAGTGTTGTAATTAACGATATTTTAATAAATATTTAACAGAATTACTTAAAAATGAATGGGGTTTGTCAATTCAATTCAAGTCATGAACTCGTCTGAAACAAAAATGTAGTCAATTAAACTTGATACTTACTGTATTCTGTATCACTTTCTTCCTCATCTTCTTCACCTAAAAATGAAATTTAATTTAAATTGTTTTGTTTCTAAAATAATATCATATGAATGCTTTAATGCTTACTTTGTTTGCTTGCATTGTCAAATTTGTTAAACATCGATCATGATGTAAAAAAAATATTTAATAAGTTTATCAGCCTTCTGAATTAAATGCATAGAAATTGCATCCTTTTATAAAAAATGATGTAAAATAGATAAACCTACTAGGTTTATGCATGCTTGCCGAGCACCTTCTACTTGTACTCTTTCTTTCTTTTTCTTTCTTACTTTTTCACTCTCTTTCTCTTTTTCTTGCTCTTATGGTTCAAATTCAAAACTCAAGTGTTTCTTAATATAAAATAAATATATTAATTTAACTACGAAAACGAGGTTTGTATATTGGGAAAAAATATTTTAAAATGATATAAAAATCATCTCGATTATTTCTGGATCGATGAAAATTGAAGCTACATTAGGAGCACAAACTCCACAGACCTGCACGGACTGACTTCAGACTTTCAATTGTAATAGTTATCATTGTAACATTCACTTCGATTGAAAATTGATTATAATTTTCATGATTTTAAAATAGATCAAAGTAACACGAAAGGCTTCTCGGTAAATAAGAATTTTGGCGACAATATAGAAATTGTGTTTAATACCAACTGTTTTGAAAACAATAAATGTTTATGTTGTAAATAAAAAAAAAACCTAAATGGTACTTTTATATTTTTTTTCAAAAAATAATCTTTTGTCTTTTCTTACAAAGAGTAGAGAAACTGATGCTAGTAGAAATCCTATTTCTGTACATTGAGATTGTTGTCGGATAACATTTTCTCGACTTACTTTCTTCTGATGAAGTATCTGACGTTTCAGAAGGTAATGAATCTGTTTCATGTCCTGAATAATGCAATACTGTACATATATTATCACATTTACTGATTTTATCATTACATATAGAGAAAAATTACTAAATTAAAAAAAATAATTGATTAGTGCATAAAGATAATTGCTTTTATAAACGTTTGCCCTTCTCAAAGTGTTTACAAGTATATACGTTAACGTTATATTTTAAAATAAAACATTTTATCAAATTAACAAAAATTGTACATTCAGGTAGAATGGATAAATCATTGGATCATTATAGATTCTTAATTCCGTGTTCATACCAGACAAAATGTTTCATACGAGTATTTTTAAATATTTGTGCGTATACACAAGTCACTACAAACGTTTTTTTGTCACGGTTTGTAACGTTTACATACTGCAAAAGTAAATTATTGTGGGGGATATGTGCTAATCATAATGACTTATCGTAGTCATATATTATAATAAGCTCATTGATGGTATATTTGGCATATTTTAATTACAAATATGTACTATGTACACAATCCAGTGTATATACAAATATACGTGAACATTGCAATGTTGTGTAGGTATATTATATGAAAACCTACCAGTCAAAACATGAATAGTGTTAAATATGTTGTGTAGGTATATTATATGAAGACCTACCAGTCAAAACATGAATAGTGTTAAATAAGTGGAATACCGACGTCAAAATAATTCTTAATAGCGCAAACATATCTCGTTTGACAATATATATAGTGTTGTTCGCTTGATATTTTACCTTGTCTATGTACTATCATAACTTACCTTTTTTTGATGGCAAGCCAGCCGACTCCCAATTAGGTATTCCACTTTCTTCTGCTTTAATAGCAACGATATTGTCAAAGAGGATTAGCATTGTCAATGTTTAAATCATTGTTTATAAAAGTAATTTATAACTCATAAAAGGCAATCTCAAGTATTGTTTACTTATACTTAATTACTTTATTATGTTGTTTTGGAGAGGAAGTCGTCTGTTTACTTTCTTCATCATATACGATGGTTAAATATTTGAAGATTAAGCACGGTTAAGAAAAACTATTCCTTATAAATAATTCATTATATTGCAAAGATTAAGATATATTGACCATACAATATTACGCACTGTTAAAGAAAATCATAATCATGTTCATAAATGTACTTATAGCTTACCTGAAAGCATCGGTATACTTTCGTCTGGTGACCAATACGACGATTCATATAAGGTTGCATGTTCTTTGTCTCCTATATATATTAAGTTTCAGTTTAATATTATACAAATATTACATGGCTTTGAGGGTCATATACCAGAATATTTGCCCCGAGGTGACAGGACAGCCCTGAAGTGTTATTCTGGTATTGTCGCCCAAGGAGAAGACATGTTATAAATGTTATATAACATTTTAAAAAAATCAAAATCAGTTTAAGAACACATTTACCTCATTAACAAGTGTATTTTATTAACATATCAGTTCAATACATCTTACAAATCAATGTAAGATGTTTTGTAAAATTTCGATCGGTGCTTTTAATAAACTTTTTTTTTCAAATTAAACAATCAAGTTAAGTTCCTCTGAATAGCAGACGCTGTCCTGATATTTTGATTCTAGAGGAACTGTTTACGTTTGCTTAGCTAAATTTCGAACCCGACGTAATTAATATGCAGAAGTATTGCACGCAAGGGTGATATAACAATTTCGGGAGGGCAATGTAACTATTCCCGGTATGATTCAGCAATTTTCAAGGCAAAGGAATAACATTATCTCATTCGTGACACAATGAGAAAACTAATTCAAAAATGTCATATATGCCGTATATCTGGGTTTTTTTCGATGATCTAACAATCTCTATTTAATCGCAAATTATTGAATACACAGAAATTATAACATGTATCAATTTCTATAAGAAACTTTTGAAATCGCAAAAATGACGGACGCAAATTAAAAATGCTACACATTTTTCACATTTTCGCAAATTTTGTAACACAGCCTTCCCCCCCCCCCCCCCCCGGATATACAGTATCACTTAGAAAATATACTGCATTAAGAAAGATGTCGGCCATATTGTACACATGTAAATCAAAAATGAAATCATTTATTTATTTAACTTGGTTGTGTCAAACACTGACTAAAACTGCTGTCAAACGATTTTAAACCAGAAAACATGATGTTTTACATTCTGTTTTTTATGCAAAATGCGCACACAAGTACATAGCAATATCAATTTAATCACTTTAAACTATGCAGCTACAGACTTAAAATGTGGAAAGGGGTCATTTGTTTTCACTCTAATACCACTCGTTGAGGAAAGATTGATTCTTGCATATTGAACTTGTAGCTTTGTCTCGAAATATCGTTTCCTGGTTCACTTTCGAATTTTGTTAATATGGCTATTTAATTAAAAACGTTTTTGCTCTTTCCTCTGCAGAGGTTTGTCAAAGTTTGATGCTGCCATTTTTTCTGCTCCCAACACAACGAAATGACGTCATGACCTACTCATATTTAAAGTAATTTCAAAGGGCAACTTCTTCATATAAAAAGAACTTTTCCGGAACGCAGTTTCTGTATTAAAAAATACAGCATGTTGAAATGAGCTGGCTAAGCATTGGCAATTTTGCCGAATATAAATTTCACCAGATATTTATTTCAAATATAAAAAACGAGTTAATTATCTAGTTATTGCGAGAAAAGATCTCGTGATTACGAGAAAAGATCTCGTGATTACGAGTTAATGTTCTCATAATTACGAGAAAATATCTTGTTATAATCAAATACATATTTGATTATTATTTGATTTTTTATTGTGAAAAAATACATATATAAAAGTGTTCCTCGTTCATCCGATCTATTACGGAAACGTATAACCGCCACTTGATGTTGTGTTAAATCTCTGAATGGCAAATTAAAATGAGTGTCATTTTCCTATAAAATGTATGAGGTTTATCTGAACACAATTATTAATGATTATTCTATATTTGAAAAGCTATTGAAACTTAAATATAAAATTACTGATAGATATATTTCTGAATGCTTTTAATATTTCTTAAACTCCAATTTAAAAGTAAAAATAAAAGGCTGGACCTTTGGGTTGGGTTGGGAACCATTTTAACTTAGATTATTTCATGGCAACGAAACAGTATAAAAGAAACCGCAAAAAATGAGTTACTGAAATGTTAAATAAATAGTACCTGAAATATAAAATGTTTTTTTTTTAAATTAAATTAAGTAAATATCAGTCGGTATATATGGTCTTAACCAGAGCTTTTTGATAGTTAACTAAATTTAAGTTAAACTAAATTCTATAAAATAAATCCACACACACCCTCTCCATATCATAGCATTCTTTAAGTAAACTAATTATTCTAGTCTTTCAAATTTTAATGAGTAATCCTCTGTGCTTTAGATAAGTCGCCTACGTGAATTCGCCATATACAATATGTTCCAATAAGTTCTGCGACATTTGATTTTGGCGGCATAATTTATATGCGTTATTTTAGTGCGACATTGCGGAATTTGACTTTAATAACTAAGGTGCTTAAGTCGTCAAAAACATGTCAAAATAGTGTCACTAAATAGAGTTTGTTGTCATAATTAAATTGCTAAAGTTTGAAACAATCATATTTGACAATATATTTATGTAAATATATCGCGTTCTAACGCAACAACACGAGGCGGTTATACGTTTCCGTAATTTAGACCTCCAAGTTGATTGGTTCACCCTTTCAGTCTATTTGTTTTCTTTCCAGAAACATTAATTCAATTTTGATTATTTTTGAATAACAACGATCATTATTTATTAATTTCTACATAAAATGATCGGATATGACATATTATCTTATAAGTGGAAAGAACTTCATGTAATTTTACTTTTCAACGTTAATCACAATCCCACTATGAAATAAATATCAGGTAGTCCTAGTCATAAAAAAAACAATTCTATTAGTTACAGATAACTATATAGTTTCAATCATGGATATACGGGATTTTCCTCGGATTTACGGAAGCGTATCGGGGCCTACACTTGTTGTGTTTCAACTTATAAATTGTCCTTCTTTTTATTGTATTGTCGACATTTAAACTATTGTGACCTATTATTTATGTAAATGAATCAAATTGTATCTTGTGATTTCAATATAATTTAAATCACCTTATTGAATTTTACCAGTTTTATTGCTATCTGCGTTATCGACTTTAAAGAATATGAAGTTTGAAATGTTGATTTATGAATGTGAACTAACTATATTGAGATAGAAAATTAGAATAGAACAATAGAATAAATGTTTTATAGCCATGTCGATATCAATATGCTTTCATTTTTAGGGAACGTATTGCGAAAATATTATCGAATGAACTTCGCGGGCGCGGTAGTTCTGAAGGTGACGTCGACGTCACTGAATTCTGAATATAGCTGTGGACGGCACATGTAGACTGACATTGACATTTTGATATAAATCAGAAACAAAGAACAGTAATTACTTTATAATAATTTCAATTAGTATAAGTATTTGTTATCGTAGTTAGAGGTTTGCTGTATGATCTATATTTAAGCAGTTTGTTATGATCTTCTATGTCTGGGTTACTCTCCAATAAACATGTGATATGATTTTGAGAGAAATACATGTAATTGAACATTTAAACTACATGAACCCCTTTACTTACACGTATTATGTTACCACCTTCCCCCCCCCCCCCACCACCACCAAAAAAAATGTTTTATTTACCAAAGCGTCGTAAGTAAATATACAATAATTGTTTTTGCTTTTAAATAATATTATGCATGAACTGTTAGCATGAGCGTTGCGTTTTCTCATCATCATAATTTGATGCGAGTCTTTTTACCACGCGAATAAAGACAACACTCACATCAAATCATGGTAATGAGAAAATTCAATGCTCATGCAGTTAGTTCATGCATGATTGTATTTGGTATCGTAGTTACATGTAGATTACATTGTAGTTGAGAGGGTGGGTGATTCATCCAATAAAATTGCTTTGAGATCGTGTAATATCAATTTGAAGACGAAGACAGATGGTTGAAACATTTTTTAGCCTCATCGATGGGAGACCGTTGTAACAACGCGATTATTTAATCATGATCATAATTTGGGGGTAGGACTGCTTGTGTCTTCCACCCCTAACTACGATTACAAATGCAGATATTTGGATGTTTGACGTTAAAATAAATATCTGTATTTTAGAGTTTAAGTTCCTTTATTGTGGATTGAATTTCATGGAAACAATATTCGTAGATTGGTATTTTCAAAAACAGATTAATGGTAACATTTCGTGGAATTACTTGTATCATAAATAATATATATATTTATACTATTATTCATAATCTGTTGTTAATTTAAATTCATGGATAACGAAAATTAGCATTAACGAAATCCATGAAAATTGAGCATACACGAATTCCAATGATTCCACAAATGTCATTCTACATGTGTATCCTACAGCTAGATTCAGAGTGAGTTGACGCACCATCAGAACACCCGCCCCCGCGAAATTCATAAGATAACAATATTTTCGCAATATGTTCCCAAGAAATGTAAACAAATTTATGTCGATATACCTATAATGTATACATTTTCATCGTTCTATGTCAACATTTCTTTCTCGATATGACTAAACCCATTTTTAAATTATTATTTTTAACTCCGTATTTTGTTAAGTCGATATAGCAGATAGCAAGAAAACTGATCAATTACTATAAGGTGATTTAAATTATGTTAACTCACCTCAATAAAATGCAAAATGTTTGCATAAATAAAACGACATAATAGTTTATATGTTGATATAGCGATAAAAAGTATGACAATGTATAAGTTATAACACAACAAGTGTAGGTCCCGATACGCTTCCCTACGGATTATGTTTTATATATTCATACACAACCTATATTGAAAAAAATCTCTTTGTATATTACATTTTGTAGTCTGAACACAAATTATCCTTCATATTTTAATTTATTTTAAATAAATTGGTCAATTAATTTATAAATCAATCTGCTTTACTCCTTCTTCTGAAATTTCTTTCACTAATTTAATAAATTTCTTAACATATGTTTATCCATTTTACATTAGGAGACTCAGAGAGTACATGTAGAACAATAAAACGCACCATTTTATTTAGATCTTTTCTCGTTATAACGAGATAATTAACTCGTAACAACAAGCTAATGAATAATGAACTCGTAACAACGAGATTTTTTCTCGTAATTACGAGATCTTTTCTCGTAATTACGAGATAATTAACTCGTAATAACGATATCTTTTCTCTTAATAACAAGATAATTAACTCGTAATAACGAGATCTGTTCTCGTAATAACGAGATAATAACCTTGTAATAACGAGATATTTTCTCGTCATAAAGAGATTATTAACTCGTAATAACGAGATCTCTTCTCGTAATTACGAGATTTTTTCTCGTAATAACGAGATAAATAACTCGTAATAACGATATCTTTACTCTTAATAACGAGATAATTAACTCGAGCTCATAATAACGAGATCTTTCTCGTAATAACAAGATCTTTTCTCGTTATAACGAGGTAACTAAGGCGTAATAACGAGTTAATTATCTCGTTATTATGAGAAAAGATAAACATATTTTTTGTGGCCCACCTCGTCTTTCGTAATTCTGCGAAATCAAATATAATTTTTTAGTAGTGGAAAAGTGTTCATATTTCTTTGCCTTTACGTAAATTTCAATGTCCGCAAGACTATTTTTTTTTATTTACATCTTGTTTAGTTAGATTTATCAACCTTTAGGATTGATGTCACAATAGACCTTAACAATATTGATTTGTAACGTATGCACAAGAAAAGCTCATTCATTTTCATTTACTGTAAAAATGCAAATATATAATTAAAAAACAACTAAATTTCTAAATAACCCTCTGGCTTCCTGAAAAATTTCTTACTCCAATAATTCCGTCGTTGAATGGAATGTTCATAATTATTAAATTCGATCTTCATCATTATGATTTATAAGTTATTCGTTGATAAACTGTTTATCAACATCAAAAGCTTAACGACAAGTGTCAAATTATTTCAATAAACAATTAGATATAGACAACGAATATTGGAAAGAAAAGAGGACAGACAGACTTAAAGATAATAAAATATATATATGCTGGTCTCTGTTTTGTACAGCGGCGTGGAAGGGCCAGATGAAAAAAAATAAATCTTAGTTGTTAGGACAAATAAGTTATTTGCTTGGACGAATAGGTTATTTGTTCGGACAAATTAGGATTTGTTCGGACGAATTAGCTATTTGTTTGGACAAATAATTTATTTGTTCGGACGAATTAGGATTTGTTCGGACGAAGAAGTTATTTGTTCGGGCGAATTAGGATTTGTTTGGACGAATTAGCTATTTGTTCGGACAAAGAAGTTATTTATTTGGACGAATTAAGATTTGTTTGGACGAATAAGGATTTGTTCGGAAGAATAAGGATTTGTTTGGACGAATTAGCTATTCCAGCGAATAAGATATTTGATCTGCATAAGTTAACTTTCATAACAGAGAGAGAGAGAGAGAGAGAGAGAGAGAGAGAGAGAGAGAGAGAGAGAGATTTTATAATCATGGATACGCAGATGTGAAAGGTCTTAATCAGTTTACGAGATCATGTGCAAATTCAGGAAAATTTTCCCGATTGGGGGAGGGGGGGGGGGGGGGGTTTGAAAAAAAATTTTTTCCCCCCCCCCCCCCCCCCCCCCCCCTTAGATGCCCATAGAGATGCCCATTCTAAGCAACGCAGGTTTTCTTAAGTAACTTAAAAAAATCGCGCTATGCCGAAATAATATTACTCCCGCCCTTTATCGACATGCAATTTCGACAGATTTTGAAACGAGCTTATATTCTGGCAGCAAAGTATGCCAAAAATTGTATAAATACAGTGGCGTCGAAAGATATATCATATTGGGGCAGCGAATTTGATCGAAAAGTTGGGGTGGGGTTGAATCGGATTTAAGTTGTTATTCTACGGTGTGTCAAATTATATTAATCTTGAATTTGATAAATTATACTGTCGCTTATTTGATGGCACTATATTAGAAACTAAGCAAAATACTTAATCTTTGTTTCTTACCTTTGACGATATAAAATGTGTAACAAGATAACGCAACTCACATTTATTTTAAAGAAGTTTTTGGGCATCATGCGTCGATCTGGTGGGGGGTCGGCTGGAAGCTGAACTCCCTTACCCCTTGGAAAATTCAATTTTTTAAAAATTTATAAAGTAAAGTACCAAAATTAGACCTAGCCCCCCCCCCCCCCCCCCCCCCCCGAAAACAAAGATTCCCTTTGGCCCCCCCCCCCCCCAAGCAAAAAATTCTCGATCAGCGCATGTGCATGTATAAGCACCAATTATGTCCACGTATATGTCATTCATCTTATTAGTCTCTGTTGCATTTCAAAGACGTTCAAAAATCCGTAAATGGATTTCCGTGAATCGTGTGCTTAAATATTATATATATTTTTATAGCTCATGAAATATATAAGATTATTTTTTTTTCTAACTTACAACTTGTTATTGATAATTAAAGCTGAAGACCGACATTTCTTTAATGTCAAACCTATCTAATTATTGCACTGTTGATTGTCAAAACACGTCAGAAACATACTTTTGACTGTGTAAACATTAAAGTTAACAATTCGCAGCACCACTGAACATAAATTGCCGTTATCATCGTCGCTCCAATGAATACCAAGTCAGTCTTAATTTTTTTAGAAAATCATTTTTGGGCAAAATTTTTGGGGCGCCGGCCGCTTCTGCCGCCCCTGTTCCAACACCCTTGAAATATCAGTGACTAGTGCATAACATTTGTTCGGTGTTATCATTTGAAGGAAAAACGACATTACAGGAAAGGGGTGGCTTGATCACAGACCATCTCCCCCTTCATCATCTACATCATTGCCAGATCAGATAGTCTTACAAATTACTCATCAAAAATGCTGTTTTTATTTACAAATATAATATATTCGTCCGAACAAATAGCTTAATCGTCCGAACAAATCCTAATTCGTCCGAACAAATCCTAATTCGTCCGAAAAAATCCTAATTCGTCCGAACAAATAACTTATTCGTCCCAACAAATCCTAATTCGTCCCAACAAATAACTTATTTGTCCGAATATATCTTAATTCGTCCCAACAAATCCTAATTCGTCCCAACAAATCCTAATTCGTCCCAACAAATCCTAATTCATCCCAACAAATAACTTATTCGTCCGAACAAATAGCTAATTCGTCTAAACAAATCCCAATTCTTCCGAACAAATAAGATTTATTTATTTTTTCATCTGGCCATTCCACGCCTCCATAGTATTGTCAGTTAAGAACTTTGAAATGTTGGTTCTTTTCATTTTCGTCTAATTTTATATTAATGTTGTGTAAAACATATTTATCTAGTTTTTGACTTTTTTCCTGAGCGTTCTCTCTACTGCACACTGAGGAATAAAAGCAAGAAATTCAATAGCAAACGATCAGCGAGAAAAAAGTCTGGTGAAATAAATGATCAAGCATTTTTATAGACTCATTCTGAAGTAAATGCACTCTGCTACATGTAATAGTCTGTTTAAAAACTTTGAGTATGTATCGCATGTGTTTTTGCTATACGTTTACATTTTTCTACATAAACTTTTGCATTTAAAATTCAACAAGAATAAAAATTAAAAACAAGAGGCCCATTGGGCCACATCGCTCACCTGAGCAACAATGGCTTTTTATGGGCGTTCAAAGGATATTGTGCCATATGGCCCCTCGGTAGAATATCAAAAAAAAAACCCAAAATACCGTAAAGTATCCGAATTTTACACTTATTTTTGCATACACTTAATCTTTCACATTGTACCTTTATAAAATACCATTTTTACCGAAAATAAGAAGATCCTATGCAAGATATAAAATGAAATTTTTGGTAGCGGTACACTGTTAATTTCCAATTCCCTTTTTTTTAGTTTCCCCCCCCCCCCCCCATCTCCATTTTATAAAGCGATCAAAATATATGGGCATATACTAGGTACATTTTCTTCTTCAACTACTTACTAGTTATTGTATTTTATTTTTAAAAATCCTATATGTGAAAGAAGAAAATTGTACCTCGATGCGCTCAAATTAAAAACATTCAACAATTTAATTGGTCTTTCCCATCATAAACGATTGTTGTTTACCTGGCGTTAACTCGTGTGACGTTTTATAGCCTTACTTACTTGATCGATGAATACACTGGATTGAAAAATGTTGTCACATGATATGTTAAAGAGCTATTATAATCAATGTATTGACGGGGCATATCATTCTATTTTACTAAGGCCCACGCAATATTTTCATCTTTATTAGAAAACAACAAATGGCTACAAATTAAGATGATTTTCCGCTGTAACATTTTCTTAAGAACAGCGTTAATGCATTTATCCCCGTAACAGTAATGTGTCAAAGGTATGGACACTGTTTTATAGACGTCGATTTTATTTACTCGTGTCGGAAAACCTATCAAAATTGGTGTAGATTTCATATAATTCATCGTATAAGGAGGGGGCCCTAGAAAGTAGTTACAGCATATCATCCTTTTAATTTTTCTGTACAAGTATTTAACGTTAAGCGAGACATTTCTAATGATCAACCAAAATTTCAGCGTCAATCGTAGAATTATAAGCAAGATACAGGGCTCACAATTCTGCTATGTTTGAGTCAATTTTTTGTTCACAATAGTTTATTACAATCAACTAAGATTTTTAAATTTGGTATCTCCTATTCAGCATTTAAAATGTAAATGAACAAAAGCATGACCTCAGCTCTGTGTGCAAACATAGAATTGTGAGCAAAGCTCTGTATCTTGCTAATAATTCGAAGCTTGACACTCAAATATGGTTAGTAAATAGAAAATTGTAAACAATTAAAACAGAAGAAACATGCACTAGAACAAAAACAGAGCACATTTTTTTTTTTAAAATGAATCATGTGTATACCTACATATTTCCGTCAGCGATATTAAACTCTGTTTAAACTGAATAGACTAGAGAAAATGCTGAGCATCTTAACAAAACACATTGCATTAATAATGCAACCATTACGCAAATATCGTACCCGTAGAATGAATTGTATTTTATAGTATGTTGTAAATGCATCAGATTTTGCTTATTTTGCGCAGGTGAAAGGTCAACTGTCTAATTTATCGAAGACTATGTTTGATACGTAAAAATTACAAAATACAGGCGATAGTTCCCCAGGTTACAAAGCATAATTAATGAAAATGAAACGAAAATCGAAACAAGCTAACACTACCGTCAAAAGTGAAAACTGTCAACACATTGAAATATTTAACAATTTACTTTACAAAATCGGCACCAATGTATCTTGCATGTTCAAAGATTCCGTTCGCACGCGAACTGTTGCACAACAAAAAAATTCATCTTTGTCAGATCGACCCGTTTATCATACGTCCAACATGGCTGCTTTAAACGAAGAACCTTGTTTTCGGGATATGAAATACCGAACCAGAAGTTATAAACTGATTGAACCACCCCCTTTCCTTTATTAGGGTCTTCTGTTTCCATAAGAAGACCCTCTTGTTATTCTACGGTTTCTTTTTCTTTATTATTAGTTATAATCTTGTTATTCTACGGTTTCTTTTTCTTTATTAGGGTATTCCGTTTCCGACCCTCTTGTTTTTCTACTGTTTCTTTCTATTATTATTATTACGGTCTTCCGTTTCCAACGGAAGACCCTCTTGTTATTCTACGGTTTCTTTTTATTAATATTAGGGTCTTCCGTTTCCAACGGAAGACCCCCTTGTTATTTTATTGTTTCTTTTTATTATTTTTTTTCCTGACTTTTTTCGGACGCTATTACTCGTGAACTACAGGGCCGATTTGCATAAAATTTGCAGGACGGATGGAATATCAAAAGTGCTTGAGGTTATTTAATTTTTCGGCTGATGATGTCATTTCCGGTTTGAGATTTTGAGGATTAAGTGAATTTTTAAAGACCGTTTTGTCCACCTAACTCATCCAAAAACGTGAAACTTTCAGGGATAGTAGATTAATGTCTGTAGATGATTCTCTGGGTTTAATGTTGTGGAAAATGCGGAAGGCACCGAAGCTCGCCCGAGCTCGAAAATTGGCAGCAAATTTTTTCACGAAATTTTTGCACATTTTCTGAATTATTTCTGAATGTGTAAATATTTTGTAAAGACATGTAGAGCAAAAGTTGTTAAAATTTACACGCTTTTTCATTTGATATCAATAAAAAGGGGCTGGCCCCTCAAATTAGGAGCCAAGAGGGCTCTAAAATATTTTTTATAATAACTATTTACTGAAGAATAATTTGTTATTAAATAATAAAAGTAAACATGTTTATTGTACAGCTGTTTATCTACACAGTATAATACTGAAATCATATGTTACGTAATTAGGGGTTTTAAGGGGCCTGGGGCCCGTTTCACAAAAGTGTCTTATGACTAAGATCTATCTTAAGACCAAAATTTATCATGAGATCTCACCATAGCTGTTTCACAAAACTCATATCTTATGATTATCTTAAGATCTGTCATAATCTTAAGACAACCAAATACAAGTCTTAAGTCCACCTTTAACATGGCGAGAACCTATATTTTGGTTCACAATCAAAGGCCGAGCATAATTCCAGTGCGCGCGACTTTCCACAGTCTTTTATTTTCATGCTGGCGTTGGTGTAACGTTAAAAATTTCTTTAGTATTGTGTTTTTAATAAAAATAAACATTATCTGTAACATTTATGTGTTAAAAATAATTTATTTTAAGATATTAATCGAGTAAAATGCGAAAGTGGTACTAGCTTTTAAAGACAGCATTTATTAATGATTGCAATATACTGTAAACGAACTTTCATTCGCGACTACTTTATTACACGATTTACTTCCGATAAACTGGTTGGCGACGACTAATGTTTGCGACCAAGCCTTATCCAGACCAGTTTTGTTATAACAACCATACGACAAGGACTGGTTTGCGGCAAGAAATATTCGCGACGACGAGGCTCTCGCAAACCTCGCGAAAATTTCTCGCACGCGAATAAAAGATGGTTTACAATACACTGCACTACTCCAAATTAAGTGATAGGGCGCTGAAAAAATTAACGTTGATAAAATCAAAGTTATAGCCAGATGATCAATATTTTAAACAAAATTCCATTTTGGACTTTTTAAAATAGTTTTTATACATGTGAAAGAAAAAACAGAACCCTTGGACAGAAATACAAAACTAATAATTTATTTGTAGATGATAGTCACGCTTTTTTCGACCGTGTTCGAGTTTAAAACTTCAGTGCACCGCTCCCCTTTCAATTCTTGATGCTTTCTTTTTCATGTTTTCTGTCTTCTTCTTCAGAGCATTTGCAACCGAGATATTCTGCATTGAAACTAAATTTCTACTGCGTCTGTAGACTTTTGTACATGGATGTTTTTGAGTCCATTTCCATGTCCGTACCTTCTTTACTGTCACAACTGCGTGCATTTAAACAACATCTATTGTTTGTACAGGCGCAAATGCAGCGGTGATTCAAATAAAATATTTCTAGGACTGCAATATACTTTATAAAAATAGCTTTTATTACGTAATTTATATGTACAATTTTATTAATAAATAGTTTTATATCAATGTTTCAGTAACCAAATTTTATCATACTTTAGAGAGCTCAGTTTAGCAAAACCCCCCCCCCCCCCCCCACATACACACACACGTAAAAGATATTCAGTTGATGCAGGTTTCGGAGCAAAAACAGCTAAAATGTATAATATAAGCAAAATACAGCCTCCGTGCAAGTACAGTATTTTTGGTACAAATAACAATTTTATTTTGGTATATTCAAGAATGAAGTTTGTCTTAAGAACTGTCTTAATATTTCTAAGACTTAAGATAGTTTTGTGAAACGGAACTGATATATCTTATGATTGTCATAAGTCAGATCTTATGACAATTTTAAGATATGTCTTATGATAAATCTTACGATAGTTTTGTGAAACCCAGCCCTGAAGTTCAAAACTTTGATCAATTATATCCGAAAAAGGAGAAATATTTTGAAAATCATTGTAGAACAAAAGTTGCTCAGAATAATGTTCTTAACAATATGCTACCTAAAAGTTTTTGGTTGATGGCCCCAGTAAGGAGTTTAAGGGTCGGCCCCTAAAGCACTGTTGTGATATCTTTAGAACGGTCAACAATTCTTGAACACTTCTTGAACAAAATGTGTTTATATTTACAAGATCTTTTATTTGATATCAAGAAAAAGTGGTGACCCTTCAAATTAGGGGCCAGGAGGGCTCTAAAGTATTTTTATAACAACTCTTTACTAAAAAAAAATTGTTATTAATCAAAGAAGCAAAAATGTTTATTGTACAGCTGTTTATCTAAACAGTACCATACCTAAGTCATATGTTACGTAACTAGAGGTTTCAAGGAGCCAGAAGTCCTAAATTCTGATTTTTGATATCTAGAAATTTAAAGGAGAAATATTTAGAAAAGCATTGTAGAAGAAAGCTGCTCAAAATAATGTTCTTAACAATATGATACCTAAATATTTTTTGTTGGTGGCCCCGGTAAGGAGTTAAAGGGTCGGCCCCTAAAACACAGTTATTCGGATATCTCTAGAACGATTAAGAATTCGTGAACACTTGTTGAACAAAAAATGTTTATATTTGCAAAATCTTTTATTTAATATCAAGAAAATGGGGCTGACCCCTCAAATTAGGGGCCGGGAGGGCTACAAAGTCTTTTTATAATTACTTTTTAAGCGATTATTTGTTATAAATCATAAATACAAAAATAAGAGCTAATTAACTGAATTTAAAACTGAAATTCGTTTTAAAATCGGACGATGCATTACAAAGATATATGGGTTTCAAAATTGATTTTTCCGGAAATTTTGATTCCACTTTCTTGGTTAAGAAAATACTGCTATGTTCAAAGTTAAATTAACTCGTACCTAAAATAATTCGATAATTGTTAAATCGTACTTAAACACATTCGGATTTGTATTTGCTAAGTCATTCTTGAAATAGATAAGGTTTTTGTTAATTCGTACTCAGAATCATTTGGATTTTAACTCGCACCAAGAATAATTCGATTTTTTTTCATTTTGTTTTAGTTTCTTATTTTAATTTGTTAAAGAACTCTGCTTCTTAGAGGAACTTCTAGCTTTACTTTCGACATTAACGGAAGACACACTCGTTGCTTTGCAACGAGCTTTGCTCTAGTTTTATATTATCATTTTTCGAGCGCTATAACTCAGCAACTATTCAGTCGATTTTCACCAAATTTACAGCAATGACAGATCATTAAGTTTACTTGCGAATATAAAATTTTGAGTTGATGACGTCACTTCCGGTTTGATATTTTGAAGATTTCGTGAAATTTTAATTATCATTTTGTCCACGTAACTCCTCCGAAACTTATGGTGATAAAAACGTGAAACTTTTTATGGATAGAAGATTGATTTCTGTAGATGATCCTCTGTATATGACATTGTAGAAAATGTCCAAGGCGCAGAAGCTCGCCCGAGCTCGAAAAAAGGCACCAGAAATTTTTAGCAAAATTTTATCACGTTTTGTAAAATATCTTTTAACGTGTAAATAATTTGTTAAAACATGTAATGCAAAAATTGTTTGGATTTACACAAGCTTTCATTTTATATTAATAAAGGGGGCTGGCCCCTTTAATTAGGGGTGAGGAGGGCTCTAATCTCTTTTACTTATAACCTTTTGCTGAGTAATAATTTGTTATATATTATAGAAGTAAAAATGTTTATTGCACAGATGTTTATCTATACATTACATTTTATAATCATATGTTACGTAATTAGGGGTTTTAAGGGACCAGAAATCTAAAACTTTGATCATTAATATCTGGAAAAGGAGAAATATTTTGAAAAGCATTTTAGAAGAAAAGTTGCTCAAAATAAAGTTCTTAACAATATGATACCTACAATTTTTTTCTTGTTGGCCCCGGTAAGGAGTTAAAGGGTCGGCCCCTAAAACACAGTTGTTCGGATATCTCTAGAACAGTTAACAAATCGTGAACACTTGTTGAACAAAATATGTTCATATTTGCGAGACCTTTCATTTAATATCAAGAAAAAGGGGCTTGCCCCTCAAATTAAGGGCCGGAAGGGCTACGAAGCCTTTAATAATAATTTTTTTTAGCAATAATTTGTTATTGATATTAAAAGCAAGAAAAAAGAGCTTATTAAGCTTAATTTAAAACTGAAGTTTGTTTTAAAATCGGACGATGCATTACAGAGAAATAGGTGTTTAAAAATTGATTTTTCCGGAAATTTTGATTCCACATTTTTGGTTAAGAAAATAGTGTTATGTTCAAAGTTAAATCAACTCGTACCTATAATAATTCGATAATTGTTAAATCGTTATTAAACACATTCGGATTTGTATTTGCTAGGTCGTTCTTGATATCGATAAGGTTTTTGTTATATTGTACTTAGAATCATTCGGATTTTGTTAACTCGTACCAAGAATAAATCGATTTTTTTTTCTTTTTGTTTTAATTACTTATGTTTATTGGTTTAAGAACTCTGCTTCTTAGAGGAACTTTTAGCTTTACTTTCGACATTAACGGAAGACTCACTTGTTGCTTTGCAACGAGCTTTGCTCAAGCTATTATTATTAATTTCGTTATAACTCAGACTTGGAACAAAATTAGCCCTTAATTTTTGTAATTTATATTTTTCTTTCCATATGGATGATTTATGTTAAATAACGTTGAATTTGACTTAGTAGTTCTTGAGAAGAAGATTTTTAAAATGCACCCCCTTTTTGCAGTTTCGAGGTTTTCTCCGCTTTCTGGTCTTTCATTATTGCAATTTATATTCAACTTTCCATAGGGATGCTTTGCGCCAAATTTGGTAGAAATTGGTCAAGTGGTTCAAAATGTGAAAAGTTTACAGACGGACAGACAGACGGACGACAGACAAACTGAAAAGCTCACTTTAGCTTTCAGCTCAGGTGAGCTAAAAAATCATTACTACTATTACTACATGTATCAATGCAAATGTAAATTAGCAAAGCTTTTGGAATCCAAGTTCAATACATGCCATTCATTAATCCCATTTTTCTCTGGTGTGTCTTGTACCTTTCAACCATAAATATAGTCACGTTGGCAGTAAGAAGAACGACGACAGTAAATGTTATGAAAATAATCATACCAGCACTGCAAGACAAAAGTTTCACAATTTAAGTAAATTGAAATCATACATGTATATATTTGTCATGGACATTGTTTATAACAGTATCTATATAAAGCAACAGAAAATAGGTCAATTTAATTCTACTATTCTTTGAATATGATAGGTTGATCATGTAAATGTCTCGAAAAAATTACATTAACTGTCTATCAGCAGATTTTCCTTCGTCTAGATTTCTTCTAACAAAAAAAAAAGTTTGGCAAAGTAAAGATTTGATCAGATTCTCATACATCAACTGTAACATAACGTTAAATATATTGGAATTAAACTTTGTTTGATAATTAAATTAAAATGAAACTTAATAGAATACATTACGTCATATAAAAAGTGAAGCTAACTAACTGATACATCACAATTCTATCTTCATGAGAAGAATAAATCTAGATGGGTTTTAGTTTTATTACCTGGTGTGACGTAACATCAAATAACAAAGAGAAAGGCTTATAGAATCCTTCAAAATAATTCAAAATTCATGTAATATTTGATTTAAAAAAAATCTGACATCGGGTAAGTAACAAATTCGAGGGTTGTTAGATATGTAATATATTGTGTATTGTACGATATCTCAAAAGCATTTGACTTATATAGTGAAATAAACATCACTTCAATGCGTCACGGAACGCTAATTTAGGTAAACCTCTGAGGCACTAGCTGATGACTAAGCCAAAGGCTTGTCGGGACTTGTAATGACGACCAGATAAGAACTTTAAAAGTTTTTGAAAAAGGACAAAAGTCGCATGGGGCTAAATCTAGAGAGTATGAGAAGTGTAGCAAGATGGTTACCTTCTCCGACTTCAAAACTTGCTTCACAAGCTAAGTTGTATGTGAAGGAGCTTTATCATGAAGACGAACATGTATGGAAGGCCATAGATGTCTTATAGATACAAATTACTAATTACATGTATGTTATTTATACACTTTATACACTACATAGTACGTTGATAAAAAAAAATAATAATATGCTGTCGAAACAACATAGTATCTGGTAATTTGCATTTAACATATGGTTATAAACATAATTTATTAAGTCACTTACCTATAGCATATAGTCAAAAACATATTTCATTTAGTCAAAATCATACTTTATAATGTCATTTTCAAGCAGCCATACAATGTTGTCAAAACTATTATTAAGTAACGCCATATACGAGGGTTGTTCGGAAATTAAATAGACAACACAAATATTTTTCGAATTTTAGTGAAAATTGGCATAACCATTGAAGAGACCTAACGAATAATTAAGCAAAGTAATATTACAAAATAATTAATAATTTCTTTACGATGGTACATAAACAAGTCGGTGGTCGGGGTACCCGGCGCACGCACAAACTCAGAGTTTAAAAAACTTAAACATCTACATTTTATTTTAAGTGTTGGTACATTGTAGACCTTCAATTATTGATAGCGAAGTTACATAAAATTGGCATGAATCTCGGGAGAAGGTCTTCTCTGACCAAGAAATTGCTTAAATAAATACTAAACGATCAAAAGGGGTCATAAGCCTCAGGTAATGGGGGTTCGGGGTTTATTTACTGGTTGTTTAACGAGAATTAAAGGAAAGGGACTAAATATCAAGTACTTTATACACACAAAGTGATTTTAACAGTTCTAAGATGTATACAGAATGAATGTGACAGAAGTTTCACAGTAAGTTGACTTTTGGGAAGAAATAACTCGATTTTGTTCACACAAAAAAAATCAAAAGTGGAGAGAATATGTAACTGTTGCCATCTTAAAATTAAAATAAAAGATGAAAAATGAAGAATAGTTTATATTGTTTGTTGTTCGTTTGTAAGTTGTTTAAAACATAGGACAAAGGAGAAATTTTAAAATGACGTTGCGATGAATTTGCGGTTGCTCCCGGTTATTGGATGTAGGCAGGTTTGTTAGCTTACCAGGAATTAAGAAATGATGTCATTAACTTCAAAATTTTTACGTTAATAAAAGATATCCTGGTTTACTTTCCGGTTAAATTTCAATGATTTTAACTCTTTTCCCTAGGGAGTAAAAGGAAATGTCTCAATAATTTCCAAACAGCCCTCGTATATCATTAAGTTCACTGGATATAATATGTTACAGTCACAGGTCGGTTAGAGTTTGCTGCATCTTTGACGGACTCTGTTCTAGTCAGAATGGTATTTCTTTACCTACGAACTGTCTCATAAGATACCTTATCAGACCCATTAACATCCAATTTAGTAAATTCTGCATTACAGAATGACCGAGTTGTGTGCCAACGTCTTTATAAGCTCTATTTTCTCAATATTCTCAGCCTTTTTTTTGAACCATTTTTAGCTCACCTGAACCGAAGGTTCAAGTGAGCTTTTCTGATCACCTGTTGTCCGGCGTCCGTCCGTCTGTAAACTTTTCACATTTTTGACTTCTTCTCTAAAACTACTAAGCCAAATTTAACTAAACTTTGTACAAAGCATTCTTATGGAGAAGGGATTCTAAATTGTTAAAATAAAGCGCTAAACGTTTTTAAAAAGGGAGATAATTGCGAAACAGTGAGTGTAGGGTGTGTGTCTTTAAAAATATTCTTCTTAAGAACCACTGCACCAGAAATGCCAATTTTTACAAACTATCTTGTATATAGAGTGAAGATTCTAAATTGTAAAAATCGTGACCACCCGACTAAAACTGGGGCTCCAGGCGGGGTTCAAAGTTTAACATAGAAATAAATAGGAAAAATGTTAAAAAAATCTTCTTCTCAATCTCAATCTTCTCAAGAACCACTGCACTAGAAATGCCAATATCTACACAATTGCTTGTATATAGAGTGAAAATTTTAAATTTAAAAAATCGTGACCCCAGACCAAAACTGGGGCCCCAGGCATGGTTCAAAGTTTAGCATAGAAAACAATAGGAAAAACGTTTAAAAATCTTTTTCTCAAGAACCACTGCACCAGAAATGCCAATATTTACTTAAAATCTTGTATATATAGTGAAAATTCTAAATTGTAGAAAATCGTGAACCACGGACAAAAGCTAGAGCCCCAGGCGGAGTTCAAAGTTTAACATAGAAATAAATAGGGAAAATGTTTTAAATCATCTTGTCAAGAACCACTGCACCAGAAATGCCAATATTTACATAAAAGCTTGATGTATAGTGAAATTTCAAATTGTAAAAATCATGACCCCCGGACCAAAACTTGGGCCCTAGGCGGGGTTTAAAGTTTAACATAGAAATAAATTAGAAAATGTTTATAAATCTTTTTTTTCTCAAGAACCACTGAACCAGAAATGCCAATATTTACATTAAAGCTTGTATATATAGTGAACATTCTAAATTGTAAAAATCGTGACCCCGGACCAAAACTGGGGCCCTAGGCGGAGTTCAAAGTTTAACATAGAAATATATAGGAAACATGTTTAAAAATCGTCTTCTCGAGAACTACAATGCTACAGTATATGGGATTACTACGTAAGCATCCTCACATAGTGTAGATTCTTAATTATAGAAGCCGTGGCCCTCAATCCAATACTGGGGCCCCAGAAGGGGTTCAAAGTTTAGCATAGAAATATATATGGAAAATGTTTAAAAATTTTCTTCTCGAGAACAACATTGCTACAGTTTGTGAGATTACTGTGCAAGGATCCTCAAATAGTGTAGATTCTAAATTGTTAAAGCCAACCATAAACCCTGAACCTATACTGGGCCCCCAGAAAGAGGTTCAAAGTTTAAATAGAAATAGGATATGCTACCAAATAGAATGTGACAAGGAACTGTTGTTCAGGTGAGCGATGTGGCCCATGGGCCTGTTGTTTAACAACAGTGGTCAACGACTGGTTCTTATGAAATTACTATAAGCGTAAAACTATGTGAATCTAAATGATCGTGTTTATACCATGTGAAAAGTATTAGAAAGAGCTATGCAAGAGTATCTTCACACACGAAATCGTGCAAAGCGCTGTGCTACAATTCTCATTACATATCAAACAACCCTCGGAACTCACTGAATAAACGTAACATTTAAACAAGATTTGATGAATCATCTCTCTCTCTCTCTCTCTCTCTCTCTCTCTCTCTCTCTCTCTCTCT
>WFKH01011925.1:59541805-59555923 GCA_016163765.1 Magallana hongkongensis
TTAAAAATTCGTAGAAATCAAATTTTACGTTAAAATGTATTACATAAATAATTTTTTATAACAATTTTGTACACAATAAGTCTATTTTCTTAATTTTTTTAATGCAAAATACATCTTTATTAAAGGACATGGTGTCTTCAAACTTCAAAGAGATGTTATGCTCATGTACATCAATCTATAGATGTACAGTGTATATAACAAGTACCAATCAGAACATGGCAGTTTACTTCAAATTTATGAAAGATTTCTCTTTTTTTTTTCTATTCATTTAAATTTCATAATACAAACATACTAATAAACCAATTGTTTTCTGCACTCATAACAATTTTTCAAGGATATAAAAAATGAAAAACGGTGCAATGAAACAATTGCATTAACATTAATTGCATGCATAATGAATGTTTACGAATAAAAAAACAAATACCATATCAGAACACATTTTTTTATTGAGAGAGAGAGCTTGCTTGCTTGCTTGCTAGAGAGAGAGAGAGAGAGAGAGAGAGAGAGAGAGAGAGAGAGAGAGAGCTTGCTTTAATGTGAGTTAATCCAAGGGGTCCATTTTGCCCAGTCTGTATTGAATCTACTAGTATCAATCCGACTTCTTTTCTTTGCACAAAATTGTTATACTTTATACAACTGTTTTAAATCAATTATAAGGAATCAATTTATCACACGAGGGAAGCTACTGACAAACAAGTTGATAAAACAAGATTATCATAGTAGGAGTACAGTTTAGGCGGCCAATAAAAATATCGGCGAATTTGTGTGATGAAAGCACGTATACTTTAGTTCAACGGGCATGTCCTTTTTGAAATCAATAACAGTCGCTCGAATGAAATATATTTCTGAAATATATATAACAGTGCAATATTTTATGTTCATAGCGGTCACGTGATATGGCAGTCGCATGGTACAAGCAGATGTATTTGTTGTTTTGAGGTCATTTAAAAATTTCAATATTGCAACGGCGTAATCAATTTAAAAATTCACAACTGAATTATAAAATAACTTGATGTTATATCGTAGATTTTGAAAAATGTTGCGAACTTTTTAAGATTACATTATTTGTTATTAGAAACCATAATTTATAATGCATATGTTGAATAATTTTGAAGGTCACAGTGTTAATTTCATTAAAAATATAATTCAGTTGTAAGATTTTACAAGGATCTTGGAAGTTTTTAAATTACATAGCATATTTCAAATTCACGTGTAAAAGTTTGTCATGATCAGATAAGTGTATGCCCTTGCAATTAAATGATTTATTTAGGTACCCAGGTTTTTATTAAATACGATATTTTATACAAAACTGAGGTTGCCTCATTATACAATGCATAATTATAAAAATTGAAAATAAGACTATAGGTAGACTATATTCCTACCTAGCATAGGTAGGAATATAGGTAGCATTCTACTAATAATAATGTTGAACAAAATATTCATTTATAATCTTCCGTTAATCTATGACATTTATTTTTTTTTTCGCTTAAAATACTGCATGATAGCCTTCAATGACTTAAGTTAATGCGTCATTTTGAAGCACATGACGTCATATTTTGTAACATGGCGAGAACGACCTCTCTCTTATTTTTCAGTGTGTACGATATAAGGGACATCGAAATTGTAAGTAATAGCATTTGTTGTTTTTAATTTAAAGATTAGTATAAATTAATTTTGCTAATAAATGAATTAATAAGTACTTTCGAGGTTTGTAATATACTGTGATGTCATAATGCAAATTTTTCGTACTTTTTGACTGAAGGAATTTATTGAGAGCCTTAACTGTGCTGCGGTCTCGATTGAAGTCATCATTTGGTAAGTTCTACGGTCAATACAACGACCTTTTCAGCAAATACAATATTCCGCTAGGTCTGATGCTGACTGACGTTGTTCATATTTATTGTTATTTGAATATTGTTCGTTATCACCACATTTCAATTTTCAGGGCATTTACTGTTAATTGATCTTTCCTGCATCTACTTCTGTATATTATGAATTTTTCACCACAATGAGTGCAATATTGAACACTTTTGACTTCACACCTTCTAAATCACCAAAAAGAAAAGTTGTATTATCAAAGTATATTCTAATTCCTTTTGAGTTGCATACTCTAACTAATTCTGCTAGTAACTGTTGAACCATTAGACAATCCCATAATAAGTGATATATTGTTTCCTCAACATTTTCACAAAAACTACAGAGATTAGTATCCATGTTACGAATTCTTTACATAAAACTGTTTGTAGTTAATATATAATGGTTAATTCTGTACAACAACCATTGAAATATAGAGTCTGAGGTAATAGAAAAAGGTAGATGAAAGATTGAAACCCATTGTTTTGAACCTTTTTTGGTAATACAAAAGGTTTTAATACTCAATGTTACAAAATGTTTAAACACTTCATTTGTAATGAAGTTGTATGTTCTTAAACCTGAAAGTACAGCTTGCCTTTCTCCCATATATGTTAAAACAATTCTTTTGAATATTGAATTTCTTTAAAATATTTCAAAATCTAAAAAGTTTTCATTTTCATCGAAAAAGTCAATTTCGCATCGTGCTCCTTTGAAATACCAAGATAATATATAAAAAGGACTAATTGCCTATCTTAAATGTATTATTATTCTACTATAGCTGGTAACTTTAGTCCTGCCAAGGTTTTACAATTGAGTTATCTTGGATTTCTTAAAAAGCTGTGAAAACAAAAACATTTCTTAAATTATCCTGCATAGGCAAAATGTACTTTGAAGCTGTATTTAATAACTTTTCTATTTTAATATTATTCTCCAAAAATGTTTTCTATTTTTTAACTATTTTTCTTAATTAATCTCATAATCCAAATAGATTAAATCCTTTAATATAGGAATTTATTTCAACCATCTTTAACCCATCATGTTCGTCCCATTGAGTAAACACTTCTCTTTTCATTATATCACATTTTGAAATCCAAACAAAATTGAACAGATTATCATTTAATTCTTTCAATGTATTTCTCTTAGGGTTTGGTAAGGCTATAAATAAATGGTTTAATTGTGAAATTAAAAGGGACTTAATTAGTGTTATTCTTCCAATTTAAGTCAAGTGTCGTTTGCTTATTTTTCATTTTAATTGACAATACTTCCACACATAATAAACATTATTATAATATCGTATTTATGTCAAGCATATGATTGGTCGATTGCTGTCACATGACCGTGCTATGAATTGTTATAGACATTACTATACTAAAAATAGAAAAAAAATTATAGACCTCACTTTACTAAAAATAGATTTTCATTCAAAATACTGGTTTTGGCACGTGCGACATTGTGACGTCACAATAGCGAAATCAACGCCTTTACATTTTAATACAAATATTTAACTGTTAAACTTTTAAAGAGAATTTGTTTTTGATTTATTATAATAAAACAATTATAGCCTTTTGATATCGGTCAATACATGGTTTATGGACCTGTTGAGAGTATATCAACCTCGGACTTCGTTCTCGGTCGATATACTCTCATCAGGTCTATAAAACCATGTTTTGACTTCAACAAAAAGCTATAATTGTATAAAATATAAGGCAATATTGGATCACCTTGTTTACAGTCCAGGCCAGGTCTAAAAGAGTTTGATAAAATGCCTGCCATATCATTTCAATTATTCATGCATAACATGTAAATAGTATATCATTGCATAAATATCTCATACCATACCCTTTAAAGAAAATCATACCATTGCATGAATCTAGCATAAGATTTTTAAAAGATATGCAATGACTGTATAAACCCTAATTCAAGATGCCTTTGACTTTTACCACCCGCTTATATTATTTTATGTTTGAAAAAGAAAATCCAAACATTTATTCATAAAAAGGTGTGGGTGGGTAAGGGGCAAGAGTGGGAGGAATCTTAGATTATTCATACCCTAGCTACAAGGACAAACATTTTGGTATAAATTGAATCCAAGCCATTATTGGTCAATCTTTTATAATATTCCAAGTTTCATCTATAATGCAACAACATGTATACAGTTTATTTCTAGGAACAAACAATGCACAGGAAAGTTGATATCCTAAAATAGAACACATTTATGTATGGCTAAGTGACAATTTATTTTGTTGTTTTCAACATGAAATTAAAAATGTTAACAGACGACAAACGGCTATAGGTTACCCGAGTGACTTAAGTGCCTTAAAAACAGACATGTTGACTATGTGGAAACCGTTTGGTTTCGTCCCCCAAAGGATTTGGGTTATTCAATCCGCACGCTATGCATCGATTGTAAACAAAGCAAACTTCAGAAATATTAGCGAACAAAACGTACACAGGTTTATTTGTAATTTGCCTGAACATTACGACCTTTATTTATATCGATGTCAAAGTCTTAATACAACCATACCCGTCTCGACGTCAGGGGTGAATTTAACATGAGGCGAAATAACGCGATACCCTTTTATGTCGTTTGTTTTGTTAACAAATTTTGTACATAATTTTTTCATTGAAATTTGGCTTAATTGACTGGGAAAACTACTGCAATGTCTATTATTATACATATACTTTGCATAACCATCGTTTAAAAGCGTGCACAAAATTTGATATAAAATCGGACCAAGCAGCTTTAAATGGAATAACTGTGCAGTGAGTCTACTTTCTATTGATTTTAAGGTAACGACAATGTAATTAATGTGTTTTTTTTGTTTGCTATATAATATATAAGATCATTTAGATATGTAATCTTTATTTAGCATAACAAAGTGTTAAATTTCATAACTGATTAACATTTGATTACCCTTGTTCATTTAATCCGTTTTTCCTCTGTTTTAGACATAAGCAGACGATTGTTTTTATTGAGAATAAAAAAAAAAGAAGAGAATTTATATGAGGCCACTTGTGAGAATGCAAATTCTTGACTCAGCTAAGTAAAACAATTAACTCAGTTGAGAATTGACTAAGTTTGATTTGAGAAACGCAATTTGAGAAAAAATTCAGCTGAGTAGATTCTCAGGATTTGAGATTAAACTTAGGTAAAAACTTAAGTTTTGTTTGTGAAATCGGAGCCAGGAAATATTACAATACGATTAAGTATAGATTAGCCAGACCAAAATAAGTACATGAAATGTTAATATATAATGTATTGTATTCGTATCAAAGGTTTTGCGTTTAATTACCAGATTCAATCTATCAGGTCCAACTGTTGTAGTGACTTTGTTTTTTATTTGTTAGAAAAAGTCGATTATTGAATAAGTAATTAAAATTTCTTTAACTGATTTATTACTAAACAGCTCATACATTTCAAAATTTTCAAAAGTATTGTAATTTAAAAAATATATTGTTGTGCTGTCTATAAGACATTATTGATATTTTCACACGTCATTGTACAATGCAATGCCATTGTTTTGTTTTTTTGGTTTTTTTTTTTTAAATTCCACGTTACTTAAAGTATTTAGCGTTTGTCATGACATAGAAAATTCCGAAAAATAATACATAATAATATGATACAAATAAAAAATGTCTCGTTACTGCAAATGATAAAATAATAATGCTTTCTCTTTATCTACACTAACCATACTATATCTGCGTTCTTCTGTACATGTAGCTACATGTATTTTGCTTCTAACATTTGTAATATGAGTACTGATTCTGTTTTTTTACTAGTTGTTGAGACATTTAAAATTCATTTACATTATGTATTGTACAACACGTGACACTTGGAAAAACCTCTTCGAAGTGAGATCAAGATCACTCTCTGGTTATGTAACCACCCTCACAAAATTAGAAGAAATTCTACAGGAGTATGATTTTGCGACTTCCTCTAAATTTCGTTGTTTAAAAAGTTCTAAACTCTTCGGAAAGGATGTGGGTATGATCATTTGCTTTGTGTTTATATTAAATCAAATGCAACTTGAGAAATATCTTCGTATTGATTCTATCTGTTAAATATTGTAATCAATTTTAGGTAACCTGCATCAATGGCTTAGTTTAGGTAGACTTAACTGATTAATATATGTCCAGTCTGGGTTTTTTCCTTCATTTTTTTATTTGGGTGAACTTAACTTTTTCCACAATTTCATCTTTTCTGTTTTCATTACTTGACAATAGATGTGGCAAAGATTAATAGAATAATTCATTATTAAACATAACATTTTTTATTTGAATTTATATACTTAAACACAATCAGTATTTTGTGAAAATATCCTTATGAAATGTGTTTACAAATTTGTTGATCACCAAAACTTTATAAACATGGTTACTGAGGTGTAATATTCATTTTGGGTTTTTTAACTAGACCAGCAAAAAATTGATAAAATGAACCATTTTCCCAAATTAAGTAGATCGACGAATAATGAATTTAAAGTAGTATACATGAAAGAGTACGTGGTGATGATCTTTCTTGCTATATTATACTTGCTTCCTCTTACAAGGATTTCTTCCTTACACTGTATGAACGGTTTGAAACTGCATTCAAATAAAGAGAGAAGGAAGGAACAAATTGATCACATATATTTTATATTAATATCTAATATGACTTAAAACGTTTGGATATCAGGGTTTTCTCGTTTGAAAAATTATCATTGACACAATAAAATACTTTATTGAATTTGGCATAATTCACGTTGATTTTGATAAGGAGTTTTCTTTTAGGTATTATTGTCAAGTATCTATGGTAAACACATTAAGAGCCATTTTAGCTCAGCGAAACGAGTTCATAAGTCTTTTGAGCTTTAGTTATGCATAAGTATAACCTCGGTGACAGCGTCGTTTAAATCATTAATTTTTTTCAGCCCGAGAAAGTGCACATGGTGATTACCGTCTATATACATGTGTATGTAGACTTAACAAAGATACGGCAACATTATGGTCTGAATGATCATTTCCTATACGGTTTCTGTATTAAACTTTCATGTATTTATTTTAATACAAAAAGTGTTTCGGACTGAAAGAGATCTGGGGAAAAATCATTTCTCATGTATATTGCTTCGCTCTCTCCGAACTTTAACAACCAGACGTAGAAAGTAACTAATCTTTAATTTAATCATCACTGTCATTTTATTCAATCGAGGTAATATTATTGGCCGAATTTAAAACATAATGTCGGTGTGAAGAAGAATAAAGAGCCCCGTATAATAATGAACGGGGGTCATTTTTCGAAGTAGAATAATGACCCCGGTCATTATTCTACGTAGAAAAATGACCCTTTTGCCTGAAGAATAAGTGACATTTTCATAAAATGAGCACACTCTACGTGAAGAAATGTGACCCCTGAATAATAATGACACCCTTATAAACTCAAGTTTTTCAGTATCATTTCTTGTTATATGTAAAATAGTCTCTACAATATTGTCATTTTTATTGCAGTAAACAAAAGTCACTTTAAATGAAAATTCATATTATTGAAAAAAAAACACTGAGTAACTAACTGTATGTTAATTTAAACATTAAAATTGACTGAAAATGTCGATTTCACTTTTTTTTTTTTGAGATTGTTTCCTCTTAAACTAAAATATTATTAAATGAAAAGGATTTCGCGATACAATGTTAGTATATATTAATTGATATGCATATTTGTAAGAAAAATCAAAGAGTTGTTGGGTTTTTGGTTTTTTTTTCCTTTTGTATAAAATCATTTGTTTAATCTATTCAATATTTTTCCATACAATATATAGCATAATAGCATTGTCAAGCAATGTTGCAACATGATGCATGCTTTCTTTGTTTATTTAAAAATAAATGACTGAGTTGTTATCTATGAAGAAATGTATTATTAAGACAAAAAAGTTTGTCAGTTTGTTTTTCTTCGGTTTGTTTTCAAATTAATACCACCACAATAGCGTAATCACTATGACTATGTTATTTAGTTATTTAAAGATAATAAGTTATTATATATATATGCATATATATTGTGTTCAATGCACTACTAATTGTAATGTAGTTCTTAGTTCTTACCCTTCTCATCTCATTAAAAAAAATGAATTATAAATAAAATATTTTTTGCGGAAATGGTACAGGTCTATCGGAATATCTTTTAGCTGGATTATCATGAGTTGCAATCATAATATAATTGGTTCATAATACCAAAGCCTTGATTTGATATTTTGTGTTAAATATCCCACAAAAAGAAACTTGAAGACAGTTTTTATTAACTCACTCGCATACAAAACAAAGTAACTGCATGTACAAACTTCCTTTTAAAACAGTGTATAAAAAAATGACAATAACAAACCGCCAACCATCTCAAAAATCCATAAAACGAAATACAAATTCAAAGCAGAGCAACACGGACCTCCAAGATAGAGGTAGGATCAGGTGCCATGGAGAAGTGAGCATCCTCTGCTGACCGGTCACACCCGCCGTGTGCTCTTTGTCGTAATCGGGAAAATAAAAACCGCAAAAGTCTGTAGACAATTAGGTAATTAATTATGGTCTAACAATTAGTATGAAAAACGTCAGTCAGGATGCATGTATACAATTTTTTTAAACGAAATATTTAATTAAATAATAAACAATGTAATATATTCCATAATGTGTTTACAACCTATATGTAAATAAAAGATGACACGCTTTTAAAAGAATTTATGGAAATCAAATAGCATCAGCAGACGCAAAATATCAAGATATATAATAGCTGCGTAGTATCTGTCTGAATGTATGGTGCTTAATACTGGAGGATGACAGAAGGGCTTATATGATATCTCAGTGGAAAAAAAAAGTAATCAACGAGCAATCATTTAATCAATCAATCTAACTTCATTAACTGTTGCTATTCTTGTTTTTGACAATTTCGTTTCGTCAGACCTAGATACATCTCAAACCTATATAACACAGTATTTCTATTTATATTCTATATTATAAATAGAAATTTATATTATATTAAAAATATTAGGCAACCATGGTACTATATTTTTCCGAATAAAGTTGTAATACTTAATACTTGCTTTAATAATTGTTTTTGATTGAAAGCGAAAATCGATAAAGTTCATGCATTCGACTTAGTTTTTAACCATAATATTTCAGTTTTAATAAACACCTGAAGAAAGTCGTTAGTCGTTAATCGCATATAGATTTTTTTGTTGTAAATAAGCAAGTGCAAAATTCCTGATAACTACGTAGACATTTCCGATTAGCTCTCTTATTGAGAGCTTCAACTGGTCAATTTTGTTATTGTCCTACGGCATCAATCCTGTTAAAAAATATTCATTATATTTATTTTTTCGTTGTTTCTATTTACCTAAAACTAAAACAAATGAACAAGCTGTTGAGCTAGGCATTTGTTATTACATATTATTAATAATATTCTTCTGGCTTTTTTTTTTTTATAAATACAAAAATGTCCTACACATAAACGAATTGCTCTTCGAACATCAAATGCTCATTATGTCATTTTAAATTAGTTTGTTTATCTTTATTTTGATTTGGATACGTGTTCAACAGCAAGTACAAATTTGTTTTTGTTTTTGTCATTATTGACGGTTGACTTTATCCAAAACTGTGTGAAGTAAGTTATTGCTTTAAATAGATTATTATATAAATATAAAGCTCTGTGACTAAACATCTAAAATTTTAAATTCATTATTTTCAATTATATCTAAAGCCTTCGTATTTCAATAAATGATTAGGTAACTACGAGAGGCTGATTAAATCACATTTTCTTTAAAACAAAGTCAATTAGCACTAGAACAAATTAAAACATAGTCATAAACAAACAATAAGTATCTTACCATTCTTCTGTTTACATATTCTCTCCTATCGTACACGTTTTAACAATGTCTAGATTTGTATCGAAAAAGTCATATTGATAAGATTTGAAACTACATGTATGCAATACTTTGACCATGACCCAATGACATTGCTGTCAATGTTTAAACGGTACATTGATTAAAACTAGATGCATGTACTGTATACGTTAACAAACTACCTTACAGCACAAAATTTACAATTTTTATATGAAAAAAAAATCATCAATACACGATGATTTCTAAGAATATGTACTACTATTTTATATATCCTTTTTTAACATATCTTTTTACAAAGAATGTTGGTGTAAACAAAGTGAAGTTTCCGTCTATTTTTTCAGCAGGTTCCTTTTTTTGGAAAGTATTTGGACAGAGTCACATATTGCCTGTTTTAGTTCTGAACTAATTCTTTCGGTAAACGGTATGTTTTTTGTTTCTGAACAAGGCAAAAATGATGTCTGACATTCTGCAAGACAATCCCTAATGATTTTCGTCATTCCAGATTGGGTGTGTACATTTCCACCAAGTAAATTTCTCAAGTGACGGAACCTTTTGTCGATAGAGTTGTGGTCGGTATTGACTTTCTTTGTTGGTGCTTCCCAATTTGCTAAAACTATACAAATGCGAACAAGGAATTCAAGTTCTAAATGTTCATCATAATCTTTACTAATTTTTAGCTGAGCTATAACATTTGAAACACCCGGAGGTTTATATCCAGTTAACGACTCATTTTGTTTCCCAAATAGTTCTAACATGCATAATATTCTACTACACATCCGATGTTCTGATGCACATTTCAATAGGTCATTGATCAGCAAGACATCCTGTTCCCACGTATCGTTTAACATTTTCTCAAGAACTAAGTGTGCCTCATAGTCTGATCTATCAGAGCTGATTACAAGGTGCAAAATTGATTTTCCATCTGCGGTTTTAAACTTCCATACTTTGTCTTTTAATGTGACGAGATCCAAGTCTGCACTGGAAACAGAGTAGTATTTTTTATCTGTTCCGCAACATTCACCAAATAAACCTTGGTAAAACTGGTATTCCGAATGTTTAACGAAACTAAATGCCGCAGCTAACAAGGTTTTACGTCCAAATCTGCTTGCCCAAAATGCAAAGCACAGCTTTGTATTTAAAAGCAAGAAATATAAAGCACCACTTTTCTCTAATTCATTTTTAAATTTGATTTCAAACTGTTCTTTGTCAAATATTTTACAACTCAGCACTTCAGGTATCATGTTTTTGCAAGATTCGATATCCATTTCTGTTTCTTGAAGACTTATATTTTTTTGCAATTCTATTTTTAAGCGTCGACTTAAATTTTTCCAATCACTTGTATCGGCATCTGGGAATGCATATGAACGAATAATGTCTAAAGGAAAATTACGAACAGCAACATCAGAATACATTCTCAAAAAATAGTCGCTTGCTCCGTCGAGGTATATCTGATGCTTAAACTCAAACATCGTAGATGGCTTTACCAATATGGTATATATTAAGCTTTCTGCTATTGTATGTAAATTTTTGAAATTCAGTGGCTTCATCTCGTTTACAAGATTTTCCGGAGCTACCTTAGTATTTTTTAAATAATCCCGTATTTCTTTGCCATATTTAAGGTCCAATCCTCTACTTGGTTTTAAACTGCCAGGGCTTGTATAAAACAGCAAAAACAGAAATAGAGTCTTCACACCAGTGCTATTATCTTTCTCTATTTCTCTTTTAAAGTGGCGTATTACGTAAGATACTGGATCGGTAAAAATATCTTTAGTTTTGTAAACCTTTTCTGTTTCAAATGCATATAAATGAGCACACAGCGGAAACCCTATCGCACAAATTTTATCTTTTTCTTGAATATCTGCATATGTTGAAACAATCTCAGGATTTTTTATTCCTTTCAATTTTTCAGCAAGTTTGAATTGCGATTCTAAGATCTGTTTTCTTTCTTTGTCTGTTAACGGAATATGACCTGCCTTCAGATAAAAAGGGCATTTACCTATGTTTGTTTTAATTTGCTCACACGCTTCTTGCATTACATCATCTTTAGCTGTAATCAAAAGATGGATATATTTTTTTCTTTGAATTCTTTCAAAGTAAAAATAACAAAAAGAACACCACCATTTTCGCAATTCTTCCGGATACATATACATGTGACCGTCAAAAAGATTGTCAATATAAACAAGTGTGTTTTCCGGTACCTCTAATGACAGAAGATCTACCCAAGACGAAAATTTTAATTTTTTCCAGTTTTTATAATGTCTGTTTTTGGACATGATATATACTGCAGATAACGTTTTACCAGATCCTTGTTGTCCGCTCAAAATCGTAATACCGTATTTTTGAAGTGAGTTTTGACATTTCTTGAGCAATCCTGTTTTCACAAAGCACTTGCGTACATCTCTATAAGCTTGGAGGAAATTGTCTGCGTCTTCTACGAAAAAAAGAAAGATGATTAATATTGCAAAACAACTACTATATAGAAGGTTAAAATCACGGTCGGAAAAGATCACCATTTTTTTTTATTTTGCAGCAAATCGCGGTAGGTTGAATTCGCGGAATATAAAAACGTGTAAAACATAAAATTCAAACCCGATTGAATTTTACAAAATACCGATCATGGTTATTTGTACTTGGTTCATCTATATTAACTCACAAGGAAAAAACCATTATATGGGTTTCATTTTCAAAACAATTTCAAATATATCTAGTGAAATTAATTAAATTTTCGATAAACACACTGGTTTGGGTATTACCCGTTTATAATTATTGTCCGGTTAATATAACAGTTTCTGAAAATGTAACTCACTAGATTGCTTCTGTCAATTGAGTTTTACACCTTTTTACCTACTAGACACTAATGAGTAACTTATATAAACACGCTGAGCCCCCCAATCACTTTGTAATTTACCGATAGCACTGGACAGACAGAATTAATCACGCATCACAACACGGGAACTTGTCAAGTGTCATGCTTGATTACTGCAGTTCTTTTTTTTAAGTCTACGTAATAGGAAGAATGCGCTTAGCGAGGAAAGTTTATATTTTTTTTTTAAATTCAATCTACGGATATGATAAATATTATACTAATTTATCTTATAAAATTATACCCTTATATAATTTGTATGTGCCTCATTAATTGACACAAGCCAGCGATAGTGATTGAAATTCGGCATTAAAATTGTTTTTGATCACTGTTTACCGTAATTTACTGAATTTTAGACTGGAATGGAAGAAAACAAAACCCCAAAATCAGAATACTTTTTAACGCGTACAAATTAAACTATATAACTTGCAGAAAGATGATAATGTTTAGTGGCATGTAGCTTCCATATCGCTTTCATATGCGACGTCTTAATAACGCGTTCCAAAATCAAAACAGAAAATCTTTTTGTCTGTTTTGAACGTTTTACCCCATAAAAGCACAAATATAAGCAAATCAAGACAGTTTAAGCTTTATTCTCCGCATAAAACAGAGAGGACACACGTAACAAGCAATCATGAAACTCTTCAGAGTGGAAATTTACCCCCAAAAACTAACCAAGCATCTCTATATTATGGATTTAAAATTTTAACAGGGTGTTAGGAGAATATACAAGTAAAAGACAAATGCTATATAAATGCTATATTGGTGAAAATGAAGCTGTGTGGCATATCCTAAAAAATAAACAGTATATGTTTAAATGCTAGATACAATGAAATTGTTATTTTCAGGAAGAAAAAAAATCTAATCATTTTCTACAGAGTAAATTTACCCCCAAATACAATGCGGTTTTTGGAAGCCTGCAGTCTTAGTAAAGTTCGACAATGGAATATCTTTCTCCGTTCGGGTAAATTTATCCCCAAGATAAAACATCGTCTTTACAAACTTGCAGCCTTAAAAACTGTTGCAATTGTTTGGGGGTATATTTACCCCAAATACAAGACGACATTTTTAAAAAGTCGAACCCTAACAAATAAACAGAAAATGACTGTGTTACAATTGTTTGGGGGTAAATTTCCCCCAACACAAGTCAACATCTAAACAATTTCTAAGCCTTACAAATAAACAAAAAATGACTGTGTTACAATTCTTTTGGGGTAAATTTCCCCCAACACAAGAT
Organism: Magallana hongkongensis; assembly: GCA_016163765.1. NCBI lineage: Eukaryota > Metazoa > Mollusca > Bivalvia > Ostreida > Ostreidae > Magallana > Magallana hongkongensis. Next base: position 59,555,616 of record WFKH01011925.1, read on the forward strand.
AACATCTTAACAATTTCGAAGCCTTACAAATAAACAAAAAATGACTGTGTTACAATTCTTTGGGGGTAAATTTCCCCCAACACAAGATAACATCTTAACAGTTCCGAAGCCTTACAAATAAACATAAAATGACTGTGTTACAATTCTTTGGGGGTAAATTTCCCCCAACACAAGACAACATTTTAACAATCTCGAAGACTTACAAATAAAAAAAAATGACTGTGTTATTATAATTATGATTATCATACTAAGTCTTTGACCAATTTTGAGAACTTGAGTATCATTTTCTTTCCGCTTTCTCAATGTAT
>WFKH01011925.1:59572182-59596129 GCA_016163765.1 Magallana hongkongensis
TAAATTATTTTGTTTGTTCAAGCATGCGCTCTATGTTTTATGAAAGAAAAACTGCTTGAAAACAAGCTGTTTTATGCTTAAAATGCAAAAATGGTGGGAAAAGGTTGTCTTTACGAAGTCGTATTTCTAAATTGTGGGCACTTGAATCAAAATGAACATTATGTAAAAACATCACATATATATATGTACAAAAAAACCAAAGAATTACAGTAAAATGATGATGTTCATTTTAGGGGGCCATTTTATGCCCTTATCATACATAGTCCTTTAGAAAGTGTTTGAAAACAGATCGCCGCAATCTTCTCAGCTCAACATAGAATTCACGAATTCAATTTTGCGCAAAGCTAATTTCCAAAAAATCGTCGGCATCAAACGGTCACTGGTGATATTCCGCCTCCCGTAGGAATTAAGTTACATGTTTTCTACCTGATTTTACTGCACAGAAATTCGCAATTCCTTATATCCGTTATGATAGGAAACCGTCGCACTGCGCTTCCGTTGTTTACTTGCCTTGACCTATATATATTCTGATTATTATTCTGTTCGTGTTAATTAATAAATCTAAAGAATGTATTATTTTTGTGATGGTTTAAAACAAATTGTCACAAAAAGTCATAATTCCAGAATAAGGGCTAGGTGTGATTCCTATCGTAGTATCTCCCTTGAATGCCAAGAAAGTGGCCAAGAAAATTTTATAAGTTGTAAAGCAGATGTTAAGGTTGATATATGCATTTTTTTTTTTAAAATTTCATTGAGAATTTTTTATGTGCCATCCCATTTTGATAAAATTTAGCAACAAACTACAAAACTTGAAGTGCTGATTTTAGCAATATTTTGATGAAATTATGATATTGCTATGTAAAAAAGCCAATGAAGTAAACAAATTTGAAATTTGTTTCCGTTCTTAAAATTAATGAATATAATTTGCAAATAAATTCCATCCAATAAAATAATTATTGAAGAAAATTGAAATTGTCAAAAAATCCATAATGCCAGAAAAGAGGGGACAATTCCTATTAAAATATCTCCCTTGCGGGGTCAGAAAGTAGTCATGAAAATGATATATGCTGTAGAGGACATCTTAATGTTAATTTGTTTCAAAAAGCAAAGAAATTCATCGACAAATAATTTTACACTGCAACGCCCTGTTCTCCCTTAAATGGTCAATAATATTACTTATTAGGTTTGTTACTGACTGACTACAGAAATATACTAGTATTGGTTTATAAATCTCATAGATGGCGAGGAGAAGCAGAGCCGTCTATGAGATTGATCAACCCAATATATTTCTGTAGTCAGTCAGTAACAAACCTAATAAGTGTTTTGTTTTCCCAAGGACTATTAAGTGACATATTTATTCACAAAAAGCGATGATCTACGCAAACCCATGTACAAGTTGCCTAACATCTCGTCCAATTCAACTCATTTAACTCTTCAAAATTATCAATCTCGCCTTTCAAATACTCTTTAAAAATCTTGGCTTCACCCATGTTTACTAACAATGTTTTGTTGCTATTCAATTTTAAACGATTTCACCCTTTCCTCTGCAGAGATTTGAGCAATTTCGACTATGCCATTTTGTTCTGCTCCAAACACAACAATACGACCTCAATATTCAAAGGGCAACTACTCTAATTTAAAAGAATTTCAAAGGGCAACTACTTACGGTATGCGGTTTCTGTATTAAATAGTTATGAAATGTCGAAATAAGTAGGCGAAGCGTTGGCCAATGACGGCTATATTGCCTAATATTAATTCTCACCGAACCTACATAGAGATATATGAGGCAGTCATGTGCTATGTTAAAACCAATAAAAGTGTAACACTTCAGTCCGAGGGAAAACAATTAGCTTTTCTGTCTATTTATACCTTACATAAGGTTTTCATACTATTAAAAAATCAGAAATATTTTAATATCGGTAACATAAAAAAATATTCAAAATATCTTCAAAATTTAAAAAAATTAGAGGAAATTCGGGCTAAGCAATATCAATTTTAGATTAAATATTAATTTCAATTTAGTAGTATAAGCTGATAGACATTCTGATATTCTGTTATATGATCTGTTTAGCTTTTTTTTTTTTTTTTTTTTTTTTTTAATGAATTTCTTAAATATAAGAAGGATGTCTGATAACATGAAGACTCCTCCCTTAATGATTGAATGGCAGTTTAATGGTAAAGCATTTAAAGTGAATTTGAAATTTGAAACACTGAATGTAATGACAAAATCATACAAAGATCATCTATGCATTGCCTAACACATGTTTTCTTTTAAAGAATACAAGTTTTTAGGTAATTACAACAACTTTAAACATGGTGTGTATTTTCATTTGAAAGGGAGACGATTTGAAGACATGACTACTAATGAAAAGATTGTCACGTGGAATTTAACGGATAAATAATATGTACGTGATGTCTTCATATCTACATGTAATAATTGCATTGTTAAACAGAATGCTTATAATTGTTTAATTTGATCGACATCATTATGGTTTATATGTTAACCATTGATAAACTGTGTATCAACATCAAAAGGCTTAACAGCAAGTGCCAAATTATTTCTATAAACAATTTAATATAGAAAACAAATTTTGGAAAGAAAGAAAGTCATTCATGTTTAATTTCTAATTTTACATTAATTTTTGTGCAAAACATATTTACCTTGTTTTGGACTATTTTCATTTGCATTCCTTCTACCGCAAACTGAGGAATAAAAACATCACATTGAGAACTTAATAAATGTATTAGTCTGTTTAAAAAACTGCGAGTTTGTATTGCATGTGCACTTGCTTTGCATTTTAATTTTCCAATATAAACCTTGCATTTACAATTCATCAAGAATAAAAAGTAAATTATTTAATAACAACTATTACTCCATGTATCAATGTATATTAGAAAAGCCTTTGAGATCTATCAATATTAAATACATACCATCCTTTAACCTCGTGTTTCTCCGGTGTTTCTTTTTCCGTACAACCATGAAAATAGTCACGATAGCAATAAGAAAAACAACGACAGCAAATGTTATAGCGATTACCATACCAGCACTGCAAAGCATAAAAATATTTTAATTTCACAAATTAATTTAATTAACATTAATCATATTTGCCATATACGTAAATTGTTTTTTTTTAAGTATCTTTATGAAAAGCAACACATAATTGGTCATTTGATTCCATTATTCCTTGAATATAATAAATTGGTCATGTTAATGTTTTGAAAATTTTACAGTAGTGAATCAATACATTAACTGTCTATAAGCAGATTTTGCTTTGTCTACATTTTTTTATTAATTTATGTGATAAAATACGTTTAGCAAAGTAAAGATTTGATCATATTCTTAGTTGCTTCCATCAACTGTAACAAAAAGTCTAGGATTTTGGAACTAAAATTTGCTTCATTATCCAATTAAAATAAAAACTTGATATAATGCATCACGCCAAATAAGAAGGTAATATAACTAATTGATACATAACAATTGTTGAGAAGAATAGATGTGGGTTTTTGTTTTTTGTTTTTTTGGGCATTGTATTATCTTGCGTGGTGAAACATTGAATTACAAAAAAGAAAGGCTTTAAAAGAATTCAAAAATAAATTTTGATTTCATAAGCTATTTGATAAAACGTCTGACATTGGGTATACAATACATAATTCATTGAATAAACGTTGCATTTGAACAAAATTTGTTTAATCAACTTCTCTCTCTCTCTCTCTCTCTCTCTCTCTCTCTCTCTCTCTCTCTCTCTCTCTCTCTCTCTCTTTACTTGTTACTTACTTTAAAGGTTTTACTGTGTCAATATTTTCCAAACTGGAGTTTTTGTTAATTTCCTTTGTAGTAAATTGTGTTGATAGCTCGATATTAATATCTGAAGACGTCGTTTGTCTTCTTCTTTTAACTATTTCGTAGCAACCTTTGTCTACAAATAAACATGATAAAATAATGTAAGATTATTTTTTATTAAGAAGTCGGGTTTTCGCCGCAATGACCTATGAATTTAAAATAAAGATTCAAACAGAGAGTATAGGTATGATAAATTGAGTATTTTTTTAAAAAGTATTAGTAATATTGTTTGTAAGGGCATCTTACAAAGATATGCATCAGTGGACTTATAAAGCTGTGGGCACGGGGGGTCCATGTCGCTGCATTTCAAACCACGGTGTTGTTGAACCAGTGCTCCAACAGTATTATATTCTGCACAGTATCCTTTAAAATTACTTGTATATATAAATTCATATATACTTGAATGTCATTATTTGAATACAAGCAATAAAACATAAATTATAACATTAAATTTTATGGTATTTTTCTCAAACATATGCATAAAACTAAGTTGAAGATTACGAAAATGTACAGGTTATTACTAGTTTCGTAAAACCTACATTTATGTGTTTTAATTCTTTTTTATCAGAAAATTTATAAAAATCATTAAACTTTATTTTTTTAAGAGAATGAACAAGTTTTTATGTCAAAATTGGTATGCAACAAGTGTATGCAGGTCATTTATATTAAATTGTAATTTAAAACTAAAATGACAAAAAAAAAGAAGATTATTGTTTATAAACTTTTGTTAGTCCTAGTGTGTGTGAAAAGCTATTCAGAGGTCCAGATTGAAGCAAAAGAACATTTTTGGTCGTTCTGTACAAGAACCAATTTTGCCATATGTATTAGTAACTAGAAAAATGTTTTCTACAATAAAAGCCCAAATTTGATTTATTTTAATCCTATTTCTTAGAGAGGTTTGAATTACCTGCAAAGTTTTCCTGATAACAAAAACAAATACAACTCATATTGCTCGAAAGACTACAAGTTAATCCAATTTTTCAACAATGCGCCTCATCAAGGTTAGAAAAGACTCCTAAATATCCATTCATAATAGTTTCCAATTTAGAATACATGTGTCAGCATAAAGTATATATTAGATTTTACATTCATTACACTTCAACATGCACACATGTTAATTATTGATGACGTGTAATGAGTCCACATTGTCCCCGTGTTTACAAATTATTTTATTGTCTTATCTCTATACAAAGTATTTTTTTTTATCGAAAGATTGTCATTTTTCATTTCAAACTGGTACTTAATGGTCTGAAAAGTTACGCTATTATAGTAATCTTACCAGAAAAAAATCATATTTTTAACAAAACAATATCTCTTTTCTTATTACTCTATCATTTATTTAAAGAAGATACATTTCATGTATAAAATGCAAATAATTTTAACGCGATGAAGGCCTCATGAGAGGTAAAAAAAGTTCTAGGTCGCCTTAACTCTCCATTGTTAAAGAACCTACCTAAAAGTATATTGTATGATGGAACACAAACTTCAATAAAGATCTTTTCAGCTTCGTCTATTAAGCAGTGGTATTGGAATTTCGCTGGTTCACTGCAATTTTGAATGACCGCCAAGGATCCACAATTTTTAATGTTTGCCCTTTTCTCAAGTTCACCCTTTGATTCGGGACAGGAATGAACACTCACCGTAGAATTCTTTGACCAGGAACAGGAACGGCTTTCACATACCTAAAAAAAATTCCAACTACAATATTCAGATTTATTTGGAATTGGTAATTTGTATTTCATGTTAAAGTTCTGGTGGTATCAAGAACAAGATTAAACGCAAGAGGTAAATTTTGTGCTAAAATAAGTATTGTTTTTGAATGAATATTTTGTACACCATAAGTCTATTTTCTTATTTAATTAATATTGTTAATGAAATAAAAGACTTAGAGGGATACATGTGTAAGTTTTCTATTACATGTATTAGTGCTTTTGTCAACATATATATTGTATTAAATTATTAAATTTCATTAATTTAAACAGTTGGACATTGAATACTATATACCATAATATTTTTAATATGAAGATGTATTGTTAATTGTATTTTACTCACCATTAGCTGTTCCAAAAGCAGAACAACAATGCTTAAGGTTGTTATTCTCAATACTGACATTTTGGATGCCTAAAGAAGACGGCAATTAATGTTAATGCATTTATAATAACATGTATGATATGACATTAAGCATTTTAATAATAGATTAGGATACGTGACGTATCCATACATACATGTACAATATACATGTAAAAGGTTTTAACATCAAGAATACAAACATTCAGTGGTACACTAAGGACACGTAATTATTTTTTTCTATAAAGATACAAGGAAACTATTACATCTGCACGACATATCTCGTGAAAACGACATATCATCTTAAAGTAACGACATATTATTTCGTAAAAAGACATAATAACACGTTAAACAACAATTTCTCGTGAAAACGGCATTTAATAACGTAAAAATGGCAAAATATCTTATGTGTACGCCATAGTATCTTGTGAAAACGACTTATTTCATGTATTTCTTGCGCACGACATAACATCTCGTAAAAATGATATTATTTCGAAAAAACTAGCCATTATTTCGTGTCAACAATATATTATCTCTCGAAAACAACATATTTCGTGAAAAGAACATAATATCTCATACTATATCGTCAAATCGGTATATTATTTCGCAAAACACCGTACTTTATCGTATTTTGTATTATTCTAAACATAAGCGCCGACTGTTACACTGTAAACCTTATGTACCAACAATAAAGAGGGCACTAACACACCTAAAAGTTTCATTCAATCATGCCATAAAATTATGTCGTGCGAACGAGATTGTCGTTTTTACGAGATGATATATCGTTTTTACAAGATAAGTTTTGCCCATTTTTTAAAAGATGCATACAGACCTTTACGGTCACCATAGTCCTTAGATTGAACTGTCAGATAGTCTCAATGTTGCATTTAAAGCTACATTTTGGAGTCTTACAGTCAATTCAAGCATTTTTTTTTTCAGCATACACCATAGCACTGAAATCTTATACCGTAGCATTGGCATGGAATCTCATAGCATATCATTAAATTCTCATTCGTCATAACATAACATAGGATAGCATACAACATAATTTTAACTCGACTTTTATGGGTTTTTAGCCCACCTGAGCTGAAAGCTCAAGTGAGCTTTTCTGATCACATTTTGTCCGTCGTCCGTCTCTCCGTCTGTAAACTTTTACATTTGAACTTCTTCTCTAAAACCACCAGGCCAAATTCAATCAAAACATCCTTATGGTAAGATGAATATAAATTGCAGAAATGAAAGACCGATCTTTATTCAGAGAGAAGAAAACCTCGAAACTGTAGAAAAAGTTTTAAAAATCTTCTCAAGAACTACCGAGTCAAATTCAACGTAATTTAGTATAAATAATCCTTATGGAAAGGAATATATAAATTGCAAAAATCATGGGCTAATTCTGTTTCAAATTTACGAAAATAATAATAAAGAGAGAATGGGGGTCAATCAGTTTAAAACTTCGGGTTCGGTATTTCGTATATCGAGAACCAGGCTCTTTGTTTGAAGCAGCCATGTTGGACGCATGATAAACGGGTTAAACTGACAAAGATGAATTTGCTTGTTGTGCAACAGTTTACGTGCGAAGGGAATATTTGAAACATGAAAAATATATTTGTGGCGATTTTGTAAAGTAAATTGAGATAAATATTTCAATGCGTTGACATTTTCACTTGTGACGGTGGTTTTAGCTTGTTTTGATTTTAGTTTCATTTTCGTTTATTTAAACTTGAGGGGAACTATCGCCTGTATTTTAGAATTTTTACGTATCAAATCAAACATAGACTTCGGTATATTAGACAGCTGATTGTTTATCTGCGCAAAATGAGAAAAATGTCATGCACAAACAACATATTATAAAATAGTATTCATTCTTTAGGTAACTCGGCACTTCGCATTACGTAATGGTTGATTAATGCAACGTGTTTTATTAAGATGCTCAGCATTTTCAGTCTAAACAGAGATTATTTTCGCTGCTAGAAATATAAAGGTATATTTATGATGAAAAATAAATTGTGCTCTTTCTTTGTTTTAGTGCATTTTTCCTTTGATTTAAATATTTACAATTTTCTATTTACTAACCTATCTAAGAGTCAAGTTTCGAGTTATAAGCAAGATCCAGAGCTTTGCGCACAATGCTATGTTTGTACACAAACCTGAGGTCATGCTTTAGTTTGTTTATATTTTAAATACTGAAAAGGAAATACCAAGTTTAAAGGGACCTAGACACGATTTCAGATAAAAAATGTATTGTTAGGGGTTTTTTGTACAAAATGGTTTACTTGTGTATTTTGAATGCTTTATCAAAATTTCAATTTTAAATGTCAAGTTACAAGCAATATACGAAGGAAAGAAGTGGTTGTTATGTAAACAAAGCTCGATTCTTATATTTGCTTACAAATAATGTAACGTAAAGAAATTACCATTTCGTAAACAAAATATCTTGTGGCAAACAAGATTAACTGATTCAATGTGTTTATAAATAATTTTATCAACAACAAAATGCAACATTAGATTGAAACTTATACCAATACAACTCATATGTAAAAAATAACAGGACTCGAGCTTTGTTTACAAAACAAAGAATTCTAACCCCTGAAACTCGCTTATAACTCAATATTTGACTTTCAACTTTTGACAAACCAATAAAAACATCCATATTGACCATTCTAGACATTTAAAATGAAAAAAAAAATTGATAAACTTGACTTCAAATCGTGTCCAGGTCTCTTTGAAAATCTTAAGTTAATGTAAAAAACTAATGTAAACAAAAACATTACTCAAACCAAGCTCTGTATCTTGCTTATAATTCTACGATTGACGCTGAAATTTTGGTTGATCATTAAAAATGTCTTGCTAAAAGGATGATATGCTGTAACAACATGTACTTTCTGGTGCGCCTTCTTATACGATGACTTATATAAAATCTACACCAATTTGGATAGTTTTTCAAACACAAGTAAATAAATAGTTCTGACACATTATTATTATGAGGATAAAGGCATTATGGTTGTTCTTAAAAAAATATTGCAGCGGAAAATCATCTTTTAAGTCATTTGTTGTTTTTTAATAAAGATGAAAAAAATGGGTTGGCATTAGTACAATAGACCGATATGCCTGCCAATACGTTGATTAGAATTATCGCTCGTTAACATATCATGTGACAACATTTTTCAGTTAAGTTCATTCATCAGTCAAGTGAGCAAGGTTAAGAAACTCATACGAAATGAATTCACGCCAGGTAAACGACAATCATTTATAATGGAGAAGACCAATGAAATATTTGAATGTTTTTAATTTGGGAATTGAGCGCATTGAGGTACACTTTTCTCCTTTCATATATAGGATTTCTTTAAATAAAATACAATAACTAGTTAGTAGTTGAGGGAGAAAATGTACCTATATGCTCTCATATATTTTGATAGCTTTATAAAGTAGTAGGGAGAAGCTAAAATAAAGGGAACTGGAAGTTAACCGTGAACCCCTACCAAAAATTTAGTTAATATCTTGCATAGGATATTAATTTCGGTAAAATTGGTATTTCATAAAGGTACAATGTCAAAGATTACGTGTATGCAAAATAAGTAAAATTTGGATACTTGACGGTATTTTTTGTTATTCTACCGAGGGGCCATATGCCACAATATCCTTTGAACGCCCATATAAAGCCATTGTTGCTCAGGTGAGCGATGTGGCCCCATCGACCTCTTGTTTAAAGAAAAAAAAGTTTACATTGCAGATTAGTTGTAAATATTTTTATTTTGGCTCAAGTACAGAATACGACAAAGTAATTCTTATGTCAAATAACTCTTGCTTAGTGAAACAATATATATATATATATATATATATATCATTAATCGGTTTGTATATAGACAATAGTATCGTGTTGACGGTAGTTCTTCTGGCAAATTAGATTTTTTTTTTTACTTATTTTTAATTATAAAAGGATAGAAAAGTACTTTTTGTTTTGACAATAAAAGATGAAAAAAAATAGAACGGATATTTATCGACAGTTTGACAGGTCGAAGGATTGATAGGTTGACGCGTCGATGGGTTGACAGGTCGACGGGTTGTCAAGTCGATAAATTGACGATTTAATAGATCAACAGGTGGACAGCTTGACGGGTCGACGGTTGACAGGTCGATGGGTTGACAGGTCGACGCGTTGTCAGGTCGATAGTTTGACGATTTAACAGATCAACTGGTCGACAAGTTGACAATTTACAGGTTGACGGGTAGACAGGTGGACGGGTAGACAAGTTGACAGGTCGACGGTTGACAGGTAGACAGGTCGACGGGTTTACTGGTTGACTTGTCAACTATCGACCTGTTGACCTATATTAATAGATAAATGATGATTTGATTAGACTGATATTATTTAAAATATTTATTATTAACATTTCATATTTTGATAAATAACATGGTAATTAATGTCTAGAACAAACCGATTTACTCATTATAATTTCGAGGGAACTATTTTTGTCTTAAACTGAACTTGACCCTTTTTCGAAATATTTTACTTAAAAATTTTCGAACTCTACTGTATGCAGAGGCGGTTTTGTATAAATATATAAAAAAAAATAGCAAACCATAGCATACCATATCATTAAGCCTTTCTCATAGCATAGCATACAAGTATGAAAGCATTGCATAAAAATCGCATAGCATATCATTAAAACCGCATTCCATAGTATAGAATAAATTTGTAAAATATGTGCATGGAATGACTGTATTAACTGTTACCACTGCTATTATTATTTCATGTTGGAAAAAAATACCATTTATTCATAAAAACGGCGGGGTCCCTACCCCACCGTTTTTTGAATAAATGTTAATGTTAAATAGTAAGAGTTGGAGGAATCTCAGAATATCTTAACAGTCGTTTGACCAGTTCCGAATAGTTCAAAAGTTAAATAGCTAATAATTAATAAAATAAAAGAGAGAGAAAAAGATTAATATCTTTGATATAACTATACCAACCCCGGGGCTTTATGGGCAGGGCCAAATAAAAAAAAAGCCATATTTTCAAAAATCCTTTTTTTCCACTCCCACACAAGTTGAAAAAACTAAATACATGGTTATGATTTCCACGGAGCCCTTTACCTAAAGCCATATAGTAAAAACGTATTAAATCTTAGAAAATATTTTTCTCCACTTCCACAGTAGTGGGATATAAACCAAATGCATGGTTTTGATGTTCTCTAGAGATGCTGCAAACGAAAAATGGCAACAACTGGCCTTGTAGTTAAAACGTTAACTTGTTAACGGACTACGCACGACAGGTGACGCTCGACGACGGACGAAGACCAATTGCAATATGTTGCCTGAGTGATACAGGTGATCTAAAAGTTATCTATGTGTCTTAAATGTACCAATATTTATTATTTTTGTTACATGTAATACAACAGTATTGTGTATCAGTTAATGTGCTATGTTACATGGACATTGTAAGGTAAATTTGTGCATTTTTATTTCTACTTGATTAAAAGCAAAGGCATTTATGATTTAAAAGTAATATACAAAATGAAAGTGTTCAAATGTCACGTTACTTATTGTTATTTTTGCTACGTTTTTTTGTTGGAAGCATGCAATTATAATAATTTTTTTAAATACTTTTTTTAAGGTTTTGTGTTTAAATACCAGACGCGATCCATTCAATGACTGTTGTAGTGACTTTTCAATTTTTTAGAAAAAGTTGATTATGGAAAAAGTGATAAAAGATTCTTTTAACTTATTCAATCCTATATAGCTCATAATTTCAAATTTTGAAAACTATTGTAATGTACAAATACGAGGGTTGCTAAAATAGTGTATACTAGTGGCGTTATACAGTTACTTAAAGACACAGAAAGATGAAACTTGTGCCCAAAAGGGTTCAAGTATTTGCATTATATATATATATATATATATATATATCAAATATTGTATGACATAAATTAGTTAAATGAAAGCATACTCGTTCATAAATTCGACATGTGGCGTAATGTTCAAAATGAAAAGTTAAAATTAACATAAAGATATGAAAATAGCGAGGATGAGTATTTATTACACAGAAGATTTAAAAATAAAATGCATTAAGATTTGTTCATTATCTTATTATTTACCCAATAAATAATTTGGTTATAACAAAACTTTTAAAGGTTTTATAATGCGTTTTGTGACAAGTTTAAGTGTGAACTCCTAGTAAAATGACGACGTCTGCGTTTGAGGCGATCACTAGGCGGATTTTATAGGAAAAACAAAATTACCAAAATCGCCTAGAAATGCATTTAGTGCATAAGTAGTCTAGCAATTATTTATATGAGTATGATGACATCAAGTAGTAAGAAACCCCGACCGATAGAAATGAACGACAAAATGCTGAACGCCACGTTTCGGGAAGACGTTAGGCAACAAGTGCTACAGGGCATGTTGGAGTCGGCAGATCGTTTGTTCTTAGTGGGAATTTTAAAAACAAAACTAGAAGTGCATAATTTATGTGCACTCAGGGTACATTTTCAAAGAAAATATTATTTTTCCAAGACATTTTGGGGTAGAAAGTGAATGTTCTCGTAAACGATGTGACGTCGTTTAACAACGACGTAAAGGCTCTCTATTACCGACGTCGCGTGCACATAGCGCTGCCTGGCAAAACCCGCTGATATAAATTATTTTGTTTCTCAAATAATATATTAAGCACGCATTTGAACTTTAGTGTTGTTTTTGACAAAGTTCAATAATCAAAATACAGTTGTCCGACGAAATAACGCCATTGTACAATGCAATATCATTGTTTTGGTGTTTTTTTTATTCCACATATCTTAAAGTATTTAGCGTTTGTCACCACATAAAATATGCCAAAAAATAAAACATAAGAAAATATTTACATCTAACGAGTATGATTCCCTTTATTTCTTACGGAAACTTTAGTTAATTCATAGCTCTATAGAAACTAACAGGACTGATATTGACACACCCCGTTTATCGATTGGTCAAAACCTACAGCGGCTGAAACTGACAGGAAATTGACAGGACTGAAATCTACACGCCCTGTTTATCGATTGGTCGAAACCTACAGCGACCTTAGAAAAATCACGGACTGCACGATATTATCATGATGATGTTAGACTCAAATTCCCATAGGAGACGATTTGGCTGTTTCTTTTATCTGGCGTACAGATGTACATTAACAGTAATTTAGTTAATTTAACTTACTTTTTATAATCAATTAATTGATTTGTTAAAAGAAAGATGTAAATATAAACAATAAAATGCTTTCTTTGATGATTCATGCGGGTTATGAAGGTAGCGATCATTGCAGAAAAAAAAATTACATAACCCGGTAACGCGGGTTATTTATTTTTTTCTGCAATGTCGCCACCTTCATATCCCACATGAATCATCAAAGAAAGCATTTTATTGTTTAAATAATACAAATAATGCCTAGTACTCCAAATATTATCTGACCTTTTTAGCAACTGCAAATAATAATGCTTTCTCTTTACTTACACTTTCCATACTATCTATCTCTGCGTTCTTCTATACATGAAGCTACATGCATTTTAGTTCTTAAAATGTGTCTGCTTTTTTACTCGTTGTTGAGACATTTAAAATTTATTTACTTTATATTGCACTAACTTTACTTTGTATATAACGTTTTAAATAATACTAAAATATTAAACATTGTTATGCAGTGATCTCCTCATAGTTATTTAAAACGAAAGTAGGGAAAACCATTCTTGATAAATCGACAATTCATATTTGAAATGTACATCTTTAGTATTTAAAATTCAAATGATTTAATGAAATGAAATCATGTTAAATTTATGTTAATTTTAGATTTATATTAAATCCACTTATTCAAAATTTTTGCTAAAGGATTGAAAACGAAAGTAGAAAAATCAATTTAAAAATTAAATCACTTTTGTATTGTCAATCTACATTTTTTCTTTTAAAATTCAGTTCTTTTTATAATAGATTTATATCTATATTTTACTTGTCTTACCATAGAAGCAACTCAATGAAACACAATTTCAAACTGCGCATATGTCCTTCACCAAATTACCTATCCGTATATACACGTTTGTGGTATTTAAATAATACGTTTATAAAGTTTGACGATATCCAGATTAGGATATGAGCAAATAGATATTTTATCCTGCATGTTCAGCAAATTAACATTTGAGTGTGCATATCTGCATAAGTGTGTAAATAAAAGTATGTAACCTTGTGCTTGTGTTGACTTTTAACAATGCAAGAAATAAAAGTTTTGCCGTTGAGAGATCATCATAGACTGAATAATGCATTTGTTTTTCATATTTTTCGAATGCCAATCGAAACTAGAATTATGTCTTTCACAATTAAGAGGATTGTTCTATTAAATTTAATATTACAGGTATCTTACTATTCAGAGGTTGAGACTAGGATGAATTTGTTATAAAATAATATTTTGTTTACATATCCTCTAATAACGTTCATTTTAATTTTAAAGACGCTTAATAAGTTCGCAATATATATATATATATATATAGTTTTTGGCTATGCATGCCTGGTTACGATTTGTATGATTCGTATAATTGAATTCATTTTAGATATATTTTTACGATAATATGAAGGTATGGGATTACATTAAAGCGATAATAATACATTAACATTTGTTTTATTTTCGATCGTCAATAAATGAAACATAAATAATTGTTTTTTAACCACATTAACAGATCATTTAACATACTGAAATATAATATTTAAAGAAACAAAAGTTGCAGAAGTCGAATCATTTATTCCAGAAACCTGAGATTAAAGGTAAAAATAAATTTATTTTCTTTTAAATCATAATTTTGGAAAAATGATAAGAGTTATCACTCTTTATATTTAGTAATCTTATATATCAAACTTGAAAAAACTTTGATTATATTTAGATGACTTTAAATTACTTAATTATCCTGAAAACTCATTTCTTACTCATGAACTTTAAAATCAAAAGCATCAAGAATATACATGAACATCGCAATATCAATATAATATTAATTTAATTTAACAAATCACTATTTTTTTTTTATTTTTTCAGACTTAGTGATTAAAAATGAAATATAATTAATAAACTGTGTTAATTTGAATAATTAAACTTTAAGAGGGAAAATGAATTTGTTAAATTTGTTTAATCATTCTTTAGATTTTGTGGAACACATGTACGTCTTCTTTTGTGGCCCTGCATATCACTTTGCATTTTATTCTCATACCATTACAAGTAAAGGACATATCACACTACTATGCAATCACAAAAAGCACATTACAAACATAATATGTTTCATAGTAAATTAATAATGCTACAGAGAAAAAATCTAAAAATTGGGGCATGTACATTTACCGTTATATTTATTGTAAAGCAGCACTCGAGCGTAAGTTCAAGCGAGTTTACAATCGTTAATAATGGACGATGTCATTTTGATTGTCGTAGGACACACAACAAACAAATGTAAATAAGGAAAAGATATTGAAAAAAAACCCCGAAAAGGCAATATCACAGATAGGATGAACACCTACCATAACTTAAAGTTGCTGTCTTCAGGAGGAACTTATTTGAGGAAAACAACATTAATCTGTTTCATTTAGTCAACTATATATGTATATAAGTAAGAATTTTGGAAAGATGACTAAATGGCAGATTTTTGCCATTCAGGATTTATCACCTTTCAGTGGCAGTATTAGCTACCTTTTAAGTGAGTTGATCGCAGATCTTCATCCTGTGAAACATATAAAAGAAAACAAAACCACAACAAACAAACATAAATATCATCTTAACACTCCGAAGGTTATTTATCTTTTTAAAAATGCAAAACAAAGAAACGTATATTAATTCTATTATGAATCTCTTCATTGAACTGAAAAAAAAACCCATAAGATGGAACAATAATTGCTAAAATGCGCACGCAATTATCGACATTTAAATTTTTTTAAACCTATATTAAGGAATATTATTATTTTTTCTTGAATTTATAAATTAGGATAGAGCAAGCATTATCTACATCTACATGTTTAAAAAACTATATATGTTTCACCGATAACATACATTCCTTTATCACTGACTGTATGTGATTTAAAAAAAAGTTTTTGTGTAATTTCTTTAAATTTTGAATTCAAGAAAGACCAATCAATGTAAACATACATCAAGAATTGTGTTTCTATACAAATAAAATGTTGAATTTACGCCTAAGAGACTCGTTCAAAAATCTAGTTATTATTTCATCTTTCTGAATACTTTTTTATGTATTTTAGAAAATAAAAGTATCGGTCTCTTTGCTTAAAAAATACATCATTGGAAAAAAAATTAGGAAATTTTAAAGGATGATTGTCTCAAGACCGTCAATATTAAGATAAAATGCATTATCCAGAGGTACATGTGTACATTATCTATAGGTATGACTGTTTAGTTTTGTATCGTATTTTCTACGTAATATTGCTAAACTATGTACATGATTGACCATACAAATATACATTGACGTTTCAAAATCAGCCTTGTATAACGTCGAAACAACGGCCGATTATTTACTCAGTGCATCTGAATATGCTTAATCTTAGGATATCGATAAAATCTGTGATAAGTTTGAATATTTCCCTTTATGTTAACTTTATTTTCAATTGTAAATTTTTAAACAAATGATTAAGATACATGTATTTAGAAATACAATACGTAGATTATAAAAATTGGGAAAACCGTATATTCCTGTGTATTTGTAATTTTGTAAATATGCAGTAATTGTCTTTTATGTGTTGTGTTAAGAATGTGTTTTCTATGATTTACAGGTTATATGTTATATACTGTAATAATTTCAAAAATAGGACTGTAGACTACGTTTTTCTTTAACGACGCTGTAAAATTACCACAACAGACATGCATTCAAACTAGTCTAATTTTAGGAGGAAATTATTACAATTACATGTTGTTACGTGATAACTATGAGTATAAATGATTTTTCTGTGGTTAAAGCTTCATTTCGGGAAATGCGCATTGCGAAATCCATTTTAAGGTTAGAGTGTCGTTAAATATCTTTTAAAAAGTGTTTCTTGTCTAGTTAAAACGATTACTAAGACAATGATCGGAATTATTTTCATTTTCTGTTTGACATGGAAACTATCGATGAGCATATGTGGAAGGTAATTTGATATATATATATATATATATATATATATATATATATATCAATGTTTGGGTAATTGACAAAATATATTCTTAATTAAAACTTTATTACTTAATATATAGTTTTCAGGGAACAACAACGTGCTGTTCAGGATCATTTTGGAGTGAAGAGAAATCTGCGTGTGAAAGTAAATTTTAATTCAATCCCATTTTGAAAAGTGTTCTTTTATTTCTAAATCGTTAAATCGATTTGATTTTTTTTTATAGAATGTCCTTTAGGATATCATAGTTTTAACTGTTCTGAAATCTGCAAGTTCCCGACGTTTGGTGAGGATTGTCAGCACATCTGCAACTGTAGCATAGAATTTTGCAGCCATAGAGTTGGTTGTAAAATATCAAACGGTATGTTACCATATTAATACTCATATTGAATTTACAATAAAAATATATCTATATATTTAAATATAAAGTTATGTTTGTTTTAGGGATCTTTAACAGTAGTATTACCTCTATGATCAACAAAACTTCTGAACAAATATACCAAACAACTCAAATGTCAACTGAAAAAGTTTCATCAGATGGAAAAGCGCTCGAACGACCACCTGTGCCTTACAGCATTTTGTACATGATAATTACTTTAGTATGTATCTTTGTTATTTTGTTTGGTTTATTTGTTGGAATTTATTTCTACAAACATTGCATAAAACTGACAAATATAACTGATGAAAAAGGCGAATCTCATTTTAATTTAAATGAGGGCTACAAGAGTTTAAACCAGCTTGATACCAATCGATCGGCCAACAGTCTCCGGGATTCGACTTATCTTGAACCTCTTTTTGATGCAAGACTGCATTATGACGAAATTGAAAACCAGGATGAAATTAATGCAACAGGGATAGTGAGAGTTTCAATAAAGAGACAAAATGAGGAAATCGTTCAAATTTGTACTCGCTCTAAGAGTTGCCATTTACTTATGCATGAACTTGATGAAACAGTTGCTTATAATAACAAACATATTTCATGTACACACTCTCTATAACTTATTTTGTATTGAAAACTTTATACATTTGTTTTGGTTTAAAAGCATATTTCGATTCAAAAATAATATTAAAATTATTTGGAAACAATGTGGTTGCTGTTTGTATGATTGATATTGAATTAAATCAAGAGGGATATTTTAGATACAATTATCATATTTTACTAAATAAACGTTATGAAGCAATTCTGCCTTTTGTACATGTGCTTTTATTACATGTTTGTCAGTTCATTTTATTCAATCTATCTATCTATCTATCTATCTATCTATCTATCTATCTATCTATCTATCTATCTCTTATTTTTAAATTATCAAATGCGCTTTAACTTTACCACTTCAATTATTAAAACCTTGAAAAAAAGAAATTCACATTAGGCCTGAAAAACAAACGATTGATTACCGGTATAAGCAAATGTCAGATGTTAATAACACTGGTATATATATGACATAATTATACAATGTAAGGTTACAATTATTAATGCTGGTATATATATGACATATTAAATGAAAGGTAACAGTCTACTTTTCTATATTACTCAAAATTAAAACGCCAATGAATATTTAGTTGTTACCTTACGATATCGTTTCAATTTATTAAATCATCTTTTTTCAGTCAATGCAAGGGGAGGTTGTAGGATAAATAGTTGTTTAACGTCATCAATACACTCTTTTTTGTTGTATATAGTGGCTTAAATTGCATTTAACATGCTACAAGGTCAATCAAAAATACGAAGACTTTTAATTTGACATAGCTATTATACGTAACGTAATATTATGTTAAAAAGCTGTAATAAAGTATTGTCATTCTATTCTATGCACCAAATAATTACAGAATTACAGTATTGTTGTTAGATAATAACATTTATGTAATCACTGTGCATTTTCTGCTGCAATTGCATATATAAATATATCTTGTCTGTTTCTCTAAATGATATAGCCGTTGTATTGTTTACGTTGGGGTTATTAGTACTACCTATTAGTGCTTTGATTATGACGTCTTCAATAACGGTACTTGTATCACGTGCCGGATACTTCACTTACAAATTTTTGTTTGTAAACAGCTGATGCAAGAATTTGCCTCCCCCTCCTCCAACAATCACCTTCATATTGTTATTCTTCATATAAGTTGTGATGAACTTGTTTAGCCCAAATCAAAATTTATTTTGAAATATTTTGAAATTGTTGGCAATTTATTAATTTTGAACACAAACATTTTTTGTGGTATATTAAATTATATGTATTACAGTCTGTTCTCTTGTTGATCAGTTTACAATGATTTAATTATGATCATGGAAGATCGTTATACTCCTTATTGTAATAGAATAAAATATGATTTTTGTGATCTCCCCTATTTACATTAATGATTATGTTTAAACATAAAAAATATATATATATATATATACTGACTAAAAACGTCGACGTCGCCGTATGTCACGGCGCAATGAGAAGTACATGTACAATTAAAAACTGCTGTGATGTCATTCCTTTGTTCCAGCAGTCTAAAAGTTTACCTGTGACAGTCTGATATTAGTGAGATTCGTTATATCAGACCGTTACCAGTGGTTACAGTATTGATATCCTTCAAAATCGGACTGTCAGGTAAATCAACAATGCAATTCAATGGCAGTGGGATTAAGTACGATATATGCCGGCAAAAAGTAACCCGAGTTGTGTTTGATTTGCCGCAAATAGCAATAAGCAATAAGCAATAAGGGCAAATCTTACTTTTTGTTCATTTAAAATACCAGAGGATATAGAGGTCAAAACGTCAAGTTTTCTTAATTGACAAAAGGGTTTGACAAAAAACATGACAGTTTTATTTGCAACGTGCATTATCAATGACATTAAACAGAACCCAAGAGGCAAAAAAAAAATTATTAAAAAACCAAACAACGGCGGCATTCCTACATCCAGACATGTGCTAAACTTAATAGGACCCGACACATTAATGATTCATAAGCATTTGGTCAATTGCTTATATGTCATAACTAATTAAGAGTGTTTAGAAGGTTATTAATAGCACATGTCATTTCAAATTTGTAATAACGCCCACCCGGTCAGGAATTCACCTTATACATAAATCAATTAATCTCATTGAACTTCTTTTGATTTAAATTTCGATCTAATGATTAGATCACCTATATTGTTGTGTTTACCTTATACAACCATTGGATGTGTTGTGAATAATGTTTAGCATACTTATTCATGTTGTACGTTATCTCAGTATTTTATAAGCCGTTTCCCTAACCTTATTATGCATGGGTTAAATTTGGTAACCAAATACTACGTACAGCCTTTTTATTGTTTTTCGTCTTTTGTTTTTTGAGAAGATCCATTTTATTTGCAGAAAAAGTTTCTTGTATAATAGGTTCAATTTCTGATTTTTTAACTTCTTTTTTTCGAGATTGAGTTTTGAAATCTTTAAAGAATCTTTGTAATACACCTTGCTCACTACTATTTCTCAGATGTCCCTTACATTCTCCATTAAAAAGGTCATTGAAAACTGATCCGTTATAAGCACTTTGTCTGTGCAGGTATTGGAAGCTGTTAGTAGGTTTGATATATCAGAGAATGTCTAATCGCTGGCTATCTGAAAATCTTGTTCCTTTGTATATGGTCGCGTCTCGGAAATTGACATTGGTGTGAGATAACTCGATAAGTTGATCTCAGATATTTATGACAAGAGTTCCATATGTCAACAAATTCTTAAATTTAATCCGGGCTTCCATTAAATAGAAAAAAAAAACCCGTCATCTCTATATCTGCCGTGATAACTAAGTTTCGGAAGGCCCTCAACAATGTCGGCGCGCAATGCTCCCTACCATTACTTATCCTCATACTCTGCTTCCTTTCAACCCTTTCGACCAAGTAATATAACTTGACTTTTGTTGCCTCAATATCTTCTGGTATTTTAATTAAACATTAAATATAAGATTTGCCCACATTTAAGATATGCCGGCATCTAAGAATTGCCGGCAAATCAAACACAATACGTGGTTGCTTTTTGTCGGACCAATATCGGCCATCGTATGAAAGGCAGAAAAGTATTGATATACAGAAGGGGTATTTTTATAAACTATGCATGCATCATTTTGACGTCATGTTTTGAACGTTACCGTGCTCCGTGGTGACAAAACATGTTGTTTTTAAAATCGGGTAATAGAAATAACTTTTCATCAAATGGACTGAAAATTCTCATATCAATAAAATAAGTGTTGCATAGATTAATTTGTTAGTTATGACTTTTATAAAAAGTATTTGATACACAGTTACATGTACATTGTATTCGTATTTTTTATTGACCCTCGTACGATACGCTTGTCAACATTCTTTTACATAGTACTGGGACTCTTTTAAGGGATGTCAGCAGTTATGAAGTCAGTTTTATTTGTATATTACATGAAGATAGTTTTAATTATCTACCCGGTTTCAACTAAACCTCTTTTTTTTTCAATGTGATGAAAAGGGTCAATTTTATCTGCTTCCAAAAATCCACAAGGAAGAAATGCCTGGTCGCTCTATAGTTAGTGCCATTGGTCATCCCACGGAGAAAACATCTTATAATAATCTAAAATTTATAGATTTACATCTCCGTCCACATGTAGAAGATTTGCCATCATACCTCAAGGACACTACAGATTACCTGAATAAAACACCTTTCTCTGGCCTGCCAGACCATACTCTTCTCGTCACAATAGACGTCACGTCCTTGTACACGAATATCCCTTACGATGAAGGTATCGAGGCCTGCAGGGAGGTATGGGACAATAGTACGATTCAGCATCCGTCAACCGAATCTCTACTCAAGCTCCTTGAACATGTTCTCAAACTGAAAAATTTAATGTTTAATGGTGAACATCACATACAAAAAAGTGTAACAGCTATGGGCACCAAAATGGCCCCCTCTTACGCCAATATATTTTTTGGAAGATTGGAACGCAACCAGATCCTTAGAGCTCTTTTCAAATTTTTGAGCTGGTTGCGGTTCATATAAGATATTGAGATGAAATGGGTCGAAAACCGAGACTGCCTTAATGACTTCATTACCTTTGCCAACTCCTTCCATAATTCGATTAAAGTTACAGTGGACATATCTAGTTCCAAAAATGTATTTTTGGATACTACATCAACTCTGGAAGATGGTAAAATAAAATTTAGTCTCTATACGAAACCCACTGATTCTCACCTCTATCTCAAGCCATCGAGTTGCCACCCTCCCCTACTTTTAGAGGAATTCCTAAAGGATTAACAACCCGAATCGGACGAATCTGTTCTTCTGATGAAATCTTTGAAGAACAGAGCAGGATATAAAAATCCCATCCAACACGAACAGTTTTAAAAGGCCCATCACGGGTCGCACCTACAAGATATTTGGCAACACGTCTTGCCAGACAGACAACTGCATCTTTCTCATCAGTTGAAAAGTTTGCTCAAAGTAATACGTTGGTGAAACAGGTGACCTCCGCAGAAGGATCAACAACCACCGCTCTACCACAAAAAAAAAACAACAAAAAAACAAGAGGCCCATAAGCCACATCGCTCACCTGAACAACAGTTCCTTGTAACATTCTATTTCATAGCATATGTTCTTTGAACCCCTTTCTGGGGCCCCAGTATTGGTCCGGGATTTATGGTTGGCTTTAACAACTACACTTTTTGAGGATCCTTGCATAGTAATCTCACAAACTGTAGCATTGTAGTTCTCAAGAAGAAAATTTTTAAACATTTTCCATATATATATATTTCTATGTTAAACTTTGAACCCCACTTAGCGCCTCAGTATTGGTCTGGGGGTCTTGGGGCCCCAGTATTATTCCGGGGGTCACGATTTTACCAATTTAGAATCTACAATAGCCAATGATGCTTGCATAGTATTCTCACAAACTGTTGCACTGTAGTTCTTGAGAAGAAGATTTTTAAATACGTTCCCTATATATTTCTATGTTAACTTTGAACCCCTTCTTGGGCCCCAAAATTAGTCTGGGGGTCACGGCTTCCACAATTTAGAAACTTTACAATTTGAGAATGCTTGCATAGTAATCTCACAAATTGAAGCATTGTAGTTCTCCAGAAGAAGATTTTTAAACATGTTCCCTCTATCTTTCTATGTGAAACATTGAACCCCTTCTGGGACCTCAGTATAAGATCGCTTCTATAATTAGAATTTTCACTATTTGAGGATCCTCGTATAGTAATCTCACAAAATATGACATTGTAGTTCTCGAGAAGAAGATTTTTAAACATGTTTCCTATATATTTCTATGTTAAACTTTGAACCCCTCTTTATGCCCCAGTATTAGTCCGGGGATCACGATTTTAACAGTTTAGAATCTACAACTGCCAAGGATGTATGCATAATAATATTCCAAACTGTTGCATTGTAGTTTTCGAGAAGAAGATTTTTAAACATTTTTCTTATATATGTTTAACGTTGAACCCCGGGGCTACAATTTAGAATCTTCACTATACATACAAGCTTATGTATAAATATTTGCATTTTTGGTGCAGTGGTTCTTGAAAAGAAGATTTTTAAACATTTATCCTTTTTATTTCTATGTTAAACTTTGAATCAAGCCTGGAGCCCCAGTTTTAGTATGGGGGTCACGATTTTTATAATTTTGAATCTTTACTATACATACAATCTTTTGTATAAATATTGGCATTTCTGGTGCAGTGGTTCTTGAGAAGAAGATTTTTAAACATTTTTCCAAAGTATTTCTATGTTAAACTTTGAACCCTGCCTGGGGCCCCAGTTTTGGTCCGGGGGCCACGATTTTTACAATTTAGAATCTTGACTATATATACGAGCTTTTGTGTAAATGTTGGCATTTCTGGTGCAGTGGTTCTTAAAAAGAAGATTTTTAAACATTTTTTCAACGTATTTCAATGTTAAACT
>WFKH01011925.1:59601129-59614750 GCA_016163765.1 Magallana hongkongensis
ATATATATATATATATATATGTCCTATTTAGCTTGTAACTCTTAATAATGAAAAACTCGGACAATAAAATCATTTACACGATTTTCCTAGATCAATAGATTTTGTACCGTTACATATACCAGTAGCTCAGGTATAAATTTCCAATAAAACAAAAAACTGGCACAGTTTTAAATAATTTAAAAATAGTAAATATCCAGAAAAAATTAACAAATTGATCCTATTTACTGCAAACGTTTTCGCCATTCCTGGCTCTCAGGCAGTTATGTACAAATGACATATATATTACGTAGTAACGGCAATAAGCAAAAGTTCATTGTGACGTCACAATAACGTAAAAGTAGCTGAAAGTAAGTCACAGAACAAAAAGGCGCTAAAATAATAATGGCAAATGTTACAAATGATTCAATTACATCACATGCATATAATTAATTATATGCATGTGATGAAATTGAATCATTTGTAATATTATTATTTTAAGACACTGTCTGTTCCAAAAAGATTAATATTATAAAAGCCGTCACGACCGTCCACTCCTCTAACGTGAGCTTTATTTCCAAACTGTCAATTCTTAATTTTTATAAAAGTAGGAAATTCCATTATTGATAAAATGTTGATTCCACCACTAGCTATGTAAACGTCTTGAATGTTCTGAAAAGTAACATTAATCAACTACTTACGTATTGATAAATATAAAATCTTTTAGTAATAAATCATTTATGCTTCTACATAAAAATAGTTATGATGTGTGCAAATTAATAGCATGCATATTTGCATGATTTAATACAATTGTCATAACAACCACAAAATATTACTTTAATACAATTAAAAATTAATTATAAGGGTCAAATTACTCTGAGAGATTTTAAGTCATTCTAAGGTTTAAAGCTGATGTTCCAAGTGTCGAACAGCCTTTGCAATGCATTTTCGAATTCCAGTGTTCATTTTTTCCGAAGGAATTAAATCGATCAGTCCCATCAATTCTTCCTCAGATAACTTCTTGCACTGATTGCATTTTGCTTTTTCCAAAATTGTTAACAATGCCTTTTCCATATTCTTTTTGTCTTCTGGATTCCGAAGTATAGTCTTTACAAGATCATAATGACATTCTTGGTCTGCTCTTTTTTCAGCGTCTGATTTTTGTTTTGGATTAGCGCCATATTGAATGAAAATTACAACCCTAACACAACACTCCAGTTCATCACTTGCATTCATATCTTTCAAACTTTTCACAGAAAGGTGCAGAAGCGAATTTCCATCCTTATTAATAATATCTACGATGTTTTTATAATTTTGCAGAAGTAACAGAATGCTTCGTATTCTGCTATGTTTTGAACAATTTGCAGCAATGCTGAGAGGTTTTTCACCGTTCACATCTTCTTGGCTAAGCAAGTCTTGTAATATTTTTTGTTTTAAACAATTCTCAACATTGCTCAGATCTGTGTCACCGCTCACATCTTCTTGGCTTAACTTTTCAACGCTAATGCCTTTAAAAATAATTTCTAAATAACTCGCACATGTTTTATCATCATTGTTAGACTTTAGACAGTGATGCAATAAATTTGAGCTTTTCTCATCTTTTATCTTTAAGTTTGGTGTGAACTTTAAAAGGAGTTTGATCACTTTATCCCTTTGTATTACTTGTTCGACTGCAAACATCAAAGGTGTGATTTTACGTTTGTTTTTTGAACTGGGGGGCATTTTATCATTTAAAAGTTGTTCAACGGCAACAGACAAAAACTCATCAGAAAAATCTGATGTCATCAGAAGATGTAAAATAGAATTGTGTTCACTCTGATCCCGAAATTCCACTACACGGTCTTTTATCATTTCAAAATTATCGTACAGCATCCCATTGATTTTTTTTAAAAGGCCCTCATTTTTTGCACAGCATTTGCCATAGAGTACAACATACAATTGATAACCAGGATTAATGTTTCTTTCGCTGACGATTTTGTAAAAATGTTCTGTTAAATAGCTGAGGTTGTTGCAACTAGACCAAAACAAACAAGGAAGCCTCACAGAAGAGCTTTTGTTCGCGACAGTGAACATTTTAGATATTGTTTTTTCGTCTCTTTTGATTAGTTCTGAACAAAAACAATCAGCAAATTTTCTATTCTGGAAACATCTGCAAGAAAATACATCAGACAATTGCTGGTCAAGTGTTTCGTATAGTAAACGCGTTGCAAGTGTTGACATTTGCCCTTCTTCCAAGCTTTCATAATCTTGATGACGTATTACATCAATTGGAAAATACTTCAATGTCTCAGTAATGTACGTTTCACACAAATAGGCACCCACGGCTTCATAAACGCTATCATGGACAAATTTGTATGTGTGTTCACCGACTAATTTAAAAAACGCATCCGACAGTCTTTGAGCCTCACTCTCCAAGTCTCTAAAATTGAATGGATCGAAATGTGTGAGTATGTTTGGTGAAACTCTTTCTAAGCACCGTTTACAGAAAGTTTCATTTTGAATTTGAAATGATTCAGGATTCCCCATCCTCGTATGCCACTCATAGAAAAAGAGGCAGAAAAAAAGTGATTTAACTCTGTTACTGTTGTCACTTTCAATCTCATCTTTAATCTGAAGTTTTAGATACTCAATTGGACGAGAAAAGAATTGAAAACCCGATTTCCGGTATTCTTTACCACATACGTATAAATGTGCACAAAGTGGAAACCCAATTGGCCCTTTCAAAGTCTTTACTTTTCTTTTAAATTCAGCATTTATATCTAAATCTGTGTTTCCTCTCTTTCCTTTGGCAAACTCAATTTGTCTAATCAATATTTCATCTTTTTCGTTTTCTGTTAGAGTGCTTGTGTCTACTACTAATTTTTCATTTAGAATTGGTGTCACTTTATCCATATACGTGCAAGCTCTTTCTATCACCTTTGGTCGCGCGGTGATCAAAATGCGAAGACGGTCTGATCCTAATTCACCAACATTGGCCCGGAGATATTTATCATAAATTTCCTCTAATTTTCCCCACCAATTTTCAAGCTGCAAATCCATTGTTCTTCGTAAAAAAATGTTATCAATAAAAACTATGGACTTTTCATCTTCATCTATATATGACAATTCTTCCCAAGAACGTATGTTTCTAAAGGTGCTTTTATGCAGTTTTGCCCTAATCAGATGAACGGCAGCCATTGTTTTTCCACTTCCAGGTGGTCCTGTGAATATGACAATACCATTTGTGTCAAATATTTTCTTTGCCTTCTTATAGGTTTCCGTCTCAACAAAGTACTTGTCCATTTTTTGGTAATATTTCAAATATCGTTTGCTCTCCTCTGAAACACAAAGAAAACTTGATTAATTATAGAAAAAAAAATATTTATTCAAATGTTGTGAAATAGAGCAATGTTAAAGAACATGTCTTTAATTAAAACACGATAAAAACTGCTATTAACAGGTTATAATAATGTGTTTACTTTTATCAAACTAAATACACCCAGATTTCAGTAGGTAGTAGAGTGTAATACATCTAGCGAAAATTACATGTACCACACAATAGTCTCAGAGTAAAGGATATATACCTTTTGATCTATTAATGTACAAATTACGTTTTGTGCGTTTTGTCAAAAGATAATTTGATTGAAAATATCGGAGAACTTGCCTTCATTTTCTTCTCGATAATCTTCATCACTCTTAAATGTAGCTATTACTATATTTAAAAAAAACAACAAAAACATAACAATAAATAATCCGGCATTGGCATTGTTGTATTTTTTTTTTTAAATCTACTGTTAATGAATAGTAAACTAAAGAGACATTTTATAAATTTATTATCAATGCATAGAAATACGTGTATAACATGAATCGAGGTACCTCTATTGCAAAATTAAGCAGTAGAATTAACTTCAATGAATGTAGAAAGGTAGATAATAAAGACAAAGGTACAAGATTAAGAATACAAGTGATGATTTGATAATTCTTGTTTCATGTCAATTATATTAAATTTCATTTTGAAACTATTTATACAATAAAATATTCATTTAATATCCAACAAAACACAACTAATTTCAAAGTAAGTTTTCGTCTTTCATTTATATCTTTTCATTTTGTCAAAGATTATAATGTCAGGTCTTAACATCCAGCTTAGTTCCTCTGTAATTAAATTAAATATTTTTTGTATCAAAATAGCTTACTAAATTTATCAGCCCCTGTAGCTGTTTCAGTGGCCTTCGTTAATGGGGATTTTCTTTCTAGAAAAAAAAATTACATTAGAAATAAAATCATTTCATTGACCCAACAAAAATCATCAAAGTGCACTAAAAATAAATGAATAACTTGATTTTAGAAATTAGATGTAGGATCTTGTTAAGCGTTAGGTGTAATGCAAATTCAAGGACTGGTCCTTTATCTGAGGCCGATAAATTTTTAAGATGATTACATGTATATGACAAAGATATACATGTCATCCTGTTAAATATTACATAAGATTTGTCACTCAATATATTTAAAAAATGCATTAGCAGGCCCGTGAACATTTTGAGCTATATACAGTAATCAAGTCAGTGCAATTTCTTTAGTCATGATTTAACTATGTAAACTTCAACCCCGATTTATGATTAATGCATCTTGATATTAACAAAACGTTCTTACTTTGCTTAGAAGGTTGAACTTTTACCAAGTTTAACATTTATGATGGTCTAAAAATTACAAAATGATACCACATACCTAGTTTAGAATATTGTAAAGTAATCAAATAATCTTAGTACATGACACCCAGCCATCGTACAAAAACCCTGAGCCCGAGGGCATACAATTTGTAATTAAGAAGATAAGTTTATCCAAAACATTAGATTATGTCGACATTGCCCAGGTTTTCGGTGGGTTTTTTTAAATTAAAACTATAGATCTTATTATTTTGTTATGTTAATATTGGGAAAATGAGGATTTTTAACTTGGTCGTGGAGTAAACTGAGGCAAATGTTTTAACTGCTTCATGATGATCAATATCTGATGGGCGATATTATATTAATTTGAAAATTCAAATATTGAAATTGTTTATATCAATTAACATCACAATGATAAGAAAGATAAGAAAATATTCTTGGATCCGCCAGTACATTTTTTATAGTGCATTAATTTTTTTAATAACATATTTCATATCATATGCTTCACCTTGTTGCCTTCATATTGAGCAATCATTTTCTATAGGGCATTAGACCATATGCAACTTTAGGAGGTGATATTTTGACTTTCAGAAAATTACATCGCATAATTATTTTCATATTGAAATCTTAAACAGATTTTTCCGACATACTGATATATGTGATTCTTTTTCCTTAGATAAAAAAAACCCCCATAGATACATGTATTAAAACGGTAAATATATTATGTTTATTTACCAAAGGGTTTAAATAAAAGCAGTTTAAATGATAACATATTTTGTTTTTCAATCAGTAAGAAATGATAGGAGCCCACAAGACTAGACTAAGTGTTCTTTTTATTATGATTAACAATAGTAAATTTTATAAAAAGTCTTTATTTTTTGAAGAAACTGTCATTTTCACTCATTTTATAAAATATACAGAAAGTCAATTATAATTTATTTTTAATTCATTTTATTCCATGTCGAATGAAATATATATAGAATGTCTATAGTCTTTTCTAAAAGCGACAATCAGTGAACTTGTTTTCCTCTTTAAAAAATGTTGTTGTTTATTTAGATAAACATGTAAGTACCTGAACAACTTTTAACCTAATTTAAAAAATGAATATCAAAAACATTTTCATTTTCTCCATAATATCATTAAAGTAATATTGTACAAGAAAAATATATAGATATATAGGGTGGTGTTCTTTGAACTGTCATTTTCAATAAATTATGCAGAAAGTCAGTTATAATCAGTTATAATTCTCCGAGTTTTTTCCATGTCTGTGGAAAAAAATTTATATAGAATGCCTGTAGTCCTTTCTAAAAGCGATATTCAATGTACTTGATTTCCTCTTGAAAATGTGGGCAACTTTTCACCTGATTTAAAATGGAATGTCAAATAATGTTTCATTTTCTGCATGATTAACTTGTAATAATATTACACCAGAGAAAAACTTACATCTCAATTCAATTACACGTATGGATTAAAAATCGATCTAGCGCCAAAGAGACACTTGTTCTCTAAATTAAAAAATTACAAGATCTTGACCAATTTTTCATAATTATGTAAACTAATGGTTTGCAGACAATAGAAATAAAAAAAACAACCATAATTTGCTGACTGTTTTTGTGGTTTATTTATTGTAGATATAAGTGTTATTACAATTTAGTTGTTAGCATCACAAAGCAATTTAAGAACAAATTCCACTTATTTCAAACTGCAGTAAAGGCAGTAACGAATTAATCAGGGGGTTGTTATACTAATAAAAAGTAAACCAAATATTATGTTTTCCAAAAAAAACCGAAACCTTTGTTTTCTTAACTTATAAAACGTAATTATACGTAAGAGTTCAATAACATCAACTTGCCTTTATCACCTGCCGACGTACTGATATCTTTTGGTGGCCCTAAAGATGTTAAAATAAGAAAAGAAAAAAAAGCATTGAAAAGTGCATGTATGTAAATAGTTGCACGTTATAATACTTGTATAATGCATTATCTAATGATTATCATAAGTTTCTTATATCTTGACATTCCCTGTATTAAGGGTGAATTATTCATATTCTGGAAAATTATGTACCAAGGTCTTTGTCGCCAGTTTTTGGAATTAAGTTCATTTGTTCTTCTGGATCTTTTAACGTGTCGCCATTTCTATCTTCACGTGTACGCGCTTTATGTCCTGAATTGTAGAAATAAGAAAGTATCTACATATACTGTATTGTTTTTTTTAATCATTTAATATAGATGTTTTTAATTTAAGCTTACTTCTCCATATTATGAATACTGCAATGGCTATTACAGCGCAACATACTACAATCGCCACTGAGATCAATACTGCAGGAATTATTTTGCCGTTCCTATGTTTCAATGAAAAAATATGATTTTTTTAATATATGTATTGCAGAAATATTTTTTGTTAGAACAGATGACATTTATCTTGAAGCCTTGTGATGAACAGTATCAAAACATACACGTACAGTGTGTAAGATCACTGCATTCAAACATTTTATAAACAGTTATGTTTCTCCATTCATTCTTGTTTCTTAATCATTAAATGTTATATTTCATTGTAAACATTTAAAACTTATCACTCGTGTACTATGATTTAAAATTATAAATAATAATATTTTTAATTGCTAAATGATCGGATAGTCATTACATGAAAATTATGTATGAGCTGTTAGTAATGAAACTCTTACTCTTGTTCTGGCTTTTCAGATGTCGACGTCCTGTTACTGTATACAATCTCATAACAGCCTTGGTCTGAAAATGTAACATAAAATACAGGTAAACTACCTCCAAATGTGATTTTTTAAGAAAAAACTAAATCAATATATATAAGAAATGTGCAATATCTAATATAATCATATATTTTATTTTTTTTCTGTATAAACTTTAAGCGAGTATATTTCGATTACCTTGTGCATAAAATAAATAGAAATTTTAGTGCAAACAAATAAACTATAATGGGAAACAAATTTACATGTTAAACATGATGAAGTTTGAAAGAAATGCAACCTTACATTTGTAAGCGACCGATGAGTTATATATCTCAGTACAATTCGGAAATTTGTCCTCGTTACATGGAGCGCGAGAATGAGATTGAATAACTCCCCCACCGACATTAAACTCAGTACAACGTCCTAAAAGAAAACACAAATTAAAAAAAAAAGTTTTAATTAATCATTTCCAATTATTAGTATTATTTCATCTTACAATGCAGTTTTAAAAAATACGCAATAAGTATACCTTGAATTAATTTTTGTGGTGCACACACTTCTATCGTCTCATTTTGGAACACGTTTATCAAACAATGATAAACAAATTTCTTAGCATCCGAACATGTTTGCTGAGCTGCCGTTTTATTACAGTTCTTACGCTGAGCAGCAGTTTCCCATTCTTGTTTAGTAGTTGGACAGAATTTCACTTTTACCATACTTTGGACGGCTTCAGTACAGGAACCTTTCCCTTCTCTACATAACTATAGTAGGAAATTAAGGAGATATGTTTTGACATCTCATTAACGAAAAAACAACTTTTATGGAAAATCGATTTTGTTCATTCACATTACATGTATTTTTATGTACATGTAGCTTGCAATTATACATACAAGTAGTGTAATTACCTGTAGAATCAATGTAAGGAGTATCAGTGACACAGGAAAACAAGGGTTCATTTTACCTCTCTAAAATCAAACGTTAATTATAAGTAAGCAATTTTTTTTTTTAAATTATCAAATTGAAGATTTCATGGCGTTGCAAAATAAATGTATAGGAGTAAATGTTCATGTACACTTTGCAACTAAATTCAAGACAAAAATGGAGAGGACTGGTCGACATTTATCCATATTTAATCATATCTAATACAATGTCATGGTATATTTTTATCAATCATTTACAAAAGAGGGATATAAGTTTATTACATAAGCTACATATATATAACAAATGAGATTTGTAATGATTATAGGTTGCAATTTCTTCCTTTTCACATCAAAGTTTCAGTCAAACAGTTTATTTTGCGCTGGTTTGAGTTGTGAATAATCAGATCATATCGAAAGTAGAAATTCACAACCAAGAACTTTTCATTTAATTAAAGATGCTAATTATGCATATGATGAAATTAATTCCTCCTATGATATTTTAATGGGGGAAACCAAGTCATTAATTAAATTTAAAATGTAAAAATCAAATCGAAAGTAAAATTCCAAAACAAATTGACATCGAATGTTTTAAATCAATATTCAAGCACTGATATTTTATTCTTAATCGAAAGGATTATTATCAATTTTGCAGGATACATTAACAAGTATTATTCGCGTATCTGGTAGCGCTTACTGTTTGATGATCATAAGAATACTTCAATCTCCTTCCGTCCATTTCCTGTAAAGGGCATTATCCTTACTTTATTGCGCAGCTGCAAGCAACTTGTGACCTTTCGTAAAAACCTTAAAAAATATCTAAAATTTGTATTCATATATAAATTAAATATTTCAAAGAATATGGTACTTCGTTTTTCTGTTTAAAAAACTGAAATCTGAATAACTAGACATTTTTTTTTAAATTGTTCTGAAAAATAACTCAATCGAGTGCAGATATTCCTTGACCCATTTAAACAGATACCACGGGTGCATTCACCTGGAAATGTACTGCGCGAGAATAATGGAAGATTTTTTCGTCCTTTACTAATTATGAAAGAGCGATTGGCTATATTTTACATCAGTATGTTGATGAATGCAAGATGCGCAAATTAATATCTGCATAAAATCGCGAGAACCACTCCTCGAAGGTTTTAAAATCTCGATTTTCTTTTTCTGACATATGTGAAATATGAAACTATGATCAACAGTCTGTTCGCGATTTCACATTCTCGCGATTTGATGCAAACCATCGGAATCGAGGAATTAATTACTCGCGTAAAATAAGTAATTTACAGTACACAATCCACAAACAAGATTTTTTTTTGTTAGTTTGTTAAAAAAAAAAAGGTAAGAGCCGATAGTTTCAACAAAGTAGAATTTATTCAATATAGATTAAAAACAGGAAGAAATGCTAATTCTAGATTTGTAGCGAATTTATATCATTAAATATGATTCACAGTAAGCATTATTTCCTGGTGTTTTCCTCAGACTAATGATGCTTACGCTTGCTTTATTCTTAACGTTCAATGTATTTAAGTTTACAGAGAATAGTTTTTGCACAGGGTAAGTCCTTCTGTAAATTAAATTCGTTAAGAATTTGTTATTTTGAAAAGCTTAAAATTTATTTAGTTTTCTTTTTCAGCGTCAGTGGAAGAGTGTGTTGTGATGGCTTTGCGCTAAATTCCTCAACTGGACTATGCCAAAGTAAGTGTGATAAAATTTATGGACTGAAATTTATAGACAATGTACGTTATTTGAACACATGTATAGTTTATAACCATTTAGATTAGATAAATAATTGTTTAAAAGCAACGATATGATTTACTTTAAAACTTGACTTGTCCACGGCAGTGACAAAATGTTGCTTGATGGCATTGGAAACAATAATTTAATGATCTTAAAATGCATATATTTACACAATAATAAAAATGTGGCATTCACTACCTGTGTTTATTTAATTTATTATAAAATCTACTTATATGGCGTAACCATTACTTGTTTTAGGGTGTCCATTAGGGTATTATCGCTTCAATTGCTCCGAGAAATGCAACTACCCAACATATGGAGAGGACTGTCAGTATGAATGTAAATGTTCCCAGGATACATGCAACTTTGTAACTGGATGCTTTCAGAGAGGGGAACAAACTTCAGACATTCAACAATTACGTATGAATGATTTATTTTTGAGTTGTAAGGTTTTTTTTCAAAATTTAATAATATTACAAAGTTTTGGGAGCTGTTAAAAAGGTATATTTCATTTATGAAAAATAAAAAAGATCACAACACTTCATAAATGACTAGAGTTCGGAGACTTATTTATTAGAATGTATCTGAATGTCTTAAGTACCAGGTGATTTTATGCATTTTTTGAAGAAAAAAAAGTATGTTTTGATAGGGTTTTAACTTTCGACAAAATAAATTGTCGTGTACGTTTATACAGTTGAAGAAAAATAATTCTCTATTTTACATACACACATTTTGTCTGAACCCTTTAAATGTGTAATAACATATTACCTTTAAGTTGTTGTTAATCGATAAGACACTTAATTTGTTTTAATTTGAAAAAAAAATACTTTTACTAGATAATTTTTAGGACAATTGTACGTAATGAAAAATAAATTGATACTTTCAATGCTTAAAATCTGGACATGTTCAATACAAAACCCTGTTCTTTTTCTGCAAGGTGAAATTGTTAATCAGCTGTATTTATTTTATTATAGGGTCAACAAAGGAAGTTACAGTCAAACCATCGATCCAATCATCAACCGTCAGGTTATCGAATGTATCTGTAGCACACCAAACTGTTCATTACGATTTTTCTCAGGATACGAACAAATACAGTGATACCACGCTGTCTTTTGGGCCTCCAGGCATCGATTTTTTAACAGATAATTTAGTAGTTCGTGTTTTAATCAGCTTAATAGGAGTGTTTGTCTTTTGCTTTGCCATATTTGTTTTTACGTATATATATTTCAAATGCTTCCGGAAGACATCCAATGTTAGTGATGGAGTAAGAGAGACCGAGTGGCAAGCTCAGTACAAATCTTTGCGTTTTGATACAGTGGAACCCCAGCTGATTCCATTAAATCCAGAACCACAGAGGCGGGTGAATACAGATTTCACTTACCTTACTCCAGTGTTTAGTGGCAACGAGAGTCGAGGATCACGTCGCACTGGTGAAAACGATAGAAGAAATGAAAACGAAATAATACCCGACACCCATTTACAAGAACAAAGAGTTATCAGTCTAGAAACTATAAGCAGACAAAATAAACCAAACATAGCACATGGTGATGGTCAGGAACATGTCTATATCGAGATTACATAAGAAAAGACCGAAAGTTCGAAATTAGATGCAGATCCTGTAAAAAACAAAAGGGTTACATACACTAATGCTAACAAGGAAGAACTCTAACGAATCTTATATAGAAATATTCAATGATGTATATAGCAGTGTCTATGAGAAGACTTAAGATTTTTAAGAATATTTGAAATAAGTTGGTTTTTCTATTTTGTTGATGCATTTTTCTTTTCATTTCTGTAGTATATGTGATGAAATAAATTTAAAATATTAATTTCAGCAGATATTAAAAAATGCATTCGCATTTGTTTACCAATCGAAAGATTTCAAATTAATATTTGTA
Source organism: Magallana hongkongensis (assembly GCA_016163765.1). Lineage (NCBI taxonomy): Eukaryota > Metazoa > Mollusca > Bivalvia > Ostreida > Ostreidae > Magallana > Magallana hongkongensis. Next base: position 59,613,017 of record WFKH01011925.1, read on the forward strand.
ATACCAATTTCCGAAAACTTTTATAGAAAACAATCTGTTCCATCTGAAACAATCTTTACTAAAACTGTTTATAAACACTCATTCGGGGCCTCTTCTATATGAACATTATTGTTGTTTAAGATTTAACCCCGAATGATCTCGGATTGGGATCACTATTACGTATCTTTTGTGTAAAGTATGTCCGAGCTTTAATGTTGCTTTAAAGCACGCACGATAGTGGGAAGGTATAATCCTTAAGACAAATGAACAGACATGATGATTCCAAAACTTCTTACCTCCTAAACATATGCAGCAGTCCAATCGAGAAACTTTGTTAAAATTTTTAAAACGAAACAAGAACTAGAATAGAACTATTAGCTAGAAACAGACATACTTTTTATAAGGTATACAACTGATAAGTATTTTTTGTTTATATTTAATATATGTTTAATACCATTAAAGAAGAATCAAAATCGTTTTAATTCAATAGTAGTTTAAACTGCAATTTTATTATTAAATGCCACATGATTACTTCTTATAGTCATATGATCAACATCAGTATCATTAGAGCTGAACACCGCTCGTACATAGGCTATATTTACGAGCCGTGTTCAGCTTTAACTTCCACAGCACTTACCTCCGTGATATACATTTGCTCAAATATTTAACACTAGAGGTAAGCGTCTTTAAAAATAATAATACTAACTGCATGATATTAATAGCATAGCAATTAGGGTTTCTCGGGACAACCCCTTGATATTTAAAATCCTTTATCTTGCAGGCCAGGCCATGTTCTGAATTTAAGCATTATCAACTCTGAAGTGTAGAGGATACATGTAAAGAACAGATTTATAAACAGCAGACAATTTTTGTAATCATTCTGCAGCTGGTTGTTAACTTATGCGATTTGACAATAATGGAGAAAAAATTTAATATAGTTACAGTTTATCTGCGTGTGTACATCAACATTGTTCACTTTTCCAATGGGAAAAATATCAAATCGATCAGTAATGCTCTTAATCAACTTAATCTTAATTGAAATCACTATTACATAAAAACCATTTTTAATTAGTTGATAGCGCCGTGTACAGAATGGTATTAAAGTCTTCACAAAAGGGTTAACAGGGATATTGCTTATTGCAATCCGAAGTTTCCATCCTTGATATAATTCCACCCTTTGGCTCAAAAAGTGGTTATTTCCCTTCCTCATTCCGCTCGCACAGTCATCAACAAAGTACAAAAACTTTGTTGAGGGATATTTCAATTGGTTTCAAAGTTTTATCTTGTTTTTAAAATAACGAAGAGGAAGCGAGATGGGATTGAAAGTTAATAAATTGATTATTCGATTTGATTATATTTAATGAGCTCTATATTTTATTATTAAATCCGGATATAAATCTTGAATTAATATACATGTACCAGTTCGAACTAGAATGATACAAGTATTCATATTTCAAAGTTATAAACATGTGAGCGAAATAGTCGAAAAACAATAGAAATTGGCACAGTTAAAAAAATGTTTTGGTTACATATGAAATTAAGAAATTTATTTGCGTAACGGCTTAAGGCTGGAGGGAAATAGTTAATTTATTCATTTATTTTAGGATATCATGAAGTGTAACAATGTTTTTTATCCTTTCGTTTTATGATATATGTTAAGCAGTAACCATGCATCAGGCACGTAGCATCGGTTTTGAAAGTGAGGGGGCCAGACTCATAAAAAATATTTTAACAAACAAACAAAAAAATTGGAGT
>WFKH01011925.1:59655805-59754992 GCA_016163765.1 Magallana hongkongensis
TGTGGCCCCATCTACCCCCGGAGATCATTGAGAAGAAGATTTTTAAAGATTTACTCTATATATTCCTAAGTAAAATTTCGACCCCCCCCCATTGTGGCCCCACCCTACCCTCGGGGATCATGGTTTTCACAACTTTGAATCTACACTACCCGAGGATGCTTCCACACAAGTTTCAGCTTTCCTGGCTTAATGGTTCGTAAGAAGATTTTAGAAAAATTCTCAAAATTTTTCAATAATTTCTTATTATCTCCCCTTAAAAAAGGGCATGGTCCTTTATTTTCACAACTCTGAATTCCCTTTGCCTAAGGGTGCTTTGTGCCAAGTTTGTTTGAAATTAGCCCAGTGGTTCTGGAGAAGCTGTTGAAAATGTGAAAAGTTTACAGACGGACGACAGACAAAATGTGATCAGAATAGCTCACTTGAGCTTTCAACTCAGATGAGCTAAAAAAAAAAACCAAAAGTCAACTTGTATACAAAAATTTCCGCATAAAAAAAAGAAAGTCAACTCGTATACAAAAATTTCCGCATATACAACAGGTATACTATACCAGAAGTCAACTCGTAATAGCAATATAATTATTTAAAGAAATTTCTTGTGTGACTTTTATATTCACTTGTTATGTTTAACTCAATATTTGAAAAGCATATTTTTAACATATAAATGAATAGTATATAACTTACAGTTCGTCGACAGGAAACATACAGGTGTCGTACCATGTTGAAAGAAGTTTGGGAAATGACGTATTAAAGCGGAAAGTTAGAGATATCTTTTCAAACAAAATAATGAGGAGTATCTTAATTAGCTTTTGAGAAGTCATCCGTTTGAAGAACCAAGAAACGCCCCGCTTGTTATTTTAACAATTAAAGTTGGGATGTGTATAAATAATTACCAAATAATAATGATTGGATTCAAATTGACACAATTAAATATCGTTAAAATCTTTGTGTAATTTCACATCGTCACCGAGTTTAAGGATAATGCATAGTGATACATGTATGAATTTGCAATCTTTGTAATAATAGATGAGTTCGAATTCCACTTTATTCTAATGTGTCCTTTTAACGCTGAATTACGTAAGCAATATATAAAGAGATTTTCTTACAAAAAAAAAGTGTTTTTAAGTTAATTTAACTTTTGTATACGAGTTGACTTTCGATTTTGTAACGGGATTTATTTTTTTTAATATGAGTTGACTATCGTTTTTTTATGCAGAATTTTTTTTATAAGAGTTGACTTTTATTTTTTTTATGCGGAAATTTTTGTATACGAGTTGACTTTCGTTTTTTTGTTTTTTTTTGCGGAAATTTTTGTTAACGAGTTGACCTGTATACGAGTTGGTCTGTGTACAACTTGACCGGACTCTATTTTATAAAGGTGGCAGGGCAATCGCAACTTCTCGGGCCTTTCCGGCAGAGCTCGGAAAAACACCTCGAATGTATTAACAATACCGGATGTTCGAATTTTATACAAAATGGAGTCGCTACCCATTAAAATAAGTATCCGCTAGACAGTCTTGTAAGACACTTTTGTGGTATATTTTAGGGTATATCATTGACTTTAATAAAGTATAGCTCACACCTCAACAGATGGTTAAAAGTGTTGTATTTATATCAAGTTTTATAAAAAGGGGGGTTGTCATGGACGCCTATGTAATACATCTAGGTGTTTTTCCGAGCCTGCCGGAAAGGCCCGAGAAGTTTCGATTGGGTGGCAGGGGATCGTTTCGAACGAAAGACCCGGTCAAAATTTTGAAATACAGGGAGAACCTGAGATTTGGCTGGTTATTTGAGGGGGTATAAATTGTGGAATATTTATTGCATTCATTTTGTGGATAGAGGATCTAATGTCCATTTCATTGATATATGACACTTTAATACTGGTAGCACTTTTCATCAGATATGGAAGGAAAATGCGAAACTATGGCCAAAATGTTCACTTCGGCTTTGTGCTTGAAAAGTGGTGTGGGTTCAGAACACGAAATGTCACTCGAAAAGAAGGTGATTGACCCACATTAATTGGTGATTATTTGCATAGGTATACATTAAGCAACAAATCTTATGGTAGGTTATGGCAGTTGCTCGGGACTGGAGCGTGGTGCTGGACCCGCGAAAATGTGAAAAAGGGTAATTTTTCAGAAAATGTTTAGACCGTCGCTGGCTATTCTATATAGTGCTATATGTAAGTTGTACATGTTTTATTCTGAAATGTTTAAAAATTCTCAAGAGTCGGGACTATGTGTCCCCTGCATGCAAACACATTTTAGCAATCGACTGAAAAATTAGATCAGATATATGAGCAGTATCTGTCTCACATTTCCTCAACCAAAAAAAAACTACCCCCTGCCACCAAAATGCAGTTGTCTTAACATCAAAAAATATTTTGAAAAATACTACGTATTGAATTGTTTCGCTTTTTCTAGTTGGATATTAATAGGTTCACAAAATGAACAAACTAGTTGATGAATCTCAACCAGAGAAATGTACAAAACGACCTTAATCAAATATTTCTTTCCACCAATTTTCAGAAGGGTTTAATTTAAGAAAAAAAATCAATAACAGTAAAATCATTGGGCTATTCTCAATTAGTCAACAACTGAAACAAACCTTATTCCATTATTTAAAAAAATACATGTATGCCAGTCGCAGTTCGTGTTTTTTATTTCGTATGATGTTTATGCATTTGGTCGATCTTTAATAAAAGTACACATACCTGTGAAAGAAGTGTCAATGAAATCGATAAACGAAAAAATATCAAAGATGACTAGATTTACATATTATCATTTCATTCGGAAAAATTCACAGCAACGAAAATATAATACGTAATAGGAGTGGGAAAGACATCTGTGATTTTATTTAAAAAAATGCATTTGATGCACCTAATGTAGCTTGAATATGAGTATTGATATGATAACCAAAACGTGATGCAGAAAAGTTTGTGTTGTCGATTTTGTTCAGACATTAATTGATCATCATTCAGTGAATTCTATTTGCATATGATTATATAATATCAATTTATTCTCTTAACAATTATTTTCAACTTTGACCCATATACGGAATACAATTTCAGTGGAGTAAAATTTATATCTTAATCCCGAGCTGCCTAATTTTGATTAGGCATTGTTTGTGATAAAAAAAAACCCCAACAACCCCAAAGCATTAATATCGACATCTGTCAACACTGTACACATTTTATGTAAAAATGATTAGTCTTATTAACTAGCTAAAATGCATATAACTTTATCATATGTCCGCTTTGTTGTTAAACATATATTTTATTGGGGAGTTACAGAATGTATCCCGTGATTCACAATTTTATTGGTTTTGTAGACAAGGTATTCAACTGGAACAAATTGGATCGTGAGATCAAGTATACACAAATAAGAAGATGCTAAGGATATGTATTCGTTATTTATTCTTATTGCAATTGGTTATACTGTATGGGAGACTAATACCTACGGTATGTTTTTTTTTTTTTGCCTATAATTACTTGTTATAAAATCCCCTTTTTAGACTCTATATTTGTTTTAAACGGTTAAAAGAGGAAGTGTTTTAATATGGGTAGATAATGTAGATGCATACATGTAACAGTTCTTAATTATTAAGGTTTTAGGATGCAAACCCTGTAAATTTTCCATTTCTACTGAAACGGAAGTTGACATCTGTCCCGATTGAACAGACGGATAGAGAAGAAAAGATGCGATATTTTGGTCGAAGTTCAAACTTGTTCGACGCCAGAGAGGTTTAAATATCACTGTGCTATGAATGAGCATGAGAACAAATTCATTGAAGTTTGTGCAGAAGAACACCGTATTAACGGTAGGTTGTTAATTTTATAGTACATATTGTATATATTTACCAGTATTTAAAAGTTTATTTTTGAAAAATATTTACTGTTGAAATATTCGTGCGCTCAAAAGCATATTGATATCGATAAACACAAATGTTTCCAAGTGAAGCCTTTAAAATGACATTTAACTGTATTGAATCTTTCAAACCGACTTAATTCATCATAAGTAAGTAAAGTAAATAGCGCATCTGCATGTCATCTTCTTTATATTGGATAAAAATGTTTACTTTGAGGGTATGTATGTCAACAAGTAAGCACATATGGAGTATAATATGAAAAAAAGCTTCCGATATTTTGAATTTTTTGTCATTTCATTTTGTCGTATTTCATATCATTCAAATTACGTGTCTTGTCAATTATTATCCATGCTACTATTTTTAGATTTTTTTCTAGGTTTAAAACGAAATGTAGCTTTCAGAAGTATACATGTCTATAAAACCTGCTTTAATGATACTTCTGCGTGTAACTTCTATGATAAGATACAAAGTAAATCATAAAATTTTATAAACCATACTCTTTTTTGTCATTACAAAAGAAAGCTTTAAATTTTAAAACAAACATATCCGACATGAAAGACGCGAGTCTTGGGCTTTACATGATCAATATACAGAGTATACAAAGAATTTTGAATCACACATAAAATGAAAAAAAATTATTTACTACCAAATATAAGATAGCTCACTACATCAAGATTATACATCTATATATTATGACACAACGTCACAAGATGGCGATTTAAATGTTTTGTAAAGTTATTTTTGTCGACCGCTTCGATTGACTGTCAACACCAACATAGATCAGTGGTTAAAGTATCGAGTTTGTGAACCGCAGATCTTTAGTTGAAATCTGCATGAGGATTTTGTTAATATCTAATAAATTAGATTTTATAAAACAAATGATATATTTCAGATGGTTATTGTACAGAATATAACGAATTAGGAAGAACCATACAGCCACATCAGGAAATGAAAAGCAAAACATTGAAACCGAAATGTCCCCCCACCTATATGTCTTCAGATGCCTATCTTTGTAAGTTTTTAATTTCTGTTTCGATTAAATACATGTATCTATAACATCAGCCATTCTTTGTGTTTGATTCTGTAAATAAAAAATTGAATTGAAGCAAAAATGATACAATGGTTCATTATCAAAGATATTCAAATTTCTTAACTTACTCATTGTCCATTGAATTTTCAAAGGTAAAGATTGTTATGACATTATATTTACATTCTACTGTGTTTTTCCATTAAATTCTGTGATCTTCAAATGCCTCTAAATGCAACAAGTAGTCAAAGGTTAAAATGACGAGTTTTATTATGACGTCACAAACGTTGAACGCTGTAAACTGCAACGTCACAAGCGAAAATCAAAGTTCACGCTTGTGGCTGTTACTGTGGCTCTTCCATTAATATTAACTTACCCTTAGGATAAGATAGGAATTTTAAGGTATGAATCACAATTGCAGACAAGGCAAGAAGTTAAAAAAATGTATATATAAGCATTAAATCATGATTTTTTGAAGTATACACTCTCATAACTGCAGCGGTGTGTGCATACAAATTTTCATGACGCGCTAACGCGCGTTACTCAATTTGTATGCACATACCGCTGCAGTTATGAGAGTGTATACTTCAAAATATCATGATTCAATGCTATAGTGAGACTCAGAAAGAATGGGTCATGTGCAACTGAGCCTCAAGACATCTCCAATAAAATGAACAATTCAAATGCGTCTCTAAACAACACAAATGAAACAGTGACCAGACCAGCAATTGTAATGATTCAGGGTAATTATCTCTTAATTGTGTGTTAAATGTGACACGCTTTATTTAGTATGAAATAAATATATTTATCTTATTATAAATGTATTTTGGTTGTAATTAAAGAGAAATCCTATTACCACTACAAAATTGCCAATAAATCTGAACCTGAATAGAATCTAAGCTCAGAGGTGATTAATTTTAGAGTTTATTAATTTTTGATCAATGATTTTACTGTAATTAGCATTTAGGTTACATGTAAAATCACATATAATTGAATTATAGATATTTTATCGGTGTTAAAATTAAGGGACCTTTTTATTAAAGAAGAAGAAACGGATTTCTGAGTAGAATCTTTGAATTGGTATTACACCTATTTAAATTAGGTGTAAAATGCTTGTATGATAAACGTATCTTATTTAAAGTATTAAAGAGACACTACAGCCTATGTTCCTCATCTTAGTTATTGCTTTTTTTAAACACATTTCAATAAAAGAATAGAAATTGTGCATGTTCTGAAAGTTCTTTTTACTGCAATAATAAGCTCGCGATAGCGTGTTAATAAAAGATAAAGGAATTCGAAAGTTATATCACTCGCACTTGAAATGTTATTTTTATAACGTGATTTTGAATGACAGCAGTTGTCAATAGAATATTGGAGATAGTTTTATCAAAATAAACAGGCAGTGAAAATAATTCATGCACAGGATCATGTGCGTGACAAATAAAGCGTCATAACTCTTAATGTTAGGAATTTTAAACATTTGTTACGACCTCAGAGCGTTATTTTAATGAGGCACCTGACAAGGAAGGGAAATGGAAATGCTCGGCGGATCTAGATGTTAAAATATTCTTATAATATAATGATGTATTGATGACAAGAGGATATTTAGTATTGTTTATTTCTTACCAGATAAATAGTTTGCACTTTTTCTCCATCTCCTTCGATCATTTTCTAGCCAAATCTCTTGAAATTCGTGGTCTTTTCGCCCTCTTGCTGAAAGCCACACGGAAATGCTTACCATCGATGCGCATGCAGAGTTGAACGAAAGGCTGGGCTACCAATATTTCCTGTATAGGCCGTCTAAAATTATTAATTTTAGCGATAAATTGAAAATTTTTGATTTTACAAAGCGTAATTTTTGCATTGTCCATACTTTTAACTTTGCAAGAAAATTCATTCATATAACGGAAAACTGTCATTTTTATGGTATTTGCGCAAAATGAGCTGAAGTGTCTCTTTAAATGATCCAAGAAAGCTTTTATGAGGGCGGATCGAAAAATAAATGTAAATGAGATCTAAATAAAATTTTAAGCATAAATTAAAATTTTTAATGCAGAAATGAAAATAATGATCCTATTTATTTTATGTTGGTTCGAGGAGAGTAAGCAAAAGTGAGCTTATTCTTTTTATTTGTCTTAAGGTTCCTCGACACACCAAAATTTTATTTGATGGACCGATAAAGAATCTTTTTTGAAATATGATATCACAAAACAGAGATCAATATCGGCTTTCAGTTATTTTATATGATTTTTTTTTATTTTTTTAAGACAAACAGGGTATTTTAGAGCTTTAAACTTGGTGTCAATTAATTTCTAAATAATAAATACATGGCAAAGATTGTTTGGTCAAGTATTTAATTTTTTTAATTAAAAAAATATTTATGAAAAACAAGTTTGTAATTCTTTTATATCTTTTTAATCTATGGATAAAATCTAAAGAATAGCATATAAGCAATTAAGTTCTTACCAAACAATGATATTTTACAAAGGAATTGAAACGAAAATGCGAAATTTTAGAAAAATGCTATTTATCAAATTTAAATCGATCCCGATTGAAAAATAATCGATCCCGATTAGAATTATTTTTAAGTTGAAATTTTACAAAAATACAGCAATTTATTCTGAGTAATTGATATGAATTATAAAATCAGTAAATGATCAAACCGTTTAACAGCTAAACAACCCGGAATTTTTGCAAAATTGTGATATATTCTAACTTAATATGATTTCATTCGGGATCAGTTTAATTACAATCGGGATCGGTTCGAATTTAAGATTTTCCAATTTTTCTTAAAGAGGTTCGTTCCTCTGATTTTGGGTAGCCATTTTGGGTCACCTCTAGTCTGGAAATTCTGTGTCATATATTAATTCTACTTGTACATTCCTATTTTACAATGCCAAATAAACTATATTGAATAAAATAGTTAAGGGAAAATTACATATTTACAGAGTTAAGTAAAGGACTATATTTTGTGGCGGAAGGTTTTTAAGAAGAAAATGAACATTTTTCATAACTCAGTTGTTTTAGATTACTGTAGTTTTAGCTTCCTTATTTTCAGTGCAGACCAAATTTCCAGCTAGTTTATGCATTGGGTTATCTTCGTGTTGTTTCAAAAAACATATTTTAACAATATTTCAATATTTCTATCGACGTATATTGGCACATTTAAGTAATATTTCATAAAAGTCAAGAAAAAATGAACTCCAATTTTTGCCTAAAATTAGCTTATTTCATGCCATATCTCAAAATTTACATCATAGACCCATACTTTTGGTTTTATTTTTTGAATTTGAAAGATATTTTTGACAAGTCTATTACAATTTGAGAAAAAGTTTGAGACTTTTAAATAATTGTATTGCATGTTGAATTGTTAATGGATACAAACAGCGTTTTATCAGTGCAAAAAGGTCAAAATATCAATTAGGTGAAGTAATTGCAAACTTTTTCTTTATGATTATTTTAATTTTATTAATTTTAAAGAAGATAAATTTGTATTTGATGCCATGGTTTATTCCGATTAAAAATTATTGAGGAAAACGCGATTTATTTGCAATTCCACTTTCAGTGCAGAAAAGGTCATATCAAATACACTGTAGCACCGAGAGGAGCATATAGACCCCAAAATTTTGTTTTGAATTTTGGTTTAGCTATTTAGTAGATTTTTAAAAAATACTTTAGAAAAAAACTTAAAGACTTATGATCGCAGGATCCAACCTCCTTAATTTCACTATTTCGTTTCAATTTCTTGTTGAAATATGATTGTATAGCAATTGTTTAATGCGAGTGACAGTTTATTTGTAGTTTTTATCCATAAGTTAAAAAAATATATAGAATTCTTTTTATCATTTTCATAATTTTTTTTTTTTACAAAAATATAAAGTTAATATGGCCGTCTTTGGCATGTATTTATAGATAATTGTATTGTGAATTAATTGATACCAAATTTTTAGCTCAATGATATCCTGTACGCAGCTAAAGCGAGGTTTCCAGTTTCTATAAAAAAAATACAACAAATTTCATTAAAATTAATTGGAAGCCGATTTCGGTGTCATTTTAGTATAATCATTTTTTAAAATGATTCTTTATCGATCCATTATATAATGCACTGGTGTGTCGAGCCATCTTAAGTGGTTTATTTTATTATCGGGCTATGCTTCGAGTCAAATTTGACCTTTATCTTTTAACACATTAACCAAGGCCCGTTTACGTTGTTTGGCGCCGCACGTAAGGCTTTAATCTCCCAGCTTTTTACTTATTTCCTTCCCCAAGTTTGCCCTCAATGCTTTCTGTTCTTACATCATACTTTCTCAAAATGTCTCGTAGGCAGCGGACAAGGCGTATGCAAATTTAAAGTATGTTTTTGCTGAAAGTGTTCTGCCAAAGAAATAACATTACGATTACACAAGTATTCAACTGCATGATAGAGAATAGTAAAATATAGCATAATTAAAAGATCACTCAGTAACAAAGCTAATTCGCCTGTTTGTGAAATTTAAATCATCTTGACTATAAGAAGGCTTACTGTCCATATTAACATTGGAAAATTACAATTTTGTAGCATATTCAAATTATACTTGGTTGTTATATTTTTTTAGGAAAATTTTACTGTTCTAATGGAGAACTTTGATTTTTTTTTTACACAAACTGCTAAAATTCGTTTCAATACATGTACATAAATAAAGTGTGTGTTCTCGAACACCAGATTTGTACCCGATTTCATTAAATTGAAATCCAAGGAACTTTGTGTTTCATTTTGTAAACTTTATACACGATATTCAAAGCTGTGCCACTTTCCAATTGTTGCTGGTTTTGTCATTAACCGGGCTTTGATGTTTGTTTTTGTTTCAAGTTTTTGCATCATAAAAATATAGTTTTGCCTTAAAAACATTTTTTTTCGGAAACGTGAAAAAATGTTATTCGCCCTACTTCAGATGCACATTTTTAAAACCAAAGCTTGTTTTAAAAAACGTAAACAATATGAACTATCTTTTTAAATTTATTTCAAAAAAGTGATTGTTTATGGTTATCCATTATTAAAATAAAGTTTCCATATCAACTTAAAACATTTTATAATTTGATTTATCGACAGGTGTGTATATTGTTGGCTATAATGCTTGCATTTATGCTTTACAGACGTGATTTGAAAGTTGATGTTATCCTTTCTGTGATCGCCCTGATTGAATTCATCATCATTATCATTCTCATTGTCGATAGAAGACAACGAAAGAAAAAAGAAAACGACGAAAGAAAGAAAGGTTAGCAGTTATTTTGAAATTATATTTCAAAATATTTTACTATCTCCTTCAACTGGCATAGCGTTTAGCTGGCTATATAAAAAAGCACAATTGCATAAAAATAAACATTAATCATTTGAAGAATTAATTTGTTTTAAAAATGCTTATCTGAAAATGATATTTCACATATTATAAGAAATCGTTGATATAAAGAAACATTTATATTTTTTAATCATTTTTATAAAGAATATGCTATCTAACAGTCTTTCTCTCCATTTTTTCCATTTTAAGCAACTGTATTTTCAAAATTAAGCAAACATCTACAATGTGCACGTACACGTTTAACTATTAGTTCTTTGGAACGATTTGTGCTCATATAGATGCACTGTTTCAACGTTGTTGGAGCTTTGTGACATACCAATTGAAACAATATTCATAGTTGTTTATCAGCAAATATCAATTACGCCAAATTACCATTGAAGAGAACTTCCATGTTGTTTTTTTTCTTCTTTCAAATGCCCTCTCTTTTGACTATCTAGTTACACAATTAAATTTCTCATAATAGTCGAATATAAATTGTACAATAGTTTATATTTTACTACACTTTCTGCAATATAAGAGTGTAGTCATATTAATATAATTATGATAGAAGAATTCTGAACAATAACCCCCTCCCCCCCCAAAAAAAAACCCCCAAAACAAAACAAAACAAAACACACCCTCCCCACAATATCATCATGTTAGGACAAGAAATTTCCAATTTTCGAGTAAACCCGTATTTCGTCATTTTTCAAAAATGCTTTAGAACTGATAATCTTAAAAGATATCATGTCTAATTTATCATCTATATGTCAATATGGCCTTACAAGTAAAGTTGTTTTTGCGAATCCATCTATTGTTTCCACGAATAGATGTATAGAGATTCTATAAAGTTACATTGTAGAACCCATAATAAAGGCAATCTCCATAGAAAATTGACACCTGTTACGTTACCAGCGGCATTATCATTGGCGATATTCTTTGATCAGCAGAACTTCTTGTTTTAGATACATGTAATAGCTTAGTGAAAGATTGATATCATATGCATACCTTCAGTATTACTTATTGTTGTGTCATACGATATGAAGCAATTTTATGTTACATGTGATACGATATTGTATCATGATAAAATGTATCTAAGAAACAGTATCTTTTTTATCTCATACATGTGGTGTATACTAACCGTGTGATAAACATTTGCTTTATCCAACGGGTGAAGCTACATGTATATCAAATACTTCCGGTCAGAACTATTTTTGACACAGCCCCTCGTTTCAACGCTTCAATGACCCAGTTTTTGAAGATTTTCCTTTTTATTCCACATCACTATTATTACTGCTACCAAAAATGGATTTAAAATGGATTTTGTCGAAAATTTAAACTTGAAAAACGAGGGAAAACACATTGCCTGCCTTTACATGTAATAAAACTGCAAATCACGTTATAGCTAACAATCCTGACGACGCAATGAAAATAGAACAGTTTGGTTGTGTTTCTATATACACAATAACTTACCAAAAATGCCTCCCATCCTTTTTTTTTTTACCACCGGTAAGCAACTTCGAGTCAATTCAAACTAACGAGCATTCGCAACATTGTGTATGTGAACAAACTTGACTATTCAGATCTTCAGTATTTTCATTTATTTATCAGGGTTCAAGCTCTAAGAAAGAAAAAAATATTTAGTGATAAAAAAATATGTCAAGGTCTATTTCAGTAAAACTTTACAATAAAACAGCTACGTTTATATATATCTCCAAAATGACGTACTACATTGTATTGCGCAAGGAAACAATAACAGCATTTCACATAGTTGCATCATCTATTAGGCTAAAAAATTAATTCGTATTATTTAAGGGGATGTCTCAAAAGCTTTATAACATACTGGATCAAGTCGTACGGGATAAATAGAACATCTATAATTGTGTGATTTTATATTTGCTTTATCCAACTCGTTAAAATGGCAAGTCTCGCGAATATATACATCATTTCAACTCGTTGGATAAAGCAACTATAAAATCACACAATTTAATATGTTTTATTATCACATGAATGATACAATAGTTTTTCATTTCATATGACATTATACAATATCGTTTCATATCATATTATACAACTTCGTATAACATGATGCTATATTGTAACATTTAATACCGTGTCGTACCATACGGTACAAATTTTTTTTTAAAAAAAGCTAAAACCTGATGTAGCACTGGGTAACCTAGATCATTATTTATAGCTAGCTCTGTGATTTATTTACATAGTAAAATTAACCATGCAAGTTGAAATGATTAAGGACTGTTATATACCTAGCTATATGACCTGTTCCAAAAACGTAACCTACTCCAGTATCTGAAACATATGTCTTAGATTCACCACCAGGCCCGTCGAGTGCATCAGTATCAGAAGATGCATCATCTTTTTAAGTTTGGTAAAAATAGATCCAATAATAACTTAGATTTGGCCATTAAGCAAATGCAACTGCTCCACAATTTTATCCAACTCAAAAAATCTTAGCCTCTTCTAGCATCCGAAACGGATGGCTCAGATTCAACACCGTGCCTGTCGAGTAGATCAGTATCACAACATGCGTCATCTATCAAAGTTTGTCATCTCCTCCAGAATGCTAACTAGCACCAAAGCCTCTTGAGTGTACCATAATCACAATATGTATTCACCGTCCAAGTTCGTTTAAGAAAGAACAAATAACAATTTAGATTTGGCCATTTAAGGACACGTGATTCAAAACCTTTAATTAATGAACTAAAAAATCCTCAACCTCCTCTAGCATCCAAAATATATGGCTCAAATCTAGCATCAACGCCAGTCGCGTGCATCAGTATTACAAATTTGGTGACGATGGAACCAATAATTACTGATAAATGGTCATCAAAGGGAACATGCTCTAAAGATTTAACGTGCACCACAAACCCTAACTTCCTCCAGCATCTGAAACCTGCGCGGGTATGTTAAGGCTTCCCACAGCGATGTGTAGAGAGTCATTTGCCTGTACTTCGAACAATATGACGTCATAATAAACTTTGACGTCACGATCTGCATTCCATTCGATAGTTTTCAGGGAATGTGTCGTAACGTTAAAAATGAATTATAATAAAACAGTCATAAAACTTCTTGTTTCCTTTACATAAATGCTGTCCTTAATGCTAGACTATAGAATTTATTCATATTAATAATCAGTATCAAATAATAGACGTATTTAAAGCTTCGCTTGAAGTAAAAGACTATTTATTAATTAGTGGTTTGGAGACTCTCCCTGCTACGTGTAAGCAACTGAATGAAGAAATTTTAATGGATCTATAAAACAGTTTGGCGCAGGTGAAAGATCAATACAATTTCAGAATATTTTACGTTAAATTAATAGAAGTATCAATGTGAATCATGCTTGGGAAACCAACGGATTTACCCCAATTTTAAGTAAATCTCTTTCAATTAGTAAAAGTGTGCTTTATTTTGATGATTTGGCGAAGTGTTTTTACAATATCTTTAATAAACGAAATTTCTATTTCAATCCCAAGGAAGAACTCCAAAGTATATGACATAACAAAGGATTTTTCTTAAAAATATTTATGATTTAATGTCATTAATCACCTGCGCCGATGCGATTTAATTAGAAAATTTGCAATGTTAGGATACGCACGTCACGTGACAACGCAGTACATATGACGTCAAAAAATGCATCAAAAATAATGTTTAACATTGTTGTAAATATATGTTATTTAGATTTTAAGGAATACTCCCGGTCAAATTAATTTTTTGTTGATTCAAAAAATATCGTTTTCCAGCCGTATTTTAGCTTCGGGACACCTAACATTGCTGCGTGTAGCTCGGATTCAGCATTTCCAAGCATGTCAAGTGCATCAGTATCATAAGATGCACAATCTATGCAAGTTTAGTGAAGATGGGACTAGTAAGCACCTAGATATGGCCATCAAAGGGCACCTGTCTCATAAACTGTAACCTGCTCCATAAATACTAACCTTCCAACATCTAAAATTTATGGCCCAGATTCAACATCCAAGTCTGTATGGTCCATAAGAAGGTCAATATGCACGATCTATGAAGGTTTGAAAAAAATAGGGCAAATAAATTTTTTTTTTTGCCCCCCCCCCCCCCCCCCGAGTTCGTCTTGGTGAAAAGTCAAAAGCGAATACCCAGTTCTAAAAATAACGATGATTCGACGCCCTAACAAATGACATATGTCAAACTATAAATAATTTTTAACATTATATATATATATATATATATATATATATATATATATATATATATACACACACACACACACAACATAATACAAAATCAATTAATCATTATATCTTTACGAATGTTAAGCTGTCTCTTTACGCAGGCGATTTCTCTCCTGTTGCACACTATAATCGTCACACAAATACAAAACAGCTGACCAATTGATAAACACGCTCACTCCATTAAAGTCTTGGTTAACAGAGTAAAAAAATATAAAAATTATAATAGTATGCCTATAATGTAAACAACGGGATGACAAGCGGTTCAGGGTAGTATCTGACCGTATCAGAAATAGTTTAAGTGTAACTATTTCTAGAATATGGTTTTCTGATGTCTATACTTAGCCGTGTCCTTCAATTTTCGTGATGTATGAAAGCTTGTTTATGCAATTTTTACAGAAATGTTGTTTTTTCCAATTTTTGCGTTTTGAAACTAAAGATACATTATCTTTGATTCTGAGAGATCTTAGGTTAATTTCCTTCAAAAACAACACAATTTTCGATCAAATTGTTTTATATTTTGTCTTTATTTTTAGACAAATATGACATAACGATAAATGGAAATGACGAATCAAGAATCCCAATCGCAGGTAATTTATCCATTTCTTTCTGTCTTATAAAGCAAGATGTTTCAAAAACAAGCCCAATTTGTAACTCACACAAGTATTACATAGATAAGCTTAATAACACGTACTTTATATGGGCATGTTTTAAAAAGAATGAAGACTGAAAGTGTTTTGATTGATGTCTTTGTTTTAAATTCTCGGAGTTAATTGATAGAACGTCTATATGCACACATGTTCGTATAAATATTAACTTTACCTCTATTCGTTGATGTCATCTTATTTTCATTTTTATGTCACCTGAGTCGGTTGAAAAAAATTGAACCTTTTTAACTTCTTCATAAAAAACTGCATAACCAATTATTTTCAAATGACGCATGATGCATCTTTGGGGAGAAGGAACATAAATTATAAATTTCATGACTCTGGTTCCACAGTGGCCTTAGGAGGAGGGCCAAATTTCGCCAAAATTTTACAATTTTTCAAAAATCTTAATATTCACCACAGCTGACAGAAAAACTGAATTCATAGTTATGTAGACCAGGAAGTTTTTACCAAAATTATTAATTTCATGTCCCCAGGAGTAAGAGTTTTAACTCTAGAGCGGGGTCTAAATGATCATATTGTGTCACTGTATAAAATGTCTAACAATTTTTTTTTTATTTCTGCTGATACTAAATCAAAATTGACTGCAATTTTAGAAAGACCATAAATTCCTCTAGAAAAATGGTACATTTCGTGACCTCCCAGGATGTAGTTTTGACTCTTTGGTGGGGCCAAAATGGTTATAATTTGTTTATGTATATCGCGCGTATATATTGTTTTAAAGTCTTCTTTAACTGGCATTGAATAGAAACTGAATGCACATTTAGCCGAAAAACAATTAGGCCGTCTACAATAATTTTCAATTTCATGACATCTAGGCTAGGGGATTTGACTCTAGGGCGGGGCCAAAATAATTATATTTTGCTAATGTATAAAATGTTTAAAAATCCTCTTTACTTTCACTGGCAATGAATAAAAACTAATTGCATATTTAGAGACCGTAAAGCTCTCTACCAAAATTGTAAATTTCATGATCCCCCAGGTTAGGAGTTTTGACTCTAGGAAGTGGCCAAAATAGTTATATATTGTTAATGTATATAATGTGTAAAGATCTTCTTCTTTACTTTCACTGGAAGTAAATAGAAACTGATTGCGTATTTAATAAGACCATAAACCCCTTGACCAACATTGTAATTTTTATGAACTCCAGGGTTCTTACCGCAGGGAAGGGGAAAATTATCATATAGTATAATGTATATAATGTTTAAAAATCTTCTTTTTTAGTTCTACTGACACTAAATAGGAACTTATTGAATATCAAAACGACCATAAACTGTCTTTAATTGAGAATTTTTTATAAGGCAGGGGTTCTAGCTCCGGGTAGCTTGTGTCCTGCTGTTAAATTAAAATGAAAAATGAATACACATTTAGAGGAGAGAATGAAGCAGTCGATCAAAATTATCACGATAGTCTTGGGCAAGAGGTCAGTATTATTTGGGGGGGGGGGGTTCTCTTAACTATGCTTTACAAGGTATTTTGTTATTTAGACATGCTGACATAAATTTCTGTTGTTTAGGTTACTGACATAAGGATGAATGCAATCTAAGCGAGGAAAGAAAAGGAGGTCTACCACATATTTTCTCCTTTAAATCTCATTTAAATGCCCTGTTGGAAGAATTTCTGTCTTGCCTATTGGGGTGGGGGCTAGGTAAAACATGTATACAGGCCATCTTTAGTTCTTTTGTCAACAAAGATCGTTTCTAGAAATAGCATAAAGCTCCTTTCAAGTAACATGTATTTCATAAATGAAAACATATAAAAGCAATCTTGGTCCTGAACAAACTATGGGAATTTTTTTTCTTTCTTTAGAGTCTTGCACCTTTTCAATATCCGGTCATGCACTCTTATTATCTTAAAAGTTTTCACCTAATTACAGGTATTATAGTTCTTGTTGCAGGATTACATGGGGAGGGGTGGTTCCTTACTTTCACTGTGTTTGTTTATATATGATAGTTGCATGTTTGTGGCTGATGATAATCGTGGGATAGTTTAATTTGTTGATATTTCGTTTGATGTACGAATTTCATTAGACATTCAATACTTGTGTAATGAGATTTTTATTTGAATAGTTCAACTGACTGTAAAGACATTTAAAAAAAATAAATATTTTTCAGCTGTATAAATCGAGCTAAAACTAACTTCTTAAGAGAAAAATAGTCAGGGCTATTCAAAACAGATAATAAATACATTGTGATTTTTAACTTTTAAAACAATATGTGTAACCGTACCAAGTACAGCTGGCAAATGATACAAACAATGTAAAGACAGAAAATGTGACATACATCGGAAGCATCTAAACCGGTTGTATACAAAATATCATACACATATGAGACAAAAGCTTATTTGACACTAAAATGGACAATACAAAGACAAACGTACCAGAAACTTTTTATTTTCATTATTTTTGCCAAAAATTAAGATGCTTTATATTTTAAGATAGTACAATAGGTATATATTTTATGAAAAAAGAATAGGCTTGGGATCGTAAACTTTATAAAAAATAGCAGATGAGTGTCTCTTTTGTGCAATATGCTACATGTATCAGCATTACTTTTGCACTAAAACATCGGCAACGCTGAAATTATTTTGTTGGTAGAAAATTTTTTCAATGATGTGTAATATTTGTTTTTCTTTGTTTACAGATTCGACAACTTCTTTCCAAGGATAAATACAGATACATGTACAACGTTTTCTTTCTTTCTCCTTTTTTAGTTTTTCTTTGCTGCGCTTTTAAATGTTGAAGTGTTATCCTTATCGGGGTTTTTTATCGACATTTTGTTGGTTGCATATTGTTAAGCACATCATTCTGAGCATCTTTTCTTCTAAATTGCTTTTCAGAATATTTGTCCTCTTTGAGATACAAAAGATCTAATTTTTTTTACTTATAGCCCCTTAAATCCTCTATTTATGTAACACATGAGAAAATTAATATATTCTATGGGTACATTAAGGAAAGATAAACATTTCTGCTTCTATAACCTATTACTAATTCGCCTAAGTAAAGAGATATTGATAAAAGACTTTAAACCCCTCTCAGTTCCTGATTTTAGAAGCCAGCCCTTTTTTTCTTGATACCAAACAAAAGCTCTTGTAATAGATAAACTTTGAGTTGCATGTCTGAAAAAAATATTTTCGAGAAAATAGATAAACAACGAAAACCAAGAAAAATCACTATGTTTTTTTTTTAATCTTAATTTTCGAGTCCAGGCGAGCTTTTACGCTTTTCGCGATAGAAATGATTTAAGACCGTAATGCCCAATTTCAGTCTTTTCTCTACCATCCCTGGAATTTTCAGCTTTATATCTGTAATAGTTAAAGAGGAGTTCCACCGACAAAACACCGCTATAAAAATAATTAATTGTCGTATCTCCAAAACGGAAGTGACGTCATCAATGAAAAAAAATATTCCAACAAGGTTCGGATCAATACCTAACAGATCTACAAATTTTAAATTAATAGATTGCGTTGTTGCTGAGATATCGCGTGCACAAAATTTGTAAGAAAAAAAAATTATAGGGTAAAAGAAACCTAAGAAAAACAATAAGGTCTTCCGTTGGAAACAGAAGACCTTAATATAGACAAATTGGAAAAAGCTAGAGAATGATGGTCAATTAAAAAGCAAACGTCAATAAAACTATGGCTTTAAATAACCGTCAAGAATCCATAAACGTCACCTGCCAGCGGCGAAACAAAGCAATAACAAGAAGGTCTTCCGTTTGAAACGGAAGACCTTAGTAAAATAGTGCATTGTTAACATCTAAAAAGCATATTTTGAAATTACTTTGATAATGCCATAGTTTCTCTTTCTCTTAATATGTGTTATACGATAGTAAGTAATAATTTTACAATATCAAGATATAAGCTATACGTGACTATTCTTTTTCTATAAAATGACGTACACGCTCCTGCATCCCATGCCAGCTGATTCAAAAACAAACAAATTTCGGGATTGCATATATCAGTAAAATTTAATAACCATATTAGAGAATAATGCCATTATTGGTCTGCTTGTTATCAGTAATCAAGAAATTATATTATACCCTATTTGATTATTCGGATATTTTGTATCAATTTTCAACAACAATGTAAACAACAAATGACTGTGAATACTTTTGGTGTTTTCATATATCTAACAACTAGATAGCCCGTTCAAGCGCGGGAAATTACACTTTACACATTGATAGGTTTTGTATGTTGAACTAGGTTTTTTTGTACAATTTGTTTTGTATATACTTTGTCCGAATTTTTCCTTAATTGTTTTTTTTTTTTTTTAAATGTATCTAAAATTGAAGTAAAAAAGCAAGTGACTGGATATTAAAGGAGCGGACAGGGATGAAAATCTAAACTGAAATTGGTTTTATGTGGCCTTAATTCTTCTTGTTGCAGCTGACTGGGATAATTTGAAAAAAATTCGAATTTTGACTGTTTGTTCCGTATTGAGTTTATTGTTGCAACTGGAAAAAAATTTCATTTTTTCCATTTTCTATTTGTTATAAATGTCAACCCTCAATTGTACATGTATATACATGCATAAGGATTTATATTTACACTTGCAAATGTTTTCCCATATATAACAGTGTTTGCGCAATCCGCTGATTTCCTGCATAAAATCAGCCTGGGTCAAGAGGTCAAGGTAGCGCATGAATAATCTGGGTTACTACTTTTTCTATGTACTTAAACTATAACCGACTTACGCTAAAACACACCTAATATCGTAATGAAAACATAATTTAGGCATAAAGAAAAAAAAAACTTTTCTGCACAAACTCCCACTGATGCGCAAAAGCGTGTCTACCATAACTTTCATTTTTGATATTTCGAGCTGGTCTATCGACAATGATAGTATGTTTTAATTAGTTTTACAATAAATACTTATTAAGTAAAATTTAATTATAGTTTACGGACATCATCTCAGACTTGTTGGAATACCAACGGTGTATGCATTTACTCAGGTGCAGGAATTTTGTATTTTATCGCAAAATGTCTTCATCTATAGGTAGATATTATTAATAGTGATGAGCAATGACCTTTTATGTCCACATTTATTTTCTTGTAATACCATGCGATTAAGTTTTGAAATTGAATATCAATAACATGTTATCAAATAAAGAAATCTAAGATGGAATTGCAAATTGATTGCTCTTTAAATATTTCGATCGATACCGTTGTTTGTTTGATGCAGGATAACCTTCTCAATCTTAGAATATCGTCTTGAAATATATATAAGTATCTAAGGCAAAAGCATGTTTTTTAGTTTGCAGACTAGATATCTTATTCTGCAGCATCCCTCTGAAGTTGAATAACACATTAAATAAACACTTCCTTCGTCAATTATAACTTTTCATATAACTTCACTAGTCTCCAAAATTATATCGAACGTTTTCAACAAAATACATAAAGTTAGTGTTCAGAACATGTTTGTCAGTTGTCAATCTTAGGCCTCATAACGTGTCTTACAAATACTAGAAATTTACGAGATATGCATAAGGATTAGAATAAGAACATGGTGATTTTCGGAGAATTCGAGCCGTCTGACATTGTGGGTTGGAAAAATAAATTGTCATCCGCTTATCTTTATTGATGATTGTGGTTTTAAAACGACACACATGCAGATCCATTGATTTCTGGGGTCCATCAAGTATTTATTTAAGAAGATATGCGTTTCCGCGAAACTGTGTTATGCTCAGTCTATCTAGCGCTTCGAAGATTTGCGCATAGCAAGAGAGGTTGATTAATTTCTACTTATTTAAATACATTTTAAAAGGTGTGCAAACAAGAGTTATTTGTTAAGCCTTTTAAATACACTTTCAAAAACATATAGACAAACAAAATAGAGGGGAAAAAATTAATTTGCGTTAAATGAGTACGGGACTTGTTTATTTGTATTTAGAATCATCAATCAAAGTCCAATTATAGCAAACATGTGATATAGTTTATGTTTGATTTAGCCTATTTAATTTGTAATAAATATTCATCCATTTTATGGTTTTCTTTCCAACATCTTATTCAGTTTGGCCTTCTACAATGATTTGTGATTTACTCGAACACAGTGCCAGAGCAAAGGTTTATTCGGTTTTCATCAGAGTTGCATTTTCCCCCAAAATCAGTATTAGTGTAAAGTGGTACTAGATTTGCATTTGATTTCATTTGATGCTAACTCCGTTTGTACAAAATCCGCTCACAATCAGAAAGAGACACTAAAAATTCTTTCTAGAACACTTCTATATACATGTATTTTATTTCAATAGTTAATCATTCCGACTTAATGGCTCATAAATTTTCATAAAATGTAAACAATATTCTTTCAGATGTTTTATGTTATAAAGCACAAAACATAAATGGAATTTTTTTTTAAAACTGCACATATGCAGAAAATTTTTTTTTTGCTTTAAGAATAAATTGTTTCTTATTTTTGCGAGATTCTTCCTCTATTGGAGAAATGTTGTTGTTAAATGTGATGTATCTCATAACGGTAATTAAAGTCGCTCTATTAAATTTCAAAATATTAAAATTAGACGGGTAAGAGAGAGAGAGAGAGAGAGAGAGAGAGAGAGAGAGAGAGAGAGAGAGAGAGAGAAAGAGAGAGAGAGAGAAATTATCATTACAATAAAAAAACCTCTAACAAACAATATTGTCTTTGCTAAAGGTGTCAAGATTAATTTTTAAAAACAATTAAAGAAGTGATCAAGTTTTTAGGAATTTTTAAATTCATGAGGTTTACATAAAAAATGAAAAGCTATAAAGGACGCCGATCAGAACATTAGAAATCGACCAGAGAAGATAACATTGTCAGGAGAGTGTTATGATGCCTGCAAGAATCATGAAACAAGAAAATAATATACATTTTATTTTCAGCAAATTTAAAACACAGAGTCCAAAACAAAATTGCAATAGAATTATATATTTTGAAAAAAAAAAAGTTTGAAACACTTTAAATTTATTGCCTTGGCATTTAGCAGCAGCTGGAGTTAATAACTTTACACAAATTTTCTTCAACCACACACTGCACATCAAATTCAGCCAAAATTGGCTTAGTAGATACAAAAAGGAAGATAAAGGTTAGCGACGGACAAATTGTGGATGGCGAAATAAAATATACAGTAGTAGGTTGGGTGATGAACAACAGACATAAGATATTAATCTAAATTTGCGTCGTTTTCTTGACCAATAAAGGATTGCCTCCTTTGATGATTGCTAATGTGTTGTAGGTGGTAAGACATTAATAAATCTCAAGTATTGTAAAATGATTTATCTAAAAATCAACATAGATGAAAAATGAAATAAAGAAATAAAGATGTATTGCTGATTTATCTATGACTGACTTAATTAAAAAAGAGAAAAACATACATTTATGTAAATAACCTGAACATATGTTCAAATCGAACAATGCCAAACATTGAAGCTGGCATCGAACGACGACGCGAAGCAGTCTCACTAATTTCTTGAAACACCGATAACTTCAAAAGTTTGAATTTGTATTAGTCAGCGATTCGTCGACCGATCATCAAGCGTTAAGCCACAGGTTAATATTCGCAAAACATATAAACAAACCCGTAATTGCTGAATATTCACTTGTGATCACGTTGGCATCGCTTCAATTAATTGACCAACAAAATGTGCAGAATGGCGCCGTCCGCCTGG
Source organism: Magallana hongkongensis (assembly GCA_016163765.1). Classification (NCBI taxonomy): domain Eukaryota; kingdom Metazoa; phylum Mollusca; class Bivalvia; order Ostreida; family Ostreidae; genus Magallana; species Magallana hongkongensis. Next base: position 59,678,544 of record WFKH01011925.1, read on the forward strand.
CCGCTCCTTATCGAGCAATAGACAGTAGATGTTTAACGATCCACATAATGTCAGTCGTCCGTCAGACCAGTCGCCCCTCGATCAATTTTCGGTTGTCAATCGGCGTCTGCCGGTCGACATTTGAGAAAAACCCGACTGCCTAAATGTCGACGGACCGACGACACCCAAAAAAACTGTCTGCCGATGGTCGGACGATCATCAATGGTTGCTCGACGGAATATTCAATGGCTGGATCAACTGAAGTTATCGGCACCCGGCGCAGAAAATAGAGTTAACTTTGCTCGACGAACACAATTAAAATTGTTCGGCAAAGAAAAACGAGCTCGCTATCTGCAAAGACACCAGCTGATGAACTACCGACTGTCGCCAGAAGAATGCTATGTTTTCCACTAAGATCCTATTATTGCAGATGTTTGAAATTTTAAAAAGAATAGTATACAATATGGTTGGATTTATTTTTGTACAAAACAGACGTCGACTTCCTTTGGTTTTTTTTTAGTTCAAATTACCTAACAATTTTTCGTCTCCAATTTCTCAGCAACTATCAATCACAGATGCATGCTATCTTAACACAATCTGTTTAGGCATGTCATGTGGTTGAGTTTATTTTTGAACGAATTCGATGTGAGCTTCCTGTTAACTTTTAACTGTTTTTTTATATATATCACATCAGAGCGGGGGTATCAATAGTGAGCATTGACTCACATATATCTTGTTCATTTACATTTACAGAATATAATCAGTTGTTTTATATTAATTTAAGGGATGCACCATCTTGTTCTATGTTTAAGAGGGTATGTTTTATATAATGCAATAACTCGATATTTGTCATTTCTAATCCACATATTTTAATCATATTTCTATTCTAAAAAGCATTTTGTTTGTGGTAATTATATATTATTTTAAATGCTTGCTTAAATTGAATTTCTGTATGAACTATGAATTCCGATAAGTGTTCGTTATCAGTTTGTTGTCAAATAGATTTGGATGCATTTTATAACATGCCTTCAGATGAGTTATCTGATATCCGAATTTATTGGAATCTGAGTGTGATCCTTATATATCTAATACTGCTCTTAAATATTCTTGAATAACTGTTGTTTTATACCTAACTTCAATGAAACGCAGCAGGAAATGTCAACGCTTTAAACATACATGTAGTAAGTGGTCCCTAATTATTTAGAAAATGTGAAAATATTCTGTCATATGGTTTTTATGTTAAAAGAACACCAAACATAAAATTAATGAAATATATGTTACATATTGTTTATACTTTAAAATCATCATAGTTAGTTGGGAACCAATGTTCGAGGCATTCGTGGGTAACCCCTGCCCACGAATTTAAAACCTTACGAACTTATATGTACAAGCGTCTGATTAATATCTATGAAACTGCATCGAACATGCTAGCAACGAAATTACGTTCCAGCAAACTTGGAAAATGTTGGCTACTCACGAACATGACCCCACGAATAAAAATGCTCTGTTTTATTCTATCTCCGCTTACCATTATTACTTTGTCATGTATATCATAACGGAAATTAAAGTCGCTTAATAAAAAAGAAAATAGGGCAGACTATTTCATTATAATTCAAAAAACTTAAAAAATATAAGTTTTAAAAGAAAGAAAGAAAGGGATAATTTGATGGTTATTATAATCGGAGAAACCTCTTACAAACAATATTTTCTCTGCAAAAGGTGTCAAAATATTTTTTCATGTAATTAAAAAAATATGATCTAGTTTCTAAAGCTTTAAAAACTCATTAGGTTTTCATAAAAACTTCAAAGCTATAAAGGACACATAGCAAGAGAAGGTAAGAATGTTTTGATGATTGCAAGAATCCAGGGGGTGAGAGAAAGATATCTACAGCTAATTCATACCATGGAACCAAAAACAAAACTATAATGGAAATATCTTATTTCTCATCTGGATATTAAAAGGTACGTAAGATTTTAAAAAGTTTCAAAGCACTTTAAATCTATTGCATATACATTTAGCAACAGTTGGAGTTTATTTGGTTCTTCACACCTTTTTTTATACTATCACATATTGTACATGAAGTTCAGCCGAGATTGGTCACTAGTTGCACAAAGGAATTAAGGAATACAGTATAAATGCAATGTAATAAATGCACAATGTACAAATTATGAATGACGGAATAAGATATACAGTAGGAGATTGGCTGATATACTACAGATATCAGACAATAATCAAGAAAAAGTCACAAGTAATAATTTATTTCAGGGTCTTTAGGTAATAAAATGTATCTTGTATGAATAGCAGCAAAGACATTTGTTATATCTTGAAAAGTAACTTACTGGCATAGAAAATCATATCAATGACTATTTCATTTATATTTCAATGAAAGGAGATTCAGATGGTAGGTTAGAGGCAATATGGACAAAATTTATGAGGTCGATTTTTTTTAAAATTCAAATTTTACTTCTTTATTGAGTTTATTTCAAAGAACAAATTATCAACTCTTAAGAGAAATTGAATTATCGGGAAAAATTCTCTGTTTTGTACTTAGTCTGCATTACAATAAAAAAGAAACATACCATGGTGTCTGTAAACTAACTAAACATATGCTGTTATCGAACACACTTTAAAAAAAAATGATACTGGCATCGGATGACACAGAGCAGTCAATTTAATGTCTAGTTACACCGATAACTTTAAAAGTTTGAATATTAATCAGTCAGCGAATTTTCGACCGCCCATCAAGCGTTGAGCCACAGGTTGAGTTTTACAGTCAATTACATAAACTTTTCCGTAAATGTGAATATTTAGTGACCACTTGGGCATCTCTTGAACTTACTAATACAAAAAGTTTGCAACATGGCGTCGGTACACATTTACATTATTCATAAATCATAGTTTAACAGGGTATTATTACATTCAAGGTCGAAATAAAATAAGTTGATACTTGTACTTTAGATAATTAATTTTCAGTATTTCTCATATTCAGAAATGAATTGTAACTGTTCAAATGTTTAATTAGAATTACAATAAATACGCTGGATTTATACGTTTACGTGTAAATACAGCCTATTTATTTTATTTAGATTTTAGTTTAGTTCTAGTTTTATAGATGTTTATTTTCCTCCAAATGTAGTGTTTAGTATTTTGTTCTGAAGAAGGGACGGCTCGTTCTCTCTCTCTCTCTCTCTCTCTCTCTCTCTCTCTCTCTCTCTGTGTGTGTGTGTGTGTGTGTGTGTGTGTGTGTGTGTGTGTGTGTGTGTGTGTGTGTGCGCGCGCGCGCGCGCGTGCGTGCGTGCGTGCGTGCGTGCGTGTTTGTGTGTGTTAAACAAAAGACTATCTAGTGAAAATAAATTTTGTAAGTATATTTTTTAGAGAATCTAATTCACCCATATTGTCCCTAATATATTTTGTATCTGACTATATACAACTGATTTGATCATGGTTGTTGTTGCTCAGGTGATCTATGTGGACAATGGGCCTGTTTGTTATGTCAACACTGAATATAAAAACAGCTGTTTGCTGAACTTTAATTGCTTTAAAATGTAGGACATATTAAAAAAACGTTTAAACAGTTAATTTAAAATATTTAAATTGTTCGTTGATACGGGGCAAAACACTTATAGAATAATAGAATAACTCGTACATGTCCTATGCAATACGCAAGTAGACGTCGTCTGGCCTCATTACTAGCTTTGTTTCAATTTTTGCAAATTGTCTTAAGAGTAATTGTATTAGACATAGAAGGTTTACAACTAATTTTCTTTGTAAAATGCAGCCCATGTTGTGTTGTCAGAGAGGAAAAAAATATATTTAAACAATAAAATTCTTTCTTTTGAGATTAATGCATGAAATAAAGGTAGCCACACTGCCAACCCAACCCCCCCCCCAACCCCCCCCCCCCCCCCCAAAAAAAAAAACAAAACAAAACAAACAAAAACAAAACAAAAACCAAACCCGCGTTACACCTTTCTTTAATGAATTAATGGACTGATCGTAAATAGTAAGTAAAATTACTTAATTTTTTTTTAGTATAAATCGGTACGTTAAATAAAAAAACAGCCAAGTCGTCTTAAATGAGAATTTGAGTCTGACATCATCATGATTATAATGTACAGTCTGTGATTTTTCTTAGGTTGCTGGATGTTTCGACCAATCGATAAACGGGGCGTGTCGATTTCAGTCCTGTCAGTTTCAATTACAATCAATATCCGTAAGAAATAGAGGGAATCATACTTGGTGGATGCAAATATATATAAGAATAAATAGTTATTTGTACCTATGATTAAGCAGTTTACAAGTTGCTTCTCGAATGTTCCGTCGAGTACACACGGTACTTAACTTGGGTTTTTGACAACTTATTTGCATATTTTCAGTACATCGCACCATAGTAAATCTTTCGTGAAAAATAATCCAAAAGAAATAAATTGGACGTTTCCCATCTCGATAGAATGGATTTATCCTCATCATATCAAAGCAAAAGAAAAAGATACGTCTGTTATGAGCTAGTTTTTTTCTGTCTTATAATAGGCAAAGTGGTAATCTTTAATTATATGTGTAAAAAGACAACAAGAGGAAAATTCGTTTTCCATACAAACGACCAGAAGGCAACAGGGGCCAAGCTAAGTCGGAAAGTTGATGATATGTTCTTGCAGAGGAGTGTCCATTTGTTTGACAATGGACCACAATTTGATGCTTCTTTCTCGCCTCTGTATCATAGTCAACCGGGATCACAATCCTTCGAACATACACCACAGACATGCTTTGATTCTGAAAGAGTTGTGCCGAAGGTAGATTGTGGTTTGCTGTTTGAACAGAATGGCAGAGAAATCGAGAAAGTTCGTGAAATAAAGATAACAAACGAATCGCAGTCGTTTTGTCAACAAACAAAAGTATGTGAAAATTTTATCAAAACAAGAGGATACATTATGGATCCGTTAACAGACGAGGAGAAGAGTTTTCCGATTGCCTACAGTATTCTTGTTTATAAAAGCCCAGAGCAATTTGAAATTCTTTTGAGGTCCATTTACCGGCTACAAAATATTTATTGTGTTCACGTGGATAGGAAAACAGTTGAAAACGTCTTTAATGAATTTTCATGCATTCTACGATGCTTTCCTAATGTGAAGATGGCATCTAAAAGAATTGAAGTAAATTGGGAAAAATTAAGTGTCTTATTACCAGACCTCAAATGCATGAAAGACCTTTTATCAATTCCTAAACGGAAATATTTCAATAACTTAACTGGACAGGAATTTCCTCTTCGTACAAATTATGAATTGGTAAAAATATTGGAAATTTTAAACGGTTCCAACGATTAGGAAGACACCAACAAAAGGTTTGCACAATTTTTATAATATTTAAAGGAAATTACATGAAACAAGTTTCGACTAAGGACAAAACAAAATGACAATATAACACTTTTCAATTACAAAAAGTCCCCATAAAATCACAATCTTTGAATTTGATTCATCCTTTTGTTCATTTGCTCTATTTCGACATTCATCAAATTAGGGCAAACAAGGAAAGATGGAATATTAATGAGAAACCTCCCCATAATATCCAGCCAGTCAAAGGATCTATCCACGTGACTCTAAACATAAAAGTTGTGGAATCCGTCATCAATAATGATGTAGCTGCCGATTTTCTTAAATGGGTGAACAAAACAAGTATTCCTGATGAAACGTTCTTTGCAACTTTGATTCATAATCCTCAGCTGGGAATTCCGGGAAGTTTTAAAGATAATAAAATTAGACTATTACTAAATATACGCTGTCCTTATGGTTTTTTTTTTAAATTTTCACAATAAATAGTTAAAATGTATACTTTTACTTTTAAAATTAACATATGTCAGAATGGCAGTACTGCTTTCTTAGACAATACACCTGTTTAAAGTTTACGAGTAAGTGTAGCATTCGCTTTGTACGAGGTCTGGAAACAGATTTTGGCATAAGAAAACCTTTTCTATCACGATTTGTAAACTGGGCGGGTTTATCAAATAGTCCGCCGTGTCATGGTAAATATGTTCGATCGGTCTGTGTGTTTGGACGCAGCACTGTTAAGGGTTACTATGAAAATATCAACGGATTTAAACGTTCATAAAACGATGCATCCATTTTTACAAAATATTTATGAAATGTTATTTTATCATGATATAAATTTGATACTAAAAGCAACAGCATAGTAAATGCCACTTTGTATGACACTTAGTGTGGTCCTCTGAATGGACAGTCACGTGATATGTGTTGATGATTCTCCCGTATGGAGGTCATAAACAAATTTCAATATTACAAGGGCATACCCTTATTTGAATTAAAAATTTAAATGATAATTAAATTCTACTTATCTAGTAGATTCTGAAAAGTGCTGCTGCTTTGTATAGAGTTCATCTTTTATTAGAATAAATATCAAATAAATGAGCTCGGTTGAAATTTATATGACCTTCGCTTAATATTTTACGTATTTATTAATTCATTCTATAAATTTCATCGAAGCAGCAGTACTTTTTAATAAATTAAACATTCCCTTAATTTATATCCAAAACATCGTAATAATCTGTTAAGTGTATGCCCTTGTAAAAAGCGGATTTAGATAGGCTTCCCGATGTCAAACACATCGAACTTGTACATTAAACACTCTAGAAAAGAAATAATACACGCTCTAAAAAATTAATACATACTGGATTAAAACAAGCATAATAAATAGGATTTAACGGTAAATAATTGCTTTAAGATTATGCTCCGTTCATTTATAAAATGCATTTTCCCATGTTAAAAAATTGATTGATCCGCCTCTCTCTACACATAATATGCGTCAAAATTTACAGTTTGACGTCACATCGAGAAGTGCATCGCGATCAGTCAGTTGTTTATATTTAACGTTGTTGGACTTATTTGACTACAAAGTTGCACGCAGAGGCAATTTTTAATGTAGTTTAATGTGTTCGTACCCATGACAATCGGGACTTACTTTATTTTTGAGCATTTTTGATGACTTGTTGTTTTGTGTGATGTCATAGTTAACATTTCCCGTACTTTCTGGTCGGCGCGACCACAAAGTAGACCTTAACAGTGCTGCGGAGTTGGGGATCTTTCGCTATTGGCTCGACGACCAGAATTCTTTACCAATAAATTCTACACAGATTATCAGGAAGCCGCTTTGCTTTGTATGGATCAGTTAATATACAACAAAACCAGAAATGAGTACTATCAACGGTTAGAATTCGATTTACAGTATTATGAAAAACTACCATATATCAGGAACATTGTATAGGTGTATAAAAATGTAATAAAACGTACTTGTACGTTTAATTGTATTTATTGTAATTGTTACTAATGACAATAGTGGACTGCGTATAACAAAATATTTAACGACATATTCATCTTTTTATAATCTTTTTAGTCTCATGAAATCTTTAGATGAATATTATATACAAACATTTTTATCAACAATTTTTTGTAAGTATGGTTTAACCGACAATAATGACCATAATGTGTAAATAAAATCATATTTTATAAATCTTGAGAAGAATTTTGTGAGTTGCGATACGCAGACACATATCTAAAGATTAACATATCCCATTCTGTCATCTGAGTATTAAGTAAAAAGTCTATGCCATTCAGGTATTGTTAAAAACTGTTTTCACATTTCTATTGACTGAATGTCAGAGCTGCATGATTCGAATATGACTGGTTTCATAATTAGTTATAATGACAAATTCATGGTACAATATACATGTACACGCGGATATCAGTAGATCAAGAATTGTAACACTACCATACTTTTTGAAACCGACAATAATTTTTATGACCGTAATATGTAAATGAAATCATATTTAATAAATCTTTGAGAAGAATGTTGTGAGCTGAGATAAGCGGATATAGGACTAAAGATTATCATATCTCATTTTGTCATCTGAATTTAAACTAAAAGGTCTGGAACTGCGATTGAACGGAAAAGCTATGCCATTCAGTCACTTTTAAGAAACCTTTATTCACCCCTCTACTGACTGAATGGCAGAGCTCCATGCTATGGATATGACTAGTTTCATAATGCGATAAGTTTAGAATGCTTGAAACTAACAAGAGGCGACGATATTAAGGACGTTAAGAATGCTATAAAATTCTGTTTCTAAATACCTAGATTAAAACACATTCTTCTTAGAAATAATTAATCAATATTATTTTTAGTTATAATAACGCAAAAAAAAAAATGTAAACCCACAGAACTTTTAAAAAAAAAACCCAATCATTTAACTGCAACTTCAAGTACATCTACATATTTCATAATTGATTCATTGATTAATAATTAGTAAAAATTATTAAACTGAAAGAAAGAGTTACATTGTCACATTTAAAAAGGAGAAGGAACAGTTTCTTTCAATATGTGCCCTACAACTTAAATGTTGTTAAAATCTCATGAAAATAAAAATATAACATCTTGAACACATGTATGTATAAAGCACGAAGTTATATACTTTTATCCTGTTTTCAAAAAAGAAAAATGACTTCCACATTTTGTCATATTTCTGAAATGTAGTATAAATTTATGAAAGATGGCACATTTTTCATATTACTTTGAAGAGGAAAATGTGTCTGCAGCCGTCGCTCACAACGGTTATACTTCATACAAAGCTATTTTCGCTTATTTTCCTTTACACACTTGCAAACGGTTTTGCCTCTCTTTGAATTAGCCTAGACAAATTTTGTAATAGATACTCTTTCTTATTAATTTAAAAATTACAAAAATGTTTTGAATTCGCCCAGTTTTAAATTCGCCCGCTGACAAAGAGGGAGAAAGGGCCGAAAATAAAACGAGGGCGAATATTTCTCTGTATATATACAGTATATTTTATGTGATATCACACGATAGGTACAATGTGAATTTCATCGTGGGCGACGGCTGCGGATTTGGTTTTCTATTAAAAAAAACTAGTCAAGAATTTGTGTCTTCTGCTCTTTTTCATTAAAGAAAAATACGGGAAAATTTATTGATTTTGACGTCATACTTACCCCTGTGATAGTCAAATTATGTAGCAATTTATAAATTCCTAGGTTTTACGTATTTTTGTGTAAATAGATGGTTTTATGATACTTTAAAACAAGGCAATTATGACTAAAACTGTGCCTTGTTATTTAACGTCGAAAACATAGATAAAAAAATTCAATAATACAAAGAAGCTGTGACTAAGCTCCCTAGATCAAGTTATTTTAATAATTTATTTATTATATGTCCTTCCGTTATAGTTAGAAACAAAAAAAAAACCCACCAAAAATCTAAGATTTACACCACACCTTATTAATATGCGCGTAGAAGAAGACGGCTTTTATTCTCAATTTGTTTATTATGCACTACGTCATCAGTTTCACAAAATTGTTGTTGAGGATTCATAATACATCTGTGTGCTTACTCGGATAATAGGATCCCACTCTGTAAAATTAAATTTTAGGATTTGTTTATTTTTTACTTAATCATCAGTGTTGCACAAACATAGTTTTGCCAGCATTTCCAAAGTCATCGAATATTACGCTTAGATAAAAATGATTGATTTGCTGAGATAAATTCAAACAACGGCCTCTATACATCTATTGCTGGTCCATTGCAATCAAACAGGTACGATTTCATGATGATTTTGTTTTTCAATGCCTTACAGCACTAACAAGGTTAAAGAGGTAAGATTTAATATTAGGCTGAAATATCAACAAATTATGAAATTGATAGAGATATTCAATCAAAATAGTGTGATTTAAATAAACAAGGAAAATGAATCTTTTTCGATGCAGGAGTACAGTTTGATACGTTTTTTGCCCCTTTGTATAATAATTTATTCACTTCAACTGTCGAAGCTTTCTAATATTAAGCTGCAAGGCGACTTTGGGACAGAAAGACCTATGTCCGTACAGACGTATAGTATACATTAGTTTTCTGTTTAAAAATAGCTTATAAGAAATCGAGTTCTTAAAATGAATATTACAAATGATTTGCAGTCATTAGGATATTGTGAGAATTTCATGACATATAGAAGATTCATTTTGCATCCCTTATATCAGACTAACAGAGAAACTTTTCTTTACCCTAAAGTAATCTAGTTTGTCAACTTCCATAAAATTTAGAAATTCCTCTGAAAGCAATCTATCAGAAACAAAACATTTACATGGACAATAATCAACAAACTAGTTTTTTTTAAAAGAGATTACAGTAAATAAACTTTTATTCGCGATTTACTAAAATATAAATTTGATACAAAAAGTCATCGTAAACCTAGCGGAAATTTCTTTCAAGCAAATAAAAGTTGATTTGCAGTATATATTTACATATATTGCAAAGTGTTTTTCAGAAATGTTTCTATTGTCAGAGAGAAGAAATGTAAACTAGGGAACAGTAAGCGTTTTATCAGCCGATCTTATGTGCACGAAAAACCTTTTATTAGATACAGGAACCATTTCATCAATCTAACTGGACAGGAGTTTCGTTTTTGAACTTGTTATGAATTATTTATGAAATCACAAGCTATTAATGCTTTAAACTGGTAGTCTTTTTATAATAGCTACGCAAAATACAAACATTTTGGTGTAATGACATACTTTATCCGGGACCATACAACAATAGAGCATACAAATGCATTTCCTATCCCATACATATATATCTAAGTTTGCATTTTGAATTCAAAATTGGTTTTCTTTTTTAAGAAAAAATAATGAAACATATATATATTGCACAAATTACCATTACAAGCAAAAGAAAAAATGAATTTTATGATCTTTTCAGCTTCATTGTTTGAACAATGCAAAATATGTCGTTACAAGTTGGTAATACGTACAGCATTTTACATTGACGAAGAAACCAATCTAAAGAAAAATGGTACATTTGTAAACTATTGATCATTTCAATCAATAAAAATCGTAAAAAAAAAAAAACCAAGAAAATGTTGCAAATAAATGATCTGACAGAAGGGGCAAGCGTTTCGAACTGTCGGTGCATTGTGGTGGATATTACGACAGAAATAGTACTTGTTTGTATCTGATATCTGGTTGATATGTATGAACTAATCACAAAAAGGCGGCATGTACTGCTTGAACCCAGCATTATTTGCATTGAATGAGATAAGATAAAACACTAGCGCCGTCAACAGCATGCATGCACTACAACAGTTGATAAAAGGATCTTGAATTATAAATTCATGTCTTTTATACTATTTCAATCACATCTTAAATTGTAAACCTTCACAATTTTTAAACTTGTTTAAAAATAATGCACAAGACTGAGAAAGCAATAAGATGATTCTATACGTTTAGTAAATTATCATTTAATGCATGAGGTTTTCTTTTTTGCCTGATTTTCCATTGTTTATCAATGATTCAGATATTGTACTTTCGAATAGAATACGTTTATAATGATCATGTTATAGATATAAAAATCATTAACAGTCATTAACATTTGTTCTACAAACATTATCAGGTATATCCATTTGTTTTTTTTGTTTTTTTAATAATAACTGATGTTTCGGTATATAAAGGACACGAATTGATTCACTATCATAAACTTTTACATTAGGTTGAATCTTTCCAAAATTTAATGTAATCACAAACATTAGGACACATATTACATAGTTAATGCCCTGGAATGAAACCTAAAAACACGAACGTTGATATTTTTCAGTAACTACGCTTGTTAAAAATGTTTTCTTCTTTTTCATATAAAATGTTGACTAAGGTAGTTTTGTCGACATAATGAGCATTACTTTTCCGATTATAGACTATGCTTTCAATCCACCCAGTAACCTTATTTAGATTTCAATGTAGAAATCAGTGCATTTAGGGACTTATCATTGATAAAATAATAGATGGGTCCAGAAAAGATAAATCCAGATTAAGTTTGGCAGTCACCTAATATAGCGATTGTCAAAAAAGAGAAAGACACAACAAGTAAATATTTCTTACAATGAATATGAAGGATTTACAACTTACGAACAAAACAATGTGGGTATTTTATGTTCTATTAGGTATTTTTATTATCATGTTCACAATGTTGATAAACAATTCTTGCTCACAAAAAAGAAACGGTGTTGAATCGGTTATTACTTGGACGAGCGAAAACGCTGCAGACGAACTGGAGATGGGTGCAACTGAACATCACTTTTTGCGGATAATCAAGGTTTTCGACAATGGACCACAATTTGATTCTTCCTTTTCACCTTTGTATCAAAACAAATCATCGAAATAATCGACATCAAAACTTTGAAACGGACAGACATGTATCAAATGTGGATTGTAGTTTGCTGTTAAAACAAAATTTGAAAGAAATTGAGAGAGTTCGTAACCTGAATACTACAAACAAATCACTTTCGTTTTGCAACCAAACAAAAGAGTGTAACAACTTTTATCAATCAAGAGGATACATTATGGATTCTTTAACAGACGAGGAGAGGGATTTTTCGATTGCATTTAGTATTCTTGTTCACGAAAGCCCTGAACAATTTGAAAATCTTCTGACAGCCATATACCGGCAACAAAATGCTTATTGCGTTCACGTTGACAGAAAAACCACTGAAAACGTGTTTAGTGAATTATCATGCATTGTACAATGCTTTCCAAATGTGAGGTTGGCATCTAACAGAATTGAGGTAAATTGGGGAGAAATAGGAGTTGTACTAGCGGAGCTCTTGTGCATGAAAGACCTTTTGTCCTTTTCAAAATGGAAATGTTTCATTAACTTAACTGGTCGGGAATTTCCATTGCGTACAAATTATGAATTAGTGAAAATATTAAAAATATATATTGGTTCCAACGATGGGGAAGGCACAATCAAAAGGTTTGTAATTTTCTTACGCATACCAATCACAATTAAACAAAATATGATTTCAGAGCAGAAATCTATTATTTTTAAAAGGGCTAGCAAAGACAGATAGGACATTGGAGAAAAGCCTCCCCATAATATCCATCCAGTAAAAGGGTCAGTCCACGTCACCCTGAATAAAAAGTTTGTTGAATACCTCGTGAACAATAGTGTAGCTGCTGATTTTCTAACTTGGGTAAACAGAACAAAGATTCCAGATCAGACATACTTCGCCTCACTAATTCACAATCCTCAACTTGGAATTCCGGGAAGTTTTAAAGGTAAAGGAAACTGCAGAAAACGTTTTACAATAATTTAATTCAATACAATTGACTAAAAAGAGCTATTGGTATTGCCTACGTCACAATATGATTTCTTTATATTGTGGTAAAAATGTACGCTTTACAAACCGTAATAAGTTTTCAAAAACTTTCATTATTTAATTGAATATGAAATAGGTAAAAACATTTTGGCACATAAACTACATATTAGCTATCAGTAAATTTGAAGCATAGGACTATACTTTTTATTTTTATAGGCGATCTGGAAACGGATTTTGGTGTACGAAACCCTTTTCTATCTCGTTTCAAAAACTGGAAAAGTTCACCCAATTCTTTAACATGTAATGGTAAATATGTTCGAACGATCTGTATATTTGGAGTTGGAGATTTTCCACTTCTTGCTCGACGACCTGAGTTCTTTGCCAATAAATTTCTTCTCAATTACCAAAGAGAACCTTTACTTTGTAAGGATGAACTAGTTTTTAACAGGACAAGGGAGGAATATTACCAACGACTTTATTTTGATACAGAGTATTATAAAAACTTAAAACATATTCGAAACATTGTATAAATGTATATACATGTTTGCAGACCCATTTGATAACTCAAAATAGTGTTTTTGCATAAATGCTTGTTTGTGTTATGTGTTTTCTAAAACTGGCCATAACATGATTAAGTTTAAAAATAATATTATTATAGCGATCCTGTTTTTGACATGGGATTTCGGCAGAAATTTCTGCACTTGGTCACTAGGTCATTGTGTCTTTTATTTAATAGGTCATTAGCTGAAAACAAGTTTCCAAACAAATTGGAAATTTGCGCATGGTATTCCATTGTTTAAGAAGGATGAACCTTCCGTAGCCTCTAATTACAGACCTGTGTCATTATTAAGATGTGTTAGCATATTATTGGAACGTATACTTTTTAAACATGACTGTGTACAATTTTTTTCATTGCAATAACTTGTTTTATAAATACCAAGCCGGTTTTCTTCCCGGCCACTCAACTGTGTACCAGTTAGTTGAAACATATCACAATATTGTGAAAAGTATTGATGACGGGAAATCATGTTGTATAGTTTTTTGTGACTTATCAAAAGCTTTCAAGATCCACAATAAGTGTGTCCCTGAATATTTATCTCAGATTATTCCTAATACTAGGAGCAACGATTCGGCATATAGAACTAGGAACATTGAAAATTATAGTTTACCTAGGTGTGGAACAGAATCATTTAAGAAATCATTTATACCTGACACTATTCAATTGTGGAATACATTTGTATAGGAGTTAGAAATGAAACTTCCATACAAAATTAAAGATTTAAGAATTCATTTTATAAAACTAAAAAAACATAGCTAGAGCTCCCTCCTTTTTTACACATGGTAAGCACAAGCTAAACATAATTAATAAGATAAATATAAAGAATGAGAATATCTGATAATATTGTGATAAAACAGCATTATTTAAACTTATTGAGGGGTGAAGTAGAAATAACAGAATATTTCTTAATTGAGCACAATTCTTAAGTCGAAATTATCATTATATAGTTCTACATGTTCATATTTGTATTGTTCACTATATTATTTAAAAAACATGATTTCACAGTACATCTTCTGTATTTTAAAAATATGGACCCATTTTAATTGCAAAGACGCAGTTCTATGAAAAAGTAGAGTTTGCAGACCTGTCCCGTTGTAAATTAAAATTCATAGATGGTTGAACATGTACAGAACTTCAATATAAGACAAATATGCGTTAATTTGAGATTTATTTACCTCCTTTTCTAACGAAGCCTACAGACATATTTAAAACAAAACTTCCTTCGTCAATTACATCTTTTGATATAACTTCACTTGTCTCCAAAATTATATTGAACGTTTTCAACAAATAAATAAAGTTAGTGTTCAGGACATGCATATCAGTTGTCAATCTTAGGTCTTATTACGTGTCTTTCAAATACTAGAAATTTACGTGATATGCATAAGGATTAGAATAAGAACAAGGTGATTTTTGGAGAATTCGAGTCGTCTGACATCGTGGGTTGGAACAATAAATTGTCATCCGCTTATCGTTATTGATGATTGTGGTTTTATAACGACACACATGCAGATCCACTGATTTCTGGGGTCCATCAAGTATTTTAAAAAAAGATATGCGTTCGCGCGAAACTATGATATGCTCAGTCTACATAGCGCTATGAAGATTTGCGCATAGAGAGAGCGTCTGTTGATTTCTACTTATTTCAATGCATTTTAAAACGTAGGCAAGAACAAGAGTTATTAGTTCAGCGTTTTAAAAACATTTTTAAAAACATTTAGACAAACAAATTAAAGGAGAAAACTTAATTTGCGTTACATAATGAACACGTGTTTTGTTTTTTGTATTTAGAATCTTCAATCAAAGTCCATTTTTAGGACGCGTGTGATATAGTTTGTAATGTTTCATTTATTCATATTTTTAATAAATATTCATCCATTTTATGGTTGTCTTTCTAACATCATATTCAGTTTGGCCCCCTACAATGATTTAAAGTAAAATGCGATTTACTTGAAAACATACCAGAACAAAGGTTTATTCAGATTTCATCGAACTTTCGGTTTTCCGAAAATTCTTTTATGAGTGAAAAGTGTACAGGAATTTTATTTGATTTCATTTGATGCTCTTTTAGTTTGTAAAGAATCCTCTCACAATCGAAAAAAAGAGACTTAAAATTATTTGTAGAACACTTTTATATACCTGACATGTACAACTAATTCAATTCCAATAGTTATTCATTCCGACTTTACAATCCTATGATATTTCATAATGACATAAACAGTGGTATGTGTAAAATTGTAAGGCTGACGCCATATTGTTCATGTGTTCAAGAGAGTATATTCTATGTAATTCAATAACTCAAAATTTGTTCAAATACTTGTATAAATATTTTTGTTTAACCCCCCCCCCAAAAAAAGCCCACTTGGTTGTCGTTTTTTATACCATTGCTTCAATTTGATTCTTATGTGAACAATGAATTAAAATAACTCTGATTTTGCGACTCTTTTCCAATAGAATTTAGCTAATTTGTAAGCATGTCTGTGTGTTGGTTTTCCGACGAGTTATCTGATATCCAAATTCATTTGAATAACTGTTTCAAATAAACCAGCAGAAACACAGTGGTAAATATCAACGCTTTAAAGATACCCGTAGCTAGTGGTTCATAAATATTAACAAAATGTAAAAATATTCTTTCGGCTGTTTTGTATAAATGTTGAAAAAGAACATAACATAAATAGAACATTTGTTAAAACTACACATATGCATGAATGTTATTTGTGTAAGAATAACTTTTTCCTTATTTTTGCAAGATTCTCCTTCTATAAGAGGAATGTGGTTGTTAAATTTCAGCTGGAATATTATTTCAGTCCTTCTTAGCCTACCAATATTACCATGTAATGTATCCCATAACGGTTATTGAAGTCACTCAATAAAATAAAAAAAAAAAATGAATGCTTAAACGTGTATATGAGAGAGAGAGAGAGAGAGAGAGAGAGAGAGAGAGAGAGAGATTATTATATAATTATGATCGAAAAAGCCACTTTGTGTCTGCAAAAGGTGTCAAGTTTAATTTTTTTTAAATGATCCGGTTTTTTGAAAAGTTTAAAATTCATAAGCTTTTCATAATAAATAAAAAGCTATAAAGGACGCCGATCAGAACTTAAGAAATCGACCAGAGATGATAATATTATCTAGAGAGTGTTTCGATGCCTTCCAGAATCTAGAAAACACGAAAATGATAGTCATTTTATTTACAGCAAATCTAATACACAGACTCCAAAACAAAATTGTACTGGAATTGTATAGTTTGTTGTCTAGATATGAAAATGTAATGAAGATTTTGGAAAATAAGTTTAAAGCACTTTGAATATTTTGCCTAGACAATAAGCAACAGCTGGAGTTTATGACTTTAAACACATTTTCTTCAACCACAGATTGCACATCAAATTCAGTCAAGTTTATCTTGTTATCATCTTATCAAGTTGCTAGATCAGTAAAGGATTGCCTCCTTTGATGATTGCAAATGTACTGTATGCGGTTAAACATCAATGAATCACAAGTATTGTAACATGATTAATCTAAAAATCAACATAGATAAGAAATATAATAAAGAAATAAGATGTATTGCTGATTTATCTATAAGTGATTTAAATAGAAAAAGAGAAAAACATACATCAATGTGAATTAATTGAACATATGTTCTAATCGAACACATTCGCAACGCTGAACATTAATACTGGTATCGAACGACGACGAGTAGCAGTCTCATTAATTCCTTGAAACACCGATATCTTCAAAAGTTTGATTATTAATTAGTCAGCGAATCGTCGACCGATCATCAAGCGTTGAGCCACAGGATAACTTTTACAGTCTGCCGATTACATAAAGAAATTCGCAGTTGCTGAACATAAACTTGTGATCACGTGTGCATCGTTTCCATTAATTGACGAAAAAATGTGCAGCATGGCGTCGTCCTCCTAGCCGCTGCTTATCGAGCAAAAGACGGTAGATGTTTAACGAAACGTATAAGGTCAATCGTCCGTCAGTCGATTTATCAAAATCGCCCGACAGACCAGTCGTCCCTCGGTCAATTTAAGATCGTCAATTGGTGTCTGCCGGCCGACATATAAGAAAAACCTAACTGACTAAACGTCGACCCACCGACGACAGACAAAAAACTGCCTGTCGATTGTCGGGCGATGACTTGATGGGACGGATACAAAATTGTTAGGCAGACGAAAAATGAGACCTATATTCGCAAAGACACCGGGTGATGAACTACCGACTGTCGCCCAAAAAATCCGTTTTTGCCTCAAAAACCGTATGGCGTTGGAAACGTGGTGGGATTTTATCGAGATCAGACAGATTCTATTTGTCACATTGACAAACTTTAATTTAAAAATAAACCAGTTTAATTTAGATACAACTTTTGCAGATTCATAAGAACCTTAGAATTTTGATTACTCTTCAGGTGCACATGTAAGCCAAACATCAAATGTAATGACAGTATATCCAGAGTTGAATGTACCTAGTGCTGAACCTTTAAGACAGTCAAGATGTAGGATAGAAAAATTAAACCTCTAGTTATCTAGCTATTTAATTTGAAACATATATCGAGCAGATTTTATTGTATGGTCAAAAAAGCAATTTTATTTATTTTGTATTCTACAGTATTTGAGTTGTTATTTATTGTGATAGAATGAATCATAAAATGTAATTACCCAAATACCAGGTACATCGAAAGGAAAGATTATTTTTACGTTCACTGTAATAAGTTCTGCTTTTAAATCTTATTATATAAAGACACTAAATATGTCCTACTAGCTAGGTGTTTACTTTATTACTGTGGTACAGTGATTTATAATTTAACAAAACTGAGAGTATCTTAAAAGAAACAAATTTTTTTTCTTTTTACATTGTTTCCTTTAGGACAAATGGTATCTAAAGATAGTAAACTTAAAAAACCCCAAAATAAACTGAAAATGGCATTGTACCAAGGAAAATAATTACTGAAGTGTAGAAACTGTACTGCAGTAGAGTCAAATCTTAAAGTATCAATGCCCGAGTAGCATAGGTTTTACAATCCGAAATACATTAACAAGTTAATTAACACGATTGCAAATTTGTCTCATTGTTCACGATTTTTTTCCCCATAAGTACAAGCAGGCACTGCCAGGCACTTAAGCCAGGTTGTTGAGGCAAACACCGACAGTAAACTGTAGCTGCAACACTTCATCTGTTTACACGCGGTAGAAACGAAGTAGGGTCGCTGTGACAGGGCCGTAAGGTCTCCAACAGAACCACTTAAGCTCCGTTGGCGCGCTCAAGTAACGCACATAATTGCAGTATAGACTCAGGAATAAGTCCTGTCGGAGTCTTTTGTGATGTCACTGGGGCGCTAGCGTCTTCTTCCTGCTCAGCTGCAGCGTATCGACGTATTGTTTTTCATTTTGCCGCGTTCACACAGCGACCCCAAAGAGCTTTTGCTGCGATTATCGCGCTCTCTTGGCGTTTCTTCTGCGTTTATAGCGTTTATAACGCGCCTCTACGGTATTTCTAGTGCAATGTCAGCAAGACCACACATCTTTAACAATGGCTGATGTACTTTAGCAAGGAATATAGTATTTTCAAACTTAATGTGGATAACCATGTAAAAAGTAGCATTTGCGATTAATTTACTGCCACTACTACTTTTATTACTATCCCTTCTCTGATTTCCAACAGCTATTAATGGTTATTGTTTTTGTAGACACTTCTAGCACGATTTTTGTCTTGTCACAAAAATATTTCGAGAGTGATGTTTCAATTACCTTATCCTTATGCCATTAAAACAAAAAAAATATATTATTTACTAGTGATAAAGTTCAAATTTCTTGTTTTTTCGCGTACAAATTAAAATGAATATACTCATAAGTTAAGAACGTCTTGTGTACGCAGACAGTGCACTGAGCACGCCGTGAACACCAAGTTAAAACTAATAGCATGTCATAAGCGATTGGCGGATACTCGGCAAGAGCGCATCAATCGCTGCGGTGGCTCCGTAGAAACGCATCGGTCGTTTTCAGCACGCCTTGACATCTTCACTTATAAAATTTAAAATAGAATTAATTTAAAATAAAATTGTACAATTTATCTGAAATTTTCCTGCGATCCAAAGGCGATTCCAGGAATTTTACAACGCAGTGACCACACTGTGGGTACGCAACTTGGTGTGGAATGGTCTAAAGAAGAATGATTTAATAAACAAACGTTTCGAAACAGATTTCTTTTTTAAACAAATATTCAGCGATCAACTTAAGTAATGTGTAAAATAGAGCACAATAAAAATATATTTTGTGTTTGCAAGCAATTTTTGTAAAATACATAAACATTTTTTATTTATAAAAACATTTATAGAAACTGATAGCTATGTATGTATTTTTGCTGCTATTGTTTATGCCCTTGGAGACTTGTGTACAGCTGTTATGCATCTGTTTTATATGTATTTTGATTAGCCCATATGGGGCCCCTACATCTACTGCCACGCGCATGCGCAGCTAGATAGCGTCAGTCTCCATTTTTTACTGCGGACGAGAACGTTTGTTTACAAATTGGCTTTAAGAAGGTTTCGAATATAGTGGTCAGGATCGCGACCTGATTGTGCCCAGAGCTCCATGAAACATCGTAGCAGTGACTCTCAATCAATTGAGGTAATTATCCGTGTATTATGTAGAATCATTCGATTACGCTATAAGTGTCACTGTGCACGATGGAACATTTGGCCTTCTCGGCGAGAAAACCGTAAAGCATTACTTTCAGCATGCTTCCTTCAACAGAACAGTTTAATTTCTTGATTAGTGACTAAGGATGACGATTGTTAAAATTTTATTGTGATTTCCGTAGGAATGTGTGTTATTTAACTCGATTTCAGTTCAGTGTTTACAGACATCACGTGACTTTGTTATGTCTACGCTCTGTCTGGGAGACTCGCAGGTAGTGCGCTTTGGCGACTTCATTGGGAATACCCGAAGTTCATCAGAGGTCTTTAACGTTCAAAGTCTGGATAGTGTTCATTTCTACGGTATTCGAGGCGGCTCAGTGTTAAATTCACAGCATCTTGATCAGTTTTTAAGTGTAGTTCAGCAATACCGTCCCGCCTTCTTGATCGTGCACATCGGAGGAAACGACCTGGATAAAATTGATGACTGCACAGAGCTTATGGTGCTTAAACTGGTGGCGTTTCTAACTTACGTTCGTCAATCTTTCCAGATTCGCAATATAACACTCTTAAAATTCATTCCCCGCATGTCTACAAGATATATAAGTTATGAATTGTACAATAGTAGAGTAATCCAAGCCAACCAACTGTTAAAACTTCATTGTGCTACTGCAAACATTCAATACTGGAAATTGCGTGGATTTACCAACAGCAGAGACAATATATACTCTGATGGGGTACATCTGAACAGGATAGGACAAGAAAAGTATTTTCGGGAAATTAGGGGGATCCTTTTGCATCACAGAAAGGAAGGGGTATAGCCATGATGACAGGTGCTTCTGGCTATAGTCATCTTATTGTTCTTTTGATATCATTTACTGTATAAGGGTTTGATGTTGGTTTATCTATTTATTAACTTCTTAGGCATATACTAGCATGTCTGAGCATGTTATTTTGTAGACCTTGGGTTGTTGTCAGCCACTATATATCTTCAGTTATCTTTGTAATGCCAAATTTATTCTCGGCCTCCTTAACTGTCGAACATCATTGTTGTACAATAATCTCTAGATCATTTTAATTTCGCACTGGTCGTCAAACGTATTGACACAGCACTGGCTGTCCACATTTTTTTTTTTTTTTAATTGCAATGGCTGTCAACCATTAACATGTATGATAGTACAGCACTGGCTGTCAAAGAAGATTAACACATCACTGGCTGTCAACAATACTATTAAGTATACAGCACTGGCTGCCAACAATATTATTAATTATACAGCACTGGCTGTCAACAATATTATTAAGTATACAGCACTGGCTGTCAACAATATTTTTAAGTATACAGCACTGGCTGTCAACAATGTTATTTAATATACAGCACTGGCTGTCAACAGTATTAAGTATACAGCACTGGCTGTCAACTATTATTAAGTCTACAGCACTGGCTGCCAAACAATATCAATACAGCTCTGGCTGGTATCCTATATTAATTCAGCACTGGCTGTATTTAATTAAATATATATACAGCTCTGGCTGTCAAATAAATGACCTACTTGTTATTATTGCTTCTTATACTGATTCATTTATATCACACTTTTTTAGGATGGCTTCTCGTCCAAGGAAAAGGAAGGCAGCTAATAACACGGGAACCCCGCTCAACGGAAACGATACTACTACACAGGATCTGGTCGAAAGATGTGTAGCTGCCATCCTCCCAACTATCAGGGAAACTATCCGAGATGTAGTTTCTGGACCGTCAATCTCTCAACCTCAGCCACAATCTTCTCAGGAAAATCAAGAGTTCAACTCATCGTCTTTGCAAATGATTACAGGAACTTCCAATGACACAGGTATATCTACCTCCTCCCAATCATATGAGCCTGGGGTTGCACGACCAGTCGGCCTAGGTCTGGATCATAAGATAAAGGCAAAAATTTTGGCAAATGAATTTGTTAAATTTGCAACCCTCCTGCCAAAGTCACCCTTTGACCAGGATGAAAAATTCAAGTCAATTGAGAAAGATGGGCAATTAGTTTTTGTTAGAACCACCGAAACTGGACAGATTAAAAGCATAACAACTTGGCTTCAGGCATTTCATGTGTTTGTTGCAATATATTGTTCAAATCATCCTACTGAAGTTAGCAATCTGATGACTTACGCACAGATAATTCAAGGAATTGCCAAGACTTGCGGCGACGATGCAGCGCTTGACTACGACGAAAAATTCAGACAGTGGCGCCAATATGCTCCTGACATGTGCCCATGGAACCAAAAAAATTCTGAACTCTTCCAAGACGCTCTGGCGAAGGGCATAGAGAACAAACAAAAAATCAGGAAGCAGCCCTTTCGTTCACCACAACAAAAGCCCAAGTACTGTTTCTCGTTTAACAATAAAGGCATATGCGGCAAAGGGAATTCCTGCCCCTTCCCTCACGTCTGCCAGTACTGTTCAGGAAAACACAGCAGACTACTGTGTCGACAAAAGCAGAGCCCTCACATCATCAATTCCAAACCTAACAATCATGACGGAGCCAAAAGAACAACCAATGCCCCCAAGTAGTTTAATTAGATCCATAGTTACACCTATTCGGGCATCTACACTTCTGGATTATCTTACCGGCTATGACAGCAACCAAGTCCAATTTTTAGTTTCCGGTTTTTCTGAGGGCTTTCGAATTCCTTTTCAGGGTCAACGCCAGTTTCGTTTTTCAAAAAACCTTTCATCTATAAAAGATAAACAACACATTCTTTTGAACAGGATTAATGAAGAAATTTTATCTGGCAGGGTGATGGGACCGTTTCAGAATCCACCTTTCCAAAATATTCAAGTATCACCCCTGGGACTGGTTCCTAAGAAGAAACTTGGCGAATTCAGACTCATCCACCATTTATCCTATCCAGACGGATCATCAATAAATGATGGTATACCACATGATCTCTGTACAGTACAGTACCAGTCTATTCATGACGCTATTCTAGCTATAAAAAAAAGTGGGCGTTGGCGCCCTTCTAGCAAAAACTGACCTGGAAAACGCCTACAAGCAAGTTCCTATCCATCCAGATGACTTCGAGCTTTTAGGTTTCCAGATTCACAATGAATTCTACTTTGATAAAACATTACCTTTTGGACTTAGCTACTCTTGTAATTTATTTGAAAAATTTAGCTCCTCCCTCCAGTGGATTTTGGAAAACAAGTTTAACGTCCAATATTGCATCCATATCCTAGATGACTTTCTATTTGTAGGTTCTCCCAATTCCCTGGAATGCGCTCAAGCCTTGCAATCGTTTCGAACTTTAGCCCAGGACATCAACCTTCCAATAAAAGAAGAAAAAACGGTATCTCCAACCACAGTTTTGACCTTCTTAGGGATAGAAATTGACACTGTCAAATGCGAAGTGAGATTACCAGAGGATAAACTTACATCATTAAAGGAAATCCTCAGCCGTTTCATGCGTAAACGCACTGCTACACTACAAGAGCTGCAGTCACTCATAGGTCTGCTGAACTTTGCTTGTGCGGTAGTGCCCCCTGGGAGAACCTTTCTCAGAAGAATTATAAATCTAACCAGGGGAATACAAAAACCGCATCACCATAGGAACCTCGACAAAGAGTCCCGTGCCGACCTCAAGGCTTGGTCTATTTTCATTGACAAATTCAATGGCAGAGCTTTCTTTCCTTCCGGGGTTGAACACACATCACATTCTTTGCACCTTTTTACAGATGCTAGCAATCTGGGTTATGGGGGAGTTTTTGGTACTAGATGGTTCTATGGTACTTTTGCAGGACATTGGCTTGACTACCACATATCAGTGCGAGAATTTTTCCCAATCGTAGTTGCTATGGAAATGTGGGGTGCTACTTTAACAAATTCATCAATAGTTTTTCATTCGGACAATAGTGCTGTAGTTCATATTATAAACAGCAATACATCTAAAGATCCAAATCTCATGAAGCTAATGAGGCGCCTCATGGTGGCGTCCCTCACGCATAATATTCATTTTAATGCTGAACACATACCTGGTCTTCTTAACATTGCAGCTGACCTTCTCTCTCGTTTACAGATTTCCTGCTTCCAGACTCTGTATCCAACTATGGACAGCAACAGTTATCCAGTCCCTCAAGCTCTACAACATCTTTAACGACTACCGCAGACTGGCTGATCAACAGTTCTCTGTCCAGTGACTCTCTGGCCTCGTACAGAAAAGTGTTTGCTGCATACAAATCTTTTATTACTAATTTTGTGCTTGGAAACAAACAACCGCTTCCACCGGTGCTATCTCATCTCATCCTGTATATTGCGCATTGTTATAAACAAGGGTTTGCAGCATCTACAACCAAAACTCACATCTCAGCTTTAAGTTACACATTTCAACTTGCGGGTTATCCAGATTTGACACAACACTTTCTGGTGAAGAAACAACTTCAAGGATTCTCTAAAGTCCGACCCACAGTTGACTGTAGACTACCCATTACCCCTCCCGTTTTGCAAAAAATCATCGAAGCATTACCACATACAACCGACTCAAGATTTACTAAAACTTTGCTACAGGCAATGTTCCTCCTTGCCTTCTACGCTTTTCTCAGAGTAGGAGAAATCACAAAAACATCGGGAGCAAATCAGCACTATTTACTGCGCAAACACCTGAAACTTGTTTGCACTCCGCAAACGGAGGACTACCTGGAACTGACTATTCCCCATTATAAGCATTCCAAAAATGTGATCACTTTGCATATAAAGCAGAATACAGCCCAACCTGCACTGTGCCCTCTGAAAGCATGCCAAGCGTACTTGTTGATTCGATCACATCTTTCAATAGATGAACCTTTGTTTTCATTTATGGATGGAACTCCAATATCAAGAAATTTCTTCACAGAGAACCTTCAGCATTCGCTTGCGTTCAGTGGACTTGACATACACCAGTACCATTCTCATAGCTTCCGCATTGGTGCAGCCACAACAGCGGCATCCTCTGGCTCCTCCGAAGTTCAAATCCAGCAAATGGGCCGGTGGAAGTCTTCGGCATATAAAAAATACATCAGAATTCCAACACTTCAGTTGTAATGAAATTTATCTTTTTGAAATTCCATTTCATTAGGAGATGAACCTCATCTTGTTTTCAGTGTTTCATGTATTTGGTGTAACCTTATGTAACCCAACCATTCAGTCCCTAGTCACGAAGTCAGGAGCTTCTGATCTTATTTTTACTAGTCTCTGATCATGAAGTCAGGAGCTTCTGATCTTATTTTTACTAGTCCCTGATCATGAAGTCAGGAGCTTCTGATCTTATTTTGCTAGTCACCGATCATGTAGTCAGGAGCTTCTGATCTTATTTTACTAGTCCCTGATCATGAATTCAGGAGCTTCTGGTCTTATTTTACTAGTCCCTGATCATGAAGTCAGGAGCTTCTGATCTTGTGTTAACTTTTATCTGATCTCTAAAAACAGCATTGTTAACCTTTTTTGGACACCCTTTATTTGTATACGTTTACTTTTGTACTGTTTGCTGTTTCATTCCTTTTACAAATGATATGTCATCCATTTGTTCTGCTCTTATTATTTTTATTTGGATCTGCCAATCCTATTATGCAGCTCTAATTTTTTATTGTATATTATTTATATGCAGAAAAAATGCATAACATAGGGTGGTGGATGGGGCGGATCAAAACCCCCCCTTTTTTGGCTATACTCAGGGTTTTTTGGTTATACTCGGGGGTTTGTGATCGGTGGCCGATGGCGCCCCATCTTTGACAAATGTTTTTGATTATAGCTTTGTATTATAACATGTAACATATTTGTAATGTAAATTGAAAAATGTTTTTTTGTGAAATTGTTCACTTACAAATGTTGTTTTTATTTAGTTAGTTAACATTACATCATGTTGCATAATTTGCTTTGTCATTTATTCAGTCAATAAATGACCTTTCTTTATCCTTATATGTGCCTTATGTTATACTTGGTAATGCTGAGCTTACATGTGTCAAACCGAGCACCACCCTAACAGGTTTCTATAAATGAAGTTAAACTTATTTTTGCACGTTTCATTTAATTATGGAATATTTCTTCTCACTGTGAACACATAGTAAAACTAGCATTTCATAGACACCGATTATGTTTATGAAAAAACATATTTATTGGAAAGAAAAAAGCTGACGACGACAACTATACAACTGAAGGCTCTAGATTTTATCGGACAGAGGATAATTTACTTTGTCTATCTGATTTACAGTATTCCACTTTTTGTGTCTCACTCACAACACGTGTTGCATATATAGCCGTCAAACAAGGAGTGCACATTCCAGAATCGCTGATTATTTCGTATCGCAACAGAAAAGATAAGAAAATAAAATTAATCGATAGGAGAAAAAATCCCAACCTAAGCCGTAATTCATAAGATAATTCATGACCCCTCAAACGCGTCTGTTCTTAAAAGCAATAAAAATGACTTCAAACTATACTATTGGAAAAAGATTTTTAATTTGCGTTGTATTTTATACTTTTTTTCTTACACTTAAAACACATTATATTTCAAAATTCAATGTGTATAACCGGGTATTTAATATAACATTTGTTGTAGCCAACGATACAAATCGGACGAATCCTGATCCAAAGAGCAGACAAATGGAAAAAGATTTAGAGATGTAATTTAGATACAAACTGTTTAACACTGGGCCACAGTTTGGTGCATCGTTTTCACCTTTGTACAAAGGCTCATATGCAGTAAATGGTTCCCTTCAAGGATTATTTTATGGTGCAAGACGTGTATCAAACGTCGATTGTAGTCTGCTGTTTGAAAATGATTTGAACGAAATTAAAAACCACCACCGCCATAGTGTCAGCAAAAAAAACCCTGTGAACATTTTATTTCGTCAAGAGAATATATAACACATTCTTTATCAGACGAGGAGAAACATTTCCCAATTGCCTACAGTATAATTGTTTACAAAAGTCCAGAACAATTTGAATTTCTTTTGAGAGTCATTTACCGACCACAAAATGTTTACAGGGCGTATGATATTTTAACAATATAATTCTGAGTTACGTTAAAATTCAACCAAATCGATCGATACAAACAATTTCACAAAACATTTAAATCGCCAGCCTATAGCATTGTTGTAATAAAGCGAATAAGCCTTGATGAAGTAAACTACTTTAAATATAAATTGTATTTCTGACTTAAAATAGCAATTTTTGTTTTTAAGGAGATCTGGAAACGGATTTTGGTGTACGAAAACCTTTTCTATCTCGTTTCAAAATCTGGGAGAATACAGCAAATTCTCTCCAATGTAATGGTAGATATGTTCGATAAATCTGTATATTTGAAGTTGGAGATCTCCCACTTCTTGCCCGTCGACCTGAGTTCTTTGCCAACAAATTTCACCTCGATTACCAAAGAAAAGTTTTACTTTGTATGGATGAGCTAATTCATAACAGGACAAGGGATGAATATTACCAACGACTGCATTTTGACACAGAATATTATGAAAAACTAACACACATTAAGAACATTGTAGAGATATAATATTTAAAGTATACCAATACATGTTTAAAAGGTAAATTGATGTTTTTCTTATTTTTTAATGTTAAAAAGATAGGAAACGTTTCAATATTTCGTTCAATTATATACAGATTATATACCGTATTTCGTATGAGAACATAGAAAACAAAACAAAAATTCCCTAGCGATGGTCAAATATATAGGGGGATAAGTTAATTTATGTCGGTCAATGTTTATCCCCTTCTTGATTTAACAATATGAATATGCCCACAAGACAAACAAGTTGTAGAATTAATCGACAATATAAATAATTAGTGTATCAATATTTTGTGTTTTAGACTATAGCTACAGTATGATAACATTAGCATAACTTCTTGAAGGAAATCAAAGTTTAAACCAATCTTACTTATTAATGATATCAATAATGATAAATTCATTATTGCCAAAGCTTTAATTTTCAGTTTAATTACCATATTTCTGAAAACAATTATCATCATAATGATCTAAAGATTCAATCTATATGCACCAAATTTTATCATAAAAATCAAGAATTGTCGAATATTATCTATTGAATATTATTTTAGGATTTTAGAAAAAAAAATCGCAAAATGTTTTGTTAAAAAGAAGATTAAAGATTAGATGGGTTATAAATCCAGTGATAAACGTCTTGGAAAGTAAAGGCAACACCTTGAGTTTTATTAGCGATGTCTGATAAATCAGCAGATGTTCAAAAGAGAAAAAAAACCCACTTATAGAGTCAATTGCTTTTTATTGTTTGAACAACACGCATGCTTAATTTCAGATAAAAAGATTTTTAAAACTAAAAATCTGAAAAAGTTTCTTCAAGCTTAACAGTTTGAAGGTTGCACGCGGCTTAAAATTAGAAGTTTTTTAGGATTTGAAATTGCGAATGGCGATGATTAAATTGCTAAGATCAAAATAATAAAAATGTGTACAGGGATCGATCAAGAAAACCTCTCAATATAAAAATGCAAGATTTTCCCAGGAATAATTATGTTTGCTTAAATCGACAAACACTAACATACTAGAAATGTACCCTGAGACAGATAATACATGTCGATACAAAGTATTCTTGATAAAAAAATTATTCTAAAGTAAAATGGATGAAATAAAGTTGACTTTGCTCTTGGCAAAGAAAATTACCACAATAACTATTGATACTTAAATGTAAGCGAATGGAAACTCAGCTCTTTTATAACTTCCTGTATTAGCGTGTGCCTTGTACATCTATACAAATGCCCAAGCTCTTTTGACAAAAATATATACATGAAACTTTTAAAGGTATAAAAGGCATGAAAGGTATAAAAGAAAATATATGTCAGCTCTATAAAAAGGAATTAAACTTAGCATGATTTAGCGGGTTGTACTTCCAACACACATTTATTCTGCGCAAAAGTCAATATTTACTTCTAATTTTGTAACTACATACATGCACATATATTTCATACTTTCATTTCGGCCTTTAGTTGTTAACATTTATCAAAAAATATTGTACATGATCATATGTACTTGTCTGAAGGTAAAGCAACCTCTGAAGCAAATACTTAAATTACATGAAAGTTCGCGGGTATGATAAGGCAACTGTCAGCGATCGATCGAGTAAAAATTCCTCTGATCGATATGACGTCACAATAAGCAGCATGATGTCATATTTTACTCAAGAAACCTGCCAATTTTAACTTTATCTCTAGTCCAAATTATGAAAACTACAGGCGTAAAATGTCACTAGAAGCTCTTTTAACAGAAAATATCTTCGATTTCTCTGTATAACGTATCGTTAACATTGATGACCTCACAAGCATGTTTAATAGAGAAGATCAATGTCGGGTGACAAATCATCATAATGCAGTATAAACAATGCCGAAATAAGACTTATTTAATACAGATACCCAAGATTTAGATGCGTGTCAGTTAGGATATAACCAGGATAATACAGGCATGTATATTTTGTTTTATCAGCGAGTGTTATAAGGTAAGCAGATAGACATTTATGTGGCTTGACCGGCCTTTCCTCTGTCAGTGTGTACAAAAAGACAAAAGTGTAACACTACCTCGAAGATTATGAAAGATGAATTTGGCAAATATCAAAAGCACATGACCTTAAATACTTGAAAAATGCTGCTAGAATCCTTTGGTTTGTTGTTGTAAATGAAAAATACGTAGAAATTTTCAATGAAAATGAAAAAGTTGAGGAGGTTCCCGGTAAATAACGACAATATTTATTTTATGCGATTAACAATAGGATTCTAGCAGCAATATTAATAAACATGAACTTATTGCCGATCGAATTATTGTATCATACATACAAATAAACTTCGGGGTAGTGTTACACTTTTTGATTTTTTTGTTAAGGTACAAAAATGATCTATTTTTAACTGTCACGTGATACCATGGCACGGCAGCTTCAAAGATCGACTTGATTCCGAAGTAAAAATACAATATCTTGTTGAATACATTCACTTGATATTAATATTCAGCACTGTTTTCATAAAAATAAACAATTTTTAAAATGACCATAATATCGCCGATCATTAAACTCCGAGTTGCCTTAACCTACCCGCGTTCATAAATGCATATTTGATCACGAGCGTATATTTTTGATGTTGAGACTACTTGCCAAAATTGGCCCTAATATAATATCATCTGTGGTATGATATTATAAATAGGATAAAGATATAACAGTGCATAACATGAAAAAAAAATTCAAATTGCATTGTATAAAAACGAAAAGAAATAAATTAGCTGTAGTTACTATTCTTTAATCTGTTAACTGCTAAAACTTTCCGTAAGCAAGATCTTGTGTGTCGTATTTAGGGTACTGTAGGAGTACTTAGAGTCTGCTTCTTTCACAGAACGGGAGAGAGACAAGCATGGTAGATTTTGTGTGAAAGGAACATTTGATGGAGATGGGAACATCATGCATTGAGCTTTAACATTCTTATTCAAAAATGAAACTAGGTACATGTACATACACATGTAATTGTATAAGAAAGAAATTTAATAAAACAAAATGTTCATATAAATTGTTTTGATGTATACACATATATCTTTATGAGTAATTTGTTTTATTAAAATGAATATATATTTAGGCTGCTGCTGCTGCTGATGATGATGATTAGCCTTTGACTCTCAGCGTATCAGAATCAGATGAAGATCTTAATGCTGATAATGATGTGTGTAGCACAGAAGAAGGCTCATCGAAAGGAAGACATGTGATGAAGCTAGATGTTTTGGCAGAGTGGCTAGAGATGGGCTTTATAATGTATTAGTAAATGCTACTATGCTACTATGAGACAACCAAATTAATTTTTACTTTTTAGCTGAAAAGCTAGAAATAGAATTGCAATTAATGATTTTAATGATTTTTTTTAAAATAAGGTGCTCAAAATGTAACCAAGAGCTGCATTTGTCTTCATACATTGGAGAAAGTAGATTTGGTCTAGGTGAGAAAAAAATGTTTTAATCTGAGTTTCATATCAGAGGCATATGTTAAATGAGATTCATTTTTTACAAAAATAATAATACACTTTATTTTTTTTTTAAATATTTGGGAGTCTTCTAGATCTACACATTAAATACGAATCCTGCAGTAAATTGAATTATGTAAACAGATAGCCATGCTATGACCTTGAATTGTTACTATTACAAATTGGTCACTATGATACTTATGTATACATAGATACTGCGTAATGAATTGTGTTAATGATAACTAACAGAATGAACTATCTGACTCTTGTAGCACTGCGCAGTATTCCTAAATGATGTTATGCAACCAGGTGCAGAATACGGGTACAAATATCCAGATTGGTAGTTTGTAAATAAGTTGTCATATTTGGCGATTCTGTGTCTGCATCGATAGCTCTGGTTCTCTATATTGAGTCATGTATTGCTTATTCTATTTAACCTTTGTAACCTTAAAGCCATGTATGAATGAATGTATTATGAGTAAGCGATGCATCATACCCAGGTGGGGGACTCAGAGACTCGGATTCTGAGACTCAAAACCCGCATCACAATATTCTTTCTGACGGTTTTGACAGTTTTGTTACTTTATTTAGAAATAAAATATAACTCCGGAATTGTAACACTAATTGTTCACTCATGATCATTGTAGATGGGCCGGACTGGTCAGAACCGTCAATCATAAGTAAAATGTTATATATACTCATGTAAAATAATGTTAGATATATCTTTGATTTGGGCTGCTTTCAATTGACTATACGATCACGCTGATTAATAAACTACTTGGTAACCAACAATTGGACTTGGTGATTATTCAGGAGGAAGGTTTACAATTATGTCCCCACTGGAAAACGTCTCTTTCATCACTGCTGTCCCTTCAACCCCTATATAAGACGCAGACCTCAAAACAATTAAAAGTACTTCGCTGCAGAGGTCTCATGATCACCTGTGTGAACGTACATCTTGCCTTGCCGTGTTATACAATCGCGATGAAATTATCAAATTTTACGCAATTTTTTAACCTTGGAGAATACTGACATCAAATAAATTGGTCAATGCATTCTGTACAAACAGAATTTGCACATAGAGTAGAAATAGATGCATAAAATCCAAAATTCACGAAAGAAACACTACACGTCGGCCTAGAGTTTCGGGTGTGCAATCGGGTGTAACGAAATTGAAGGGTTTATATACCAGGTACCTTGTGTGACGGTGCCTATTTACCTGGAATATTCAGCTTTAATTATTGTCAAGGTTGACCGAAGCGCCTTTGGTAAACATTAATTTTTTACTATGTTTACTAATACAAATGACGCCAGTCGATCAAGGCTAAATAAGTTTAGGTAATACTTTACGCTAACTTTGTTTAGATAGAAGTAGAATAAAGACATGTAGATTAATACACGGAAGGGCGAATTGCTGCAGCCTCGAAAAGGTAGCTGTGTTTTATAAATTTTAATTTTAGAATATGTATGATTTTATCTTTAAGATAATTTATCGGTTTGAGGTTAATAAATTCAAAGTTTTTTTTATATGCATGTAAATGTTAGACTTAAAATCTTTTGATTGTATTATATTCAACATTTTTAGAAATTTTAATAGAAGCTTTTTGCTTAGATATTTGAGAGATGTCAAACAGCGCTTATTAATCATTATTATTGAAATTACTTTAGATGCACACAGAAAAAACATGCAAAATATTGATTTGATCAATCAAATATTCTTAATTACCATTGAATAATGTATATGTTTTTGTTGAACGTCTAAGTATAAAGTATATAGGTAAATAACGTTTTATATTCTAATAGCAGTGGCGAAGAGCAATTAATTTCGTAAGGTGATCAATAAAACAATAAATAGTTTTTGAGGTGCGTATTGTCAAATTAATACAACTGGATGTCAAATCGCATCCGCACCATTGTCTTAAGAAAGAGCAAAATTATCAACATTTTTTTAATAACCTAACCTTTTTTGGTAAATACGATCGGTTTTCTTTGTGGAATTATAACTATAGGTATTAATTGAATGACTTTAATTGTGTTGACATTAAAAGACAATATACTCGTGCTTGGGGAATTTCAGAGTGGGTTCAAAGGACCTTACTTGTAATACTCTATTTCTTTTCGTCTTCTTCTGCTAATGACTGTGATTTGAATTGTACATGCACTAGATGTTATGCATTAAACTTCTCGTTCATTAAATGCTACCTTGGCATAGACAATGAATTTTCAATTGTATTGTCGCAACTGGAGTATTTGTTTACGTCATTATGACCTACATTTATTTATAGCACCAGATAAGTTAAGCTGTTTTGATAAAGTTTATCTTAAACAACATATTTTTTGCGACCCATTTTCAAGGAATTAAACTATTTTTTTTCGTGTTAAATAGAGCGTCCTGTTTAATTGTAAAAGTTTTAAAAATATTTACATTACCTCTTCCTGTTCAATTTCACGTAGCCCTGTCTTCGATTTGATTGATCTCAACTAAATATTTACATATACCGAACATTGTCATCTCTAGTTCTAAAAAAAATACTAAAGAAAATAACAAAAATAAATCTCTATTTCGTCTTAATAGGAACACATTTTTTATCCAAGTGTAAATAATGGAGATGTCACATATGTTTTTGTTTTTGCTGTATTAGATTTATAGGTATTTTTTTTCAATTTTATTTACAATAACTAAAAATTATACAAAAAATGTTACCATAAAAAAAAAGCCGATGAAAGCTAGAAATTTGGGAATCATTGTTGCCAAAGTTGAAACTTGCACGTTATGTTCTATGGATTTTTTGGCAATCCACTTTGTAAGTTGTGACTACACACTGATTCGAAAGTCAGCTACATGCACCAATGTAGTCTTCAGGTTTCGAAAAATAAAAAGACATTACATTCTTTATTTGTACCATAAAATATAAGGGGACAGAAGAAGAAACTAATCCTTTAAATTTGCATACAGTGTGTAAAGTGCACATGAACCTGATACAATCGTTTAGGTCAGTAGACTATATGTATCTTAACAATGCATGTTTATTTCATACCCTGTACCTTTCCTTACATTATTAATTTACATAAAGAGCGTTTGTGGATGGTTGTACAGTGACCTGGAACCAAGCTATCAAGTTGAAGATGAAGTTCATATATAGCAAATACCTTTGAAATCCAGTTTCGGGTCCCTTTCTTTTCAGGGTTCAATCTTTTTTCAAAAAGAATGCATTTAGTTTATAAGTGTGCTCTGACCTTTCTACGTTTCTACGCCAAATGGCATGGTTATTTCAATTATCTTTGTATTCTTCTTGTTTGGGTCGATTCCCTCTTTTCTTGTATCGGTCCTATACTACACCTAGCTATAGAGTATTTGTAATATAAAGAATGAGATAATTTTGAACAAAATGTTTAAGCCAAATAACTGATTGAAGATATTGATTTCACTTTGACAATTTTTAGAAAAGAATGTTTATGATTAAAGTGAGATTAATTCAAGAAAAAATTAAGCTAAATATGATTTGGATTCTGTATGATCATAACGTATCATTTTTCGATTTTGTAGATCAAATACCTCTGAGTATCATGCCAAGTTAGACAGAAACCATGAAACTTAAAAAAATGTGTATCATCTTTGTCATATTCGTATATCTACAGACAATACCAAGTGTAAGATTTTATCTTCTGACAAATGCATCTTTTCAAGGACACAAATTGTCAACTATTACGGAATATTTGAATTGAATTATCCTTGTATTTTTTACCTTATTTTTATACATTATCAAGGTGATCGGAGGAATAAAATGTTCATGGTCAAGAAAAACATTACAAACAGTTACATTATGTCCCGAAAACAAGGATGAAATGGAAACCAAAGCCAGAAAGAAAAATTGTGAATCAATAGCTCGCGAACAAACCTGTACAAAGCCTGAAAAATTCAAGTATCACTGTGTCATGAATGCGCTGGAAAACGCATTAATAGAAGTTTGTGCACCCGAATATCGAATACATGGTATGTGTTGTTAACATCGGAAAACGGATATAGAAATACACTTTACATAATATTTCCATTGTAGTTAATTCCCATTAAAACAATTTGTTAAATTGTCTATTTTTACATTCCAATCAACGATTTACGTTTAATGATTTTCTATATGCAATTTATAACTTGTATGTGGTATACTTAAGACTACACTTACTTACATGAAATAACAAATAAATTAAATTATAATATTTAATAAATATATAATGTTTAATTACTTACGGTGTCCGTCCGTCTGTTTGTTGGGCCATATCTGTTTTCTGAAACTACATGTTTAAACCCGCTTGATTATATATAAAATGGTGTGCACATTTATGTTTTTATGAGAGCAGATTATTGAATTTTCGTCTGTAAATAATAGAAATTAAATCCTAAGTAACGAATCTATTAGGTCTCTAAATTATAACACTCTGCACTCGTATCATAATTAACTGGGCCGAACTAGTTAATGCTTACCTTCTTTAAACCGCTTTACGGTTTATAGAAGCTTTCACTGCCGCAAACCAGGAAACTTGGATTAACTATTAAATTTACCAGTTAAATTGTTTAGGCATTGGTTTATTTAAAAGTAGAATTTTATGTTCGAGAGTCTAAAAGAGATTACATGTTATGACAAATCAGAAATTTTCCATTCTCTAAGCCGTGTTCGACGTACAAAATGTAAGACAAACGAAGTTTTCATTGCAAGACTCTAGATCTGAAGTTTTCGAAAAGAGCTTAACATATATTGTTTGTTACCTGGATATTGTGAAGTATTACCACCAATTAAACATAACCGAAATAAGAAAAAAAAGTTTTAAAAAATCTGTCTGAGGAAAAGGCCATTTTTAACACACTTTATCACTCAAAATCACCGTTATTATAAACTGATAAAACGATGAAATAAATATGATGATTACATGTAGTTTGCATAAGAGATTGGCTATATTCTGAGGCATTTGAGTCGAACGAAACAGTTACTGTTTATTTTTTTTTTAAATTGCAAAGAGTTAATTCCTGGTCCAACATTAAAGAAAAATGCAACCAAAGAGAATTTCTTGAAATGAGTAAAATTTACATGCATTTGATCTTACAATATATTAAAAAGATCAATTAATATTTTCGAATATTAAATAACGCTGTAAATTATATTCGTATCCGTGAGTAAAAAACCTTGCTAAAGTTCATTATTACTGAGAAATAAACTTAAAATGATAGGTATAATTAACATTCATAATCACTATAATAATTACTCATAAATCAATGTAAATGCATGTACAATATGACGAAAACGTCTTGAGCATCTTTGGACAAGTTTCCCAAATAAACGCTATTTTTCTTGAAGACAGAAACAAAATATCACTGATAACTTCAAACAAATTATTACATACATAGTAACTATTCTGTTACAGGATATTGTACAGAGTATAATGAAGTCGGTACTGTCATACAGGAACATTACAATCGGAAATGCACCGACGTAACACCTCCATGTGCATCGACGTATTTATCTACAGATTCGTACCTTTGTAAGAATTTACGTTTTCTATCTTTCAACCCATCTCTTTACGCAGGAAATTGATGTCTTCAATACTCTACCACATTTATTTCCCGACATGTCTATTCCTCCGCAAGCTGATCATTTTTATCTTTAACAAAATCAATAAAGATCTAGATTTCATAAATGTTTAATAAAAAATATTGAAAAATACCCTTTTTAATGAAGTTTTTTCTTCTTTGGGGATTTTTGCACGTGACTTCAAAAGAATTTGCTTAAACGCCTTGCAAAAATATCAAATCAAATATTAGATTAGGTGCTAGTAATATAATTAAGAATCAAAATAGTATATTTTTGAAAATAGAATCAACAATAATTTTTAATGACTCGCAGACCAGACAACAATATATGAGCTTGAACTCTCTGAATTTTTTTTATAAAGCATGCAACTAGAAATTTATTTGTTGTTTATTATAGGCGTACAAGATAAATTTGATATATTTGCACATTACTAGAAGTCCACATACTTTCTTTCAACCTTTGTTGGAATATCATATACTAGTTTAATAACGTTCAATATTGGTGTAGATTTCTGTCTAGTTTGTCAAATTTAAGTCATTCATATATCAAAGTTAAATTTTGCAGCTAGCAAGTTTTTGCTATGAACAGTTTGTAAAATATAATTTAGAAACACTGAATAAAACAGATGAGGACTATATATCGTTGCGTCAATGGAAATGATATACTAGTATTACCCCATGTAAATACTTGCTATCCTAAATAAATTATTGTCTTTAAAACCAGCTACTTCATCTTCTTGGAAAGAGTCCCAATTTTCAAATAATCTTCAAAAGGCAGATATTTGACAATATATATATATGATTGTTATAAAAAGGATTATGACAATGCACTAAACTTACCAACATATATCTTTAATTTTGATCTCGTCTTTGTGCTTTTTAAAGATTTCAAGTAGCTGGATATATGGGTATATAAATATCATATATCATCTACATACAGTTTTGTTGCTATAAACATTGTTTTTTTGAATTTCACATGGTTGTATATTATTTTGAAAAGGAACCCTTGTTTTGACATTTGCTCAAACGAAATAAGTATACATAGCTAGACGAAGGAGACGATTGATATTTGCACACATTGCAGATAAAATACTTTTGTTATAAATTCTGTACATATCACAGTTAAATATCTATGAGAGATTTTATGAAATCATTGTTAACACATCAGTAGCTGATATTTACGCAGATATTATTAACATTTACTGCTGCTGTCGACGCTTTTTTATATTTCCGACATTGAAGAAGAAGATTTAAAGATGAAATTAGTTCATAAAATATGTTATTATACTTTCACATTAATTACTGAAATCTGATAGGTTAAGACGCAGTTGATAAGCGTTAGCAACACACTTGGCAAAGGGTAACGCAACGAATTGTTACATGCGCGTAAATTATGCGCGTACGGTTCGCCGTAGAACTCACGTCATTTCTACATAAAAGTAGTAAATTTTTCTCTAAAATTATATTCAGTATAATAACATAAATAGTGCCTGTTTGGGAGGGTAACAGTTGAATTTGACACCCCGAGAAAACCATTGTCAACTATTTCATTCATCCGAACACGTTACATTGGACTGATGAGATTTGTGGAAACACGATTTAGACCCTGGTGCACTATATTTAACGTGGTAAATAAGTGACAGTAATATAAAAAGTGTGTTGTCACTGCATGATCAACAACAGTGTGTGGTTTGCGCATGTGCAATGTTACAATTTAATAGCTTGACACTTGGAAATGTCCAATAATTGGTATATGTTTGTTTTCAATACATATTAAAGTAAAACTTTGTGACATTTTTAAAACAAGAGCAGAATAATTCTTCTGACGAATGTACATAGTATTTAAAATGCCGATGACGAGTGTACATGTCAATATAGTTTGAAAGCATCAATTTGTCGATTAAAACAAAATCTCCTAAAACATTGATATGAAAAGTTGTATCTCAATTTTAATCATTCTGGTAAAGGTGTTGTTATCTGTTAAAATATGCTTTTTATTGATTAAATTAATCAATGTATTTTTCCTTTTAAAATGACACGTGCATCAAGTTATTTCCTAGTGAGGATGTGTAATCTCAATTACTTGAAATTTATCCTTAGATTAGATTTTATCACTATATAAATGAAAAAAATGACAATAACAATGTCATTTGTTCATTTTCCAATAGTAAACTGAGAAAAATTGCCAACTATAATGAGAAGTAAATGTTTGAGGAAACAGACATTGAAAAAATATACTGAAAGTGATTTTCCTGCAAAGGTCAATATCATAAAAACCCATTATTGTGCAAAAAATGTAGATCAATGCACTTGCGGTCCCCTATTATAGAGATGATAAATGCTTGTATTGGATTAAAAAAAACCCCTATTTCAAATAGATGTTGGTGAATATATAGTTATGTTTTAAAGTATATTTGAAAAGATAAAGGCTGCAACGAAGTTGTGAAAAATAAAATCCTCAAGTCGTCTACAAAATGGAGTTCGCTTATTCAAAGCTCACCAGGGTACGCCAACTATTTATACCTTTATATCAGCTGTGAACCATGGTAAGATTATTTTCCCTTAAAATATTAATTGATTAAAATTAATGAGAA
This sequence comes from Magallana hongkongensis, assembly GCA_016163765.1. NCBI lineage: Eukaryota > Metazoa > Mollusca > Bivalvia > Ostreida > Ostreidae > Magallana > Magallana hongkongensis. Next base: position 59,718,030 of record WFKH01011925.1, read on the forward strand.
GTACTTTTATAATATATAAAGTATTCCAAAATCAGAATAGATAAAACAAAACGATTTTTAAGTCAAAACTTTGGCTATTTACTTACATGAGGGAAATGTAAACAACATATTTATAATATATATCATAAATGTTTAAAGATATGATATTGATATTTGCAGCATACGTCTTGCACCAATGCTTTACCCGTTTACATTATTAATTAGCGTAAGAGGTATTTGATGAGACTGTTCTTGAAGGAAATACCACACAATTTCAGTAAGTTGAAACATTAAAATTTTAAGTTCAAATTTTGTTCTGAATAAATTGATAGAAAGTAATTTTGTCGGCAAGCTGCTTAAACTGTTGTTTATAACCACATGATTAATCTCTTTAAGGTAGTTAACGAATTTTGTTTTGTTCAATTTATATTTAAAATATAATATAATTAAGTTCGCAAGTAACAATTGGCATTATTTGTATTATAATGACCTTTTTGATTACTTATGCAGTTTTCAAGAAAAAAACACCTCATGTTTGATAAGATTGTGTTAAGTTTGTCCTCTTTTTTAGAGTAACAGACACTTATGAAAACCTGTGGTATCTTTGTTGACAAAAGGAGATTGCACCAAAACCGATGCATGTAGTACGAAAATAAGACCAGTGGTTTAGAAATTCGATAAGGGATTTTAAAACACTCAACTGCTTTGATCCATAGTTTATGTCAGAAACAACATTGAATATATGTTAAATGTTATCTTACATGTGTTGTAAAGTTATCATGAATTATATTCGTGTTAGTTAATATCTAAGTATATTAATCGATGTTATCTTGTTTGGTGTTAGATTTACATTATGCTGAGTTTCATGAGAAAAATCCGGAACACATTTGAATCACTCCGCAGAATAAATCGGCTATTTGGGTGAACTGAAAAAAAAAACAACAAGTTATTAACATACTGCGCTAGAACTGTTATCAACATCTTAGAATAATTATCCGGAAAATATAAAAATAAAAAGTATTTTGAGACCAAACCCAATTCATATGTGATAACTGTCAAAGTTATGAAAAAAGTTAAGAAATTATTTGCAATATAGCCGATTGTATTCGCTTTTTATTAATAGAAAGACATTCATTTGTATATATTTACATCTACCGAGTATGATTTCCTGTATTTCTTACGGAAACTTATTGTTAATTCATAGCTTTATAGAACAGCTGTAGAAACAGACATGACATAAATTTACAAGCCCCGTTTATAAATTGGTCGAAACCTACAGTGACCTAAGAAAAATCACAGACTGCATAAAATAATCATGATGATGTCAGACTAAACTTCCAATAGGACACGAATTGGCTGTTTAGCTAACATACTGATGTACATTAACAGTAATAAAGACAGTTTTACTTACTTTTTACTATCAATTTATTAAAGGAAAGATATAAATATAAATAATAATAAGCTTTCTTTGGTAATTTATGCCGATCACCAAACAAAGCATGTTATTGTTTAAATTCTAACACACTATATATGTGTATAACATGTATAATGCATTTGTATTATATTTGATGCAATCTTTCTATATTTGAAAATCTTACATATTTGATTATTGCTTAAAGAAAAAACTGGAATATATTTATTAACAATACACAAGATTTATACAATTCCCTTTGGAAACAATAAAACAAGATATTGCTACTTACATGTACATTTACTGTCTTATAACAAATCAATTTTCGGAAAGATTTTTTTGTTAAATTTTAAACCGTATCAATCATGGTCCATTTAAATATTGTTCCCGAAGTCGGATGGAACTTTTACTACATGTATACCTCCGGTGTCGACCTCCTGACCTGGTTAAAGATTCTGGAGCAGGCAGTATATCTAAGTTATTACTTGTCCTATCTTCATGGTAGTTGTATGGAAGGTGCATCTGGATTTACGAATGACTTGAAATATTTGGATGCTGAATCTGGGCCGTGAATTTCAGATGCTGGAGGAGGTTTTTGGAGAAGGTTCAAGTTTTTGGAGCAGGTGCCCTTTGATAACAATTTTTAAGTTACTACTGGTTTTATATTTATCAATCCTTCATATATGATACCTCTTATGATATTAACGTACTTAACGGGCTAAAATACTAGATCTAAGCCTTTAGTTTTTTATGCAGGAGGAGGTTAAGGTTTTCGGAGCAAAGTTTTTGTCGCAGATGCCCTTTGATTGCCATATCTAAATTATTACTTTTCTATTTGCACCACATTTACATAAAATAATCATGATCAGAAGTACATGGTTGCCCAACATGCGGACGATCCATTATTTGCATTGGGTTGATAAAAGGTGACTCGCTATGAAGGCCATCTTGCGTCAGCATGACTTGGTGTCGATCATGTTGGGCCTTTATGTTTATCCAATTGTTATTTAATACCGAGTGATGATTTGTTTTATCTTTCTTTAAGAAGTAAAAGTATAGTTAAACAGTTAACTTCAGCTTATTAAAAAACAATTACGCAATATTTAATATAATTGTGTTAAATTTTCTATGTCATTTTTCTTCAAATAGGGAAATAGGGTTTATTTTGTTAAAAAAGCTATATGTTAATCCTCGTTATGTTATTATTATGTGTTCTTATATGCATACTATCTTTAATTTACAGGACCAATTTAAATGAAGACTTGCGTAAATTTTCTAATGTTGTACATTGCCATTTTATCCGGTCATTTAGATTTTCTAATATGCAAATTTAATGATCGAACAGAAAATCAGAGCGCTGTGCAGTCTCAGGCTATTTTTACATTCTTTTGTCAGCTAGAGAAAGCTGCACGAAAATTGTTGATCGTTTAAACCCCAGGCAGGAGTATAAAAGGAAATGGGAGGAGCTAAATTTTGAAAATCACTTATTTTTTGACATGTTGACCAGAGCAGAGAAATTTTGAAAAGTTATATCATGTTCAATTTTTTTAATATAATGAAAGTCAGCATGGTTGTACCTCTCTATCTCATAGATCTATACATTAAAAATGAAGCTTTGAAAAATTATTTTAATACCAAAATTCATACTATTTTCATCTGAAGTGATAAGATTTCAAATTCCCACTGCTCTGTATAAGGAAGTTTGACCCTAGGTCAAACGGAATCCTAATTACCACATCAGAAATGTCAACAAATAGAACCATGTGAACAGAGAAACAAGTGAAATAAGTGACTTACTTTATTGATGTGCCTTGCAGCAATGATATAATATGTTTATAATCCAAATGTTTCACTAAAAAGTTATATGATGGAGTGTTTACTGAAAAAATAATTTAATTGTAATTATTGCACATCTATTTTGTCCACGAATCAAGCCCACTTGTGTCCCATGTAAGGTCGACCAGGGGGGTTAGGGTATAAATCCCTCACCAGAGATAAAACACATTCTGGCATTATTTCTCTCTGTGTCCATACAATGTTTTCTACTTCTTCATCACGATTAAAATGTTCAGCTTTTTTCGCTTGATATCTGGGATGGTTCCATGCATATCTACGTGACATCATAGTCCAAAACTTTTTATACTTTGTTTTCCTAATAGCAGAATTCCTAGTATGGGGTGGTGCACCATTTCCAGGCCACTCCTGCCGGTTTGAGGTCACGCATGGGTGGCAAAAACAATATCTACATTCCTGGTCATTGATCTCTGGCATTGCATTATCACCTCCATGTCCAGGATCACCACCTGCTGCTTGCTGCTCGTTGATGTCAGGATTGTTATCACTGGTAGCACTTATATTCTGACCAGCTCTTATCTCTTCATCTGTATTGTCTTCTTTCCAGTTGTTAAAAACAACACACGGGTCAAAATCTCATTCACTGTGTGAAAATAGAGCTCGGATTGAATGAAATTCAACTTCTGTAATGTTCAAACAAACTTGCTTTCTTGGTTGTGACATTTACATGGTAAAGCAAAGAAAAATGTAGAGTGTTACATTCACTGATGATTTCCTGTAGAATGGCCAGACTGATTCCAAGACAGACTATTTCACTACACCAGGGGTACCAGACTAATATATTACATTTTTATACATAAAGCAACTACTTGTTTTTACTAACAAAGGAAAGAACAAACATTCATCCAACAGAATGAAAAATGATTCATTGTTCAATGGTACTGATTACGTATTAATTATTCATAACAAAGTTTATGCCACTACTATACCCCTGACCAAAGACAATAAACTCTTCCAACAGACCATGCTGTGAAGTTTGGAGGGAAAGTTTCTCACTGGTCAATAAGAAACAATCCCATGCAGTAACATATTAGGGGGGGGGGGGCAGTTTGTGATATGTTTTGGTTTTTGTATTTTTAATGCTTTAGATTTTATTGAGCAAAAAAAGCTATGAATTATTAATAAAAAAAATTCATATAACAATCAAAATATCTATCAGAAAAACTCAATTTAATTATTATACACAAAGAAAACAAAAAATATTTATAACCCTGGAGTACCCCACACTGGCCAAAGGCTCTGCAGACTCAACAGGTGAGAAACTTGCATAATAACAAACACTCATACATATCAAACTCATCAGTTGTAAAATAAGAAGTAAAATGGATGGAGAAAGAATAAAGAGAATTCGTGATGAAAATAGAGAACAACATGGAAGAAAGAAACGAAGATCAGACTGCGGAGAGAAAATGAAAGCACGGAATGAAAAACGTAAACTTAAGGAAAACCCCCTTGTTACAGGATGTATTCGATTTTATGTTAAATCAGAAGATGAGAAAGTATCAGTTTACAACAAAATGGATAAAATCAAACTATGCATGGCCGAGAAAGTGTCTTCTGTGACGAACGAACAATTGCTGAATGCCGTGTTTGACTTTTACTTGCATTTGAATGGACTGGTTGATGATGCAAATGATGAGAGAAATTTCAATAACTTTCAACCATATTTACCATGTGATAAAAAAAGCACAGATGAAGATATGTTTCTGACAACCTATTCAGCGATGAGAAATATGTGCTCAGGAATTCAGCATCACAATCAAACCTGTACTGAACTTTTGGATGTTAAAAAGTGCAAAGATTTGGTCATACAGCTAAAGTAACTTTCACTTGCAAGACAATCACCTGATCACAGCAGATTCTTCACAGCATTTACCTGGTAGATTATTTCTTGCAAATCTCAGAATGATCCATTCTATTTATGCAACAGGCGTTCGTTACAGTCAATACAAGCGTATTTGTGACTCTGCTAATATAGGTATCGTTCCTGAGAGTGCATTTGAAAGTCACCATAATTTGTACTGCTCTGTGACAGAAGACCTGGCTAAGGAGTCAATAAAAGATGCCATCAATGAAGAAGTAACAACTGAAGTTTTCAAGGCAGAAGAAAATGAAGTCCTTTTTTATGGGATAAACATAATTACAGATGCCCGCCATGGTTGGAGGAAAAATGCAGCCCAATCAGAAGTCATTGCTATTGGTCAAACACATCATCGTGTTGTGGGTTTGGCTGTGATAACTAGACAAGATGATCCTGTTAGCCAGCGTCATGAAATCATGGGAGTTGAAAATTTGTACCAACATTTTGATGAAAATGACATATCAATCAACATCCATGGACATGACAGAAATGCAAGTGTTAACAAATATCTTGCAGTACATCAACCACAAGTAACAAATGCGAATGATACGTGGCATGCAAGTAAGGGAGTCACCAAAGAAATGAAAAAAAATTGCAAGCGGTCCTCAGAAATATATGGGTGTTACTTGGCATCCCAATCTTTCAATTAAAACGCATACATATTATGCAATGAAAAATTGCCAAGGTTCCCCTGTGAAGTTGCGACAATGTCTAGATACAGTACCCGCAACGTTATTTTTTACAATCCTATCCTATCGTATCGTGTATCAATCCTATCGTATCGTGCGTGTATACTGTTTTATCGTGCGTTAATGCTATCGTATCGTGCGTGTATACTGTTATATCGTGCGTTAATCCTATCCTATCGTGCGTTAATCCTATCAGGTTTATCGTTCAATTTTAACAGTTTTTCCGTTTATGCTATCGTATTAATCGTTTCGTGCCTTTCATAAACAAGTAAATTTATTTCAAAGTTGCAAGTCGTTCAGTGCGCCGTATATGAAAATTTATCGAACAAGAATTGTAAAATCCTATCCAGCATTCTATCATGATACTAATTTCTTAATTTTTTTAGATCAAAATTAAAAAATATTACATGAAAATCATATCTGTAAGCATTGGAAATAAAAAAAAAATTGTAAACTATCGAAGTTTATCGAAGTTCTTAGGAACAAGGTAACATATTTACCTGTATATCGAATATATTAAATCGTACGCGAAGTGTTTACCTGCGTAAACATTAACTTTTATGCAGTATAATTCGTTTTTTATGCATCATTTTTTACAGAAACAAAAGTATTTATGATATAACTTATATTTAATTAAAACCAGAGTTGTATTTTAATTGAACCCGTTATTTTCCGTGTGATATTTGATTTTGTGCTGAAATGTTCTCGGCAATCGGCTAAAGTGTGTGTTAATGAAAACAATGTTAACAAATCGTACGCGGAATGTATATCTGCGTAAATATTTATTTAACTTGTATGTTATATAATTCGTTTTTAATGCATCATTTTCCTATACAGAAAGAAATGTATTTATGATAGATTTTATATTTACTTTAAACAAGAGTTGGATTTTTATAATTGAACCCGCTATTTTCTGTGATTTGATCTCGGGCTGCAATATCCGCGGCGATCGGCTAGGGTTTTCGGTAATGAAAGCAATGTTAACAATACAGAAAATTTATTGATCATTTAAGCTCATAATTTTTGTTAAAAAAAATTAACTGGTCATTTTTATACATTCTATAAATGATGCAGCGATGATTAACAACTCGGCAATTGTTACTAAAAAGAAGTTCCACGTAAATCTTTATTCGTACGTGTTCTTTCCCAAATTATGCCATTATCAGGTTATTCATGAAGATCGTTTAAAGCGATTATACGTTTATCATAAACATCGTTTATCCTTTCCTATCGTGTATCAATCCTATCCTATCGTGCGTGTATACTGTTCTATCGTGCGTTAATCCTATCCTATCGTGCGTAAATCCTATCCTATCGTTTATCTTGTAAAAAATAACGTTGCGGGTACTGTAATATTGTTGAGCACTATAAAAACCACCATCAGAATTGTTCTGTGGAGTCAAGATGCAGAAGAGACCCAAATTATGAACCATCAAAGAACATCCTAAGCGATTCTGAGGCTGAAAAAATTCTAAAGACAGAGATTCATAAACTTCAAATATACAAGACACCAGAGGATTATGTGAACTGCATTGATACTCATTATGTTGAATCTTTTAAAAATGCCCTTCTTATCTATCACGATAAAAAAATAAAATTTGGTGATGAGGAGTATACACGGAGGTCCAACATGGCTGTCCTAGACTGGAATGAAAATGTGGACCGAGAATACACATCAATTAGTAACTTTGAAGACGCGCGGCGACCAAGATCTCGATCTGGCCACAAAAACCTTGTACCGAAAACAAACAAATTTGCATTCACTTTGTGGGACAGAATTATTGAAACTTTTTATGAAAAGTGATTTGGTTAATTTATTCAGTGATAAATCATTTTACTTGGATTAAATGTCTATAAAAAAGTAAGCAATTTTATTAAAACTGTAAATTATACATAAATTAATATTTATTTATAATTATTTGTTTACCTTTAAAACGTGTACATATAAACAGTATGAAACTTTCCTTCAACAATTTGTTTTCTTACACTCCAAACACTGGATGAAGAGTCTTAGGCTATCGAAAATGAGTGGTCAGTAATCTGTGTTATCAGATAAGCCATGTGCTTATCAGCTGGTGAGGGAAAGTGATGCTAAATATAACTTAGCTGCTTTCTCTTATCTTGATAAGCTCCTCCCATAGAAAATGCGGTAGTGACTACCGCTGTCTGGGGTTTAACACAAAGTTTTTTTGTTGTTTTCATGCATATGTATGAGTGCATTTGATCTAGTAAGAAGATATTATCTGAATGCAGTTATCTATTCGACCTTCGGGACTTTCAAGGTCAGTATTTTGACTCTTTTATTCTATCAACATCCAGGTGTTGTTTACATTTTCACCAAGATGGCAGGATCAACGATGACGTATAGTCGAGACCCCCTGCGTGTAACAGCAACCTGCATTTAAATCGGGAACAATATCATCTGTCTTGTGTGGCAAGAGGAGGTATGACAATTTCTAGGCTGTGTTCAATACGTGAATTCATCAATTTTGTTGTGAGTCCCAACATTGTGTTTGTTTAAATTGGAGTAAATGAATTGTGCTAGAGCCCCCTTAACATACCGAAATTGGCTCAAGATTTTTTTTTCGTACGCGCAATATTTATTGCATGGTTGTAACGTTAAACATGTGTGATTGGACAAACTATCAAGCGGAAACCATAAAACGCGCCAGCAACATTCAACCCTTAAGTGATCTCCGTGAAACTTCACCTTAATACAAGTATTATTTATGAAAAAACATTTTTTGTTAATATTTTGTTTAAACCTATTGATAAAATCTTTTAAGAAGACGTGCCTCTAAACCTCCAAATATCTCCAAAACTCTATTAGATTGCGCTTGAAGCATGTTTGTTCGATTTTCTAATCAATAATTCTGCTATCAAATTTGAACAAAGTAATACAACTTCAGCTCTTCAAATTGACATATTTCAGACGGCAGATCTAAAATATATCAGAAAACAGCGACAACCTATCCTTTAGGGAAAAATCTATCACGTAGTCCATGTAGTTACATGTATTGCTAAAGAGGACGAGTTCCATGTCCCAATTTACAAAAAAGAGATCAATAAATTCTGAAAATGTCCACGACCATCGAACCCTCTTTTAAAAGCGTTTTTGTTAAGTCAAATATAATGCTTATAAACTATTAAATTTACTTTGTAAAGATTTAACTTTATATATATATATGTGTGTGTGTGTGTGTGTGTGTGTGTGTGTGTGTGTGTGTGTGTGTTTTAATAGATAATACAAAAGAACTAAAAAATTCAGACAAATTTCTCTTAAAAGCTGTGAAACAAAGATTTTAAGTTTTGTAAGCATAAAATCAGAATGTAAAACGAACGTTATGATCTTTAAGTTTTTATCTTCTCCATCTCTTATCTGTCCATCACCAATTTTTTATTTATAAAATGTTACTTTAATGTATACGATGTTATTTGTACTCTTATGAGTTGTAAAACTTAAGAAAATAGATTGAATTGAATTGACCGAAATACAAAATAATTTATAAGGGTATCTAGTTATTAAAGAATGTTAGAAACCATGTGACATTTAAGTGATCGATGCGTGTAATTCTCTGGAAGAAAAATGTCATAGAATATATAACACAAATAAAATATATCTTGTGTAATTGTTGTTTAATAAAGTGAAGTTAACTATTTAACTATGTTTTTACTTCTAAAAGAAAGATAAAACAATTCATCATTCGGTATTAAATAACAATTGGATAAACATAAAGGCCCAACATGATCGACACCAAGTCATGCTGACGCAAGATGGCCTTCATAGCGAGTCACCTTTTATCAACCCAATGCAAATAATGGATCGTCCGCATGTTGGGCAACCACGTACACCTGATCATGATATATTATAATCCATCAGTAATTGTCAGTGTCTCAGCTGATTTAGGGGAAAATTTATCGTTGTTTACAAAAGGAAAAAGACGCATAGGTCATCAAAGACTACTCTCCGAGACGAGGCATTACCTATATGGGACCACCTTAACCATTTTATATAAAAATCAAACTGAATGATCTTATCAAAATACATAGTGTAGTATGACACAATATCTTTTAATATCATGATAAAATATTGTATTATATGTAACTTTTATACTGTATTGTATGATATATTGTTAATTAGTACACTATTATACAAAATTGTATCATATGATACACTATAGTATTGTGACATATGATATTTTTTCATATGATTTGACATTGTGTAAAGATATGATATCCGTCGGAGGTAGGGCATAAATATTTAAAACACATTTGGATCAAAGCAGTATTACAAAATCATGTAAACAATTATTGTATCGAAACATTTAATAGAATATCATATTATTTGTTTAATTGTCCTTTTACAAAATATAACACAATATCGTATCATGAGGTACTGTATCTAAACCTAATCTTATGTTTCAAATCCAAAGCAACATGAATCATGAAAGTTGGTCAGGACAGCATTTTGTAAACGTGAAAACCTACATTCAACTACATGGTATTCCAAAAACTTACACCTGCTTCATCATCAAGATAACCGAGAACAACTTCTGTATCTGAAGCTACCTCTTTATTACAAACATACACATCAATAGTTATATGTATATTACCTTTTTACGTCTAATAAGTTGTTAACAGAATTTACTTCATTTTGTAGCCTATATCAGTTGTTCTAAAATCTTAAACATGCCTTAGCATTTAGAAAATGAAGATCCTTTTTCGTATTTAAAGTCTTAATCCAGGGCTTTTTAAGTCTAACTAGGCGTGAACAGAATTTTCTTCATTTTGAACCAATTTTAGTTGTTCTAAAATCTTAAATCTGCCTTTGAATTTAAATAATGAATCTCACTTTCCGTATTTAAAGCTAACTCTGTAATTCATTCACAGAGATAAATCAACCATGCGAGTTTGAAGAAGTACTAATATTTCCATAAACATGTGTCAAAAACCATTAACCTCCTCCAGCATCCGAAATCTATAACTAAAATTCAGTATCCAAGCCTGTGAAGTGCATCGGTATTACAAGATGCATTAGCTTTCCAAATTTGAAAAAGCTAAGGTAGAACCAATAATATTTTAGATTTGTCTATTAATGGTCACTTGCTCTAAAAACTTTAACCTGCTCAAATAACCTTAACCTCGTCCAGTATTCGAAACCTTTAGTTCAGATCTAGCATCAAAGCCTGTCAAGTGCATCAGAATCACAAGATGCATCTTCCATGCAATTTTAGTGAAGATAAGAAAAGTAATGCCGTTTGAAATGAAAATTTTAAAAGAAAGAAATATTTGCGTTTTTCAATTAAGCTACAAAAATTATACACTTTCTGCAAATTATACAGTTTTAATCAAACGCAATTAAAAATATTAAATATAAATTCTAAATAATTTATTTACTTACCGGGCCGCTCAATAAGCTCATGTCTATGGTACGCTATTCATTGTCTGAATATGATAAAACTTGTATAGCTATCACTCGAATATTTAAAATATATAAATTGTATATGTGTTTTGCCGAAGGGCCTTAGAAGGGTAATTTTGACGTTCTATGTTATAATTATATATGTTGTCAGAAGTTAAAAAAAAATATAAAATAGTCAATTGCAAAAAAGCTTTCATCGATTGTCATCGACATCGAGACGTAATTACCCTCATAAAATGCAGATGTCAATATCTGATATTTTTTTCTGTTTTAAGCACAAAGTCCTGTTTATATCTGAATTCAAACAACTGTTAACAAACCTGTCGTATTACCTCGTTCTGCAAGCTTCTTTTCTGAATTACTATTCCCGCGCACATGCGCAAATTAACTTCAAACACTTATCGTTTATGAATACGCATAGGTAAATAGCCGTTATTCATTTTCAAATTAAGGCTAGTACCTCGTTGATATTTATCATAAAATTGCAAAATTTTCTAGAAATTCCTTTTTTATATATCTAGTCATGCTGACAAAATTTGAGTTTGGTTTTCAACGTCGCAAAAATGCCGTTAAAAACGGCATATATACCTGCTCTAAAAACCTTAACCTCCTCCAGCATCCAGCAATCATGGCTCATATTTAGCATCCAAGTATTTTAAGTCCATAAGTAGGTCCTGATGCACCATTCATGCAAGTTTGGCGAAGATAGACCAAGTACTAACTTGGATATAGGACCTGGTCCAAAATCTTTAACCAAGTCAGGACGCCGGGGGTATAGCATAAGCTCCATCCGACCTCGTCTCGGTGATCTAAAGTTAAGATCACTTTAAATGAAATATGGTGACAACAAACAGTGTTCAAAATCAAAAGTCAAAAGGAAAAATACAAATCAGGAGCAGAGCAAACATGAATCTCTACAAAAATTAAAGATAGGATCAGGTGCCATGGAGGAGTGAGCATTCTCTACTGATCAGTCACACTCGACGTGTGCTCTTTGTCGTAATCGGGAAAACAGAGAAATCCGTAGTCAATTCGATGATAAATAATGGTCTTACAATGAGTAAGAAAAACGTCAGTCAGCATTCGACCTACTCGAATATTGTATTTGCTGACGACCATAGAACTAACGAAATGATGAGTTCAATTGAGACTGTTGATAATCTTGTTTTATCAACATTTTTGTTAGTAGCTTGCCTCGTTTTAGAAATTGTTCATACGTAGAACATGCACTTGTTCATCGAATCAATTGAGATACAAAAATAGATGCAGGAAACCAATGTATATTGCTATATAAGTAGGGAAAGTGATGAAAATGATCTTTTAGACCTTTTTTCTTTTAAGAGACCGTACGTTTTTCAAATGTTTGTTTTAAGAGATGATTTACAAGACTTAGTGCTATTTTTATATTGTATTACATAAGAGTTTACCCTAAATGATAAGTTTGAATTTCTTTCAGTGTCTGCAGATAACAAAAAGGTATCTTGTATGAATAACAGTACAGATATTTGTAATATCTTAAAAATAAACTATTTCGCATATCAAATTCTAACAATGACTATTTAATTTTACACTGGCAGTAAATTAAAATGTTAGGTTTCAGGCGATATGGGCAAAAATTGTCAAATCGAAAGTAAAAGAATTAGAACAACGTCTCGCATTTAAGGTCCTTTAAAACAACTTCCTTTTAAATCCCTAAACAATAGCCAGGGGAGGTGGAAACTAACTAATTTATCAATCTTTGCTTGCAGAATTGTCAATACGTTTAAGACCTATGCACAAAGAGGATCTATAAATTATATTACCTAGCTGTTTTTTAAAAGATGTCCTTTAAGATTGAGGTATTAGTTCTCGAGCACCCCCCCCCCCTACAGGTAATCTATAGAACACTGTCAAAATCGTTCTCGTGTCAGCAATGTATGATTAGTAGTTCTGCTTTGATGTTTTTTTCGGAATATTTATGAATACAATCTCGAAGCTTTTTAAGAAAGTACACGTATTAAGGCGATAAAAATTTGATTCATCAATTAATATTTATAGAATTGTTTATTTGATATGGGGTGTCATTCGATTTACTTGTGACATATATATATATAATTTGAGCTGAGTCTTAGCAAGAATCAAATAAATTTGAAACCGAATATGCTCCTTTTATGTTTTAAATTAAAAAAGCAGACTCTTTTTCTGACATTTGAAAAACCAAACAAATTAATTTGTTTGATATGTTAAATATATATTAATTTCTCTGAGAAACCTACACTCCTCTGCCAAAAAATATACTATTCATCATTGTTTTTTTGCGTTGTTATCATTATAAAAACCACGATACTATGCAGTGCACTTAATTGCCAGTTTTAAGCGAATCCTAATTTTTCAATATGGCTAATATTACGTCATGTCAGACACCTGAGATCTAGAACTGCACATGCACAAACAATAAATCGATAAAGCCTTATGCTTTTCCTTATATTTGATGTCTTATCAAGATCAAGATAATATCTTGGTTTCAGCGATTTTGGACTAGGTTGTTGAAGTGGGATATAATTTTGTTTTGATCGTGCGTTTTGGTAAGTTTGGGGACTTAACCTTTTATAAAAATTTATAAAAATTTTATATTTAGAAAATTTAGAATGTTTTTATTAATCATTTTAATGTAAAATATCCAAATATTATCCCTGATTGAGGTATTTGTTCTAAAAAAAGAGGTAATCCCAACAGGTAATCTATAGGACACAGTCAAATTCGTTCTCGTGTCAGGTATGTATGATTAGTAGTTGTGCTTTGGTGTTTTTGAAGGTGACTGTATATATTCTAATTTTATCAAAATAAAATGATAGTTTTGCTGTTTCCTAAGTGTCTGTTCGGTACATTCACAAGGTACGTATTATACATACCGCTAAACTGTTGTGAATATTTTAAAAACGGAGAGCAGTGTGTTTTTATTTTGATAAATACCATTGATTTGCTTGTATAGATAGAGCAGGATTTGTTACACAATGCAACAATAAACATTAAACTGATTACAAAGTTATTGTATAAAATTTATACCAGTCGAGTTTACATTTAATTAAAACTATCTATGGTTCGGAAGTGTTTGGTCTGTTGGAATATATAGTTTCAAATATTTTATCAAATATTGGAATTCTTTAAAATGGTTGAATAAAATTGTAAATTTATTTTTTTTATTGAAATGCGAAAAAAAAAGAAAGCGAGGTGCATTTTGATCCTACAGAAGTTTTTGCCGTAGGTAGTTCGAACCTGTACCCTTTTTCGCTAACCTGAGCCGAAGGCGCAAGTGAGCTTTTCTGATCAAAATTTGTCCTTTGGGTGTCGACGTCGTCGTCGTTGTTGTCGTAAACTTCTCACATTTTCATCTTGTTCTCAAAAACCACTGGACCAATTTAACCAAACTTGGCACAACGCATAACTGTATGAGGGGATTCAAATTAGTTCAAATGAAGGGCCCGCGCCTTCTTAAAATGGTAGATAACTTACAATTATTGAAAAAAAAGTTTGGTATTTTTCAAAAAGATTCTTCTCAAAAAACATTTTGCCAGAAAAGCTTTAACTTGTGTAAAAGCATCCTCAGGTAGGGTGGATTCAATTTTGGTCTGATCATGATCTCCGTGGGAAGGTTGGGGCCACAATTGGGGGGGGGGGGGGGCGACTTTTTACATAGGAATACATGAATATAAAAATGAGAAAAATCCTTAAAATCTTCCTCTTAGAACTCAATTGACCAGAAAAGCTGTAACTTATGTGGAAGCATCCTCACGTAATGTAGATTCCAGTTTGTTAAAATTATGATCCCTGGGAGTAGGGTCAGCCAAATGAAGGGGGTGGGGGTGGGTTCAAATTTATACGGAATATATATCTATCAAAAATCTTTTTGTGGAAAACCATTCGGCCAGAAAACCTTAAACGTGTGTGAAAGCACATGTTGATCAGATTAAAGTTTGTTCAAATCATGTATGTCTCGAGAAGTGTGGGGTCACAAAAGAATTGGGGAGGGGGTTAAATTGGAATATTAAATTATCTTCTCACAAATACTGAAACAAAAAAGGAGTATTGATATTTAACATTTAAATATGTGGATAATTTATTTTTCTTTTGAGCAAGGTCTACTATACTTTATTGTCAAGATATTTTGAATTTGGTATTCTAATGCTGATTT
Organism: Magallana hongkongensis; assembly: GCA_016163765.1. Taxonomy (NCBI): domain Eukaryota; kingdom Metazoa; phylum Mollusca; class Bivalvia; order Ostreida; family Ostreidae; genus Magallana; species Magallana hongkongensis. The sequence goes on from WFKH01011925.1 coordinate 59,733,417, forward strand.
GATCGGTTATTGCTATTGTTGCTCAGGTGAGCAATGTGACCCTTGGGCCCCCTATTTAGTATGGTTTTCTACCACGAAGGTAGAATAATAAATATGTCATATACCGCCGACAAAATTTACGGGTATAACACTTAACTTATAACCTCACCGAAACGATATCTTAAAAGAAACTCTAGATTAAAATACAATCGAGTAACGTCAGAATCGTTTGCACATGTATCAAAAAGAATTTTAGGCGTCAGTAAAATTGGCCCACATTTGAATTGCATATGGCTTCCATCTCAAGTTCTTGCGAAATTCAAAATAAACTTTTTAATAGGTACATGTACATGTATATAAAACGTTATACTATAGTTAATTATTATACAATTTTTAATTTTTAAGTTAGGAATATTTGTGAATACAATCTCGAAGCTATTTAAGGAAGTATTAAGGCGATATAAATTTGATTTATCATTCAATATTTAGAATTGTTTATTTGGTATGGGGTGTCATTCGATTTCCTTGTGACATATTTGATGCATTTCAAAGATATCCCCCGAGAAGGCCTCTTAATTGATTTGCATGATAGTATGATATTAGCGAGTAGCTGTTCGGGAAAGGGAAACACACCTTAAGACACAAAAAACTATTTCACTAGGTTTGATGTAGGCATAATTTCGTATTACATTTAGAGCAGCTAATGATTAGGTTCACCTGGAATTTCTGTTTTACCCTCTGTTCATAGGAGTTCTAGACAAGGATATTTAGGACGAACACAGGTCAATTCGAATACACCTGAGATGACCCTTTGTATACATGTATATTTCATCATGTGCGTGATATGTCATCAGGGATTTCTTCCAGAAGTAAGTGGGAATATGTTATGATCATTGAATATAATTTTTTTTTTTATGTAAAAGGACTTAAATGTTATGCAGATGCTATTTTTTTCATTTTTTATATGATCATTGGCGCAATAAGTTCTTGCAAATAATATATTTTAAACGTAGCTTATAATACAATCATTTAAAATAGTGCTGACGGCAATTAAATAATTGAAAGGATTAAAAACTTCATTTTCTTTGAATATCTACTCAAAATACACAAACGTAATGATGATTATAGCTTATATTTCATTTTATTGATAACCATGGAAGGATTTGACACTTGATTTTCCAGAAAACAAGACATTGTAGAAGTATTTGTTGTGTATTGCATTATCTAATTGCAACTTAATTCTTTTACAACTTAAAGGAATAGGAATATGCAGATACATAATTTACAGTATTATATAATACTTTTGAGTAAATATATTGCGATTAATCAATCAAACATGTATACTTGCATCGCAAGACCAAAGGGAAGTCTCATTACGTAAAGATTGAAGTTACGTTGACAACATAAAACATTGAGTGCAATGGGGAGGTATGAAAGAATAAAACTGTTGCATATCAAATACTAAAAGTCTAGTTGTCGTACTTATCAATGTTATATCCTAGAAACTTTTCATTGAACTTGGCATGAGATTGCAGTATATAAAATAGTGTGCGTGTTTGATTAACTGTCGTGCAATCTTAATATACCTTGTACTTGAGACACAAGCTGAGTTAGAAGATACTTTACTGGGTGAAACCAGGTAATGCTGCAACGCACCATAAATTAACCTTTGAGCAAGATAATCACATAATCATGATTCACATCATTAAAAGAATTTGTGATTACCAGCTATCGAAATAAACAGTGATGAATTGATAAAAAAGTTTTGATATTGCAGTGTTCTATCGTAAAGAATTTCTAAATAATTTATACTTACTGATTTCAATTCCAAAATCTTTAACAATTCATATGTTTTACGGCACGACCGTTGGTGCGAGCGCAGCAGGAACTATTACACTTACCAGTCATCATTGTCAACTACATCCCAATCTTGCCCCAATCTAAACAATATCGTTTCCTATCAAATACTTTTACTCCAACTTATTAACTGAAGTTAAAAATATAACCTTTATTTCAAATAATCCCGCCATTATATACAAATCTTTTCACAAAGTCGTCTCACCCAAAATGTAAAAAACACTGATGAGATATATTTTTGATAAATACAAAGTCGGTTGTTTAGATGCATAATTATATTATCAGTCCTTTATTTTTGGAAAAGATCTGATCAGCAAAATCTGTAAAAGATGAATTGCTAGTAGGTATATTTCTCTTTTGTTCATTGTTGTTATCTGAGTTTTAATTTGTTCACCTGTTACATAAATTAATTTTTGCATTTATGTAATAACTATGTTAAATACAAAGTGTAGGCATGTGCCCCCTCCTCCCCAGTATTGCAGGTGTGTAATTTCCCATTTAACCATGTGCGACCATATGCAGCTTTTACATAATTTTTTAACTGTTTAATTTTTTTCCCTTTTTCTATTTATTATATAACGAAGAGGCTTTAATTCTCTTAGCAATTAGACAATTTTATATTCTCTCCACTACAGTATACGCATGCAATAAGCTTCGGTCGATATGACAGTAAAGCATGGGACTTGCGAGTATATTATCCTTTTATCTAAGTTATACAAAAAATAAAACAAAGACTAATCAGCCGACAGATCGCAGTATACAGTGAAATAGCGAGTACTTATCATACTTACAAGTAACACGCAGTACAGATTCTTGATCTACCTTTTTATCGCAAGAAATTTAGCGCGAGATCCCTTGACGTCAAACTGCGCTCTATAAATATCGCAAAAAGTATGTAGAAATTATGTTTTTAGGATAATCCAAAAGACCGCAGAAAAACCTAAAATCTATAGTAATTGATACAACACAAATGAATTAGATAATGAATGGTTATTAACATCGTACGTTTTATATCAAATTTTACTGATTTGATTTACACGTACATGTATATAGGTTACAGGCCGCGGTTACTGCCACTGGTCAGATCAATCTGCAGATTTAGTTGGTTCCTGTCCCGAAAACATACATCAGATGGAGAACAGAGCGAAGACGAAAAACTGTGAATCAATGGCTCGCATTCAAAATTGTACTACACAACAGAAATTCAAATACCACTGCGTCATGAATGAGCTTGAAAATACATTTGTCGAAGTATGCGCAGAAGAATATATAATTCATGGTTCGTTTATTGTTTCATTATTTATTTTAATTGTTATAAGGTTAATTTCATAAAACTGTGTGACTATTAATCATTTAAAAAAAAAACCCCAATTATCTGCACAATTGATCAAACATTCCACCGTGTATGGCCATTAAAACGACAGTTATTTTCATGAAATTAAATTGATTATGAATTCAGTTACATGTGTAATGAAAATAAACATTGTAGAACTATTAATATACATTTCGGAAACTTAATCTATTTAGCTTTTGAAATCATGGGTTTACTCATAGATAATATTCTTGTAGGGTACTGTACGGAATATAATACTGGAGGAGCTGTTGTACAACCACACTATGAATTAAAATGCAGTGACGTGATTCCCCCTTGCAAAACGTCATACAACTCTACAGATGCGTATCTTTGTAAACGACTATTTTATTATCTTCATATAACGTTTCTCTCTCTCTCTCTCTCTCTCTCTCTCTCTCTCTCTCTCGTACATCGTATCAACTTTAGGTATAAATAGCAGCCAATCGGGGAAATATCTTTCATATAGCTAATCTTTAGACTGCAATAGTAGCAAGACAAATCACCCACAATCTTAGAAACTGACAAATGTTTTTATAATTATGTTTAGTAGTTTTTTTTTTTAATTAGTTTCTATTTTTGAATTAAAAAACTAAAGCAGGGCTAAATTTAAATTCTGTCCAAATATTTGACAGGAAGAGGCGGTACAACCCTTCTTATTGTTTACAACATTCATATAAGAGAATAACCCTTATGCAGATAAAAGTATTGCTTGTAAACATGTGTTGAACAGATAATCCCCAATGAATGTGAAAATAATGTTTATGATAGTTCAGAGTTTGACTAATACATTTTATTAATATTGGTGATTAACTTTAGGTAGAAGTGGCACATGTAATCATGCATTTACAACAAGTACATGTACATGTACGTAGTTTGTTGAAACTCCAACACTCCTCAAATTCATTAATGAATGTCAACTTCACCATTTTCATTTTCCATTGCATCACTCATGCTGATTGTTTGTGCGTTTTACTGCTTTCTAGATTATAGTTGACCCAAGCCATTTTACCGGCATCACACTCATCCTTATGTAACTGATATTCCCAATCATAAATTCTTGAATAATGTCTCTATCTGCACAAATGCAACTTCCAATTTTTGTTAGCTGTCGGTTAATCCCTTCAATTTGCATTATCCTAGATTATTTAGAATTGTTGATACTCGTAGCAATGTAAGCACTGTTTACAGAACACGTCACTAATTGATGCAAAAGTGCAAAAACTGGCATCCCTGCATTAAGTCATAAAGATATATAGTAAAAGGCTTACTCATGGTGCGTTTGAGAGGTAAAGGTGGAGTCTCAAACAGTGTCAATAAATCGGATTTTTTAAATTGAAACCAGCACCCCCTTCCCCCAAGTAACAAAAAATAAAATAAAAATATATCATTAATAAGTAAAAACCCGTACATTTTATTCATTTATCTTTATTATGTAAAGTTTAAGTTGGATTTTTTATCAATGCCTCTCGGTTACCTACACCCTGTCCATTACCTCCACGGTGGTCTTCTAAATTTGGTATACCGGTATAGTTTTTAGTTTTAGTATTAATCAGTTTCTTGGAATGTGAAGATGGCAACTAATCACAGCTAGAAATTACCAAACCTAAGAATTGAAATTCAATGGGATGCTTAATTATAAAAAAATTTATTCAAGACAGAAAAATGAAAAATGTGCTGACCGCATCGAGAATCAGACCTGCAATCAATGGTGTACATGTAATTATTAATGAACTTTTGACATTCTTGATTGAAAATCATGATGACACTGCAAGGAATGGCATAGAAATGTTTTTCTTGCTTGATTACCACGACCAAGAAGAAGGACACAAACCAGCATATTTTTGCTGCAGCAGAATCATCAGTGTCCAATTTATGCCAACTGTCTGCTGCTCATTCTAAACTTGTTTATGGGATGTTTACTGTTTAAAAAAAATCAATAAAAGGTCATGTTATTTCTATTCGGCTTCAATGCAACACTGTTATGGATATCTTTAGTCTTCATCTCCTAACTTTCCAAACAATGAATATCTTAGAAACCATTTAGTCAATCATAGATATCTCTGCAGTAAAATGCTACCCACCTATTATACAACATTTTCTAATGGCACTGGAATAGGGTGCATCAGAAAGCAACGACGAAATGTTTTCTTCGAAAACTACAAAGAGGTGGCAGAGCAGATTTATAAGGATTCTATACAGGATGCTATCTATTATTACTTATTAGGTTTGGTGCCGACTGAATAACTACAGAAATATATTGGGTTGATCAATCTCATAGATTGCGAGGCGAAGCCGAGTCGTTTATGAGATTGATCAACTTTGAATCGCTTAGAGAACTACATCACGCTCTTACTCATCTTGCAGCGATTGAATGACAAATTAAAGTATAAGCATCTCTGGCATAAGTCATAAGTCCCTATATCCAGGTTTTTTTTTTATCTAACTCAGTCTTGTCTGATAATGTTGTTTGTAAAAACACATTATATAGCTAATTAAAATTACACAATTATAACAATTATAATTATCTGTACACGTTTTACTGTTCAAATAATGGTTTTTTCATCAATGATTTGTTTTTTTTTAAAGCTGCTTGGTCCGATTTTTTGGTTTTTACAGTATCAAATAATTTTCCATACAAACCATTTATCTTATAAAGTTATGGACTTTCTCATATTTACACCAGCAGAATCGGTCTCCTTTCAAAGTTAGAAATATTCAAAGTAAATTAAAATAATTTCTCTTTGGGCAAACGAAAAAACAAACCAAAATGCATCATGGGAATGTTTAGAAAGGGGAACCGTTTAGTTTCGTCCCCCGAATGATTGGAGTTATTCAACCCGCATGCTATGCATCGATTGTAAACAAAGAAAACTTCAGAAATATTAGCGAACAAAACGTACATAGGTTTATTTGTAATTTGCCTACATTACGATTTTATTTATAGCGATGTGAAAGTCGTAATTTACAACCATACCCGTCTTGACGTCAGGGGTGAATTTTAACATAAGGCGAAATAACGCGATACCCTTTTATGTCGTTTGTTTTGTTAGCAAATTTTGTACATAATTTTTTTCATTGTAATTTGGCTTAATTGACTGGGAAAAATACTGCAATGTCTATTATTATACATATACTTAGCATAACCATCGTTTAGAAGCGTGCACAAAATTTGATATAAAATCGGACCAAGCAGCTTTAAGACAGGGGATGTTTTGATATCGTTACAAAACGAAAGCGTTGGTCATCGACAATTGTCGTTCCAGACATCCAAACTGAAAACATGAACAACAAACAAAATTCAGAGTAGGTTACTTAAATTTGTGATGATGAAAAAGAAATTGATGCTTAGTTACAATTTTGCTTTAATAATCATAGTAAAGTGTGTTTGTAAGGCCCTGGAAACTGTTATTCAGCCATTATAGTTAGCTTGTACCTGTAATATCCTTAAAAATCATCGAAGCAATGTAAAAATTTACATTCAGCGTGTGCTTTCCCTTAAGTTTGCATTTGAAATCTGCAACGATCAATTTCCTATATTTACATTTGCAAATATGTTTCCTTATATGAACCTATGGAATAGCGAAACCGTTCAATTCTGTGTGAACTTTTTCATGACATCACAATGATTATCGCATGTGTTTATCGTTTGACGGTTGCGTAATTTCATACTAAAACACATTTATATCAAAATTTGTATTTCTCAAAAGTAAAATTAATATAAAGTTTAATTCGGACTTCACAGAATTTGATCCCATGACCAACCAAGTTCATATTCCGGTGAACTTTTTACTCGCTATTTATTTCTTAAATCTTGGCCTTGTCACGGTGCAAAGCAGAATAATGACCCCCGTAAAATAATGACCAGGGGTCATTTTTCGACTTAGAATGATGACACTCGTTCATTATTCTACCAAAAGAAATGACCCTCTTGCCTGAAGAATAAGTGTCATTTTCATAAAAATGAGCACATTGTACTTGATTAAAAGTGACCCCTGTAGAATAATGACCCCTTTTAAAATTCATTTTTTTTCACTTCATTCACAGGTATGTGTATATTTATTAAAAATAGTCCAAATGTGCAGCATAAATATTTTGGGACAGAGTATAAACGTAAATATAAGTAAAAAAACAGTAATGTTAAAAAGTACCCGAGATATATGAACCTGGTTTGTACGTGATCAAATCCTCTAAAAAGCCGTTCGGACTTCACAGGATTTGATTACGTTGCCAAATAAGTTCGAATTCATATGTAATTTTTAAACTAATCTTTCTGAGGTTTGTTGCGTGTACAATCGATCAGTAAATGTTGGCTAAACAAACCCAAGGAATCGTGACCAAATCAAACTGTTCCCTTTTCATTATATAACTATAACACTTCTAGTTTTTGAAAGACACCGATTTTGCTTCTCTAAATAAATAAAAGTCTATAACTTAAGGTCAAAGATGATCACTTTAAATTAAGAAATATCTGATACATTGTATTATACTAGTACATATAGCCATATAGCCAATAGCCAAAAAAATTGGACCAAACAGCTTAAAATATCTTACTACTTCTGTATATAACCCTATTTTCATTTAAACTCCCTTTATCTAAATTAAACTACAGCGTGTCAACTTTTCATTATTTTGCTATTATAAAACTTGCTTGGAAATAAATTTCAGAGTTATACAAATTTGTATTTTCATATGATTTTTTTTAAACAGAAATCGAAGCAATGATGAATTACACGAAACCATTCTTATTAGCACAATCATATCTGTAATCCTCATCACGACTGCTGGTATTGCCTCATATGTACTGTGCAGAAAACGTGCGACGATGTGTAAGTAATCTGAACCCGTTAACACTTCGGTTACAATTGTATGTAATTGATACACTTAATATGATAAATGAGTAGTTTTTTTCGGAAATTCTTTATCATCACTAAATGTATAAAAGTGTAATGATTAAAAACTTTACCATCATAATTCTATTCTTTAAATACATCATTGAGAGAGAGAAAGAGAGAGAGAGAAAGAGAGAGAGAAAGAGAATCATGATGATGTCAGACTCAAAATCCCATGTACATGTATGACGACTTCTTTTCTTTTAATTAATGTACAGATGTACATTATCAACAATAATTTAGTTAAGTTTACTTACTTTCTACGATCAATTCATTGATTTGTGGCGCTCATTGCAAAAAAAAATTCATAATCTGCTAAGGCCGGTTATGTATTTTTTCTGCAATGTCGCTACCTTTACATTCCGCATCGATCAACAAAGAAAGCAATTCATTGGTTTTTTGAGTGTTTTGGTGCATGGATGAAAATAGCAATGAATAGGTGAATTTTGCAGTGTTTGCGAAGGATGTTTAAGAAAAGAGAAAAAAAAAGAAAAAGAAGTTTATATGTTTCATATATACTTGAAACAATATTTCTGTAATAAAATCAAGTCAGTTCAAGATAGAAAAAAAAAGTTTTAAATTTATCAATTCATCTGCTAGAAAGTATAAATTTGTGAAGTTACTTTATATTTAGATTTTGTTGAAAAGTCAAAACACAGAAAAGAAGGGGAACACAGTCTCGGTAATTATATTGATTTTTATTTCATACACTGTCAATAAAAAAAAGAGAACGACCCTCTTAAGTTTGCTTTACTCTTACGTAAATCATATGATGTGCATTTATGTTAACAATGTGTCGAAATGCATCTTATATATATTGAATCAAATATTGATGGGTACTTTTCTTTCATTGAATATAATGTTAAGATAAGTTCTAATTTGTGAACAGCAAAAGATCAATATTAACAATAAAATACATGTACTATCTTTAATGAATCTGACGGGTTATGAATGTGGCGATTATTGCAAAAAAAAAAAAATAATTTGCTAACACGGTTATGTATTTGTTCTGCAATGCCGCTACCTTTATATTCCGCATCAATCAGCAAAGAAAGCAATTAACTGTTTTATTGAGTGTTTTGGTGCATGGATGAAAATATTGTTGAATACGTTAATATTTCAGTGTGTCTGGGGGTGTCGATGTTTTTCATACTTAAAACAATATACTGTATTTATATCAAGTCATTTGAAGATATGAATAAGGAAACGTCTATAAATATGTCTGTCTGATTGTATAATTTTGTGAAAAACTTTATTCTTAGATTTTGTTGAAAAACACAGAAAAGAAGAGGAACACATACTCGGTGATTATACTGGTTTTATTTCAAACACTGTCGATTAAAAAAAAAAAAGAGAACGGCCCTCTTAAAGGTATATGTGGCGTATTTTTAGTGAATAACAATAATAAGATCTGATTATTTGCTTCATTTCTTTACTTAAAGATAGGACTTTCACACACATTACGCTTTATAAGTCAATCGCATAACAAAGATACAATAAATAAAAAAAATATTTTGTATTTTTTACCGGCACGGTAAAAAATACAAAAGATTTGAATAACCCCGCCTTAAGTGGGTCACGTGACATCCATCTCGGTCTATCAAAAACAATGGCGACTACGAGAAAAATAAGTATACAGTTAAGTTTAATAGAGTTTGGCAATGAAAAAAAAGAGACAGACTGACAAGGATAGGAACAAAGGGAAGATTGTCATCGGAGACCATGTAGATTAATGGAATAGGAATTAAAGCCGAATTAAACTTAAGTTTCCTTCATGAAGTTGTAGGGGTTTTGCTATGGTCAGGTTCGTGCCCCATGTGTTTTGTGTCTTTACTTTATAAGTTATACACCACACGTGGATTTTCGTTTAGATGAATTTTTGAATAAAGAATAAATAAACACTCTCAGTACATTCATCCCACATGGAGAGGGGTATTTACTCCGTTTACCGTGTCGATGATGATAAAATCGTGTTTCATCTTTATTACACATAATTAACAATTTATATCGTTCTACATTAATGAATATCGGAATAATATTGCTTCGAGTATCATCTGATATAAGAATTATCCAATTTAAGACATGAAAAACGTGATTCTAATTTGTAAACAAACTGTTCTTCCATCGTGTTTTCAATGCTAGGTTTTCCCGCACTCATGCGCAGTGGCATTATAAATGGCGGATCACATTTATATTCATCAGACATGTAGCAAAGTTTAGAGACAAATAACTAAAAACAGAACATGTTTTATGGGCCAAGAGTTTGTGAAACGTCTAATTATAAGAAGTATGATGTATATTTTTACTCAAACTCATATAAAAAATTTTACTACAAATACGCCACATATACCTTTAAGTTTGCCTCACTCTTACGTAAATCACGTGATGTGTATTTCTGTTAATGAAAGTTTCGAAATGTATCTTGATATAAATTGAATCAAATAGTAGTATTAATGGTTAAATTCCTTTAATATTATGTTAAAATAAGTTCTTAAATGTGCTATTCATGATTTATGACACGATATTTGTCTTAGATGAAAAGCTGTTGTATTATATAATATTAAGCCAAACGGTCATTTGAAAAACTCATGATCAAATACTGTATATAGGTTTGTTGAACCAATCACACGTCATAAAAAAAGTCACATTCGCTCTTGACGTTTTCAACCAACGGGTTAGTTACGATTTTGAAATATCTCTGTATAGACTGGAAACTTTGTTAATCACATTTATTATAACACGGAAACAATGATGTTATAGTAATGAAATCGAAAGATTACTTTATCCTTTATCCCACGTGACTAGTTGGGGGAATAAGTAAAAAGTTCTTGTTTTTATGCGGGCAACCTATATTTATTTTATACCTTCTGAGTATTTCATTCATTGGTTTACACATTAAGTATTAAAAAGCTTCTTTTGTCAGAATTATATAATGACATTGAGAGTTTTGAAAAGAAAAATTCCGTTGTGTGTGAATGTATTTTTATGAAGTGCATATATGTCATGTAAAGGCTTTAAAAAGTTCTATTGATTCTTTGCAGGGAAACGTGTTACAAGCGATTGTTCAACAGAAGATACATGTCATTTGACAGTGAAAAATGTTTAAAGACATTATAATAAATTCAAAGTGATGTGGTGGAAATTGTGCTTATGAATTTGTGTTATGTATATAACTGCAGGTCTGTAGCATTATTGTCTGATTTTTCTTCCTTTAAAATGAAAATACTAAATGAAACCCAGCATTTTTAACTGCTGATCGTCCAGTTTTTAGCTCACCTGAGCTGAAAGCTCAAGTGAGCTTTTCTGATCAAAATTTGTCCGTTGTCTGTCATCGTTGGCGTTGTTGTAAACTTTTTACATTTTCATCTTCTTCTCCAGAACCACTGGGCAAATTCCAACCAAACTTGGCACAAAGATTACTGAGTAAAGGTGATTCAAATTTGTTCAAATAAAGGGTCACAACCTCTTTCAAGGGGATATAATTTAAAATTATTGAATATTGGTTGGTATTTTTTCAACAAAAAACTATAAGGCCAGAAAAGCTTTAACTTGTATGGAACCTTTGGTAGTGTAGATTCAAGTTTATTCAAATCATGGTCCCCGGGGGTAGGGTGGGGCCACAATGGGGGATGGATTTTTACATAAGAATGTATAGAGAAAATATTTAAAACTCTTCTTCACAAAACTTATTAGGCCAGAAAAGCTGTATCGTGTATGGAAGCATCCTCAGATAGTGTAGATTCAAATTTGATCAAATCATGGTCCCCGGGGGTAGGGTGTTGCCAAAATGTGGGGATGGATTTTTACATAAGAATGTATAGAGAAAAATCTTTAAAAATCTTCCTCTCAAAAACTAATTGGCAAGAAAAGCTCAAACTTGTGTGGAGGCATCCTCAGGTAGTGTAGATTCAAGTTTGTTTAAATCACGGTCCCCGGGGGTAGGGCGGGGCCACATTGGGGGGGGGGATGAATTTTTACATAAGAATATATAGAGAAAATCTTTAAAAATATTTATGTTCCTTAGCTTTTATGTCCTAGCCAAGGAGACTGAGCTTGTTTTTTGCTTAAGCAGGCATAAAACAAAACACATGTGTAAGAATGAAAATTGTCATTTATTTAGTAAATGACGAAAAGATATATACAAAATAGGGGGCATTCAAAAATATGTTACATAGTAATAAAACATGTGGTGCTGAATGCAACCATGACCCCCTATTATACACACATATGGAAAATAAATATCTACACAAAACACAAGATAGGGGGCCGAAGGACTAGAAATATTATGTAACACATGTACAAAAAATACATGACAGACCCCCTACTGTAGACACATAAGTAAAAACAAGCATCCAAAAAACTGCCTGCCCACAAAAAAGGTGGGTAGACACCAAAAAACTAGGCCACCAAACCACCCACCCGAAGGCTGCTTGGCAAGGACTATAATAAAACAAAAGCAGCAAATGAAAATGAAAATGTATATATATAAATCCAGATTAAAATCTGAACATAAGAGGTGAAGATGGACTAGAGATCTAAACGGTCAACCGGTATAACAATATATTTGCAGAATGACATTTGTATAAAAGACCAAACAATGAAGACAAACTAATTTCATTCTGACATTGATAGTTGGATACCTCTCAATAAATAATACAAATACTCGGAATAGATGAGGGCAAAATAATATACATTTAGTCATTCACAATAGAACTGATTCAGCCCTACAAACCAAAACAACAAAGATAGACCATACATACTAAGGATGTCTACTTTGATTTTCATTGGTAATTACAAATAACATTTAATATCACAAAATTAAAATTACACAGTACCTGAAAGGACAAAAATAAAGCTGTGTTCTGTACAGAGCAAAACACTATCATACACTACATGAACGACAGTCACATATCCGGTAAACCAGCAAGGTCAAACATATATATATACAAATAAATATTGCAAGAAAATTGTAAAAGGGGCACGTAAGTTGGTTGTCAGCGCTAAACATTAGACCAAAATTTTTGGCTTTTGACAATGGTTGATTGGGAAAGACAACTAGTAATATACAGGAGTACCTAATGAAAAGTAAATGTAAATAAAAATTAGAATTCACAGCAGCCCACTACTGAACTGTGAATCAAAAGACAGCAGACAACTTCTGAACTGTCACACAATATTTTAGATACTCCAGCAGCAGCCAAATGTTGGCTTGTCATGTACAATACTGATGAAAGCTTACATGACCACACATATTTTTAAAAACGGAAGGAATTTATACGTATAAACCTACGAAAAGCATCAGAGTTCCAACGCCCTAATTTTTTAATGAGATTTTCAGAGTATCCCAATGAAGCAGCATATGTAGCTGCACCTATTCTGAAACTATGGCCCTTAAAATTGTTTGGATTAAGACCAATGAACTCTACCGCTGATCTTAAGTGAGAGGAAACCTTCGAATATGAAATTGGAAGACCATCATTTGTTTGAAATAATGGGCCAGCTGAGTGGTTTGAATATTGTAAATATTCCAATAGGGCCTGTACTGGACAAAATGGCGAGCCCTGAATAGCTTGAACCGAGAGTACTAAGGGGTTATGATGCTTATTTGTTTTGTATTCACGCATTATGATTTGAACTGCTGCTAACTTGGACCCTGTATATTGAAAGGTGACATCAGAACGTTGTAAAACGTGTTTGCTGTTGTTCAGTGTTTTTGCAGCTACTTCCCCTAATCTCAAAAAAGCATGAAAAGCTAACAAAAATAAGGCACATAGGAGAATGCGAAGTGAATATTGTGGGACAGTGTGGGCAAGTGCATGCAACAATTTCTGTAAAATGTCTGGAGTAATTGGCAGACGAGTATCTTTCGTTGGAACTGATGACTTACAACCCTTTAAAATTTTCTTAGTAATAAAAGCCTGCGTTGGGTCCTGCATATTTAAAATTTTATGCACATAACTAATTGCAGATATATGAGATGCTATGCTACTTGGTGAATAATTGACTAAAAACAAGTGACCAATAAAGTTACACACATCTACCACTGAGACAGGGAGAGAGATAGTGGGCTTCCATGTAATAAACATTTCCCATGAACGTCTGTAAGCTTAAGCCGATGATGGAGACAAGGCAGAAGCAAGCAAATGTTGACAAATAGTACTTAAATTTTCAAAAGTTCTACTGGGATTGCAGTCTGGTCTGCATTCAAGTGGGGAGCTATTTTGAAGGCCTCCTGAAATTGAAATCGAGAGAGTTTATCAGCTAATAAATTTTTCTTGCCTGCAATGTGCTTTGCTTTAAAATATATATTATATGAGAGAGATGTAAGCACAAGACGTCTAATAAGCTTCATAAGAGTTTTCTCCTTGCATGATTGTTTGTTCAATACATGCACAATAGCCTCATTATCAGACATAAACAATAATTTCTTATTGGCGAGACTTGGACCCCAGACTTCCAGAGCTAAAACAATAGGGAATAACTCCTTAATAGCAATCTGATGGTGTTCTAAATCTGATACTACATCCCAACCTAGAGCAAACCATTCTGTGCCTAGAACTCCTGCAAAACCAATTGAACCCGAAGCATCTGTGAAAAGCAAAGCTTTATCTGATGATGTGAAAACATCTGGTAAAATAACTGACTTCCCATTGTAATTTTCTATGAAATGAGACCACATTTGAAGGTCAGACCTTGTTTCACATGTCAGTCTGATAAAATGAGAAGGATTGGACACACCACAAGTCAAGTCTATAATGCGCCTAAGAAAAGCTCTACCAGGTACAACTACCAAACAGGCAAATTTTAATAAGCCTATTAAGGACTGTAGCTCTTTTAGAGTAATTTTCTTTCTATGTTTTACTTCCTGCAGCTTATTACGTATCTTGACAAGTTTTGGTTCAGGCAACCGACATTCTAGAACACTTGAATCAACTTCAATGCCATAAATAGTTAAATTGCGGGTTGGAAAATGAGTTTTTTCCCCCTTAATTGGGATACCTGCTTCACTACATATTGCAAGAAATTGTTGTAAGTCTGATAAACACTTATCGGAATCTTTTGGACCAATAAAGAAGAAATCATCTAGCATATGAGACATAACTGCAGCATTAAATTTTGTGCACATAGCCCACTGCAGACCTTTGCTAAGGGATTCAAATATTTGACAAGAACTACTAGCTCCCATAGGCAGACATTTATCATAATAATAAAGACCCTGCCAGGAGAAACCGAGAAGCTTGTAATCTTTTGGGTTTATAGGAACAATGCGGAATGCGTCCTGAATATCTGTTTTTGCCATAAGAGAGTCCTTACCGAACTGCCTTAACAGGGATGTTACATTGTCAATGGAATCATATTGAACTGTTGCACACTCTTGAGGGATTTGACTATTCACAGAATTGTGTTTTGGAAAAGACAAATCATGTATTACTCTAAATTTTCCTGCTTCAGATTTTAGTACAACTCCCAAGGGGGATGAAACAAAAAAATCAAAAGGGGGAGATGGAAATGGACCAGCAATCCTACCTTTTTGTAAACCTTGATCTATAAAGTCGTCTATAACTGATGGATATTCAGATGTACTTTTATGATTCCTTGAAAGTGTTTGAGTGGGCAGACCTACACATCCTAGACGAAAACCTTGACTAAAACCTTCTATAAGAAACTGCAGTTTCTGTGGGTCATAACCCTCTAAAACTCTACTCAGAATTTCTGCCTTGACTGGTGTGGGAAGGTTTAGTATAGTTTGATTTCTGGGCATCTGGGCATTTTGACTTGGGGTGATTTGATTTGCACCGCATACAGATGTGTTTGAAGGGGCAGGGGCTTCGGCTGCAACGTTCGCCTTTGTTGAATTGAAAGCAAAATCTAGTACGAAAGGGCTGATTCTGCTGTGGTTTTTGAAATTGAAATTTTGTAGTTGCAGCTTTGAGGCGTAATTCCTGAACGGGATTTTGCCAAGGGACATTAACCGTTTCCCTAAGTTTGCGAAAATTTTCATCATACATTCTAAATGCCTGATCCCCATGTAAGTATTGCATTTCCCGGATCATATGGCAGTATTTGAGAAGGTTGGGGGCTTCAGTGGGAAATTTTTCCAAATAAATTGCTGAAAAAATGAGGAAAGCATCAGTCCACTGGCCGAGTGTGATGGGAACTTTAGACTTTTGGCCCTGATGCAAATTGATAACCCCTGTTGAAATGGTAACAGAAAGGGGTTCATCTTTGGAGTCTAGTAAGGATTTTAAATCAATATACTCATTACACCAAATTTTCTGTCTTAATTTAATGGACACTGAGGCACCCAAAGGAATGCCATCTCTTATGTCTAGTGAATGTGTGGATGACCTTGCTGGCTCACCTAAAAACACTTGATCCAAAATGGACCCAATGCCGGATGTACTGGATCCTGGTTGGTCTGATGGAAGTAATGGAGGTTGCAGTTGTGCAGATGGAGGAAGCTCCTGTTGAGGCTCAGTTGCTGATGGAGGCTTCTGAGATGTTTGTTTCAAAATGGCAGCTGCCAACTTGTCATAGTCTATTGCAGGGGAAGCATCAGCCTCCGGAATATCGTCACAAGAGTCAAGGCTGTGAACTTCAACCTGATTGGTTGCACTGTCGGTGGCGTTAGGAACTGTTCTTTTCCTTTTCGATCTAGACAGATTCATTGAATCACCAGCTAACTGGCGCTTTGGAGGCATGATGGTGACCTAGAAAAAATTGATTTCTTATAGTAATTCATGTATCGATTGTATGAATAGACCCCGATACCATAGTGTTATGCATATTAAGCATTTAGCCTCACTATATGCATAGATCTTAAAATTAAATTCTTCATAATTGTCAAAACAATTGGTTACAAATTCCTGTGTGATGAACATATGTAGTACTTCCTCTAATTCACTATATTGAACACATATGGAATCATTGAACAGTAATCAGAGTATCCTGCATATGGCTCCACATCATCAACATTACAGAAGTAACCATTTGATTACAACAATAAAATTGTAGAAAATGCGAAAGCAGTGCAGATATGAAGAATTATGCAGCAGATGATAGTCATATAGCCATGTGTATGGTCCCACATAGAATTTAGTACATATGATCTGTTAATACACTGCTCATAATCTGAAGTAAAATGCGTATGGTCCCGCATAACAAAATAAAATATAGTCATGTTCAATAACCAGAGTAGCATGCGTATGGTCCCGCATTAGTTATGAAGTAATCATTTGAACAGACAGTAAAATGTATAATGCATGTGGTCCTGCATAAATGAACAAGATATCATAACATGCCTTATAAACAGCATAATATATGTTTTGTTCTGCGTATGGTCCCGCATACATAATGAAAGATACCACAATGTTAAAATATGCAAACTGTAATTCTTGAATTTCTATAAGCACAAATTGGAAGGTTAAGACTATACATATGGTCCTGTAAAGTCAAATGATTCACATTTTTCCAATTAAAATAATCGTGTAAGAAGAAACAAGATTACGCATTAAGCCAGTCTTGAGACTTGTATACTAAAACAGAAAATGTTTACTTATACTGGCCTGAGTTTTGGTTTGAAGTGCAGTATTGCAGAGCGTATGCTGCGCCAATATTTGTGCATTGGAGAGGATGTCACAACATGGACGGATGATCTTGGGCATTGTAAATGAACTCCATCGTGGCAGAGGAAATTCAGATCACTCCAAAAACCTCTGTGATGCCAAAAATAGACTCCTTCCTGGTTGGAACATTGTGCCTTGAGGAGAAGATTGGTCTCGACAATTTTCACATTGAAGTCCCTTGAGGAAGCCCAAGGCTGGCGGCGCAAAAATTGTCCAACAATCACGATTGGGATACCCACACCTTCATGTAAATAGGACGCAAAGGAGAGAATATCAGTGGTCAGTTTATTTACATCACAACGCAATAAGTCATTCTCGCCTATCTGAATAAAGCACATGTGTGGTTTTGTTGGGAAACTCACAAAGGCTGGTAGCTGCGCCACTCGTAAACCTCCTCGTGCACATGTGAATACATTAAAATAATCCGAGTCTAACTTTAAATTCCCCAACTGCGAGTTAGTCTGCATATAACGCTGAAGACGTGTAACGAATGAATGTCCAATTAAGCACACACTGAGGAAACTCGAATTGTCCATGTTGTGATCCATCTCCATATCCGGTTCTAACCAGATTGCGCACTGAGCTGGCGAACCAAAACAAATACAATGTAGCGGAAATGTCTACGCCAACACTCACCGTTTTCGGCTCAACGATGTTAGAGTAACATCTATGCTTCTCTAAGAGTCCTCGTGAAACGGTAGACAAAAAACTTCGATCGTAGACTGAGTAATATACAAATTTCACTGCACAGCAATTGCGTGCTTCTTGTTCAAAATAAACAGATCAATAAGAGACACGTGACAAATTGAACACATCTGATTGGACTAGAAGTACAAATTAAGGGTTAGGGTAAACATAGACCTCAGGAGATTACATAAACAAAGCATGGAACAGTGTAAAGTGAGATAAACAAACAAATAAACACAGCACGTCACATAAAAGTTATTATTTACAATAATCACTAATTCGGGGAAAGTTTTCAGTCCAAAAAGCAGTAACTAGTGTGAAAGCACTGGTTGTGCAGATTAATATTTGATCAAACCATGATTCCCTAGAGAAAAGTGGGGCCACAAAGTTGGGGGGGGGGGTATATAGCTTCTTACAGGTACAACAACAAAAGGGGCTTCGTATTTACCGTGAAAATATGTGGATAAAAATAGGCAGATTTTAAAAAGTTTTTGAGCAAGATCTACTGTACTTAGTTGTCAAGATATTTTGATTTTGATACTGTAATGCTAATTTGATCAGAGTTAAGTCTATTGTTGTTCAGGTGAGCGATGTGGTCCCTGGACCTCTTGGTTTTGTTTTTTGTTTTTAGTTTTCTTACAACTTTCCCCTTTACGTGTGCTTTATACAGATATATATGTACTGATTGAAAGAGAGATCCTTTGTGAAATTATGATTATATTTTAAGTTTTGAATGATAATTTACACTATTAGTTCTAAGCAAATTTTTATGTCGCTCTTTAGATTATATACTATGCTTTTTAAGAATGTTGCAAATGAGCCATAGAAATAGAAAACCATTGGATGATAACAATCAATCATATGCTGTGCACTATTAAAGACGATGTATGCTGTTTCTTTAGATTTTTTCTTGTTACAAAAATCTGCGATTAAAATGATTGTAAAGGCAGGTTTTATTTTAAAAAAACATACATATTAACAGAATATCGGGAATTTTAAAGATTATTGTACTGTCCAAGTGATATTTAAAACAAAGCAATATTAATACAGGAAAAGGCTGTGATATAATGCTTTAATCTAAACTTATAAATGGCTAATCATACTTTTTAACTTTTAAACAATGCACTATTTTTTAGGTATTTTTAATCGAGGTCAATGATACAATGAAAATTAAATAAAAAGTGCAGTTTGTAATGCTTCGAGTTTGGTTGGTGCATAGACTGTATACAGGTTATTTTCGCCCCGTGTTACTTTCGCCCTTCTACACTTGCAAACAGGTTTGCCCCGTTTTAAATTCGCCCAGACACGCTTGTTTACTAAAGAAATAAATCGGAACATATGAATTCGCCCAGTTTTAAATTCGCCCGGTGGTAACGAGGGCGAAATGGGCGGAAATAAAACGGGAGCAAATATTTTCCTGCACACAGTATGTATTTGGTAGTAAAGACAATCTCGCAGTTCCAATTTTAGAAAATAAGAGGTACAAATATACCTTACCAGAAGAGT
This sequence comes from Magallana hongkongensis, assembly GCA_016163765.1. Classification (NCBI taxonomy): domain Eukaryota; kingdom Metazoa; phylum Mollusca; class Bivalvia; order Ostreida; family Ostreidae; genus Magallana; species Magallana hongkongensis. The sequence continues at coordinate 59,753,315 of WFKH01011925.1, forward strand.
TATGTATGGTGGGATGGTTTTGTTTTCAAATAAAAGAAGTGGGCATGCTTCATACTTTAAAAATTGTTCTGTCATTTCACCAAATCAGTTCAAGGAAGAAAGAAAAATAAGAAAATTATAAGATGACCTCTGGGATTTTTTCTAAATTCCGTTGTTGTATAGCAGCTTTATCCCCCACAGTAGAATTTTTCCTATTGTAGGATTTCTCCCGAACGTTTTCGGCTTATATTGTATAAAAAGATATCTGGAAAGCCAATTAATATTAAAATTCAAATCAATGATTTGTACATCCCAAAGTTGCATAAACCTGCATAAATATGTACACGTGATTGTCGACTTATTATAGATAATGTTAACTTTGTTTATATAGTATGGAAAACAGAAAACGTAAGTGAATTAATGTTTAATAAATCTGTAACGTTGAACATGATTAGCATTAGTATCTGTTATAAATTTGTAAATTAAAAACGTCTCTAGAATTCTTAATGACCTCATTCGGACAAAACTGATCTTAATATAGGAAAATACAGAAATACATTTAAATATATCTTTTCTCTCATAAAATTATGTTTTGTTTTATGAAAATTATATTTATATCATAAATACTAAATTAGACTTCACATAATATTAACCTAACGTTAGAGCATACTTCCCTGTTAAAACTACCGTATATTTTGCCAATTTTATACAAAAAACGAGCTGATATTTTAAATAAAAGTAATTTAGCGCAGTTTGATTTAAATAATCAAAGGAGATCAAGAAAATAATGGTGTTTTAAATTATTTTGTTTTCACTGTTTATTTTGTTTTCACTGTTGATAAGACATAAGCCATTACATGTATGACTATAAATCCTTAGAATATAAAGTTAAAGTATGCGTATAATCGTTTAATATAAAATGTTCTAAAGTGCTGAGACATCTTTTAATAACGCAAATTGTATGTTCTGTATGCCAAAGGTTAATTACGAAAACGTTTATTTTGAAATCACCTTACTAATTGAAAATTTGCAGAATTAAGGTCAAACTAGCATGCAATGAGAAACATAAGGTTGGATAAGACCCCATTTTACTTTTTAAAGACTTTCCACTCATGACTATGACTAATGACGAGTGTTTTCAGCAAAGAAACCAACGTACTGCCATTCCATTTCCTCATAAATTATTTACATTGTATAACCTTGCATTTCTTATATGATCTGCTTGAAAAACATATCAAACCCCTTGATGTTATTTAAAAATAAGAAATCATCTAAAATCTTACTTTAAATTCCTTGTTTAATACGTAATCAATATTACTTCTTTGATTCCATCCTTGTATCCAGCTTGTTATTCAAAATTAGAAAGGAATGTTCTGAAATTAAAAACAATTACATTTTTTTTTTTACCTCAAATAGATAGCTTTTGGGAGATAACAGAGGAAATGAATTTCGTAATTTGACCCCTTTTTTCTTCCAATGATACGTATTTAATTAAGGATTTGTCAAGTAGTTTGTTCAGAGAAGCTAAACAAGTATTACCTTTCTTTATGAGTAAACAGTGTCATCTCAGATATTGTAAAATATTGTCATGAATAGCCCGCCATTAACGTGACCGTAATGGAAGAGGGGGGAAAACACTACTATATAGTAGGCTTTCAGTACGGGTAAACTGACTATGACGGGGGGGGGGGGGGGGGGG